>JAEIFG010000706.1:4532500-5732500 GCA_018901795.1 Drosophila sp. st01m | reverse complement strand
TGAGCTGTCAATAAAACTCAACTCAACGGAATAAAATCATAAAACTTTTTATTTCATCATTGAATCAGATTCAATCTGTAAATTCCTCCTGCTGAGAGATGACGTGACAAAATAAATATGAGAAATATATTATATATATAAAGTCTGAAATAAAGCTGTATCAAATATATGAGATATTAGCTATGCAAAGGATAAGCAAGGAAAATAAATAAATAAAAGAAAATCTTGGCACGACATCAAATATAATGCAAAATATTTATATATATATATACAAATATCAGGAAACCTAAAGGTACAAAAAAGATAAAGATGAAGGGGAGGAAGAGGAAGTGGACGAGGAAGAGGCAGATAAAGCAGAGAGAAGGTGAAAACTAAGGGTTGGAGACGCCACTTGCTGTTGCAACCAGAAGCAGCAGAAGCAGCTGCAGGTACAAGCAATGCCTTTGACTTGTGGCAGTCACCCAAACGTGCCACATGCCACTTGCCACAGTTGCCAGTTGCCTGCAACGCACACACACAAACAGCTTCGATGTGCGTGTCAGCTACAGTTGCCAGTTGCCAGTTGCCAAAAATGTTGAAGCTGAAGCCGCTTAACTCAGAGACAGTTGCCCCAAATGCCACACCAACTTAACTTGCTCCTTTCCCACTCAATGCTGCTGCTGTGCCACAATCTATGCCACATCATTGTCACTCGGTCATGCCCCGCGAAAAGAAACTTCTTCTTCCTCGTATTCAACTCCTCATCCTCTCTCTCCTTCTCTTCCTCCTCCTCCTCCTCCTGTTTCTCCACATCTTCTTCGCCGTTGTTGCTTTTACTTTTGAAATTGTATGCAAGATTTATTAAGATTTAAAAGCTTTTATGTGTGTCGCTGTCAATTGTTGCCACTGCCACACAGTGTTGACACTTTGCAAAATTTTAGCTACACTTCCCCAAACATTTTGTAATTGATAAAAGCCGACAATATTAAATTGGTTAATTCAAGAAAAAAAGCTAAATTTTAATTGCCAAGAAATATGACTTTATATTAATATAGTAAGAACAGAAAAATTTGAAATTTAATATTTAATATCGCGTGAAAGTATTAATTTCAATTAAAACTTGCAAAATCAGGAATAAAAACTGAGGTAAAAACAATTGAAAGAAGCCAAAATTAAATAGGAAATATATATGTATATAATAGCAACTATTAAGAGAAAAGAAGGTAAAGCCGTAATTAAAAATATATTATTAAAAATACAGATTCCATTCAAAAGCGTTTAAGCTTGTATTAAACATTTTAATTTTAATTGTTAGCAACACAACAACTGTTTAAATATAATTCGACGAATATAAAAAATGTGTTGATAATGTCGGTTATATAATGAACATTTATACAAAAGGTCTAGAATGTATTTATCTTAATATAGATTTAAAGCATACAAATAAATCGCATTGTATTTGAAATATTTTAACTTATTTAATGAATGTTCAAATAAATTTGCATTATTTGGAGCAGACTTTGGTAATAAAGTAGCTACATATTTTGATATTAAAATTCCGGCAGCACTGATGCCACAAGCAGAGACACACAGAGACCGAGTCAGAGACAGAGTCAGACAGAGTGAGCGAGTGAGAGAGAGAGAGAGAGAGAGAGAGAGAGAAAGGGGAATGGAAGGAAGAAAGAGCGCGTGGCAACTTTGTATGCATTTCTGCACATTTCGAACATTTTTCGACAATATTTTTACAAGACTCTAATTGAAAACAGGGTATAAAAAACACAAACGAGCTCTGGCATTGCGCTTTGTTCGCCATGGCGTATACGCAATGCCAGCAGACGTCACTTATACGCACTGTATGGCGCCCTCAACTGGCAAATAATTAGTTATACGCCTCTCAGTGGACGTGTGTATATGTATACTCGTATATATACATACATGTGTGTGTGTGTGTGTGTGTGTGGGGCTTGTGAAATTGTATTGTTTCCGTGCTCTGATTGGTTTTTGGTTTTCTGGTTTTTAGTATTTTCGCTCTGCTGCTGCTGCATTAAATGGAGAGAATAATTCAAAATATTCGTTACTACAGCAGAAGAGTTTTCGACAACACTGTCCCACACTATACCCTGTAAATGCAAAAGAATAGCAAATTTGGCGTCACACAAAATTTGCATGTCCTGCTTAATTCGCTAATATATAATCTTAAGTAGTACAGGGTATCTGCTTGTTGAGTATTGGTACACAATTAAATGTCTTTTCTATTTGCTTTGCGCTCTATACTAAAAGTCAAAGTAAAATTCGTTTTTATCACTGAAAATCGTTTTTGGAGTTCAAACAAAAACATGGCTTGCACATGAAGAGAGAAAGAGAGAAAGAGAGAGAGAGAATGGAATGACAAAGAGTGGGATAAGCTGAGGAAGAACTACAACATACCCATTGATTAGTTGTCATTTCTCCAAATTTCCATTAAGACTCTTGTGGTTTTTAATGCTCTGTTTGCTATGGAATTTTAATAAAAATTACTGTCAATCTTATTTTTTTCAGCAGTTTTTGGAACGCAATTTAAACTAAAGATAAACACTTTTATCATAAGTTTATATATATGTATATATATATTTAAATTTAACTATCAACATTTATCTCACTGTTTGTTTAATAATTTCAAATAATTTAATTTAAATGTAAAAAAGAAAAACAATTAATAGAAGACAAAATGTATTTATATATATATTTACCATATATATTTTTATACATACATATATCTTATCCCATGCATATATTTAATTTTTAAAAATATCTCTGATCTCGTCATTTGATTGTTTTCCTTCCACTGTTTCAAAATTTTGGTTAAGTTCAAGAAATACAACAAAAAATACAAGCAGAGAGAAATAAATCATCTTGAAAGCATTGACATAAATTTAATTGTATGGAAAAGGAATATGAAATAAAATATGTCTATTGCTATTTTAAAAGAAAATTGAACAGAAATCAAATAAATCAAAGCAAATTTTTATTATAAAAGCAAACTATAATAGATATTTAATAGTCTTTGTACTCTTCATTTTATTTCTTTGAACTTGCATTTTATACGGTTTGCTTTAATTTTGTATTTATAAATTCGACTTCTTTGTCTTTGTTTTTGTTATGCTTACAAAAACAATTGGAATCTATATGAGATGTCAGAAAACTGCTTTGTATTTAAGGACAAATTTCGAATTTAAATCAGCTGCAACTTGAAAGTCTAGCAAATTTGACAAATGAGAATGTTGGAGTGTGTTTTATATAGTTGCCACAACAGCTACGTGATAAATTAATTAGTTACGTTAGTTTGTGGCTATAAGTGTGAAATAAGTGTTTTGTTGAGTGCGTGACGAAATGGCGAGTAACGAGTAGCGACTAACGAGTAACAAGTAACGAGTAGCTCATTATAAGCATTTGCCAAGTTATTCAAATGATGTGCTCACGTTTTGGCAACGCGGCAACTTTGAGTGCAACTGTTGCGGCCTCTTAGCTGTGACATACACACACACGTACACACACACATATATATATATATATATATATATATATATAAAATTGAAATTTAAATGAATATGCGACACGTGAATGTGCGGGATCATAAAAACGTCGTTGCTGCAGTTGCGACAAACTTGCAGCAAACAACGTCATGACACACAAATCCTTGCACACACACAGACACACACACACACACACACCGACTCACACGGGAGCAATGTCATCAGTTTTAAGCTGTGCATTTGCTTTCTTTTTCTTATTTCATTCATTTTGCTTACATAATTTTGCTGCCTACTTTGCAGCGCGCGAGCTAGAAGACAAAGTGTGTATGAAATGTATGTGTGTGTGTGTGTGTGTGTGCTTATATATATATATATATATACATGAATGTTTTGCCTATGCACCGCCCTCTTCAGTCAATCAGGTCACCTTCTTGCCTTTGTGCCGCACACAGCCCCGGGGCATGCAACATACACACAGCGCATTGCAGTTAACCTGAGCTCCAAAACGTCAGTCAAATGTCACATACATGCACACATACATGTATAGGTCGCCCCTATGCAAGGGCAGTTCAATTCGCTGGATTACATACGCAAATTACTAATATTTTCAGCCTGAAATACTCTAGTAATTGCCGAATTACTAAGGAATTTAAATATTGGCCTTTCTATTACTGTGCTTTTAATTCAATTACTAAACTGCAACTAATATTAGTTGCAATTACTTTTGTAATTACAATAACAATTACTTTGGTAATTACAATAACAATTACTCAACTATTTGTAAACAGCTCAATTTCATTTCTTTGGCTTCATAACTACTAGCTCTTTAATTACAATAACTTTTGAATTAAATTGAGTAATTAAGCAATAATTTCAGAATATACAATTAAATTTGGTCCTCGTGAATTACTAAATTGTTGATAACAATTACTTGTGGGATTACAAGCACAACTACTTAATTGTAATTTTCAGCACGATTTGTAAATATCAACATGTCATTTTCATTAAATTTACTAACAATTACTTAATTCATGTCTTGAGTAATTATTTGGTAATTTAGAACGAATTTCAGCTTATTTCAATTGCAAACTTCTCAAGCGACACTCGGCAAAATATCTACAAAAGGTCAACGCTGCAACAAAGCAAACAAAATGGCGTCGACACAGCATTTAGCGGCCATTTTTCTTGCTTTCATTTAGTTTTTTTTTGGTTGTTGTTGCTGTGGTTGTTATTTTTTAACCGTAATTTCCGTTGTTTTTTTTTATAACTTTTTTGCTTGGATTTTGCTTTAACACAATTTTAAATTGTGCTTGCAATTAAATATTTAAATTGTATTGCAGGTAGAAGTGTGCGTGTGTGTGTGAGAGAGTGTGCGTGTGTGTGTGTGTGTGCCTGCTTTAAGTGCGGTCAATTTTCTGTAATTTGTGTGCGGTTTTTATGTTGCCTCATTTTGATAATGTATTTAAATTATTCAGCGCCTGCTTGAGACAATTTTCCGAATTTCCTTTATGCCCTCAACCCGTTTTCTCTTCCACCTGTAAGTGTGTGCATGTGTGTGTGTGTGTGTGTGTGTTGTTCGTGTGTGCGTGTGTCTTTGTGTCACATTTAACCCAATGACCCGCACATTTTACGTCCTTTTCGTATGTGTTTTGAATGTTGTCATTTGCGGTTAAATAATTGAAATATTAAATATTTAAAACAAGGCTGTAAATCGGGTTCACATCATTTACTATCATATTCACATTCATTTACAATATTATTATCTTCGCTATTATTATCGTTATTTGTATGATCATTAATATTTAAATATTGTTTTGATATGTAGTTTTTCAGAAGTTTGGAATCTTTTCATGCAATAATTGAAAGGTGTCATATAAAAATTATTAATGGAAAAACAGTTGAGAAATGTTGTAGTTATTTAGTTTGTTGCTGTGTTTGAAATAGTATTGATATGAATAATACATGTAACCAGTTGAAAATCGATCAGTTAATGCAATTGCGTGATTTAAATAGTATTGATGTGAAGAAAGAATCAGTTAATTCAATAAATTGAAGATGTTAATCAATTTATTCGGATTAATGAATTCCATAAATTATTATGAGTGTTATTTGGATTTGATATTCGTTTTAAATACATGTTTGTTTATATATTGCACACAAGAGATTAAAATCAAATGATGCAATAATGATTCACATTTGTGTATTATAAGAAACTTTTTAAAAAATATTTAATTCGATCATCAACTTTAGTCATGCTTCGTATGAGCCTCTGAATTTAATCATCAGACGGATTGTTTGTACTCATTAGATTATTATAGGTGAGTTCGCTCATCGAGACGCAGAGATCCATATTGGTATTTTTCGTATTGTTCTTATAGATATGAACCTTCTCGACGAACTCCGTCCAGAAATTATCAGCTGGATCTGACTCGTAATTAAAGATATTTTTGAAGCTATCATATACTTGAGTGGAAATATGACGTATCTTCTTAGCATATGCCTTGAATTCTGACTCTTCGTTTTCGTCCAAATTCCAGATCTTTAAGCTGCCAGAGTAGCGACGCAATTGACGAATTATATCCAAGCATTCGGGATTGCGTATCAACATCAGTTTACTCAATTTCAATTCCTGCAAGTGCTCAAGTAACTCCACAGATCTGCCCACATTGGCCTCGCTTTTGCCCAAACACTGGGACAATTCAAATGATAGTTGCACAAATGCTCGCTCCGTTAACAGCGTATCCTCAATTCCAATTAGTTCCCTGAAGAATCGATCTGCCTCCGCCTTGGGTATTTCCTGCGGCTCTGGTTCGATTATAATCCTCTCGGGCATTGATTCCGCATCCATCTGTCCGGATTCCAATTTCTGCTTCAATTCAATTGCCTCCTCACGGGCATTTTCCATCCAAGCTGCTTCCGCGGCGACGCTTTCAAAACTCGTGGGTTTCCCATAGTCGACCTTAATGCCCAGACACTTGGACGTGGGCATATAAACCATCAGTAGATTACTTCCAACGACCTGTCGAGAAATTTGTTGAATAGCTATTCAGTAAGTTTATCTTTGGCAAGCCAAAGAGTTAATATCCTTGCATTGAATGTTTCACTCATTTTTCCTGTGGCAGCTTTATGATATAGTAATTTTAACTTCAGCAACGATTTTCGATTGTCTGGCAGCTTTATGATATGCTAACTAGATTACACCAGATTTCGTATTATGCATAAATACAAAGTATATTAGATTGATTAAATTATCTCAAGAAACACAAAGTTTTTCTTATTTAAGTCTAATTTCTAGCTTTAGTTCCTATGGCAACTTTATAATATAACAAACTGATTTTGTTCGGAATTGTTGAGAAGTTTAGAAACAACATTAGATATTCAGATATTTAAAGAAACAAGAAAGTTTTCTTTAAGGTTGACATTCAATCAATAGTTCCTGTGATAGCCATTTGATATAATGAAACGATATTAATACAATTTTGTCAGAAGCTTTAAAAACATCTTAAATATACAATCTGTGAGTTTAGTTGAGATATGGCAAGAAAGAATAAAATAAAGACAAATTTTCTCTCAATAGCTCTATGACAGCAAATCGGTTTTAACCAGAAGTTATATAAGTTATATAAGATATAAAAAAATATATCAAAAGGAAGAATATTAAAGCTATTATGTATGACACATCAAACCGATCTTAAACCAATTTAGTGCGAAGTTATTCAAGACAAAAAGTTGGTTTTTCAATAATCCTAGTTGAAGAGAAACAAGCGTAAACGATTTTACGGGAACTGTCAAGTCTTAGTTTCTATATGAGAATATAAGACATATACTAAGTTATTAAGAATACTCTCTGCAAGGATATATCTACTGTTGTCGTTTAGTCGCACTTACGAGTACAGTTGAACCGGTTTCATTTGGTTTTTCATCATCGGACTTTTTGATAGAGCTTCGGGTGTCAATCGATTTTGGAGGTACATGTTTGTTTTGGGTCGACGGTTCCTGCTCATCTAAAGCGAAAGCCGTGGTGGGTTCCCAGGTAAAATCGGAGTCATAATCATCGGAATCGCTTTCCACAAAACGTAATTGCTTTTGAAAATACGTTCTCCATGGCCTTCAACAGCACCAATTCGGGATGATGTTGGTGTTTGATCTAATATTGGTGTTGTTGTTGTTGGTGTTAATGGTGTTATTGGTGTTATTGGTGTTGGTGTCGAAGTTTCTTCATCGGCACTTTCCTCAATTTCATCGAAATTCGGCGAATCGATCAATGCCAAATTCTCGCCACGAATTTCGCTCTCAATTTCATCGACTGCCTTGAAAAACTTGACACGTTTCATGGTCTTCGAAGTGACAAACTTATTCTTGTGCTCCAAATAATTGAAGACATTTTTTGCAGTAATATGGCTGCCAGTTTGTCCGGTTCCATAAAAGAAAACTGTGTACTTTCTGGTGTTATTGCCGAACGCAATAATCTTTGCTGGCCACGGTGAATATCCTCGCATTTTGGCAAATACATAATCTCCAATATTGAACAAATTGACAGCCATGATAGCGTTTAATGCTTGCAAAAAGAAAAACGTTGCTTGCAGATTTAAATTCGTAGCTTTGGCACTTCGTGTGACGGCGCTGTCATTAAAAAGAATCACGTGCTTCTTCTTCTCTGTCTTTGTCTGCCATTCACGGTTAACAGTGCGCTGTCCACTTAACAGTGACAGCAACTTAGCTTTTTCCCACTGTTATTAACAGCGCACATTTTCGCAACACTCGGCGTGATCAAAAGCTGAAAGTTACAAACTCGCACAATTTACCAACACTGGTCAATATCACACTAGTTGACAGCGGACAGAATATTTTGCATTGCATTAAATATATCAAACGGAATTAATTGATTTCAATTTAACTGTGTAAAACGTTCGAATAATTGAATTAAATAAGGATCAGCGATATTTTCAAAGGATAAAAGACTTGAAATATTTTTGCTACACAATTTTATCGCTTTATAAATTCTAGGAAATTGTATAATAATTAAAATAAATCAAAATAAAATGGCTCGGCCAACAGTAAGAACAATATCAGATTAATATGCAAAAGTGCAACTGATAAATTCAGTCATTGCCAATTCTCTTACGCTATCCTGTCTCTCAAGTGCTAAATAAATCGAATATATTTCATAAACGTCTAATTGAGCAACATAATCTGTGTTATACATAAATTGTCAGAACTTTCTCGAAAAAGCCACATCAGCTGAGGCAGCTAAGAATAAAATTCCTGGAAACCCCAAATTAAAAATTATATTAAAAATTTCAAATTTTTCAAGTAAAAACAAATATTTGTAACATTTAAATAATATACAACTCAAGTGAAATTTGATTTGTGGTTCCCCTACATCAAGCATAAATACTAAATGCAACATCCTTTGGGATCTTGCTATGAAATTGAAGTTATAGCATTTAATGCATTAATTGTACATTATTCAGTGGCATTGAAAGCAGCACAATGGCAAATTAAAATAACGCAATAATGTATACATGTATACATATGTATATCGAAATATATGTGTATACACTGTACATGTGTTCACTTTAGATGGAAATGTATACATTTGTTGTTGTTTTATCCCCAGCAGGATCTTTTTGCTGTCACGTTGAACTTGATGAACGCCTGTGGCTTTCGGCCAACTGAACACATTGGTGTTCACTTAATCAAAGCCTTACAAACGACACCATATTGTTAATAATTACTATGAGATACACTCTACGAAAGGGGTACATCAATTTAGATATGAATTTTGTTGAGAACTCATTTGAAAACAAAGCTGATGATGCTGCAAAATCTAACTACGAATCGGGCTTAAAAACGAAATGTACAAATAAAATTAAGTATTCAATTAATCGGCAAATAATACATCGAGTTTTTTTGTCCAACCACTTTTCGTTGAAGAAGTGTCAAGGGAAAACAATTTAAAATATGGACTGTGATGAAAAAATATAATAGAAATATTTATTGAAATCCAGCATCAAATTTAGAAGTAAATTAATGAAAAATTCACGTTTCGAAAGGAAATCGATTGATTTAAAAATTTAATTTATGACAGGATTTAAATATTTTGGAAAGAGTCAAGTAAAAGTTTATTATAAAAATGTGCAAAAAGTGGAAGGCAAAGGAAAAAATTAAGTTTTCATAAAATTTATTTAATTTGAAAAGTAGATTAAACATAAAGCAAAAAATTGAAAATCGTTTTCGTGAAAAACGATTTGTCAAAATCCCGATTAAATAAAAAAATGTTTGTTTTATAATTTAAATGAAAATAAATGTTGACACATAAATATTATATCATAATGTCGGTCCAGTTTCCTATTTATTCAGATATTTCATACCATACTATTTATTCAGATATTTTATTTATCGAACTGTCCTCAAACTGTGAGTACATATATCTATTATATTAGTCCTGGTAAAATCGAAAGCGTATTTCATTAACGACAAAATAAAAAGTACATACATTTTTCAGCGCTTGGGCGGAAACGGAAATGTCAGCCGCCATTTTGTCTATAGTTTTGGCAGTTGTTGGTGTTGTGCATCTTTTGGCGCCGCACTTTGATTAATTGTTTGATATTTATGAAACTGTTGAGCGCCTGCTAATTGCCATCATTAAATTCACACGCACATAAATACACACTCTCAAACACACACACACACACAGAAGTACAGATAGAGAAGTGTTTGGCAAGTGTCGCGTGTTGCTGCAAATGCAACTTTGAACGTCATTCAATTAATTAAAATTTAATATTCATGAAGCTGTCATATTATGAAAAATTGTGCAATTATGTTAATTTATTGGAGGTGGGACTTTGAGCCACACACAATCAAACATCAGTGTTGGCATTTTAGCTGTTTTATAGCTAGACAAAGCTATTACAAATTTGAATGCGATAGCTTCAATATACTAAGAAAAATTCATTTATTCAATTAATTTTTTATAATTCGAACTCACTTTCTATCAAACATCCAGTTGCAAAATAAAATATGATAATAATATTAGACTATAAATTATAAATACTTTATATGAAAAAATATATTTAATACATGGCTCAATAGATATCATATGCTTTTAATAAATTGTAATAAGCTTCCTTAGAATGGTTCCTAACTTAAGTTTTTCAAAACATTGCTTAAGAGATTGCTGCTATATTTTTATTGTTAAATTTATTATTTAGTAAATTAAATGTATATATGTAGATTTTTTACATTTCTGAAAATGTTTGCTGTTTATAGCTTCTCTCACATTTCTATGAGGTTGTTTGTCGGTTATGAAATTAGCTAATTTAGGCGTGGAAAGGTCGGACAGCACTATCGCTAGTACATATTATATATATAGTATATATATATGTATATATTTATATACGGATGACAGTTGACAGATGAAGCTGATGTCTGCCAACGCCTTTGGGAGCCTGCAATTCTCTTTACACTAAGTTCGCTCTGTCTCACTGCTTCTCTCTCACTCTAACGAATTATATGGCGAACTCACTCTCTCTTTCGCTCTCTCTCTCCCTCTCTCTTTAATATTAACCCTCTAAGCACGTCACTGTTGAGTTTCAATGGACGCTTTTGGGCTGTTGTCTGTCAATTTGTTGCTGCTGACAGTCCCCGTGGACACTTTGTGCTATTGGCTGATTGCGTAATGTACACACACACACACACACACGTGCACTCGCACACACAGGCGACCCAAAGGACACACACACACATATATGTGCGCATAAATGAACAATTTATGAAACATTTAAGACTCCCACTGAATGCTCTCTCTCTCAAACTCATTCTCCCTCTCTTTCTCTTTCTCTCCCTCTGACTTTCTCTGTCTTTCTCCGTCTCTGTCTCCCCGTGGAATTTAGCCAGATGAAATCACATTAGTTTTAAGCAGCAACAACATGATGAAGTCATCATGAAATCATCAGCAATGTCATTGTTATGTTTATTGCAAGCACAAGCGTTTATTACATTTCATTCATACTTAAATAGCCAGGTCAATTCTCTAAATTCTCTCCCTCTTTTTCTACCCTTTCTGTATTTCAAGCACTTGCGTTATCATATTCAATTTGCTGTTGCTATCGATGCATATGAAGATGACAACAGTTGTGGAGAACTGGCAAATATGCATATCTAATAGCAAATACGACATGCATGCGGACAAGTCCAAACTTGTCCCTGGCCATACATACACACATCTGCAATGAAATATGCATCACATGTACAAGTATTTCGTACGGATTATCTTCCTTCTCCAGTCTCTGTCTTTTCCTGTACACCATGGCGTATGCGTGTTGACTTTAACTGCCGTGCTAAATGTATCTTCGCCAGCGCTCTCTCTTTCTCTCTCCATCTCTCTCTCTCCTTTTCTGTTCATGTTATTAGCTTGTTTGACATTTTCTTTGGCAATTCTCATAAGAATTTTTAGTGTCTTTGCCTTTTTAGCATTCTCAATTTGCCAGACAGCGACAACTCTGGCTTATTCACATTTTCACAACTGATATTTCTTGATTGCTTCAATTGTTCAATGCTTTTGACCATCCCCACCTTTTCAAAAAGAGGCTAGACTATCGACTCTTCACTCTCTCAATTATTTTCGAGAGTCTTGAGCTTTATCAGATCTTAAAGTTAGCAATAACTTCACATACAGAGACTGAAAAAGCTAACTTAAGTTATGTTAAGACATTTTCAACTGTTAACTTGCTAACAGGCAGCAGTAAATTACACAGATAGACTACGAGCGCTGTTAGGCACTTAATTAACAGTCTGTTAAGCCCAATTTATTTATATAAATAGATATTTATCCACCTAATGTCACATTTACACCATAGAGTTAAAAGAACGCTTAAGTGTTAAGATATGTTAGCTTCAACAGCTGTTGCGTAGTTAACATCATGTTAAATAAACTGAAATGTTAAGTCACTTTCAAGAATGTGGTTAACATCTTTTCAACATACTAAAATACAAAGTCACATGCAAGAGAAAAGTGATTAACTTACTGTTACAATAATAACATTATGATTTTAATAGACAAGTCTTTTTTACATTCTATTTACAAAGAGTTAACCACTTTCAACAGCGTTTAGGGACATCTGTGTGTTATGTTAATTTAATATTGGAGATTACCAGCGTTCGCTTGCTGTTAGCACAATATCAGATCTTTAGCAAGTTCAAAACATGTTAGAACATTCAACTTCTATTTACATAAGCTGTTAATGATTTTACATGCTGTAAAAGATTTGCTGTTATTTAAATGATATGTTAAAAACTTAACATCCTGATGTACACGCACTTTGAATGAAGATAAAGTCTTAAAGTCTTTAAAATGAAATTTTGTCTTAATTTATTAATGTCACAATAACATTTTTCTACAAAACTAGAAATTAAAAACCGAAGGAAACGTATAATTATGATTGTAAAACTAAATAAAAGTAAGTTTTAATGAGTATTTCCAATTACCGTCCGAAAGTATTTTAAATTGTGTTGAAATGAGTGACTCAATCAAATGTTAAAGTTCCTAAAAACAACTGAAAAGCTGATTAGCAAGATCTAATTAACTAACCAAGTTAAAGTAAAAACTCTTGGCATTTTTGAAGCATTTAAATTTGTAGAAAATGTCGAATGTCGAGGCCGCTCGCATTATGGAATGTGCTGTCAAGTACGTGTTGTGTTTAGCTCTCTAGAATGGAAATCAAACAGGGGAATCCCCACAAATGCAGCCAGTTCTTTCCGCTCCCTTGCCCGTTGAGTGAAAGAGTTTGTTCAAATGCACAACACTGGAAAGTAAAGAAATATATATACAGAAAAGAATGGTAGAAAAAGAAAAGGAGGAAAAAAAACTGAAGATGAAGACGTGGCAGAGAAAAAGATGATGCGTCACTTTTAATTTGTTTGCCAAACTGGGCAAGGAGGCAAAGCTGCAACGAGGAAAGGGGCGTGGCAAGGAGGCAGATTGCCATTCTGCTTTTGCCCTCTGGCGACATGAATGTTGTTGCTGCTGTCGTTGCTGCTGTCGCTGCTGCTGGAAAACTTGTCGAGCACTTGTCGAGGGCTCGTTCTTTTCTTGTGCGTCTTCTGCTTCTTCTTGCCTTGTCTGTTGAGTGTTGCAATTAGCAAATAAAATAAGCAGCTCCCGTTGCGTGGCTATTGCCAATGCAAAGTGCAAGAATTCTTGCAACAGCAGCAACAGCAGCAACAGCAGCAGCAACAACAGCTGCTGTTGACAACAACAATGGCCCAGTTAATTGCTAACAAACACTACAAGAGCCTGGCAACGAGTACAGTCACGTCTCATGCAAATTAGTTGGCCAGGTAACCTTGTTAGAGGCCCAAGAAGAGGAGCAACAACAACAGCAGCAACAGCAGCAGTTGCAACATCTGCTCGGCTCAGTTACTCAGCTACACATACGTCTACGTATACACACACACACACACACACACACATGCAAGTGTGTTCCTATCAATGTCTAGAAGCCTTGAGCAGAGCAAGACAGCAATAGCAACAGAGACAGAGAGCGAAAGAGACAGAGAGTAAATATCCTAAATAGAATCAACTCGAGCAGCAGCAAAAGCGAAAGTTGTTAAAGCTGCGAGCAACAACAACAAAGACTGAATTCGATTTAAATAACAATCTGTCAGGCATCCGATAAGAAAACAGAAGGAAGAGCAACAGAAAAACAGAAAAAATCAAGCTAAATTCAATCTGCTTGAAATTTTGATCGAATCAGGAACGAAAACTGCAAAACGGCTTCCGTTTTGACATTTTCCCCAAATTCAATGCGGAAAGTGAGAAGCGCAGAGAGAAGTGAAATCAGTTTTCTAAGCATTGAAATAAATGAGAATAAAAATAAGAAAAGAGAAACAAATTTAGATGCAAAGAGAGAAGAAAGTGGTATGTCAATAATCAAAATAAAAAGCAAAGTGAGAAGCAAAGTGATAAATGCAAAGAAAAGAGAAGTGAGTAGCACTTTGACAAATGCAAGGAGAAAGTAAGAAAGGAAGTAAGAAGAGTAAGAAGCAAAGTGAGAAGCAAAGAGAGAAGTATACGAGAACTAGAATAGAGAAGCACATCTAAATTCAAAGGGAGAAAAAATATAAACAGTCGAAAAGCAAAAAAGAAAAAAAGCATAGCTAAAAACAACAGAAGAAAGTGAAAAACGAGAAGTAAATTGAGAAGTAAAATGAGAAGTAAAGTGAGAACAATCGCGGGAAAAGTTCAAGTTAAGCTTTGCAAATATCCAAGATACTGAACTAACTTCTCTATTGAAGCTCCGTATAAAATTCTGAAAGAAGAAGTAAATGAAGAAGTAAATCTACAAAAATATATTAATAAAACAAGTCTTAAATAATATTAAAGCCAAAGCCAATTACAATGAATTAAATGGACTGAGAAGCATTAGAAATCGATAAATCTGTAAACTAAAGATATAAACTTATCAAGAATGAAGCAAATAGAGAAGTTATGATAAAAGCAAGCGCAACGAGCACACAATTAAAGATGACACAAAGAAACGAAAGTGTAAAAAAGTAAAGAAAATAATATGACAAACTGCAAACAAAGAAATGCAAAGCGAGAAGTTATACAAGAACTAAAATGAGAAGCAAAAATAATAATAATAATGAGCTTAAATGTAAGCAACAACATGAAATATGAGTAAACAAAGTGAAATATAAAGAAAGTTGCAACTGTTTTCCATTGGCAACCTCAAGGTAAATCACATAACTATAGACTTGCAGCTTCTCTCCACTCCCCTGTTGCTTCTCTCAGCTGTGGAACTTTTCGTCAGAGTCGCTGACATTGTAAATACTCGTGCTCGTATAATAAATGCAACAGGATTATGGAATTTGTCATTTTGCATTCACCTCTCAATTACAATTGGAATAATAACAAGGCACGCACACACATTGCAATTTAAAGCTGTCAAGAATTGCAAGAATTTAATAACTTGCAAAGGGGTTGCCCAAGGGTTGAATTTTGTTGCAGTTTGTGCTGCAAGTTGCAACATCCATTGTCAAATTCATTGTGTTGTTCAGAAACTTGGACTCTATTAGTCATGGACCATAGAAATGCACACAATAATTTCTACTTTCTATGCCTGCAATTTTCTTTCTATTTTTTTCTTCATTTTGGAAATTTCATCAAGCAATTGGGGCATGCAACGGCTAGCTGAAACTGCAACTGCAACTGCAACTGCAACTGACAACTGCAAAGACCACATGCAAAAATATTAGAGTAAACCAATCCATTTTGGAGCCTATTGAAGCAGGACCAAAACATTCGAGTCGAAAATGAGTTCGACTCGAGACTCGATATGGACACTAACAAAATGTGGGAGCTCTTCCAGTTGCCTGGCTATTATTATTCGTTTCTACTACCCTGTAAATTGTAAATTGACTGACAAGTGGTTGCTTGTTTTTGTACGCTGTTAAGAATTTGTTTTCAAACCAAAAAAAAACTCCCGAAGTCGTGGAATTCATATAACAGAAATATTAACCATTATATATTGTTTATATATCTGTTTATAAACTCCAGGAGATTTACTTTAAAAGTTCTATGCTAAAGTTTTATAGTAATGTTTAATAACAAGTGCTAAAAATAACATTTAATAATGCTGTTCATTAGATTTCTTAAAGTTAAGAAGAGAGCTTTAAAAATTTGAATTAAAATTGTAACGTAGTCCAAAAAAACAAGAATTATGTTTTAAGAAAATAAAAAAAAAAGGATTCAAAACATTATTCACAAAATGTTTTCACACAGTAATTTTAAAGAACGCGATTTTAAATAAATTATTTTTAATTGGAGTCTTTAAACTTTTTTCAATTTTTCAATTAAATAAATGGAAAAGAAGAAAAATGCAATATTTCGAACCACAGATTTAAAAGTAGTTAAAATCAAGAAAGTTTTTAAATTTAACTACAAAACTTTCTTGATTTTAACTACTTTTAAATCTGTGGTTCGAAATATTGCATTTTTTCTTCTTTTCCATTTATTTAATTGAAAAAATTGAAAAAAGTTTAAAGACTCCAATTAAAAATAATTTATTTAAAATCGCGTTCTTTAAAATTACTGTGTGACAAACATTTTATCACGATTTATTAACATTATTAGTAGTATTAAATTATTATTAGTGTAGGTTTTATAATAATTACTTCCGACATTATCTAATTTTATAAATTTGACTGTTCGTCGTTGTAATATTCGACATATGGCATACACAGGGTATTTTGCAGTCTATAACACTATAAATATTTATTTACTTGTTACTTGTTTCATGCTCGGCTTGTGTTGTTGCATGCGCCACTGACACGGACAGTCTTGCAACCAAATGTGGCCACTTCCACTTACGCAGATTACAATCTGTTTTTATGGCATACCTGCTACACACACACACATACACACACACACTCTACACACGCACACACACTTAACTCTCTGGCAACGTTTGTGCAACAGAAACAGGAACTGTCCTTAAGTGCAGGAGGCAGCTTTCGGACTGCTTCCCTTCGTTGCCAGCTGAAAAATATGTTTAATCATATTGTAAGCGCACACATACACACACACATACATGCGAACTGCATTTAAATACCCGTGTGTGGTATATCTGCCGCATTATTTATTCCTTTTAATGACCCTAACGAGTCGACGGTGCGTATACGTTATGTGTGCATTGCGTATACGCAACGTGGCCAAATTATTATCCAACTATTGACGAACGTATTCAGCCAACGTGCGTGTGTATGTGTGTGTTAATAAATGTAACTTAAACAATAGCTGCGCAATTACAGTGAAATCTTATTAATTAACAGGGTTTATCATTATATTATATTATCATTAAGGTAACAACAGTTTAAAGGCATTTCAAGTTTGACTAGTCAATAGAACAATAAGAAATACATTGCATGGTTAACATAAGCTTGAATTCGATATAAATAAAAATAACTTAGCATACAAGTAAAATTGCAGCTGTTAAATACAATAACAGTTTAGCTTCTTATTAAAAACTCGCACTGTTAACTGTTAACGAAGAATGATGCTGTTATAATTTTTATGTTAGCGCACTGCTAAATATACATATGTGGTCAAAAGTTATGTTAACACTGCAATGCTTTGTTTGTTAACAATATAAATTTGAACGCATATGCATTTAATTATCAAATTATTAAATTTTAATATTAGTTAGTCCGTTAAATAATTATTTATGTTTTTTTCCGCAAGACAACACTATGTTAATGGTTCTTGCTTACTATTTTAGGTCTAAACCAGTCACAGTTGACAGTTCATTAAATGAAAATGAAGTTCACATCTTATTCTTTCGCCATTCTAAAATTAATATGCATACATATACAATTATATATTTAGTATGTTTTATGTATATTAAAGATAATTGCTTTAAAGTTTACATAGTGCGATAATGTTAAACATGTTAAATGCGAACGTTAATTAACATAGCATTTTGAAAAATTTCATTTACGCAAAAACTAATCTATTTAATGTTATATTATTAGTCAAATATTTTTTAATTTACATTTAATGTCTTTAAATTCTGCCCAATCGTAGGAAATATTTCTTCACATAATAAGTGATAACATATAATGTTACTTAGCCTTAAAACTAGTAACATTATTTCACTTGATACTCAGTGGTAGGTAACAACATAATGTTAAACTAAAGAGCTGTTATTGACATTAGAATGGTTTCCATATTGCGGCAAATTGTAGACTTGAGACTGGCAAACAAACACAAGGTGTAAAATGTACCGCTAAACCATCAATTGATAACCATATTTACCTATTACAACAATGATAATAATAATGATAATGACAATGCTATTCATGATGATATTGATGCGAAAACTTAAATTCGAAGTGTGCTTCATGATGTTGTGTTAACAGAGCGCAACAACAACAATGTTGTAGCTAAAAGTGATATGCATATTTGATTTGAGGCATATTCCCGCCCTCTACCTCTACCTCTTCCACTGCCCACTTGCCAGCTGGAAAATTGCAAATGCAAACACTTTGGAAAATGTCATTAAAATGGCGCGACAAAGTCATCGGTAATGCCAGCAACCGTTGAGAGCGGCACTTGCCACACCAACCCCAAAGAGCAACCCCAACCCAATCCACATTTGCAACCCACTTGCACGACATTTGATTTGACACTTGAATAGCTATTTTTGGTATGCAGCCACTGCCACGCCCACTTACCCACTGCCACAACAACAGCAACAA
Source organism: Drosophila sp. st01m (assembly GCA_018901795.1). NCBI lineage: Eukaryota > Metazoa > Arthropoda > Insecta > Diptera > Drosophilidae > Drosophila > Drosophila sp. st01m. Next base: position 5,713,748 of record JAEIFG010000706.1, on the reverse strand, counting down.
CAACAACAGCAACATCAACAACATCAACAGCAACAACATCAGTTGGCAGTCAATTTTCGCGCTTGCAATTCAATTGAAAATTGAAAAGTGTGTAGGCAATTGATTGAAATATTGAAAATGTATACAAGCGTTTGTATTTGTGTGTGTGCACACTGAAAAAAAATATATCAACTTTTAAAATCAAGAAAATCTCTCTTATAAACTGTTCATTTTTTGAAATCATAAATATATCATCGATTATTGTTGTGTTTAGACTTCTTGCACCTATGAATTGATTTTTGAACTATAAGAAATCATAGTAAACACTTCTTGAAATTGACTGTAGATTCCAAATTAAAGAATTTATATCAAATTATCAAATATTTGTCGGCTTTTTTAAATTTCTTTCCCTCATATTTATTATATTTATTTGAGTTGAACTTTCTAATTTATTATTACAACTTTTTGATCCTTGTTTTGGTTTGTGGCAACTAAAATGAGTTGAAGAGAATTAAAATAAAATTACGTAAATTGAATTAAAATTAAAAATTAAAACTGAATTCATTAATAGACAAATTAAAAATATACAAGTTTATGTTTTATTCTTTGCTTTCCGAATGTACGACCAACATAAAGTATATTTTAAAATTTAGATTTTTAACTTAACGTAATAATTTTTTAAAAAATTAATTTGAGAAACAAGAGCTTCTCATGATAAGTAATATTTTTTATTTTATTTGCTATTTTAATTATATTACAATTTTGTATTCTCCTTCAATTTGTTGGGATTTTGTCGTTTGCATTCGATTCTACTCAACTCGGACTTTAGAGATTTAGCATTTTTTTGTTGGTTTGCTGATTGCAATCGCATTATTTAAAGTTGCCTGCTTGAAATGCATCCGTAACCCGTGATTCGTGACCCATAACCGGTTTGGCACGAACCGATTGCTAATTGCACTGACCAATTTTGTTGCTGTCAAGCAATTAGGCAAATGGCCGTGCCCACAATCAGGCAACAAGCCTGGGCCATTGGCATTGCCATTGCCATAGACAAGGCTAAAAGTTAAGCAGCTTAACAATTATGCAACATGTCTCATAAAACGCAAACAAAAAAGCAAAATCCTTTCCAAATGGATTCTGTGTGTGCGGACCTGAGTGTGTGTGTGTGTGTGTGTGTAAATGTGTGTGTTTATGATTCACTATTGCAATGAATTGAACATCATGTTAGCTTCAAAAAAGCCCTTCTTCATTTGTCTATCTGCCAATTCTTTCTGGTTTTTTTTTTTTTTTTGGGTTGAATTTCTTTGATGTCCCATTATTTTGAGCTTGCAATAAATTTAAGAAAGATAGAAAAAACTATTGAATACGTTTTTTTCTTAATTTTATTTACATTCTGTCTTAATCTGAAAGTTAGTAAATTTAATAAAATGTGTAAATTGTGCGAATTTGCCAGAGTTTAGCTCTTTTAGTCTCCGATTTCAATGGGAACAATCTGACATAAGTGAACGTAATTAGGATGAAGTATTATCTTTCTTATCTCTCTCTCCCTCTCTCTTCCCTCTCTCTTTCTCTTTCTGTCCAACTCTTCTAACTCTGTCCATGGCTGCGGATTTTATCAACGTCGTTTATGCAAACAACAGTCACAACTTTCATAAATTTGGACCCCACACACCACACACACACATACACTACACACCACACACACATGCAGAGTCACCACACACACGCACATTGACACCCACACCCACGTACACGTGGTTAGAGCCATTGCTTGTTTTAATTCATGTTTTAGGTTGATGCATACCAATACGTATGTTTTTCTATGTGTATGTTTGTGTGTGCATGTGTGTGTGTGTTTTACTTAAGCGCTTAAGCGCATTTTCCTACATTTTAAGGCGATTTCATTTCAAACGCTCATTTGCATTTGTTACTCTTTTTTGTGTTGATTTTTTTGTTGGTTTTTGTTGTTGTGGCTATTGTTCATATATTATTTCCCATTATTTCGTTTTGTTTATTATTTGTATCAATTCCCAATCTTCGCAAAACTTCAAAGCAAATAATTCCTCATTTTCTTTTGGGAAATAAAAAATTATTATTAAAATTGTATTTGCTAAAATTCTATTGAAATTGTCACATTAAATTCAAAGTGAAATTTCAATGCAATCAGTTTTCAATTGTTACTCAATTTTTCATGAATACGGGGAAAATGTCGAACTGAGGAGCAAAATAAAACATCAGTTTTAATTTTTCTAAAATGTGTATTTTTCTAGCTCATGTGATAGGAAAAATATATTTTATAGCATGTTTATTTGTATCTGGCAAGAAAACGACACTAGAAAATTGTCTGTTATTGCATTTTATTTCATAGTTCAAAACAAACATAAAACAATTATTAAATGACAAGTTTAGTTACTAGTTTATTTAAAAAAAAAATTATAACTCCTAACCGCTTTCAAATTTCAATAATTTAGGAAATAAATAATGATTTTATTTACGTTAAAATGAAGATTTCTTGTTTTATATGAAAATAAATAGAATTAGTTACAAAATGAATTCATAAGTTGATTTGTTTGTTTAAAACAAATTTAAAAAAAATAGGCGTATTTAAATATATATATAGTGCATGCTGAGTGGTTATTTGTTTGCAGATTAAATGGCCACTTGAGTTGTCCTGTTTCGCTTGAGTTGGGCGCCTGTTTAGACCTTCAAGCGCTCCTGTGCATAGAGCAGAGCATCGTTAAGTATACGACGCTCGAGTTGACGATACTGCAGCAGCATCGTATCAATTTCAAGTTTAGCATCAGCATCAGCCTCATTCTCCTTCTCGTTGTCCTTCTTGCCACCGTTGTGTTGCAGGTGCAATGCCTCGAGCTGTTGCACTTCATCTGCCTCACGCAACGTGGCCTCCAAGACGCCAATCAGCAGCTTAAGACGTTGATACAAATACTGCCAGGTGCGTGTCTCCAGGTCCGTTTCGAGGGCACAATCAATGTGCAACAAGTCGACAGCACGCTCCAAATCGCTGCACCAATGCTCCAACTGATCGCTGCTCATATTGAACACCCGGACAAAGGCCAACAGTTCACCGGATATATACTCCGGAGAGGGCAGCACCCGCATACTCTGTATATTTAGCTGTGCGAGGAGTAGGGCACGTTGACTGCTCAACGCATCCGTCAGACTCAGGCCCAAACGTAGCTCCACATAGTTCTTTCTATTGTTGGTATCCACGAATCTATGCAAAGTACAAAAGACATTCCAAACGAAACAATTTAATTTATGCATTTATCTTAACTATTTTTTTTTTAGCTTACAATTATTTCGTGAGATAAAAATGTTTGCTTATTCAACTTAATAATATTACTTCGTGAATAAGTGTGAGATAAAACTGTTTCTTCATTCGTCTTAATTATTTTAGTTTACCCTATAATTATTGCGTGAAAATGCAAGAAAAAATGTTTATTCTTATTTATTATCTATTTGTTTATTTATTTATTTCTTGGAAATCTGTATGAAAAAAATGTCTGCTTATTTATTTAAATTCTTTGATTTTCGCTTACAAATATTCATAAATTACGGATGCAACAAATCAAATCAACAAATTATTGTTGTAACAGGATCAACAAAATTTTATTATCTTCTAAAATAATTTCTCGGAAAGAGAGCATGAATATAAAGTTGTTGATATATCGACAAATAATACATTGAGTATCAGATATCAAGATCATTTTTTTTCAAAACGGTCAAGTAAAAAATTATATAGTGATAAAAAGAAAAAGAAATTTTCGAATTTTTAATGCAAAACCAATTGAGAAACCAATTAATATAATATTTAAATAGATATGCCGTAAAAAAAATCCGTAAAAGTTTGACAAACTTATGACAGTTCGAAGAAAATCTTAACTCGATTGACAGCCAACAAAAAATCGACATAAATTAGTTGAAAGTAATACCGATAAAATCGAATTTTCGTTTTACAATGTATATTTACATCACTAATTACTTGATAACCAAGAACTCACCCACTGTGTACCAAGGAATCGGCATTGGAACGATCGCCATAGTAGATAAAGAACTGTTCACCAGCCTTACACGCCTCCTGGGCGGTACAGGACATACCCTGTATGGCGCTATCATAGAATGAGGTTATCTTGCCATTCCGATTATTGGCCATTTCCCAGTAGGGTATCAATGCCGATATATCCTTCGCTGGCTGCATTTCCGTTGGCACCAGATTCTGACGCGTCATTACCGTGGATACAGCCCATCTGAAAGGCAAAGAGAGATATCAAATAGTATCAGAGTTGCTTATTAAATTGATCAATTCTCCTCTTCTATCCTATCTTGGGATACAGTAAAAATTGTTGTAAATATCAAAATGGGAATATATTAAAAATCTCTCACTAAAAATGATGTTTTTCCCAAGTCCACAGTCCTTAAAGTCTTTGAAATTTTAAAGGTTCTGCTACTAACAAGATTTTTGATAGCCATGTTGTCAGGATCGGTCGAATAACACCAAGGATATGATAATAATAAATTGCAAAAAAATAAAAAAAAAGAAAACATTTTTCAACTCCACATACAAATCGATATACTCTTATAAACTGGTCAAGGGTATTTAAACTTCGTGGTCAAAGTTATAATTCTTATTTTCAGACAATTTGTTGTTGCTGCTGTTTTTGTTGTTGTTTTTTCATTGGTTTTTGCTTGGCTTTGGACCACAAAGCAAAGTTTTCCATTTAATTGCGCATAAATTTTTCAATTTAATTATGAAAAGCAGCAACTTGTTTGAAGTGGTTAAAAAGGTTTTCTGCACTGACAGTGCTGCGAAAGGGGTGGGGGGAGGAAATGAGCCGGGTAACGTTAGAAATCAACATGAACAACAACAAGAACAACAATCAGGACAAGCAACTAAGCAACTTTTTGCGGTTGCCGGACTCTTTTTCCCCTTCTCTCTCCTTGTCACTCACTCAATCTCACTCTTTTTCTCTCTCTTTCTGATTCTCTCCCTTTCCCCTTACCAAATTGGTCTTTCCCTTGAGTTCTCGCTTTCTCTTTGTATTGGCCATTAAGTATTTTGCAGTTTGCCACGTCAAAGTGTTTTTTTTTTTTTTATTTTTAGTAAAAATATTGAGTAGATTTTGGATTTTCATTGAAAAACAGAAAACTTATCAAAGTTATTACTTGCTCTAACCGTTGCCATCGGAGCTCAAAAGAACGACTACCTAAAAGCGCGGTGACTGTACCTTGCGCTGTAGACGAAACTGTACCTTGTCTATCGCTGACTGACTGTACATTAATTTTATGCAGATCACGTGTACTTCACTTCTACTTCTGATTAGTTTTTAAATTCATATCACGAGTTGGAATTGTGAGCACATTTAAATTGTTGCTCGCCAAATAATCGAGTGCTTGGTCGATTAATGAACTTAATGTGGAACTATTATGATAAAGCGATAGAATAAATTAAAGAATAAATTTTATAATGTGTAGGATTCTTTTATTATCTTCTCTCAGTTTTCCTCTGTTTCCTTTCGCACTCAATGTTGAACTATTATGTTAAAACGATAGAATAAATTAAACGTTTCTCCCTCTTCTTCCTCTCTTTCTTCCCGTTTCGCTTTTAATTATCTCATTTCTTTACATTTTCTTCTCTTCTCTCCTTCAACTTCTTCTTCTAGCGCATTAATTATGTTTATTTTCAGTACTGACTGCTCATTTTTATCTTTACTCATATTTGAGCTGTTATCGAAAACCAATCGATAGCTAAATTAAGATAGACTTTACGCCAAACTGACATTTATCGACTGCACACATTGAACAACAACAAACAGCTTGACAGTAAACTGTCCACTAACTAAATCAGAAGACAAAAAAGACGAGAAAAACGAACAAAATAAAGAAATGGAAGAACACAAAAAGTGAGGTTATGCGCTGCATGTGGCAAGTGAAGCGAAGCGAAAAAAAATGCTACGCAAAACTTCTCAACAGGATATTTTTTTTGTATACCCTGTCTTTTTTTATTTTTCCATTTTTCGCTACTGCTGCTGACAGGTCAAGTTCTAGAGTGTTGCCATTGCTGTCAACGCCAACACACACACACACACACAATACACACACACACACACACACACACACACACACACACACATGCCTTCATAAAGCCATAGAGACTGTGTGTGTGTGTGTGTGTGTTTGATTTAATGTACTGCAAACTCGCCGGATTGCATTTAAAGCTGTCTCAGCTGTTGCACAGTGGGAAATCTTTGAAATTTTTATATAGTTTTCTTCGATTTTCTAATCTATGCGAATCCAACAACTTATCGATAACACTGTGAAAGTTCTTTAAAAAATTAAAAATAATAATAACAGTGAAAGTTTTAAACTCGTAAGACGTTGATTTCTTTGATAAACTTTTTTTAGAATATTTTAAGCTGCAAGTTTGAAGAAATTTTACTATTTTTCTGTCGATTTTTTTAATGTACAAAGTAAGAATATGAAATGTAATAGTTTTTGAATTGAATTTTTTTTTAGTAAACTTTTTTCAACAAAATTTCCTGGAATATTTCAGGCTACAAGTTTTGAGAACTTTTAAAAAAAGTAATTCTTTTTTTATAAGGTTATAATATTAAATGAAATTTTTTTGGCTTATTTTTTGCAATGAAGTATTGATAAATTTTATTATTTATATTATCACAGCTGTGATATTTAATAAATTTCGACGACAATTTCAAATAAATAGATTTTTCTTAAGTTAAAAATATAATATCAATTGTAGCCTATTTATTTCATATTTATCATTCAAAATCTTGTATGATTCAATGTCAAATGATTCAAATGAATCATTTAAATTAATTAGTTACTTCTTGTAAAACATTTTTAGTTTTAATTTTATTTTAATCATTGTTCTATTCAAGTGATATTTAAACATTTTCCAGCTTTAAATATAATTTGCTGAGTTAAATTTTAATGGTATTATGACCTGTCTACTTTCAAAAATATTAATTATTAAAAGACAATTTAAGTTAAATTTTCCACAGTTTCACAGCTTCAGTTGACTCTTTTAACTTATCCCCATCTCTGTCTATATCTTCGTGTGTTGCCTCTTCTTCTACTTCTACTTCTTAGGGGTTGTCCTCAATTTTAGATTTACGTAGCTTCTGTCATTGAATTCTTTGTTCAAAGCGTTTCGTTGAATGAAACAATTCGATTGCCATTGACGTCCATCTTCATTATGCATGCAATTTCCGAAACCAAACTTGGCCAAATTGAAAAACCAGGCTCAAAGGCACCGGTCGTGGGGGAGGGTAAGAGGAGGGGATAAGGGGAAGGGAGTAAGGGCATAAACGAGGAATCCGGCTTTGACTGAGCTGCCTGTAAGGCAGTTAGTCATCCATTTGTAAAAGGTAGACGACAACAAAACATGTCAAATGACTTGCAGGGAAATGCGTTTAATGCATTTTCCTCACTCAAGAAGTTTACATTTTCAAATACCCTTTAGTTATGAAAGAGAAATTTAGCTATATTAAAGTCATTTATTAATAATATTCTATGATTATTATTTGACAATTATATGATTATCATAGGATTATTATATGATTATTATATGATTATTATATGATCATTATATGATTAATTTATAATAATTATATGATTATTATTTTGACAAAATTCATTAGAGAGAATTTTGTATTTACAGAATAACTCGTCGTTCATCATTCACTTGATTTGGCGCCCGAGCTTTTGCAACAAAATCTGTCAGTGTTCTTTGCCATTTCGTATTGTTCCATTCAACTTTTTAGTTTTGCAGTTTGTTTTCAATTTAACATTATTTTTGCATTGTTTGCAGTTGTCGCAAAAACTTTCGAGCTGACTGCCTACAAATTTTCCTCAAACTTTCCACCTCCCATCTCGTTTTCACTACCTTGTTTCATTTGGCATATTGTGTAATGAGTTTGCCATCCAAAAAGGTTTCAAAGGAAACCGTGAGAATGTGCAAAAAGAGAGTGAATGTTTTTTTCCGCTTTGTTTGCACAAGTTTTTCATCAACAATTTAGTTTTGCCATTAGCCGTTGGCTTAATTATTTTCACAGAGCGCGCCACCCAAAATTCAAAATTCGCTAAGGTACTTTCGAGTAGAATCTAATGATGGACTTTAGTAGAAGATAAACTGCTGCGACTAGCCGCTACCCTGCAAAAGATTGCCGATACGAATGCCGTAAAAAAATACTACAAAAATTCGAATTTTAGCATTATAATTAGGAAAATAAAATTAGGAAGTGAATAATATGACAAATTGAAATAAAATCGCGCGGATTTTAATAAAATTTCAAATTTTAAAAAATTTATCAAATTTTCGTTGATTTCGGGATTTTCTAATTTTAATTAATAATTTTACTTTCGTTATTATTATTATTTATTTGTTTTATTCACTCTTAGAAATGCTGTAAATTAAAATACAATCGTTTTCGCCGACAAAGTTAGGCCTTTAAATTGAGATACACGTATTCTTAAATTTTAATGTCATTATGAGAATATTAAAATTGCGTATAGTTGACAGACAGTTTAACGAAGCTATGACACCCTTTACCAGACATTTTGTGACAAAGGATATCAAAAAAGGAACTCAACTATCAATTTCATTAATGCGAGTTGCAAAGCACAACCGCAGACACACACAACACATACACACAACACACACCCACCGCACACACACAACAGATTCATAAGTGCATAAATCGAGATTTGCATTAGACTGATTAGAGCCGAAAACTCTTTGAAGAGTTGAAGAGTTGAGAGGGTAGAAAAAAACGAGTTTTCTGGCAGTGAATGGTTTGGGCCAATTACTCAATCAGCTCGAGGGATTTGAAACATGTTCGATGCCCCATCATCATAATATTCGGACAGCGCATAAACATCAGCTGCCTTTTCCACTTCTTCACACTGAAAGGGGTGGAATTCTGTACACTGATAAAAAAAAAAGAGGGTCTCTAATTTTACTCGTTGACATTTAAAAAAATCCCTAAATTCTGAAACGCACCTTAGTTTTGAGAACATTTCTAAATAGAACAAATTTCAGGTCAATTCAATAAATAAAAAAATTATCAAGGATTTTAAATATATTATTTATCTAATGATGCTTTTCCTGGATTGTATATTTACAAGTTTCAAATCATTTTTCTTCTACTCTTATTTGACCTATTTATACTTTTCTAAGAATTTAAGATTTTTATTTTTATATTAAGAGCTTCGAGCTTATTATTTTTAATTTGGTCTCAAATTTATCTCAAATCAAGAAAAAAATATATAAGATAAATTGGTTTTCTATATTTTGGCAGTTGGTCTTTTATTTTCAGTGTAGAGGAATGACTGAGAAGTGGACAGGGGAATATAAAATAGAGAAGGCGGTGTGGTAGATATAGCTAGTCCGGCGCTAAATTGAAAATTAATTACGTGAACACAAAAGCGCCTGCAGTCACATTTTGACAGCCCATCTCAAGCTTTATCTCTACTTGTCCTTCTCCTTCTCCCCTCTCCATCTCTCACTCTCTCCCTCACTCTCACACTGTATCGACCTGTCTCTCTCTCCTTCTCTCTCTTCCTGTCTCTGTCTTTGCTTTTAACTTGTTGTGCTCAAAGCGCTTCAATTGCCTGCTCCTGGTTAATAATTATAATTATTACCCCCCACATAGAAAATGGACAAGTTAATTATGAAAAGAGGAAGCATTGATTGCCTGGACAAATTGTGTGTTTTAAGTGTATCAAAAGCGAATTATAATATTAATTTATAATCGATTATTAAAGAGGAAACTGAAATGTTAAATTGCAATAAATAGCGATGGATAGCATAAGTTAATTAAATTAAGTTTCTTTTTGAATTTATTAGCAACAAATTGCAATCGATAATTAGTTATCGAAAAAAAACAAAATGTTAATAACAAAATTTGTTTAGAAATCCAGAAGTCGTATTGTTGAACTCTATATAAATATCAATAAAATATGTGGTCAAGAAAAAAAACGTGCTAGCCTCTAATTATGTTATAATCGAAAAGCAATCGACCTTTTAGTTGATTTCATTTATCACCTTTAGAGAAATATCAAATTTTCTTTAGGATATACTTTGTGTTAACTATCAGAAATAATATATACATTGATATAAATTCCGTGCGAAATTCCGCAATATACAATTGATAACGATGAGCATTTCTTATAGATTTCTGATAGACATGGACAACAATAGAACTAATTCGACTTATCGACTCAGAATAAGTCAATTTAAAGTATTTAAAACATATTACGAATAGTAGACTCATATGAAAAAATAAGTCTATAACTATTACTTTTCGAGCACACCTCGCTTGCATTCAGAGTGTGTGGTGGCAAACGTCATATCCAATTGATATGAAAGACGCAATACTGTAAATAGCACTGTGATTGCCGCTGGGGCAACAACTGTGACAACATTCGCCACCAGCATCAATCAGTGGAGTCCATCAATCAATCAAGTCGATGAAGTCAAGTGTTGTCCGCGCGCTAACCAGCTTTATAAATCTCCCACTTGCACTCTCCCATTTATTCCTAGGGATGCGTATCGACAAAAAAGTGTTGATATCGATAAAAGTAAATAAAAAAGGGGAACATTTTAGATATCAGACCGCATATATATGCAAACTTATCATATTGCATATCAATCATATTAGTCATCTTTTTGTTTAGATTATTTACTAATATTTAAAAAAAAATCGTTTGCTGAAATTAATTATTACAAACACATTGATGATAAGAGCAGCAGATGAAATCAGTAAAAATATTTATATTTTTTAAATCGCTCTCTTTTAAGCCTTATCTCTTTCTCTCTCGCTTGCATAAAATCATTCTAAAATTCAAGTATTAAGTTCTAAATTGAAGCATTTATTTTGTGAATAGGTATTTAGGATACAACATTTAGGTAAATGTAGATACAACAAAAGGTGGATAAAATGGCAATTGGTGGTCCCAAATTTAACTAAACAAATTTCTTATAAAGCAAAAAAAGTTAAAGGTATAGTGACAAAAAAATATCCATACCCCATAAATTCTAGCATCCAATTTAATATTATTATTCATTTAATATTAGAAGAGTATTAGCTAAGAACGTGTAATATTTTGTATTGAACTTGAAACAAAAATGTTGTACACCATTTTAAAAATTTCGAAATCAGTAAATTTTCGACATGCAATCTAAGATTTTATCTTATTAAAGTACACAGAGTTTATTCTTTTTATTCCGAATTTATTATTTTCTTAGATGTGTTCTTATGTTATATTTTTATTTTGAAATATTTCGTACTCCATTTTAATATTTCGATTTTAGGATTTTTTCATTTTATATCGTATTTTAAATTAATGGTTTTTCAGTGTACTAATGTTATTTTATTTCTCATAATTTCATATTTTATTAAAGAAATAACGATAGTACGGATCTGTTCGAAATTTATCACTGAATTTGAAATATATGTAATATAATTTATTTTAAAGAAATAAATATATATACATAATATCAGTTTACTGAGTTTATTCGTTTAATCAAGAATAATTTTTTCTTAAGTGTACCAAGATATTTCGTTATAGACACCGATTGGAATATTTATATTATTTTTACTTTATTATTTGGGGAGTCTGAGATATTTTTGATTTTACTGTGTACTCTTTTATTAAAAATATTTGTTTTCAGTGTACTAACGACATTTTTTTAACTTGTATTTTTTGTATTCCGTTGCAGCAGCTGTTGCAAACTGGCGTCTCGCTTATTGTGGATGATGGAAAATCGACACCGGAAACGGCAACACGACGTCGTCCAGCCGCTGTTGGCGGCAGCATCAAACGGAAGCGTCGTCCACAGTTGCCGCTGGCGACAATGGGCGCCAACGAAGACGAGGGCGAGCCAACGGAGCAGGGGGGAACAACTATTGGCGTGGTCATGTGGAGGATGATCACAGTGCAGTTGCAACGGGGGAAGACGCAAACAGTTGCCCATACGGGAGCCAATGGCAGCATTGGAGCGGGAGCGAGAAAGAGACAGACAACGACAGCGACCAGAGACAGCAGCAGCAGCAACAGCAACATCAACAGGAGCAACACTCAACGGCAGCAAGGCCTATAGACGGCCTTATGGCCAGGCAAAAAAGCAAGAGCAACAAACAGAACTGCAAGCAACAACAACTGTTGTTACTAGCAACAACAGCAACAACAACAACAAGACGCCTGTAGATTTGAAAAACATTTTAAAGAATTCGGGAGGCTTGAGCTTGAGTGAGATATTGCAGCAGAAGAATCTCTCACTGGATGATCTGCTCAAGGGAAAACAGAATGCATTGTTGGCGTTGCAAACAACAGCAGTGGCGCCACCTGCCGTTGCCAGCTACCAAGCAAAGCCAACGCAACAGCAACAGCAGCAACAACACCAGAGCAACAACAACAACAACAACAAGAATAGTGTGCGACGGATACCAGCTGCCTTTTTAAGCAACGAGCATGCAACAGAAGATGCACAGCAGCAACAATTGCAGCAACAGCAGCAACAATTGCAGCAACAGCAGCAACAATTGCTGGCAAAACCAAGCAAATTGCCCGCATTGCAGCGTTTCAAGCTATTTGGCAGCTCTTCGCGTGAGAGCATCTCCACGCGACGCAGCACGCCGGCAACAGTTGCTGCCACAGTGACAACAACCGCAGTAACGACAACAACAACACGCTTGCCGCTCTACAAAAAGCGACAACAATTGCGCTCGACGCTCAAGCCGCCAGCTTTGTTCAAAACAACAGCAGCAACAATAATCACCAGCAGCAGCAGCAGCAGCACGACAACAACAGCAGCAGCAACAACAATAACAGAGCAAACATTGCTGGAAACAACAACAACAGCTGCAACATCAGCAGCAGCAGCAGCAACCATTGTAGACAGCAATGAGCAGGAGCAGGAGTCGGAAGAAGAAAGCAGCAATAACAGCAGCACCAACAACATAAGCAACAGCAACAACTTAGGCAACAACAGAGAGACAACAAAACGCATACGAGATAATTTTATAGCACAAAAATATGATAGAAATTCCGTAGAGAGCATTGAGGATGTGGAATTGGAATTATCGGATAATATAGTTAGTTCCGAGGCAACAGCAGCAATTCACAGCACAGCAGCAACACATGCCAACAGCAGCAGCAGCAGCACCGGTAGCAACAGCAACAGCAGCGATGAGCAATTGCTCTACAACGATAACAACGATGATTTGGAAAACTTTTTCGATGAAGTCGAAAGTATAACACATCAGACACGAATTTTAGCGCCCATAAAATCCACAAATCGTGTCAAAAATCGACAACAATCGGAGCAAACATTACAACCATTAGTAATAATGGATGATGTGGATGATCGAACCGATTTATTGGAATTAATCGAAGATCGTCGTTCGGGCAATCGATTATTTAAGGTGCTGGAACAGCGCAATATGACACTGGAGGAACTGATCGAACATCGTAAACGTGGCTCAAGTCAATTGCATTTATCGACCATTTTGAATGGGGATGAGCATTCACGTTTTTATCCCGGCCAGAAAGTTGTGCTCCAGGATAATATGGATATTGTAACGGCATTTGAGAATTTTCCGCATTTCAATTTAATCGATTTGAAGAGCGTTAAACCGGATGAGATTAAAACGGATTCTCAAGGTTCCAGTTACTTCACATCGATTATCGATATTGAGCCAAATGATGGCACCGGCCTGGGCGATAACGATAACAATGATAACGACGGCAGCAGCAGCGGCGATAACATACGAAATCGAGGTATTACTGCATTACGTCTACGACGTCAGCGTCAACGTCAGCGCGAGCAGCGACGTCGACAGCGAGAGGTGCAGTTGCAGTGAGCGGGCTGCGGGCTGCGGTTGCGATTGCAGAGGGGCGTGTTGAGCTGTTTTGCCATTTCATTACTGTTTATCGATTACTGACTATCGATTGTGTTCTGTTGTCTATTTTTCGTTGTCGTTGTTGTCTTGCATGTTCAACAAATTGCGGCAGCAGCTCGGCACGCCCAAAATGCACACGTAAGTAATCGCCGGCATTGCTCGCGCATATTTGCCAAGTGTGGCCAGTTATCGATAGTGCGTAATCGATTAAATAACAATTCCAAATCGTATAACTTATTCATGAATTTAATGAAAACCAGTTATTAAAAAGCATTTGTCGATAATTGATCGATAATAAAATGTTTACGTTTTATGGGTAATTTATTGCATGAGATATTATTCATTTGATCGAATATCAATAATTAATCGCTTTGCTAAACACAATCAAATGAAGACATTTCATTACAATATGGATATCTTATTGATTAATTCTCTAAAAATATGATGTAATGCAGTAGTTGGATTTTAAATTGAATTATCAACGAATACATACTATCGATAATATATCGATTGCCAATCGATAAGGAATTGTTAATACATCATTAACATATTGATAACATGTGAATATTAATAGATGGTGTATCTAACTGTATTTTCGATAATATATCGATGTCAATCGATTGGCGCACAAGAACCGCAAATGCAAATATGCCATCACTTCCGGTACTAACGCACACATATGCCACAGCTCGCTACAACCGCCGTATGCACACAAAACACACACAAATGCATATACACACAAGCGAACATTTATCGATGAATGCTGAAACAGCTGACATAAGCCTATGTCTCTCTCACTCTCACTCTCTCTCTCTGCTCTCTTTCGCTTATTCACAGGACCCGCCTATGCCCCAACATCCCTATTGGCCGCAACCCTAACCTCCCAACAACAGCAACAACAGCGAGTTGAAAAATCCCTAGGTTTTTTTCCATCCTGGAAAACTTTGGCGCTTGCATCGCTGGCAACTGCCGCAGCTGGAGGTGAAGAAGGAGAGGGAGGAGGAGGAGGAGGAAGAGGAGAAGGAGGGCGAGTGGAAGTTGCTGCTGCCAGTAATGCCTACTACTTGCCACCGCCACGCCTGCTGCTCGACAACAGCAACGGCAACAACAACAATGCCGGCAATTCACAAGAGCAATCCGACAACATTGAAATCGATTTGAGCAGCAATGGGAATCTAACAAAATTAAAGCCCGCCTATAGCGACAGCGATAACAGCGATGTTATCGATACCATTGAGAACGAGGTGGCACGTGCACACGATCTGCTCGATTTGGAGCTATCCGGTCATGGATTTCATCGCAGTCCGGCGGCAGCAGCTGCCACATTGATGTCGCGACAGCAGCAGCAACAGCAGCAACATGTTGGCGTCAATTTCTATGCACAAATGCCGGCGGGCATACGATCAGCAATTGTTGCAAGTGCGGCAATTGTGTTGACCTCGTTGGGCACATTGCTGGTGATCTTTGTGGTATGCCGATGGAAGCAACATCGACGTCGCAAGTCGAGCTATTTAAAGACGTATAATGCAATGAAAAGTAAATTGCCACAATTGCCGACAACATCGCGCCGCTCCTCGTTGCGGCAACATATGGAGGAGTTGGTGGTGAGCAGTCACAACAGTCACAACAGCAGCAGCAACAATAGCAGCAACAACAACAGCTGCCACAATTCGCACAAGGGCAACATGTTGGGCATTGCCACCGTTTCATGCAACACGCCCATTCATCAGTTGCAACGTCAAAGTTCGTTGCTTTCCACAACACTCAGCACTTGCAGTTCCCTAACAACAACGCCGGCGGCAACAGCAACAACAACAACAGCAGCAGCAGCAACAGTTGCCACAGGAGCAGCAACAACAACAACAGCGCTAGGCGGTGGGCGTGGCGTTGGCTCATTAGCATTGACTTTGCGCAGCACACACCAGAAACTCAACACAATGGATCCAAATTCACCCGAGGTGCAGGAATATCTATTCGATACACTGCGCAAATCATTCGATAATTAAGTCCCCAACAACAGTAAAGTGGTGTACAACAGTTTGTATACGCCTATCACATGTGATAGGCAATGAATATCTGCACTGCACTAGGCTAACTAAGTTCAAGGTCCTAGAAAACCAACAACAACAACACACTGTAGTGCTATCTCAATCTAAGTTTAGGCCAACTTTTATATATACACAAAACATACAAACACACACCCAAACAAAAAGACATCAACTATTATAAATATATACAGATATCTCAACTACATATACGATACATATTAAACTTACAACGCAATGTTAGTTTATTAATTAGTTTAAGCAGAACGACAATTTTTTTTTGTGAATGTGTATTTTTTTTTTGGATGAAAAATAAGTGAATAAAAAGTAAAGATAAACTATGGCAATGGAAACTAGTTAAAATGCAGTTAAAGACTGGTCTACAAAATACACTGAGGGGGACAGGGAAGTGGAAATGGGAAAAACAGAGAAAGGAGAAGAGAATCAAGAATTTATAGAGAGCAAATGAATGAGATTCAAAATTGAGAAATATATAAAAGATAAAAAAATTAAAGGAAAGTAAAGCAAAATAGAAGAGAGAAGAAAATAGAAAATGAAAAGATAGGAGAAAAAGAAGAGAGAAAAGAGTAGATAAAGGGAGGGAAAAGCAAATATAGAGAGTTAAAAATAGGGAACTTAAGAAAGGAAAGGAATTGAAGGAAGAGTCAAAATTGAGGAACAAAAGAAAAGGCAAATGAACGGGAAGAAAGTAAAAGAGAAAAGAAACTAAGAATAAAGTAGTAGTAGACAGAAGGGGGAACAGCATTAAAATAAAATAAACAAATTCCAATTATTGACTTGAAATCCAGTATCAAGTGCAACTTGTAGATCAGTTTTCAACTGTCTTGAAACTCGTACATGATATATACTTAGATACTAAGCTTAACTCACAATATGTGGCACATAATTTTATCTTAGCATTAGAAAACAGAAAGAAAAAACAACTTAAAATTAAATGAAAAAATTATAAACAAGATATATATGTAAACTTAAAGAAAAGTTTAAGGTAGCTAAAAACTGCGTTTCAGGGGCACAAAAATAGAATTGGAAATGGGTTTCGTAGAGCACCGAAAGAAATGCACTTAAACACATTGAAATGAGAAAGAACAAGATAAGTACAGTTGTGCAGATTCCATTTTTGGGGTTAGGTTGAAAAACTTTTCGTCTGTTAAAATTTCAAACATATTTGAGGACAATAAATATTGAGGAAAAACAAGTCTAAAACGGTAAAAAAAAGAAGCTAAATTTTTTTATTTTTTTTATTTTTGCAAGAGAATAAACTCGATACAGTGCACTGCAAAATGGCAATTGCTCAACACTAGAATATTGAAAAAAAAAAATACTAAAATACTAAATATACTAGAACTATGTATTTACTGAATAACTGTTTCTTCCCACTTAGCAGCAGATGAATTCCATTTTTTTGTGCCCAAAAATTACGATATAAAAAATGTATGTATAACATATATGATATACTATCATATAAATATAAAGACACTGCAAATAAAATAATTAAAAACATACTATAGTTAAGCATGTAAATATGTTACAATATGATAAATTTTTTTTCCGTTTTGTTTTCTTTTTTGAGAATAAATTGTAGCAAAAATAAAAACAAACAAAATTTGGAATTAATGAAAAACTATTCGAAAATTGTGCAAGAAATTCAGACAAAATTTCAATTGAATTGCACAAACACACAGTGCTCGTTGTATTTCAAAATATAACAAAGAACAACAGAAAATGAACAACAGCTTTAAACACACTCTTACAATTGGAAATAGTAAGATATAACAGATCTACAAAATGTGGGCAATTATAATGAAATGAAAGAAGAAATGAAGGGGAACAAATAAGTAGGGATCATCATTTGAATATAATAATTAGGTAGCATTGAAACAGATCGCAGCATGATTTAATACTCAACACTTTTTGTAGTGTATATGATAAAGAACTAAAAAAAAAACACTTGAAATTGTAATGGAAAAGGGGTGAAAAACCGAGACAGCGTATTTTGAATATACACAGATTGAGAGTAATCCGAATTCTTTTCGTGTATTTGTATATAAGACATTACAGATCTGAAAGGTATGGTCAGAGGGGATCATTTTTTGAATTTTATCAGCTGTTTGGCCTTTGTCTGTTGATGATGATCTATCGGAATGAGGGGGTAGGGGCTAATGGAAGGCATTTGAGGGTCATACACACACACACACACACACGCACATAGACATACTCGACTCACCTATAGAGCTCATAGCAGAGACCATGCTGATTAAAGAGACTAGCCACAGAGGTATAGATGCTGTTCTTGGACTGCATATAGGCGCAATTATACATAGTGACATATTGTCGGGCGACAACACGACATTGGCGCAACGCCGCCGAGCAGACGGAGGTGCCACGCAAACGTTGCATCTGTTCGACGGTGAAATAGAGTACGGAATTGTAGCGCGAGGGCAGCGTATTAATATAGGGATACCATGAACTCGACGTTCCACGTATCTTCTCAATGATTAGAGCATAGGCCAAATTCAAGTTGGTCAATTGCGGTAGAGTGCTGTACATATTGCGTTCGGATTCCGAAAGTTTCTCCTCGGAGAACATCAATTGACGCGGCACACTTAACACCTGTTCGCCAGCGTCAATGTCACGTGTGGCACGCAATCCCAGACCGTAGCCGGGGAATATGGCAATTTCCACAGCATCGCATTGAACGCCACCGTCACGAGCCCATTCATTGAAGACATTCATTTTGGCCAGACGCGTCTCATCGTTTACATTGGTGTTGTCGGGCGGGAAGACGAGACGTTGCAGCGGTTTCTCGTGTTGCATGATCGTCTCCAGCAATCCGTGCACCTCCACAAAACTCTTCCACTCCTCGTTCGCATTGGCCGGCATCTTTTGCAATATATCCAATGCCCGTTGGGCCAGCTGATTTAATATTCTGCGATCCTTTTCAACCGCTTTGGGTATCCGTATGCCATTACTTTTGGCATTGTTGTTGTTATTACTGCTGCTCCCACTCGCTGTTGCAGATTGTGGCGTGCTTTTGTGCTGCTGCTGTTTATTGTTGCGTTTGTTTTTGCCCATTGTTGTTAAATTGTAATACGTATTACCGGTTAGTACACGACGCCGCACAACAACACCAAAACAACAGCCAAATAAGGGTAAATATGCGAATGCAGCTCTGGCAACACGTGCTAGTGTCTGAGCAACAGCTGACCTGATCTGGTATGCTGCTCATAATAAATACCGAGAAAATTAATCGCTCTATCGAAAATGTCATGTACGTCTGTAATGTTAACAAAGGATTTAACATACCATTTGCATGGTTTAACACATTTTATCATAACAGTGCACACAGCATTTGAATAACATAACATTTCTCAGATTTAACATATGTTTAACATCACTTATGCATAAGATATGCATATCATAGCATGTGGATTTTATTTTAACATACCTTTAATAAACTCTGCATACATATAAACTTACATTACGCATAACATAGCCATTACATAACATTATTTATTTAGTTTAATTTATTTATCTCCTATTAATGATATCGTAATACAACATGATTACTATATTATTTAAAACAAAGGTTGGTACACATTTAAGCCAATTGCATATTACTGTCAAATTCAAATTACTTATTTTAAAATTTTCATTAGTAACACAGCAAAGAAATATAATTTGTTTGCAGTTATTGCATATGAGCTGCGTATCTACTTGTGTAATCGATATATCGAATTATCGAAACGACAACTCTGTTGCGCTGTCACGTTGCGACGAACAACACAATTTAGCGAACTTTTAAAAACGTGCTCGAAAAGTTGTGAAAGATAACGTTAACAATAAATAATGGGCAAACAAAAGGCAACAGTGGCCGATGGCGGCGGTAAATTGCCAGCAAAAAAACAAAAATTACTTGGCAAGGAGAATAAAGAGCAGGTCAAAAAACCACAGAAGACTAAAAATGTGGAGAACCTGCCTCAAAATAGAACCGCCGAGGAAGCAAAGGTGCCGGCCAAGAAACGTAAACTAGAGGTGAAGCAGGAAGAGGAGGTGAAGGAGGGGAAGAAGGAAATCGTTGCCGAAAAGACAACAGATACAGCCAACATAAATAAAGACATCTTCGGTGTATTCAACAAATTGAAGGAAATAAAACAGGAGCACATTAAAAAGCATTTACAAAACATGCTAACGCTGCTCACAACTGAAGCCACTGAGAACAAGGTGTGTGTGCAACCGACAAAGCTGACGAATTTAATATAGTTTTTATTAACCATTTTTTTTTTTTAGAATTCAGCAACTGGAGCTTATGCGCTGAAGCGTCTGGTGCGCTGCACAGGAGCGGATGACATGGACGCGGTGGCCTTAAGCGGCAGCTATCTGTGCGCCATTGTGAGCAAGGTGCCTGACGTTGATCCCATTGCGCTGCTGGATACATTGAAGCGCGAACTGCCCGTGGGCAGTCAGCAGAAGGGTAAAGAAGAATCCCTCGCTGCAGTTGGACAATTGATAACAGCCTTAGCCATTTTGAAGAGCCAACATTTTAAGCAACCATCGGCGGCATTAATTGCAGCAGTTTATCCCATACTTGTGGCACATCTCAAGGGTCGTGAATACGTGGTGAACATGTGTGCGGACATTATGGCCGATTCCTTTAAACAGGTACGTTACAATGCGTTACAATTCACTCCTAACAATACCCTCTCAGAATTTCGACATTACCAAGAATTTAATAACAAATAATTATTCCATCCATAAAATTAATTTATGAGAAATCAGGAACTAAGAATGAATAAATCCATAATGCTATACCTTTGAATTAAATATCAATGAGCTTAAATTCGAAACTGAAACTATTTTGTATATTTTGCAGGTGAATGCTGAAAGTTTTGAGTCACACGTTTGGCCGCTGTTGCAGTTGGAGTTGAACAAACCATTGAATGCATTGAAGCTACATAGCTGTGACCTATTACTGGCCGTACACCTAAACTATCCCAAGTTGTTGCCACTGAAGCAATTGGAGTCGAGTTTATGGCGCAAGCAACCAGAATATGCACAGCTCTTCGAGCTCTATATGAGTAGTGCCAGCATCCAGGGCAACGGACTCTATGCGCGTCTGGGACGCTTTTTGGCCACCACAGCTGGTGGCAAGCTGCTCGGAGAATGGCAACAACATATTGTTGAACAGTTGCCACTGAAGCACAATACAGCCAAGGGCTATGTTATTCAAACTCTGTCATTTATCTTGCTACACTTTGATGATAGCAAGACCTCTACCGCGTTGGAGCAGCTGTTTGCCTCGGCGCCGTTGATGAGCATGGTGCTTCAGGAGCTGGCAGCGGCCAAGCAGCTGACGGACAAGTCGAAGGTGAAAGCGAAAGCAGCACAACTTCAATTGCGTCACATTTGCCGACGTTTTGAGGCATCGCTGCTATTGAGCTTTAAGCGTCAATTAAAGCAGGAAAGCAGCAAAGTGGCCATATTGCAACATTTGCTACAATTGCAACTACAACTGGATAGCGTGTTGCAAACGCCGCGTGTCACACAACAATTGCTTGGACAACTGACCGAGCAGGGACTGCAAGATATGTATAAATTCTATAGCGAACAGTTTACCAGCAACAAGGAGGAGTTTAGCAAAATGCATCGAGAGCATTGTCTTAAGTATATGCAACTGTTGCTACATAATCCTCAGCTCTCGGAGCGTAAGAAGCAAATCAAATTCCTCTTGCCCATCGCTATTTTCCATCTAAACGAACAACAGGAGCCTTGCAATGCGGATCAAGCAGCTGCCTTCAGTCGTCAGGGAGCCTCACGTTGTGAAGAAATTCTCTTTGGTTGTCTACTCCACAAAATTGGAAATAGCAACGAGCAATTAGAGGCACTGGTGTCACAATTGCGTGACACACTGCAACAGTTGGCCAAACTTTTAGCTAAACCGCAAATTGAAACAAAGTTGCGCTCGAAACAAACTCCAGAATTACAGGAAGCCTGGAAGCAGGTGCAAAAAGTTGTGAATGCTTCTCCAACCAAGGATAACAAACAATCGCTTGCTCTTGTATTTGATGCATTGATACTGTTCCTGGGTCTGGCCATGTATGCCCCCAGCTGTAATGTCTCCATCGAGCTATTGAATGATCTGTTCATCTGCAAACAAAATGCTCTAAAGAAGAGCAAGAATAAGGTGAGTTATTCAATACACAGTAGTCCATTTTTGTTTAATGTTAAATTCTGGAATGTTTGCAGGCTGGAGCAGAGCTTGGCTGGCAGGATGTACTTACGGATGTGCTGCTGCAGTTGCTCCTGCAAACAGGACACTTTTGGCGCGACTTTGTCAATAAAATTGGCGGTGCTCTGATGCCACAGCTGGGCAAGGAAAACTTGGAACAGTTGCTGGTCATTCTGGACATGAACAAGAATCCGCTGGGCGACAAAGAAGATGAGCAGGAGAGTGATGAGGAGGAGGAGCAGGATGAAGAGCAAAGCAGCGACGAAGAAGATGAGGATGAAGCTGATGAGGAGGATGGGGAGGAAACTGATGAGGATGCCACCAATTTGGAGCTAATACGTGAAAATGTGCGCAAAGCATTGCTCGATGAGGACAACGAGCTGAATGACGATGCGAGCAGCGTGGATTGGAACGATGTGGACGAGGCACAAGGTGAACGTCTCAATATGGCACTGGAGCGTGCCTTCCAAGCCTTCAAGCCCAAGGGTCAAAGCAACAAATTGAAGGAGAAACATCAAACAAAATCAGAGCGCATCCATAGCACAACTTTGTTGCATTTCCGTGTACGCGTCTTGGATCTCGTCGAGCTCTTTGTGCAGGCCCAACCGCAGTTAGAGGTGTTGCTGGATGCTCTGACCAGTGTCTATTATGTCTATCAGATGAGCAGCAATGATACCAAGTTGCAGCCATTGGCCGAGGCCAGCAAGAAGCTGTTACGCAAGTTGATCACCCAAAAGATTATCTACAAATCGGCACAAGAAGATAAACAGCCCATTGTGGACTGCATTAAGCAGTTCATCTCACAGGAGGAACCCTCAACAGACCCGAAACAGCAACAACAATCGATTAAAAAGAAGGGCGATCTTGCGGAATGGCGCAACAAATGTGTCGCCTATTTGGTTAGTCAGTTCACTGAGAAGGATGTGACCAAGAGTGCTGTGTGGCCGCTGCTCCAGGACTATCTACAGGATTGGATCACACGACGCAACAGTCCGCACACTTTAGCCAGCTTCGATGCCATCTTTGTATCGCAATGGAACGGCGTTCCTCAATTGGCCGTCAATTTTGCCACGTTGCTCTCCAAAGATTTGCGCAATTTCCGTCGCAATCAAATCCTCGACTTGCTGGCCAAGCACATTGGTCGCATTCGCATTGCATTGGCCAATAATAAAAGTGCCGCCAAAGAGTTTACAAGCATTTTGACAAAATACGAACCCGTTGGACCCAAGGATCGCAATCAGCAGACGAAGCTGCTCAATCAGCTGAAGAAGAGCAACAAATAAACAGCTTTTGGGGGATTCTCTAACTCTTTTTTTAATGTCATTGGGTGGGATTTTACTGTGACACAGTAAACCTAGCGATAAGTTCGAAATAAAAAAAGTGCTAACAATTTCACAAAAAAAACTATTAATACTATTCCACATTTCACTTTCAATATTATATGATTTCATTGGTTTAGTATTAATAAATAACCTTTTTTTAGCAGACTTAAATTCACTCAAAGTGAATGCGCAAAATGTTTGCGCAATGAAATAACAGTTTAACGTTTTTTACTTCCGATAAGTCTTGCTAAATGTGAAAACCGGAACAATACTGAGAAATTTGTTGTATTATGATGATGAGATAAGGATGCGAATCACCTATAAAAGAGATTTAAGAGAGAGCTCTTCTTTAAAATCTACTTGCAATGTTTAGATTTCTGAACAAAGCCATTATAGAAAGTTTAATGTGTAATGAAAATGAAATGAGTGTGGAAGTCTTTTGTAGAGTTCTGGATTTAAAATTTAAGAAATACATGATATTAATAGGAAATGAGATTTGAGAATATCCCTCTTTTTATCTGTTGGAAGATATAATTTTTTGCTTTGCATAATTTTTTATTTTGTTTTGCTTTGTTTTAATATTTTTTTACATCACTTCTGAATATAATATTTTTATAGAATGAATAAAGAGATAGAATAGTTTTACGCATTCAGAATTGGAATTTTTAAGTTCACATACGATTCTTGCGTAGGGTTCAATATCGTAAAAAAAATTATAATACAAAAAACATTTTAGGTACAAAAGTACAGGTGTTTTAAAAAAATATATATGTGGTTTATTTCAATAAAAAGATAATGACATAATTCTGTACAAAGTTTAGTTCAAATAAGTGCTTGGACAGAGATAGCTATACATATTCGCATACTCTTCATTCTCAGTAACAGAAATAAATAAATAAATTTACAGTAGTTACATTTTATAGATAAATACAAGGAATAACAAATGTTAAGTATATATTTATATAATATGTATATATAAAAATGACTTACAGGCATTTCCAGTAAGAAAAACCCAATATTTTAAAAAAACCATAACTCAATAAATACGCATAACTTAAAACTAAAAGTTCACGAAAATAAAATATGAATTACAGACCGAATTAAAATAATTTCGCGATATGTTGATAAAGTCACATTGCAACTTACTTAGTTCTGTGCATATGTAATTTTTTAAAGCTTATAAAATTTAGATTTAAATAAATCTTAAATGTCTTGGAGCTTGTTTTCAACATATATAAACAAAAATCATTAAATGATGATAATCTGAGGTATTGATAAATTCAAGTTTAAATAATTTGATGCTGATTAGATGGCTGGCAAATAAACTTTCTGCTGGAGCGTGCTGGTAACGCTTGGCAGCATTTCCTGATTTTTATCGCCCCGTTTCTGACTCACTTCCCCAATGATTTTGGTGAAAATGTCGAGGACGTGTTCACTGCAAAACAAAAGCCCACAACATATTAATTCAATTCGTTTTAAATTAATTAAAAAGACCTCACCTGGCTGCATGTTGTCTAACCGCATCGCAGAGTGTTTGAATGAACCAACTTCCGTTGAGGCTGTGACGCAGTGCAGCAAATCCGGGCACCGTGGACATGGCCACAACCATGTTGGCATGCTGGCTGGGTGACTTGGTCGTTGTGTTCACATTACGCTGCAATCAAAAAGATTCCATATTACAATTACCTTGAATAACAGTTCACGAAAAGAAAAACCCATAGATAATGCAAATACACCATGAATGAACTTGCTAATTGAATTTTACGATGATTCTACCCACCGTTTGATTGTTCTTCTCATTTTGCTGACAAGCCTGAATGATAAGCAGCTTGGGCTTATCGTACAGATCCTCACCAGCACAAAGCACATTCTTGATGTCATCGATGCTCACTGGTATGCTGTCACAGCCGTAGACAGCTCCCTCAAATCCGTGCGATAATATGCACACAATCAGCGAATCCCTTAGAGTTGAACGCGAACACGCCCCTCGAATGAGTTGCAGCATTTCCAGGTGATCAACATTGTTGTGGGGCTCCACGCTGTAGCCAAGTTCCGAGAAGACTTCGCTCAGTTGCTTTTTGTCCACATCGGTGCCCTCGCGTTTTCTCAACCTTGCAGCAGGCAACAGTGGCTACAATTATTACCAAAATTATCTGCTTTTTGAATTTCAGTGGGCAAAATGTTATTTCAAAAGTGTGCAGTACTGCCACCTAATGCAAATATTGTGGAAATTGATCACATTATGAAAATGGTTCCAAGCCTGCCAGCCCCTTTTTGGGTTAGTACTGCCCATCCGTTTATAGGCTGAGGCTGCCAACCAATTTCGACTAATAGTGGGCCGCTCTTATTATTCGCAGTCTAGAAACATCCTTTAATTAATTAATTTCAATTATTATGATTTATAAAGACAAGTTGTGTGATTTTAAGGACATCTGTGTGAACATGGCATAACTATCACTTTGGTCTTGATAATCGATTACAATAGTAATTGAAGCATTACTTACACGAAGATCCTCGCCAACATCTTGATGGAAGATGTGTTGATTTATAATTAACAAAATGCCGGCATTATCCCGTTGCACCTGTAGCGCATCTGTACGCTGTTGTTGTGGATTTACCCCATTGCTTGTTATAATTGGGAGATTTCGATTGGAAGTTGCCGCTTCGATTGTTGGTGCTGTTGTTGTTTGTGGATCCGTTTCATCTTGTGCATCCGATTCACATTTGAATTTGTTGACTTGAGCTTTCGCATTTGTATTGTAGGTTTGAATGAGCAGCGTGGCAAGCGAGTGAAGATCATTGAATTTAAAGTATTCAATCAATATTTGAACATCACAGCCAATTGTCTGAATATCGCCCAGGCGCAAATGACGTCGGGTCAGCCAATCCAAGAAGAATATCTCCAAATAGACGAAATCATAGAAACGCAGCGGTTCATCACCCTGACAGCGTTTCGATGCCAGCTTGTCATTGATGTCCAGGACAAGACGACCGCTCTGCGCAATTGTCAGTTGCTCGCAGATAAAATATAGAGCTTTAAGCATCGGATGCACCAGAAGTGATATCTCCCGAATCTGTGGCAAATACTGCAGACGTAGTTGCTCCCAATCAAAGCCCAGTTTACGCAACACTTGACGGCCATTGATGATGCACAGCGCCTCAACGAGATTTCCCCGCCATCCGTCAGGATTCGTCTGGGCGTATAGTCGTAATATATCGCTGTTTAGCTGATCCTCAGCTGGGGATCGCACCAGAGCCAGCAGCTTTTGCAATATATATGTGGCATGGGAGTGTTGATCGCCAAATAGCAGAAACGACAGCGACACCTTGTGGAATGCCAGCAATGTTACACGTATGTTGAAATTATAATTAAAATTAAAACTGTCTAACCTTCTGGGCAAAGTTCAGATCATGTTCCACATAGGGTAAATCCTCAATTTGTATGTTGTCCAGTGTTGCACTCATTTTCCGCTTTTATTCGCTTCTGTTGACGGAGAAGTCCAAAAAGTAAATGATCTCTACTTTTTGTCGCCGTCGTCGCCTACAATTGAGCAGAACAGTGAATAGAATATAAAAACAGTAATATAAGATTACAAATTATGTTTGCTTTTTAATTTACTTGGAATTTAAAAAAAAATAATCAAAACATTAAACAAGTTCAACACACGATCATAATAGAGATGGGGCCCGACTCGATTTTAAATCGATTAAATCAAACTATTATTTGTTTTGTATATCATTTGTTTCTTGTCCTATTAGATTTTAATACACCGAGCTTAAGCCAGAATCTGTTTATAACTTTTCTAATTTGAATTATTTTGCTATAAATGTAACCAATAGAATTGCAAATTAATAAATTTATTTAAAATCGTATAGAATCGAATTGCAAATAAATAAATCGAACATTACCAGCTCTAGTGCGTGGTGAAACTATCATCACACTGTTTATCGATAAATTTATTTATTCATATTTTAAACATTTGCCTTGACTTTCAATTCACAACGAAACTTAAGCAAGTCTCTCAATTTGTTAATTGATCTATGTTCATAACTGTATTACATGCATCGCAGCAAGACAATTTTCGAAAAGAAATATTTGTAATTTTAATTTTTGCTAACAAGACATTTATAATAGTGGTTAAAGCCAATGTCTAAGGTAAGATACTGAATAACCAATGCTGACCACATTCCCTTAATTTTATTTACAAGCACAATTTTGCAAAAAGAACACAGTTTGTTAAGAGCATAGGAAATTTGTTTTTCGCAACAACTCTGTTATCGAAGATATTCACCACACGTATGCAATGCTGTCAAGGCAGCGTTCACCATAGGTGAGCGCTACACAACAGTTGTGTTCTTTAAATCCAAAAATGCGTTTTCTGCTGAATATATGTACGTAAATATAATGAAAATGAACATATGCATTTTGTACAAAATGTTCGCACATACATGTGCATTATAATATGAGATTTCAAAATTAATTGACATACAATATTTGTGTTCAAATATTGCAGGCATCTTCACGGTAAATATTCACCACAAGCACGCATCCCTGGTTAAGTTCAATGTATACATGGTTGTAAATTTCTCAACTCATTCAAGTAGATATTGTTGAATTGTTAACAACGCTGATGTTGACGAGTTTTTAATTATTTAATGTATTTGTTATTCTGTCTATGAGCGAAACAGAGAGAAAGGGACAGACATATACAGAGGCCAGGGCCACAGTCAGAGAGAAAGAGAGAGCGACAGCTTGCATATATTGTATAAAAAAAAACGAAAAAAAAAACCAAAGAAATTATATTTCTCATACATACATATATATACCACATACGTATACGTATGTTATATGTAGATGTGTGCACACATATTGCGCTATAGCCATATGTATATGTATATGCCTGTATATGTATATATATACCTTAACATATTTTATATACATATATGCATATCTATATTCACCTACTGTACCACTTCATTATGTAAGCAGCGGGATTTCTACGACGAAAAAAACAAGAAAAAACGACAAATCAAATATAACCAAGAAACAACGAAAATTGAACAGAAATGTTATAAATCATTAATAATTGTAATTGTAATGTTCCGTTAACCACAAACCACGCCCACGCTGAAACGTAAGAGAAATTGTTCCAAATGCGCAACAAAATGTATTTTTCCGAAATTTTCTTTGAAAACTTGCAGTCGTTGTTTTGTTGGCAATTGTTTGTTTAGCCACGCCCACTTCCCATTCAAAATTGCGTACATTTCAATAATAATAGCAACAACAACAAAGACGTCTATGTATATAATATACATACATACGTATGTTTACACAAACATATATGCAAAAGCTGCGCAGCTGCGTTTTTTTATTTCATTCCATTTCATTCGTCGTGTGTCACGCACACACACACACACACGCATGCACACAGTCATAGGCGAACAAATAGAAACTTTCGCTCAGTGTGGCAGAGTTAAACGGTTACAAAACTACAACAACAAAAACAGCAGCAGCAACAAATACTGCATAAAAAGTGTAATATCGTAACATAACATAATTCATAATGTATGTATGTAAATGCATTTTACCTAAACATTATTTTGGCAATATCACACGCATACACACACATACCCAAAACCAACACGTACCTGAGCACATGTATGTATTGTATGTCACGCATTTGCGCGCTATGCTTTGCCCATGCGCGCAAGCGAGACAACATGACAGCTCAGCCACAACGAGAGCGCACGCCGAGAGCAAAGAGAGCGTTGCAATTGCTTGTGTGTATGCATGCGTGTGTGTCTGCCTATGTTTTTGCAAAGGCCATAAGAATTTTGCCAATTTATGTAAATTTACTATTTATATTTATCTGTGTTACTTTTTTGTTGCTTGCTACTTTCGCAAGCAAACAAATTGTGTTAAACGACGTGAACACAGACATACATATTAATATGTGCTATACAGAAAATGCAATCGAAAATGCAGCAGTTTATTAACATAACTCTGTTATTGCTGGGCTGCAATTTTATGACAAAGTAATTTGATGTGATATTGTTGTAAAACAATTACTGAATTGCGTTTTTAAGTATAAGCAATGTATTTGTTAATGTTGTAGTTTGTTTATGAGCTTATGGCAGCAGCAACAAGTGTTGCTGGGAGCCAACAGTTTGGTTAACAGCGCAATGTTATGTGCAAGTGAATGAAAATATGTAAACAAATAATATATACAGTTGGTCAAGTAAATATTTTAACAAAGTACGACATTTACATTGTATTTTGTTTTATATATTTTTGGTTTAATATTGTTTCATAGTTGCCTAAACAAGTTATAAATAATTAAACCCATTGGGGGTTTTTTTAATTGAAAAACAAATATGTCAAAGCAATTACTTGACTGACTGTGTGTATATGTATGTGTGCGTGTGGTTTGAACAAAGCTTGCCAAGCAATACACATACTTATGTGAGCGATAGAGAGAGAAAGATTTGTTTGTTTGCTTTGCTTTTGTTTTTGTACATGGAATCGCGCTTAGCAACATGCTGCGCGCAGCGCTTTAGCAACATGTAACTATGCCCCACTGTGGTCAACAACAATTTGTGTGAATCTTTTATGCATATATGTATATCTATATATATATTTATGTTTGCTGACCCCAAGAGACAAGAAAAAAACCATAAAAATTCTCTTATTTATTGCAGTATTATTCTACGCCTATTTTAAACCGGAAACGCAATAATATGTCGTCTGTTGTGGCCGGCGAAACGCCGATAATAAATCTAGCTGATGATCTCGAGGATGGTGAGATCGATGATGATGAGGAGGAAGAGGAGCAGCAACAAAAACAACAACAACAGCAGAAACCAGAGAACAAGTTAAATACATTGACAACTGGCGGATCGGTTGATGATATACAATTTGTGGGCATCGAACGTTTGTCGGACAAATTGCCGTCCAATCATGACGATGATGTTGTATTTCTTGGCCTGACCAGCGAATCTTCAACCGCTGCCATTGCCAACAAATCGAAAAAGCCACGCCCACTTGAAGGTAAATATATATACATATACATAAAATTTGAGGATTTCCCATTAAATTTTGCATGATATCATTATATAGATGATCATGCGGTGAGCATTGAAAATGCCATTGCCAAGGTCCTTAAAAAAAGCGGCATTGAGCCGCCAATGCCTAAAATCAACAACAACACTAGCAGCAGCAGCAGCAACATTCACGGCAACAATGTTGCCAACAGCAGCATCAACATCATCAACACCGACGCTGACAGCAGCTTAGCTAGCATTGCTGCTGACGCCGGCAGCGCTGTTAACGATGGTGCGCTGCTGCTGCTACAGCAACAACAACATCCGCCAAGTCGCAGCAGCCGTCGACGCAAGCGCAAAAAGGAACGCGAACGTGAGCAGAAAAAGGACAAGGATTATCAGGTAGATAACAACATAATAACAACAACAACAACAACAACAACGAGATATGCCTTACTTACGTTATCGTTAGTTATCGATTTTTGTACTTTTGCATCTGTTGCAGCTGTTATCGACAAGTGTATACTATTGGCAGTTTGCTATGACATTTCATCTTTTTGATATTTATCGATAACATGCATATCAAGTTTCTTTTAATCGGCAACAAGCGTCTTCTTTGATTCCCTAACAATTTGAGAGTTATCGAAGACTACGAAAGCTACATGTCTAATATATATACATGCACTCGTCCTATTAACAACTTTTGAATGCCGTTTTAATGTTTTTCTTAAAATACTTGTATCTGAATTATTTATCTTTTATCGATAACATGTACAGTACAGATCTTTAAGTGCCAAGTTGATTTGGAGCTACTTTTAGGCTTCATTTTATCATTGGTAACCTTTAAGTTGCTGCCACTATTCGATATACAGCCACTATTGCTATTATCTATCGTTATCGACAATTATAATAGATGACCAGGGTATATTTTTCACATCCACTATCGATGTTACTTTAGTTTCTATTCGTATTGTGCAGTATCATTACTAAATTGCTTCAGCTATTATTAAAACTATTTTGTTGTTATCGATAATTATTTATAGTTAAACTATGTGTTTAGGGTATATTCTAGTCATATACGCTGGACTTAAAGCACTACTTTATTTACGTGTCTATTTACAATCTGATGTAGCTTCTGTAAGCTTCCTTCATATGGTGTCTGTTATCGAAGGTTATCGATAGGTCTTGTATATGTATAATCTGTACTTTAGAAATACGCTGTCAATTAAATGCAGTTCGAAAATTCGAATTCGAAATGTTTGCTTCTAATCGTTTTTTTTTAATAATTTGATTGTTATCGATAGATTGTTTCAGCGCTGCAGGGTACATTCTCTACTATAATGATTTTTTTCTGCAACATTTGAACACCTTCATTTTCAATTGTCATTTTCTTTGCGCTTTCTGAAAACGTTGGCGGTTATCGATAAATATCGATAATTGAATTATTAAAAATTCAATTTCTTGTGGCTTTCTTGCATTCCAGAAACGCGCACGTCGCGATTCAATGGATGAGGGCGCCGGCGGAGCGGCCAGCGATGAAATGGACATGGATGAGTACGAAATGATGAATGTGAGAGGCGGCAGTCCACCGCCAGGTGGCGCCACCACAGCAACAGGAACAACCGGACGTTACTCCAGTGATTGGCCCGAAATGGGCGATGCCGGTGGCTATGAATCACCTGCCGATAATTACAGCAGCTACGATTCCTACACGGATGAGGAGCCGGCGAACATCGTGTCCGGCGGCATGGCAGCGGGAATTGGACAACGACGTCGCCAGCGACGGGAACGCGAGAAGGAAAGCCGAGGAGGAGGCGGCGGCGGTGGTGGAGGCCGAAAGCGACGTGATCGTGACAGGGACCGTGAACGGGAACGTGAAATGGACAGACGACATGATGGAGGAGGCGGTGGGGGCAACAACAAACGTAACCGTCGTGATTCTGGTGATGATAAATGTCGTGAGCCAAGGAAATTGGAATTGTGCAAGTTTTATTTAAAGGATTGCTGTGCGAAGCGTGACAAATGCAGTTACATGCACAAGGAGTTCCCCTGTAAATATTATTACCTGGGCATGGATTGTTATGCTGGCGAGGACTGTCTCTTTCATCATGGCGAACCGTTGACGGAACAACTGCGCAACATACTCCTCAAACACATGGAGACGGCGCCCAAAGAGATTCTCGGTGATTTCAAGCGCATCTCACGTGATGCGGCCCTAAATCAAATGACACGACGTCACGAGCAACTCTGTGAGCAGTATAACATGGACAATGGCTGGACAACGTTGGCCAGTGCCGGCATCAGTCGCCTCCAGGAGCAACAACATGCGGCGGCCAAGGCACATGCCGCCAATCAAGCGGCAGCCATTGCCGCTGTCAATGCGAACCTGCAACAGGTGGTGGCAGCCGCAGCAGCTGCAGCAGCAGCGGGCGTTGCCGCTGGTGGAGCAGGTGGTGTTGCATCTGGTGTTGGATCTGCTACGACAGGGTCTGGAGTTGCCGGAGGAGCAGCGATACCTTCACTGCTCGATATGGTCATCAATCCGCCAACGAATCTGCATCATGGCGATGTCAACAAGCCCGAAAAGAAGCGTAAATCCCGTTGGGCCGAAAAATCGGCAGCTAAAAATGTCACAACAGCAGCAACAGTTGCTGTCAGCACAGCAGCAGCAACATCATCAGCAACAGCAACGACAGTAGCAGCTACTGTTATTCCTCCTGCCACGCCCACTGTTAAACCGCTGCCCGCCCATTTGGATTTGGTGAATCTGACGCAGGTGCTCAGCGTGGAGCATATGGTTAAGTTAAATAAACTGGGCATCAGCAATCTGGAGCAAATGTTGCAAGTTCCGTTTGGTCAGTTGACGGAGGCGGGACTCACATTGCCCGAAATTGGCGAGATTCAACGCAAGGCGGAGGAGGCTAAGCCGAAGGAGGCGGGAGCAGCTACAGCGTCAACAACAACAGCAACAGTCGCCACAGAGTCATCCACAGTCAAGTGCGTTAATGAGTCAACAAATCTCTGTATAAATTTTGAAATAATTCAACATTTACCTCCTCTCTCTCTTTACCCTGTAGATCCTCCTCCAAGTCGGATCAGGATGCGAGCAATGTGAGCGTCGTTGTCAGCTCGAATAGCAACAGCAATAGCAACAATGGCTTCATCATGGTCGATTACTCGCAGTATCTGAAAGATGCCCATGTCAGTTTTTCCGGCAACGATCCTCGTAAGTTTAACAGACTTTCATTTAACATTTATTTAACAGCTGTAGTAGCAGCTCAACTCGTTAACATTTATTAAACATTAGCTCAACTCGCATTAACATTTATTTAACAACTGCAGCTCAACTCGCATTAACATTCACTTAACAGCTGCAGCTCAACTCGCATTAACATTCACTTAACAGCTGCAGATCAACTCCCACTAACATTTATCGCACGATAAGTTGCCCGAATTATTAAATAAAATTAAAACTCAATTGTTTAATATTTAGATAGTTGTAAACATCTAACAACATAATCTCTAGTATAGTCAGGGAATACCGTTGCCGTTAACCGTTAAATTTTGAGTACCAGCACCGTGGCCGTAACCGAAATAAATTATATTTTAAGCACCGAAAATCGATTCGTTTTGTCCAAAAATGAAAATCATTTTACTTTCGTATAAAAAATAACTTACAATTTAAGTTCGGTTTGTCTCGATAAAATACCTACATACTAAAAAGCATCTACCTGTATGTGTTAATATATTTTTATTTGATACCTTGATTATAATTTGATTTTATTTATATATTCTATAAACATTTATCAATTTCATTTCACTCGTATTAACAAAATTATTACAGCTTCGTTGCAAGGACATTTAAATTAAATTTTAACAATTTTTTTTACATATAAGTCGATAATTGCTAGTTAAGAAAAACATATACCCCTTTATAATCGGCACAGAGTGTTTTAAAAAATGTGAAACGAATTTTAGAAATTACAATAACGTGATTATATATTTCATTAACCAGATGGTTAAACTCTTAACAAAACAAGATCCCAAACCGATTTAGATGTATTGTTATAAAAAGTCAATGTCATATTAAATTAATCGCAGAAGTGTATCGAAAACATTTTTTCTAGTACTTAATTGCTAGCACTAAATCATATAAGTATGCATTAACATACAAAGCGACTTTTAAACAGCCTCAACAGACATAACAGTGTGCTGTTAAATAATATTTACATTCCATTCACTTTGTAGTGTGTTGTTAAATAACATTGCTGTGACTTGCGCAGTCAATAAACCACTGTTAAGCTTAACGCTGCGCTGTTATGTTGCCTTAATATAAACCACATTGCATAAATGTTAAGTACAATAGTGCGCTGTTGAGTAACATTAAAAAAGTTTACAATTGCTTGGCAACACGAATGTTAAGGCGTAACAGTGCGCTGTTGAAATTATGTTAATTCTCGAAAAGATTTAAAAATGATTTATTCTTATAAATAAATTAAATGTATAGAACTTTAAGCGAATGCAAACTGTTTTATGATCTTGCTCTGATGTTGTTTTTATTTTCTTTTGCCAACTTGCAGTGGACGACGATCGGGAGGAGGATGATGAGCAGCTGGTGATTGATGATGGTAATGATGAGGAGGATGATGACTCCGAAGCGGATGTCAAGACAAAGAAATTGAAACGGGCTGGCGATGGGGATGCGGATGAGGATGAGGAAGGGCAGGAGAAGAAGAAGAAGGAAGAGGAAACGCCACCAATGCCATCGGTATTTGATTTGCCCACCTTTATGAGCAACATGCTCGGCCAGCAACCAACAGCGACAGCAGCACCAGCAGCAACAACAACAACAACAACAGTTGAATCCCCAACGGAACCAGCCTCGGTGGAGACAAGTCCACAGGGATTGGGAACGGGATCGGGAACAGGAACAGGATTACTTGGTAATCTGTTGGATCCGGAGGAACGAACTGCCTTTTATAGGGACATCATACGGAATCCATTCAAGACGCATAGTGCAGATGCGGATGATAGCAACGATATCTACAGTTTCAAATACACAGATCCGCATCATTCGAACTCCAATTCACAGTCACGTTCGCTGACACCGACGCCAACACCGGAACCTGGTTCCCAGTCACCCAAATCGCAGCTGGATGATCAGTTGACGGGATCGGCAGGCGCTAATGATGCCCCATCGTTGTATACGCGCATATCCATGTATGATTTCGATCCCAGCAAGGCGGCACTGGAGGATCAGCGTGCGAATGAGGCGAAACGTGAACGGGATCGGGATATTGATATGCGTTTACCCTTTGTGCCCATGAAACATTATTTGCCGGCAACGGAAATCGATGCAGCGATCTTCTCGCACATTCCACTGCGCTGGCAAATGCAGGAGGTGCTCATCGAATCGCCCAGCTATGTGCAGTTGCGTCTGGGTGCCTCACACAAGGAGCAACGTGAGCTGCGTGATCCACGTTTGCGTCGCATTCTCGGCTTGCCGGAACTCACCGAGGAAGCGGTGCTCAGCTCAGCTTTGAGTTCTGGCTCCAATTTGGCGGGCAGCAGCAGCAGTTCCACAGCGCCAAGCAGCAGCTGCTATAGCAGCGAGCGACGGGAGCGCAAGACGAGCAACTGCATCTCATCGCCGGATGCACATCAATTGTATGATTCCACGCCCAGTTCACCACCGCCTGCCAACAGTGTCACAACGGCTGCAGTGCAGCTGCCGGCAATGAATGTGCCGCCGCCGCATGCCCCAAATGAGGTGATAGGAGTAGGCGGAGCAGTTGCCGCTGCCACAAATCCGCGTCGCACTGATCCACGTCGTGATCCGCGACGTGCGCATTTAAACAACAACAATCCAGCTGGCAGCAACTCCGCGTCCACATCCACTTCCAATTGCAACACCACCACTTCCACTCCCAGCTCCAGCAGCACATTGGTGGACAGCAGCCGTCAAATTCTGGAGATACGTAATCTAATGCAGAGCTCCAATTGGTACAAGAATCTGGGCAGCAACAATAAGATCATGGTGAACCAACAATTGGCGCTCGTCTTCACTGAACTCAAGAAGTTCCATCAACTGGAGTCGCCCCACAAAACGTTCGATGTTAACTTTATTGTGAACAATCAGACATTGCAACAGATATTTGCCAAGCTGCATATCTACATTGATGATAATGGGCTGGTGGTGCAGCTGCCGGAGGAGCCGCCACAGAATGTGACAACTGTGGGCGTCGGAGTCGTCTCCAATTTGCCGCCCATATTGCCAAACATGTCACAGCCGCCACCGAATTTGGTGCAAATGTTGCGACAGCCGCCACCGCAGGTGGCACGCATGTCCGGTGGCATGCCACCAATGAATATGTCCATGTCACATTCACATCCACATGCACCATTCAATCAGCCGCCGCCAGCGCGCAACAACAACCACAATAACAATAACAATGGCCAGAACAACAGTAATAACAACAACAATAACAGCATCTTGGGTATGCCACCAAATGTGGCAAATGTTAACAATGTCATGATGAGCAATAATCCATTCAATCCCTTTGCCGGCAATAACATGAACATGAACAGCATGAATAACATGAACAGCATGAATAACATGGCCATGAATAACATGGCTATGAATAACATGGCCATGAATAACATGGGACCGATGCCACCATTTAATAACAGCAATGCAATGCCTTTTAAGCATTTCGGTGGCCCTGGCAATAATAACGGTGGTGGCGGTGGCGGTGGGGGTGGCAACCAGGGTCGCCATTTCGCCGGCAATAATCGTAATCGCGGCAGCGGCAATCGAAACCGCAATAACAACAACAATTAAAAAATGAAAAGAAACGAAATGAATGAAACGATATGATGCTCACAATCCCCACCATCCCAGACCCCCTTCTACAGCCCTTAAGCAGAAATATGTATGCTCCCGACGCCCCTCTTTTTTCACTCAAAAGACTTGTAGCATTATGTTTATGTTTAAAAAATGACCCTATCCCAACACACACACACACCACACACACACCACACACACACCACACACACACCACACACACACCACAAACACACACACACACACACACACACACACAACACACACCACACACACACCACACACACACACAACACACACCACACACACACCACACACACACCACACACACACACCACACACACACACAACACACATAAATATACAACACTACACACTTACAATAAGATAAAAACAAATGTTACACTCTTTTTTAAATAATAGCTTTATCGGTTTTTTGCTATTTGAGCTACTTAAAAATCGGATTTGGACTGCTATGTATTTGTATATTATTATCTACTATACAACTAATTGTTTTTTTTTAATATTTATACATATATATATTATCAATAGATATATATATATATATATATATATAATATATGCAGACAATTATTAATATATATATATATTTTTTTAATTGGTTTAAGTATTCACCTACGTACTGATACAAAATGTAGTCGTAGTTGGAACTCAACTTTTTAATTCATACGAAATAAGCTTAGTCGTACTCAAACATTTGTAGACATACGAAATAAACAGCAAGTGCTAAGTATTATTAACAATTAGGATTTTACACTTGGCAATCGTATTTAGAATACTGTCTTAAAAATGCGATTCCGTTACTTTTAATATATATCAATGCTGTCAGCTGATTTGATAACAAGCATCTGGTAGCCTCTGCTTTGTCTTAAAAATGCGTTAACAGTTGCAATTTAGTGCGTTAGCAGGAGTCATAACAGTGCGTTAGCAGTCACTGCTTAACGTTGTTATTAAAATAATCGGTTTGTTTTATTACATTTGTACAAAAGATTATCTAGTTGAAATAAAAACGTCATTAAGCTGAAATACATTATTATTTTAAAAGTAGGTAGATCATTACATATTTTTACGTTAAATCGTACTTGCAGCGTTATCAAATTTAATCAATGCTATCGATTATTAACGTTGAACTTAATATGGCATTTAGTACTTTATTCGAAATTTATAAAACTTGAAGTTCGTCATCCGACGAGGGAAGCTGTTTAAAATAGAATTCTAACAAAGCTTATAGAATACTTTTTAAGCTTTTTAGCATTACTTTTACTTTTTAGCATTAAAATGATACTAAATACATTTAAAAATACATTTGACAAACTTTATTGCTACTCTGGACTATAGATAATTTCTTTTAGAAATTCAAAGCTGCCCTGCTTTTTAAAGATTTATTCTGTGAAAAATTATTGGTTTTTCAACCTATTGCGCATTGCAATTTTAGCTTTCCAAGCATAAACATCAAATTCTTTCCTCTAAAAAGTTTGCACCCAGTGTTGCTTGACATACTCGCTCGAATCATCGATGCCGATGTATTAAAAAAGTCGATGAATCGATATTTTCATCAATTTTTCTCCAGCTCTATCGTTCGGTCACGCTTTCAGTATAATTTTGTCGGCTGTGAAGGAAATTTGTAGCGCCGCGCGCAGTGCATTTTTTTCTGGTAACCTTTTTTCTCCACTTTGTACTGTTTTTCTTTTATTTTTTGTTTTTGCAACAACGGAAAAGTACAACATAATGCAATATATTTTGTGGTATGCGTGTTGAATCGACTAGCAATATAAAAGAAAGACATTGATGTGTAAACGAGGAAGAAAGCATACTTAAAAACAATATAATATACATACACATACACACACGTATGCAGACACATGCGTGTGCATGTACATTCATATTGTATGTATGTACTAGGGCCCACAATGGGTTTTAGCGTGACGTGAAGTGTATATAAAGAAGCTGAAAATGAATCAACGAAAAAGAGAAAATAGAAAATGAAAAGAAAACACGCAGACATTGTGAAATAATATATACGCAAACAAATATTGCACTAAAATATGTTTTTGTTGAAAATTTCTCATTGAAAATATACATACATACATGCGTAGTTGTTTGCATATCCATGTAGTACAAATTTGTATTTTATTTATTTATTTTCCTTTTTTTGTCCCCTCTATCATTTACTACGTATGTACATATTTATTGATGTATGTACTTACGTGTGTGTGTGCGGCGAGAAGACAACGAGTAGCAGGGCAGCATTTTTGAGTAACTGTAGCAGTTACTCGCTGTATTGTTTTTACTTTTTTTTTGTCTCCCTTGTTTGTTGGTGTAAAAACGTCGAATTAAACAAAAATTAATATACAAAAAATAAGTCAAATAAATAAAGTGCAACAGTGGTGTTTACAAACGAACAGTATATGTGTGTATGCACACATGCATAAAGCAAACCAAACTTTGTTACAGTGCGTACGATAAGTTTGTGTGCCGCATTTCAAATATCTCGACTGCCAACACCATTATGTTAGTAGTACATTTACCCAAGAATACGTATGTATGTTAAAGTTATGCTGTGCATTTATATAGAGGCCAGCAAACAATTTTTTTGCACTGTAGTACTGGCTAACAACAACAACAAACAGCTAAAGAAGAGCAACACCAAAGCAAAAATGGCAACGAGCCGCTGAAAACGTACGCGCGCACTCACACATCTATACAGACACACAAAGTCACACACATACATTGACGACGTCCTCGTTCACTGAGGCCGCCGCCACTCGCTGTTTGCGTCGATGACGAATGCGTGTGAGTGAGTGAACGCAGCATGTGTGTGTATGCATGTACAGTGGCTCACAGCTTATTTGACCCACTAGTTTTGTCTACTACACATTTAAGTTCAATTTATCTCTTTATTAGAAGCAGCGAAAACTAAAATTTAAACGCAACCTTGATAACTAATGTCATAAAGATATTTAAAAAAATTTACACATTTGTTCTTGCAAAAAATAAATTTTTTATAGATTTTTGTTTTATATGTAATTTTTATAAATATTCGAGTTGAAATATTCGGCAATCGCTTCTGCAAAAGTTGAGCTGTCGAGCTGTTGAACCAAACAGCTTTAAATGTAGGGGAACAAGATCTTCTGTGATCACTGTATTTATAGGAGTATGTCTTGGGCTTTGTTTATAACCCAGCCTCCTCGCGTTGTCAAGCCTTCAAAACTATTGACTATATTTATATATTGATATTTATTTCTCTTGCTCTGTGATTTTTTCGTTGTATTTATTTCAACAATATTCAAGTGCTCACCACCTAGCAACAGCAACAATAACAATAATAATAACAAAACAGTTATATACATGCGATCATATGTGTAAATGTTTGTATGCATGCATTGGTGTATGTGTATATGTACACTCGCTCAAAATTCATTCTGTTCGCAACGTGGGTAAATGGCGTTTATTTTTTTTTGTCTCTTTTGCCGTCTGTTGTTTTTGGGCTGCGCTTATGTTATACATAAACTACCATTTTGCTTTTGCTGACTCTAAATAGGGGATAGCAGAGGGAAGGAAGAGAACACTTGCAAGCTGCAGTGCAGCAGCAATAGCAAAGACAGCGACACAACAACAAAAAGAAACAGTAATGCGCGTGCATACAGTCGTGTCCAGCATAATGTTGCCATATATGCTGCTTATATTTATTGTACCTGAGTTTGGCTACAAAAACTCCCTTTCCTTTTGTTCCGCTGCACATAAATGCAAAGCAGCAAGAAAAAGAAACTAAACTTGCATTTGTATGTGTTCACGGCAGATTTGTATCATGTTTTTGTATCTTTTTTTGGTATGTCTACCTGACCCACAGAACCTTTTACATGTCCTGCTTTTGGTCGTTTCCGGTTTTGAATTTATCTACTCATATTCTGTTTGTTTATCTGCCTGGAATTCTTTATTGCAAAGATACAATTTGCCAAAAATTGCAGTTACTACAAATGAACACCATTATTGATTGGTTTTTAAAGATGATGTTGTTTTGCTTAGCAAAAATAATTTTCTTAGTTATTTTTAGTTATTTATTTTAAATTACGATAACTTAAAACTCTTAAAACTAAACTCTCTAATTGCAAACTATTTTTAAAATTAGAAATTCACAAAATCTGGCAACACATAAAGTAATCAGTGTTAGTTACACTTTTCTGGCATGCGACTGTAACAACCAGCTGTTATCGTGAGATACTTTGTAGGTGTTTATGTTTTTATACAAAACTGCGATAAGATAATAAATATATATTTTTTTGCTAGCTTGCACACGTATGTTCGTAAATTTATTTGTTGTTTGACATGCATTTAAACAATAACAATTACATTAATTGCAACTAGAATAGCAGTACTTAGCAGTCACGTCTGTGTCGACTGTCTACCTATTACATTTATTGATTGAGATCATAAACATAATTTTCGGCACGCTGCTGCAATATAAACATATATATATTAACTGGCACACGCGCCCGTTATAATTACTTGGATTTAACTCGATTTTATGATCGTTTTTCCATTGAAGAAAAGGTGCAAAAATGTGCGTGTGTGAGTAAGCTTTCTGTTTGCCATCATTGTCGTCGTTTGTTAGTCAGGTAGACAGCCGGCTGCTGAACTGCAAGCTGCATTCTGTCTGTCGTGTCAAGCAGCTGCCGGGAGAGCGGGCGAGTAAACTGCTAAGAGAGAGGGTGAAGAGAGATATATATTTGACAGCTGTCGCATCAGTGTTGTCATAAGTTGATAAGAAAAACCAATTTAGCCAATATTATAGTAAAATATAATTTTGAAATTTTGAATAATAAAATTTTAAAATTGTTATGTTTGATATCAAGAATTTAGTTTTAAAAATGCTAAACAAAAGAGATATTGCTAATGAATATATACAAAATTGCAGAGGATTATTAAAATGACAGATATTCGGATCGGGGATGTTGCAAACAAGCTTTAATATTTATTTTATTTTTAAAAAGACAAAGCTGTCCGGAAAAAAATGATAACGCAGCACTGTGTTGCATAGTTGTTGTTTTGCTGATTCGTTTTCCATTTCATATTTCGTTTTTGCGTGCCTTCTCACTCTTTCTCTGTCTTACTTTTGTAGAGTGTCTGCACTTCCTTTGAAGGCCATTCCCCTTTTAAAAACGACGATCAATGCTCGTTAATTATACCTGTATTTATTTTGTTGGCATTCCACTCGTTACTTGCGCGGGAGCAGCATTTTTGTTTGACCAGTTAAAAGTGCAATAACATTCAGCTGTTAATGCAATTCCATACGTTGTTTGTGTGTATATATTTGTGACTAATAGAAATCAGCTGGAATGCCGGCCCTGCCATATGTCTGGCTCCCGCTCTCGCTCTTTCACTTGCACGATCGCCGGTTAGTTATTGCTTGTGTCTGGCAACGCTGCGTTTGGCGTTTCATTCACAGCTGAGCAGCTCCCTTAATTTTTACATGTGTGTGTATGCGTGTGTGTTTTGCCTTGACTGAATTTATGTTTATTTTTTCTGTGCTTTTGCTGTTATCAGCAGACATTTCTCCGTCTCTTTCACACACACGCACACAAGAAGGAATTTGCATATTTTTACTGTAGTTTGTGGTCAAAGCTCAACATATTTGTGTTGTAAATTTTTGCTTTTGTTTTTTTTTTTTTTTTTTTGCTTTGAGCTTAGTCTAAGATCTGTCTGCCTTCTCACTGGTCGGCAGCTGCTCTCTTTTAGTGTTTTTTGTAAGCGTGTGACTTTCTTTTTATGTATATTTTCTTGTTGTCTGCTTTTTTGTGTGTTTTCCGTTTGCTTTCACCATATAATACAGCTTGTGTTACATGTCGAATTTGCTTATCGTTGTTTCTGTTGTTGTGAGTTAGGGAACGCTTAAGTGTTCTAGCAGTTATTCCCCCCCTCTGATCCCCTCCCCACTCGCCCTAGCGACCAATAACAGCACTCACGAACTGTTGTTGTACCTGTTATTTCTCAATCTCTCTTTCGCTCTTTGTATTTCTGCCAGTTTCGCCTATGTACTCGCTGCTTTGAGTTCTTCTGTATTGCTGTATGTACTTTATATATGTTCATATGTATATGCTTTTCTTTTTTTGGGCATTGGTATATATGTATGTGCAGCAGCTCTTCACAGCTGTATAATGCTTTTATAAAGAAAAACACACACACACTGAGAGAGAGAGAGAACTACAGTAGCACTTGCTTATTATCGTACATGCTTTAGGGTCGCTTTCAA
The DNA here is from genome assembly GCA_018901795.1 of Drosophila sp. st01m. Classification (NCBI taxonomy): domain Eukaryota; kingdom Metazoa; phylum Arthropoda; class Insecta; order Diptera; family Drosophilidae; genus Drosophila; species Drosophila sp. st01m. Next base: position 5,670,056 of record JAEIFG010000706.1, on the reverse strand, counting down.
CCCCCTCGTATTTCACCTTCCTTCCCGTTTTGCTGGCCACGCAACATGTTCGCATTTCTTGTCCAGCTCGCTGCGATTTAGTTACAGTGGGTCACTGCATATTTGACCTCGAACATTTTGAACTTTGCATATATTACTAAAGTCAGATATAATATACATAAAATGAAAAAAATTCCCAAGAGTAACAATAATCAACCCATTGATTTCATTAAAAGTAAATTATTTTAAGCCACTATATATGTTGATGGAGGGAAGGGAGTCATTGTTGGAGGGTTGCCATGCCCTTATTTTCTTGTTTAACTTTTATTTTCCTATCCAGTATATTTTTTTTTGGAGTGGGACATGCGCCCAAAAGCAGCTCTTCTACTCTTCCCCTCTTCTACCAACCCTCCTCTATCATGCGTTTACAAGCTTTCTTCTACGACCCCCTCAGCTCAAGGCTTGTGTTAGCATTGCAATTTGCTTTGTCATTGTTGGAAGGAGTTTTGATAACTTCTCAAGAGAATTTTCTTCCTGGTAGAGAGTAGCTCCAAAGATTCGTTATACACTGTTCTGCTTTATACCACAAATATCAAGAGATTTGAATGACATTGGCTTCTAAAAACAAGAAAACTAAATGACTGTGCTCTTGAAATGTCAGATATTTCATTTTTCAAACATATTCTCATATTCTAATCATACAATTGTGGTTCCCTGAATATGTATATATAAGCTTTGTACTAATCTCATATATGCTTTATAAAGTGCAATAAATAAATCAATTGATGCATTTTAGACCCCGTACATAATTCGATTTAAAAATAAATCGAAGCTAATTCAATAAATTTGATCAAATCTCAGCAAATATTTTGGCATTAGAATGTATATTGAACCCAAGAAAATCCTTATATGTCTAATATAAGTCTAGCTCTATATTTCATCAACTTATACTAAATTTGTTCAAATGGTCTTTCAGGTTAATTTATTTAAAATAAATTATTTTCAAAGATTAATAGTAGCTGTTTTATGTGCTACAAATGTATGAACTATACATAATATTAGACTTTGAGCCCCGTCAAGATAATTTTTAAAAAAACCTGAAACGATAATAATTAGATATGTAAAACTTGTATAACAGTGAGTGGATAGGTTCCCTATATGCTATATAAATTCTATTAATATTTGAAGAAGTTAGATTTTTTTTATTGCCTTTTCGAAATATTTCCAGCTGCAGCTATTTTGTTTTCCAAAATTCTGAATTCAATGTGTTTTTTTTTTTTGATTCTTCAACTGAAAATTCCTTTGGATTTTCTTGGTATTGAGCTGGGCATTTTTCAACTAGTCCAGCTCAATTAGCATATCACCTGCTTTTCTTCGTTTGCGTTCAGGCAGCTGCATTTCGTTTTCTCCCGTCGACTTTATAGACGTATTTATAATCCATTTGATAGATGGAACTGTCTTTGTACCTGATTCAAATCGATTTGACTTAATTTGTATGATTTGGATTTTATTTTGTCTTTAAATAATATTGAATTTTATGTCTCGATTAGATTTGATATCAATTGAAAAATGAATCCAAAGGTATACTTTTGATTGAATTCTTTCCAAATTTAAAGAATGTTTCCAATTATTCAAAAATGGAAATTTATGTTAATACTTAAAATTTGAATATAGTACTTGAATAAATGTAATATTAATCATTGCTTAAAATTGAAAGATCTATTTAATTGGAATTTTAGAAAGATTCGATCTTTGAAAACAATGTGGATTCGCTTTGAAATCGGAGTAACTAATAACTATCAGTTATCTGATTTATATAGCAGCAAAATTTGTAATCCATGAATAAAGTTGGATTAATGCGATATACATTATTACTTAGTGTTAAAAATGTTTTCAATGCAAAAATAATTTAAATTTATAAATGATTTAATCATTTAAAAGAAATTAAATTCTAAATTGCCAGTTGTCTGATATATTGAATCTATGAAAATATGCATTTATAATTGCTTGCTAATAGATTGAATGATTCCTTCGAAAAGGAACATTGGATTTCCATCACTTGGTCCAAATTGCAGCTTGCTTCCATGTAAATCAGTTTGCAGCTTGCAAAATGCCAACACCTTGCCATAGTTGTCACCTTGCGAGCATCGTGAACTCATCTTGAAGCTTCCGAGAAGACAAAACATCTGCCTCGTGCCTGCAGCCGGCTTCGGACCAAAGAAAATTTGTAGAAAAGTCCGCCCAAATCGATGGCACACTTCCTGGTAGATCATATAAGCTAATCGGGTGGGTGACTGGGTTGACTTTACCACTAGGGACTATGGTAAATTGCAGGTAGCGCACGCTTCTGGCACGCGTGCACCTTGTGCCACATTCAGGTAGTGGGAGTTAGGATCACCTATTCCCACCCATCGAGATCGAAGATCCTTGTTTAAATAGCTCGACTCTCAGCGTTGTGACTTCAGTTGAGTTTTACTCGTCGTGTCAAGTCTAACTTGTGCCTTGTGATTCCTTGCGCTCTTCAAGTTCTCATATTTGTGTGATAATATATTTATATATTCTATATCCTTTGAAAATGGATTTCAATTTCGATTCAGTGGCCCCCTCGTCCACCATGAAGTCGTACTACGACTTTAAACTGGCAAGGTATGTGACGATCGTGGCTATAATTTACTTTACTTCACATTTGTTTAAAGCGCAATTTGCAAAATTTTATTTGGTTTAATTTGTTTTATAGCGGGGTGACAACTCTGCTCTTAATTTTAAGTATGTATTTCTTTATATATAAATTCTGATCGCTTGCTTGAGTTTCCTGCACATTTTTGCTTTTTAATGCTACTTCTTGGCTGAGGTAACAGCTCTATTTTTTTTGAGTATCCAACTCTGTTGGCTCTATGAACTGGGCTAAGGTGATAACTCGGTCGGTTTTCTTTTAATAATGTTTTTCGAAAGTTGGACTGAGGTGGGAACTCTGTTCGACTACTCCGGTCGCACATATACTTGTAACAATAAAATAAGTTTAATCAAATGCCTGTTGTTGATTGCCGGCCGTTAAATAGTATTTAGTATTTTTGAAGTATTTTATTTGGTATTAAAATCAGCTACTCGCTCGTCTCACACACACGCACATATCAATACACACACACACACACACACACACACACTCATACGATAAAAACACGCATACACATTTCAACAAAAAAATCGCAAGTCTCTTTTTATCATATGTTAATTTCCTTACCAATTTCTCACCTTTCACCCCCAACTACAACAACAACTACAATTACTACAACAACAACAAACTTAGTAACAACAACAACAACACAGCTGAGCGCGCCACAAAGAAGAAGACAAAGAATAACAAGACCAGCAACAACTACAACAACAAAAGCCGCCCTCCCACCCAAAAAATAAAAAAAACTATTTGATACTAACGTAATAGAGAGAAAATATATACAAAAGAACTGATTACAGTGGCTAAAGCGAATATAGAAGAAGGAAACAAAGAGAAGAAGTGGAATCAGAGGATACAAGTGAAACAATACAGAAAGGCTTTCAAGTTGCGAGAGAGCGCCAAAAATTGTCAACCAGACAGTGTCTTTGCTCTCGCCAGGCACAACGACAAAACGAGAGAGAGACCAAGAGAGAGAGAGAGAGAGCGTAATATACACATACACTTACACAAAAACACTTACACAAGACAAAAAAAAGAGTTATTCACAGCAGCTGGCAGCTGAGAGCGCTGAGCGCCAACCAAATAACACATAAAAGAGAGAGTAAGAAAGGAAAGAGATCGTGGGAGAGAGCGCCGATCGATACGCACGCAATATATATCGATAAAAACATAACTTCCGTTACCTTCAAACGCACTAAGGCGTGCACTGAGAGTATTTTTTGATTATTTAAATAAAAATACTCGTGCACACACAACTCTCAGGATATGTACGGCAACAATAATCCGGGTAGTAACAATAATAACGGTGGTTATCCCCCATACGGTTACAACAAGTCGAGGTAAATTTTAACTTCAGTTTCTTCATCTCTACCAACCATTATCAAAACCAATAACAAAAAAAAAATAACCCCAAAAATTAAATAAATACTTTTCCTTCTTCCTCTCCTAAGAATATTCCAAAACACACACACACTCACACACAGATATATACACACACACACAACGTACTTGTACTACTACTAAAAAAGTTATTTTTTTTACTCCCAGTTAGAACAAGAATTTTTTTTGCTTCCCAGTTAAAAGAAAAAACTAACAGAAAACAGCGAATTTCTAATAGCCTGATTCTACTGAGCATTAGTCTGTTGTTATAGGAATATTGAATATACTCGGAATACTTAGGATCTTAGGAAATGTACATATTTCCCCGGTAGAGTCAGGCTATAGATTCCTTTTCTTTTTTTTTTTTAAATAAATATATATGTAATGTGGTTCTATTTATAAAAGACCTTGACATTTGTTTGGAGGATAGATAAGGTGTATAAGGTATAATTTCCTGATATATTGGGAATGTCTATACTTTTATTGCATATCTCACTTTTTTTTTTTTTTTTTTTTTGTTAGGCGTGTACTTTTTTTTGTTTTTGTTACATTGATCTTGCAAAATGTTTGCAGTGTATGCATTACATATATGAGTAAAATGGTGACACGGGTGTGTGTGTGGCAACAATACCAACAATAACAGGCGATTGTCAGAAATGATAATGATGTGTCCGTCAAGGCATTTCCTGTTATCGATTTCTGACTGTGCCACACATCATGCCACATACACTCGACAATGGACAGAATCGAGAGGCCTCAACAATATCCGCTCATCAGCTAAAAACTACCCCGACTTTTTCCCCCCTCCGATACACTCACACTACTCACACACATACACATTGTTATTTTTATTTTTATTCTTCTGATATATGTACTTGTTATGATATATTGCGAAAAATACAAAAAAAAAAAAAAGAAAAAAAAATAAGAAACAGCAGAAAGAGTAAGAAATATAACAATGGACACTTGTGCAACGACAACAACAACAACTTAAAAAGCTGCTAATAACAACAATGAGATACTACAAGAATAAGAGTAATATTAATCTAATATATGTACTAGATTGTACAGTAACTAATTAACTAAATTAAGCACAAGGCAAAAAAGCTCAAACAAAAACAAAAGCGTGCGCACACAAACACCAACACACACACACATACAGAGAGGCACACAGCAAAATGAAGTCTGGCAACTCTGTAAGACTATCAAAATTACAATCTCTCTTTCTCTGTATTATACAAATACATTTGACACGATCCTTGAATTAAGCGCCCTTGTATTTTATGTTAAGATCTCATTCAATACAAACACACATACAAATACACTATCAAATATCGTGCATTGATTAAAGTTGGCACTCTTTTGATAATTGTTTCAGTTTTTTTGTTGTCTTTTCTTTTAAATATATACTATATATATAGATATTGTTTTTGGCTGTAGATTTTGAGCTCTCATCTCGCAGTCGGCATTTAAAAGTTCTGTTACACACCTGCTCACAATCTCAATTCCCTGTATTTTTATTCTCATAGTTAACAGTCGGCGTGCTGGCAGTCCCAATGTAAATGCCATGTAAACTAACATAAAGCAATATTACGCGTCGCGATTTTTTTTGTTTCGCAGTGTGTCTTGTGATAACAAATGTTAAAGAACATTAATAAGTTAACATAACGTAACATTAACGTAACGTAAGCAAAACTCAACGTAACGCAAGCTCTTCCACGTAACTGTAACTGTTAACACTGCATTTAAAACAAAAACAAACAAACAAAATAGAAAAGAAAGTAGAAAAGAAGTCAAAATGAAAAAACGCGCTGCTGTACGATCCATTACGATCCTGTTTTGATGCAATCCCAGGCTCGATAAATAATACATATTTCTATCCGAGGAACCCTTAGCGGTAAACGGCCTTACAACGTTTTCGTGCGGCCTGTGCAACCTAAACTGTCTCACAATGTACCGGTAAATGTTGTAATACAAAACACAAAATAAAAGCTTAATCAAAAATAGTCACTTCAACTTAAAACTATATATTTTATTTATATTAATAAATTTTGTTTATTTCCTTACGTTTTGCATTCCGAATAAACGCAACAATCACTCAACGAATTATAATCATTCGAATTTCACACTCAATCGCTCATAGCCTAAGTAAGCCTAAGATATTTTTTTTTTGGTTTTGATAGACTACATAAGACTTGATTTTGCTCAGTTCCCTTGCACTTAGCTGACCTGAGTTGACCTATAAACCAAGCCTAACCTCAAAATCGGACTCTCCTTTATGCCGTCACTCCGCTCTGAAGAGATCCTTGGCTTTGGTGCCAAGTGGGGCAAAAGTCTTTGTGGCGCCATTGTTTATGATGCTGCCTTAATGATTACCACACTCTTTATTGTTGCTTGTGGATTGCATGTGGGTCAAAAGCGTGTTTGCGTTGTTGCCACACTTCACAAACTTCAGTTTCGGCAATTTGCCATCATTCTCTCTCTCTCTCTCTGCTCTTCCCCTTTTTTTTATTGCTAATTGCAACGGCATTTAAATTTATGGCATATGCGTGTGCTCCAATATAAACAAGCAGAGAGAGAGAGAGAGAGAGTGAGATGGAAAGGCAGCGAGAGAGATAGAGCAAATCACGTGCAGCGCCATCATAAATTGTGTCAGGACCTTGACACATGCTAAGCAGCGAAGTCGCAGCGCAGCAACAGCAGCATTAACATTTACAGCCATTAACATTAAGTTATGCTTAAGTTATGTTATGTAAGTATTTTATGTCTGTTAGTTAACAGTTATGTTAGTTGTTAAGCAGCGCAGCAACGGTTGTTGTTGTAGTCGTACAGAGACACAAACACACACATATATACACACACGCACACACACACTCTGACCTGTTCAAATATGTCAATGCATACATATATATTCAAATATTTTTTTGTCTCACTTCCATGCTTCTGCGAAGCATAATTAAAAATAATAAAGGATGTTAGCAAAAATAATCGATTTAAAAATCGATACATATTGCTTAACTTGATGCATCGAGTTGTTTTACAACACTAAACAAAAGTATCAAAAGAGGTAAATGCAAATAGTTTTTGCAACAACAACAACATGCATGCAGCAAACACATCAATCAACAACAACAGCAGCATGAGGATCCAAAATCAGTATTATTTATTGTCCGGCATTTACCAACACTACCGGGCTACAGTCATGATAGTTATATACCTAGAGATGAAAGGGCTTCGGTAACCTATCCGGGGGTTTTCTCTCTTACGTATCCAGACACCTTACGGACTGGGGGTGTCTTCAATATCAACAATCTACAAAATCTACAATCAACAATCTCAACAATCAACAACCAATAACAACAGCAGCAGCAACAGCCAGTGTGACCAACCGCACTTAATATTTCAAGTGCCATAGTGTTATTTTTTTCTTGTTTTTTAATGTGCTATTGTAATTATTTAGCTCGGTACCAAAAAATGGGTACAAGAGCTATTAGATTCGTGAGTTTTTTTAAATATTTTTTTATGCTAAGATCGTTTCCAATAGAAAATTGCAGTCGATCTTGGTAATTAAAAGCCAGTGTGACTAACTTAACTTAATAATTCAACTATCACTTTTTGTTGTTTTTTTCTTGTGCTACCAACTTGTGGTAATTTTTTGTTGTTTTTTTTATGCCAAGATCGGTTACAATGCGGAGTTCCAGTTATTTAAAAATAAAAATGAGGGAAACTGAGAGAGTATAAATATAACTCTCTCCCACACACACTCAACTTGACAAACACACACACACACACACACTCACCTTAAAAAACCCACATAGACACACAAACTCCCAAAATATAATCCTCGTACTTTTACCAGTTAATTTAATTGTGTATAGACATCATCTCTTTCCACAGCCAAGCAACATTATCAAGCGATCTCAACAGCGACACCGACAGACAGAAACGTTTAGTTAGTATGTCGTGAGGTTACAATTTTTTTTATTATAATTTTACGTATTGTTTTGTACATATATATAAATATATATATATATATATATATATATATATATATAAAGAAACTGGTGTGATAACTCACTCTGTGAAGCAACAACAAAATGTTCCTTAAACGAAGACGCCGACAACGCCTGTAAGTAAAAGACTCCTTGAAATTTTAACATTAAAAAAAAAGTTTAAATAATGTCACGCATTCCTAAGTTAAACTAGACACTAAAATACACAATTTCTACAATCAACACAATCAACAACATCAACTACAACAACAGTTTTTATCCACTGTCCACGCGGGAAATATTTAAAATAACATTGTGAAATTTTTACCAGTCAAAATTTTATGACAGTCCTACAAGGTCAGATTATTAAATCTATTGGAGGGTTTTTTTGCATATTTTTTTTATGTGCTCCAAATGAATTGAAAAAAAAAATATATATTTTAAAACAATTAAAATATTATTATTTTTTTTATATATTTTTTTGAAGTGATTATAACGAAATACCACAAAATTGGTCCGAATTGTTTAAATTGAGTTTTCAGATTTCAGTGTTAATGAGAAAAATGTGATATCAGTGTAAATTAATGAAATCAAGTGTAAAATCTGCTTTCAGGTGCTCAAGTTTGAAAATATACTCAAAATTTTACAAGATAACTGAAAAATGTCTCTGTGACATTAAGGATCGTTTTTTCAATATACTCATAACACAAGTCCAGTGTGAGAATATTGCGAAAACGTTCCTAAAAGTTATCTGTTTTGTCAATTTGTTCGATTTGTTCTCTTTGGAGACAATACACTTCTCTTATTAGTTTGTAAGCTCTATAAGATAACGCCTAGTTTTTATGGAGACAATGATTGATGGTGTCTTGTAACAGCACGCTGTTGGATTATTAACAGTGAGCTAACAGTGATTTGTGACTGACATCAATCATTGACTTAATATTCAACTCATTCCGATCTTGTTTTAAGTCTTAAGTTAGCTCTATAAGATTTAGCCATTCATACATCAAACTCATTTCAAAGAACCATAAGTAAATTGCGCTTTATAACAATCAGTTATTATTATATTATTATTATGTTTTATAAACCATGTTTATTTAACAAATTGAATGAAATCACATCAATACAAGATATGCTAATATTTGAATATTTTTTTGTTCCCTTCAATCAATCAATCAAACGATCAATCAACAGCGGTGGGCGTGTATTTGGCATGTCACATTCACTGCCGTCGGGAATGGTACGTATTTTCACACACATTAATAATAAATTTTTGTATTTTATTTGAACATAAAGTTCGAAATCAATCAAAATCAAATTTCATTGCATGTGCAAAAAATCAAATACAGACTAATGAAAAGAAATAATAATAAAACAATGATACATCAAGAAAAAAATGTACAAACTGCAATTTGCAATTGATAATTGAATTTTTGTTTTCGGTTTTGTATGTTTATTCAATATACTTAAATTTATATTCTAGTTGAATGTTATTGAGTTTGTCTCATTGAACGCTCTGGGGCACACGCTTGAATCTTTAATCTCAAAATCGTTTTTTGTGGATGCTCAACATATTTGATTTAACAATAAATACAAACAAAAAAAATTAAATAAAAAGAATCCAAGAAATACAACCAAAATTAATAATAATATAATTAAACTTAAAGTTTGCATTTTGGTAAAGAAACTACTAAACAAAAGAAAACTAAACAAAACAAAATACTAAACAGGCAACAACAACATCAACAACAACAAACAGCAACAAAAACACAAAAAACAACAATAAAAACACAAAACAAATATAAATAAAAAACTCATTGCATACTTTGCGGCCTTGCGCTGCAGTCCAAGCACTTCCGTTTCCTGCACCTCCACCACCTCCTCACACATACGTACAAATACACCTAGAAACACATAAACACACACCTGAGCCCTTAAGCGGCTTTTTCTTTTGCTTCTTTTCTTCTTACACAATTTGCAATTCCCTTTTGCCTTTAAATGCAACGCTGAATGCCGTTATTCATATGCTATACTCCCACACTCACGCACAAACACACACTTACACTCGTTTACGTTCACATCAACACACCCAAAGCAAAATTCATCTACAACCACAGCGAAAGCTTAACTTTCAATGCTCTTAACATTTTTGCACTTGGCGTCTATGAGCGACTGTTAAGAAGTACGAGTAGCAACTGTTAAAGTCACAAAGAGCGCTGTTAACATGCGACTGTTAAGTACGAGTACCTGTAACTGTTAACATATCAACATAAAGTACGCACGTTTTACATTCTAATCAAATGAACGTTACATTCAAAACTTTTAATGAATTTTCTTCAATTAATTTAATGCATTTAACAATTTGTAGAGTTTTAACAGCTTACTAAGTGTGTATGAATGTAAGCGAGCGACTGAGAGAGAGAGTGAGAGTGAGAGCGTATGTTGTTGTTGATGCTGCTGCAATGTTTACCGATAACAGATAATAATAATACTAATATTTTTTAATCGAGTCATCCAATTGTGTTGTCGTCGCCGTCCCGCTCTAACACATTTCCCAAAAAAAAAAATACTAACAAATGAGATGAACAAGTACAGCGTTTTATGAGGCCTTCTCTCAACATTAGAATACCTTTGTATGGTTAATTTGATTACAGTCACGTTATGCGTTCTCACCACAGGACACAGAATTTACATTTCCAAGTTCCTCGTCCCGTCGCGGTTACAATGATTTCCCAGGCGGTAATGGCGGTAGCGCCAATTCCCTTGGCGGCAACATCTGCAATATGCCGCCAATGGCCAGCAACAATTCGCTGAACAATCTGTGCGGTCTATCGATAGGCAGCGGTGGTAGCGATGATCATATGATGAACGATCAACGCAACAACAGCAATACCAATTTGATAGTCAACTATTTGCCGCAGGATATGACTGATCGCGAACTGTATGCGCTATTTAGAGCCATTGGACCCATCAATACGTGCAGAATCATGAGAGACTATAAGGTAAGTTGTTCAATTCGAGACGATTAATAGATAAATTCACACTTAAGCCGATTAAAGCTGAATAAATGTAAAAGCTTTTAACTTTTAAGCTATACAACTAAATATTCATTCAGGTTATTGTCTTTAAATGATTTAAAAGCTTATAAAGTTGTCTTTAAAGTGCTTAAAAGCTGCTCGCTATAGTTTAATTTCAATATTATAATTTATACTTGAATTATGCTAGAAGTTAATTAATTCAATTGTTTTGCTTAATCCTGTTAGACTGGCTACAGTTTTGGATATGCTTTCGTGGACTTCACATCCGAAATGGACTCGCAGCGTGCTATTAAAGTGCTCAATGGTATCACAGTGCGTAACAAACGGCTAAAGGTAAGTGATAAATGTGACCAATCTTAAATTGATTTATTGATTCATTATTTAAACATTTAATTTAGGTTTCATATGCACGTCCTGGCGGCGAATCTATCAAGGATACCAATCTGTATGTGACCAATCTGCCGCGCACGATAACCGATGATCAGTTGGACACGATTTTTGGCAAATACGGTTCCATTGTGCAGAAGAATATATTGCGCGATAAGCTCACCGGTCGGCCAAGGGGCGTGGCATTTGTACGGTAAGTTGGATAAGCTTTTTAAAAAAAATTCAAAACGTTCGATAGTTGTGTGTTTTTTCGATATATTCATATCGATAGCTCAACAATCATTCGCATTATCATAACGCAAACGCATTTTAATCATGTTTCTCTTTCATTACCATTCTTTTTGCTCTCTTTATTTTTGACATTGTTGCATCTATGCATATAAATATACACATCTATATCGTAATGTAATCGATGATCGATAATCGATAATGATAAACCAAAAACAAAACCAAACAGCTACAACAAACGGGAAGAGGCACAGGAGGCAATCTCGGCGCTGAACAATGTTATACCCGAGGGAGGATCACAGCCGTTGTCGGTGCGTTTGGCCGAGGAGCATGGCAAGGCAAAAGCGGCGCATTTCATGTCCCAAATGGGGATGGGACCACCGCAGGCACCACCACCACCACCTCCACCACCAGCTCATATGGCCGCTGGCTTCAATAATATGGTTCACAGAGGTAGATCAATCAAATCACAACAGCGCTTCCAAAAAACGCATCCGTACTTTGATGCACAAAAGTTTATATAAACAAAAAACCAAACGACAACAACAGAAAAAATACAAAACAAGCAAAAAAAAAAAAAAAGATTTAAAAACTGCAAATCAACGTAAAAACAACAACATCAAACCAAAAACCAAACAACAGACCAGTTTATACATAACAATATTATGTATATATTCATATTTCTGACAAACCACAGCATAAGATGCAAAATCACAACTCTAACAACCACAACCAACAAACAAAACAACAACCACAACAGCAACTTTAGAATTATCATAATAGTTATATTAAACTTTTAGTTCTCTTTTTATTAATTTTGCTTTAGGAACTATCTCTACTTTTAATGAAACACAAAACAATTTCTTGTTGCAATTTTGTTTTTATTTGTTTTCCTTTTAATTTTCTTTTAATGTAAATTACACATAAACAAACATACACTGAGTATATGTTTATGTATATATTATAATAATATATATATAAACTAAAACAAAAATGACGACAACAAATTGAATTGTATATTAGTGTAAAATGATTTTTATAACAAAACTTAAACAAAAAAAAAAAAAAAAAAAATGAATTAAAACTAATTGCGTATTTTTAAAATTAAATTTAACTTTAGAAAATACTAACAAAAAAGGTAAAAAAAAAACAGAAAATACTGAAGAAAGGAAAAAGGCAAAGTTATTTTCTTGTTAGCTTTTCCAACGCTTCAGATTTAGTTTAGAATGCTCCCTTACCACCCCAACCTTAACAACAACAATAAACACACATACATACACAACAAAATCAACAACAACACAATAAAATTTAATGGAAAAATAGAACTGCAAAGAGAGAATTAACTGAAAACCAGATCGATAATAAAAACAGAAGAATTAAGATGAAAATACCGAACCCAAGTGCCGTAGAACCTTAAACAACGATCGTGTAACACCAGCAAATCATTATCAGGATCTATCGATAACTGCATATCGATAACATATGACTTCAGATGCAATTTTTGTGTTTTTTTTTTTGTAATGCTTTTGTGTATGAAGAGCAGCTATAAATTATAAATAAAATAGAAAGAGCAACTGCTATATAGAATAATACACACATATACATATGAATATATCTATTTTTTTTATACATACATAGGCGTACATATACATAGACAAATGTGAAGTGTGTGTGAAAAACAACGTACTGAAAGCAACTCAAATACCCCACGTAATTATAATTAAAAATAAAGGAAACATCAATCAAATAAACAATTAAACGACAAAAAAAAGGATCGCGAATTTTTTTGAACATTTTTTTGAAGTGCGCAACGTACATGAAATGCTAATGAAAGCGAAGCAGAAATAAAATATCAAATGAATCTAAAATGAACTGAGATCGGACATAACGATAAACATATAAACGTAAAAAAGCGATAGAAAATGAAACGTTGCCCTGTTTGTTACACAACTATATATATATATTTATCCCTTTCTGGCCTATAAGCAATCAATACACAAATCGTATCACATTTATGATTTCTATATATATATTTATATATATATATTCCCCCAACAATAACCAAGCAACAAATACAACTCTTATATTCTCATAAAGTAAAACATTTAATAAATAATATACAAAAAAAAAAATAAATTTAATTAAAAAATCTTACAAATAGTTATAGCTTATACCATATACTGACTATATAACGTATCTATATCTGAATAGCGTTAAATTTTAAATTATTTAGTTTGTAGTGCGTTAACAAAAGCAACAACAACCACGCCGAGCAACAAGCAGCGACAACAACAACAAATGATCTAAATACACACATATATAAATATATGTATACATATATGACTATATAAATATATATATATCTATATGTATATATATTATATACTTGATGTATATATACGAAAAAGGATAAAAATAAAAAGCCAAACGCAAAACAAAAAAAACCAAATTTTTTTTTTTTTTTTTTTTTTGTTTGTAAAAGCAAAAAAAATTGTTACAACGGAACTAAAGTTCTATTCGTTTGCGTGTGACTGTGTCTCTGCGTGCGTGTGTGTGTGTATGTTCCTGTGTGTGTGGTAGTGTTGCCGTATTTTTTTTCTCCTTTTTTTTGTTGTTCACAAACCGACGATAGATGGCGCTCGCGAATGCAGCAGATCTGTTCACCGCTCACACAATTACAGACTTGAGCGTGTGTGAGAGAGACAGAGAGAGAGAAAGAGAGAGTTACAGAGACAGGGACAGGGACTAATGACTGTTATGAAAAGCAGGCGTGGCGCATGGTAAGTATGCGCGCACTCTCAAAGCCGATAACGGGGTGATTTTCAAGGTGTTATCGATCGTTCAACCAAAAACACGATCACGATCACATTTGAATCCAAAAGCCCGCTAAACTATTTTGTTTTTTTTTTTATATGTGCAAATTTTTTGACGTGCTGTTCTACATTTCTTTTTTTTTCTTCTCATTTTTTTTTGTTCGCAAGGAAAAATTTTTTTAAAAAGTGTTTAAATATTAAATAAATTTTAAAGTAAACTGAATCAAAAAAAAAAAAAAAAACGAAAAAAGGCAGCCACACCCCTTTATCGGTTCCAGTGCCCAAAAAACGAGTATGAAACATAAACAAAAACAAAAATATAATCTATCTATGTACTATGTTCAAATACTATATAAATGTATTTTTTTTCATATTTTTTCCAAGTGTATCATGCATAAAACAATCATACAAAACATTGTACGACTGGTTATGTTCTCTTCCTTTTTTTGAAATGCCCGAAACAAGTGTTGACAAGTGTTGAGCGTTAGCTCCTTTCTTATAAATGTTTACAATCTATACATACTGTATAATTTTTTTGTTTTTGTTTTTTTTTTTTTTGTTGGTGCTAGTGTTTAAGCATACGCCTATCAGCCTTACATAAAAACCATATATATCTATCTAAAATGTATATTTATTTATATATATTTCAATTAAATTTTTTTATGTGCCTGCTGTTTCAGTGTTTATTAAATTTGCATAAAAAAACTTTCTAAATCAACAGGCGAAAAATTAAAAAAATATGACTCATAACTCATTCAAACTATGAAGCTTCTATCCCTATTTTATCAACCCTCGCAACAGGCAACAAATTCTTTTTTTGTTAGACTTGTGATTTTGGTTCAAATTAAAAGCGTTAATTTTTTTTTTTTTTTTATTTGATGTTGTTGTTTATTTACGTAAGTCTCTGATATTATGTCTTTTTATAATTTTTATTAGTTAATTTATACTTGTGCATTATTTGCTGAGGATAGTTTATTTTAACATAACCAATCAAAAGAAAGTTTATCTAGTTTTATTGCCTTTAGTATTCGAGTAGTTTGTGTTTTATCTATTATATATAAATAAATAAATATATATGTTTGTATTCCTATATATCCCATTTGTTGCCGTAGTAGAAGCACTAACCGGGTCTCGGCATTATCTATTTGCCACGCCCATTTTAGCCAACTAACCCCGAACTCACTTCATCATACTATATATTTTAACGATTCTTCTGACTTTGATTTTTCTTGACGACATAAAAACGAAAAACAAAAAAATAAATGAACCGAAAAATATGAAAAGAAAAACCAAATGATATATATATATATAAATTTATAAAACATATTTCAACCATAATCAAAAAACAAAAAAAAAAATACTTAGTTGGCGCCGACAACTAATAAGTTGTACAATTTGTTTATTTTTTCATTTTTTTTTTATAGACGGAGCAATGGAAAAATTACGCTCATTATTCGATGCTATTTGCGATGCTATCTTTGGTCTCGATAGTAATTATTCCTTTTATATTCTCTACTATGCCTAATGATAATCATAATCATAATTCTCTTGTTCTTTTTTTTTTTTTTTTTTTTGAGAGCATTTAAGCAAGTCCGAGTCTAAATATATATACATATATATATATAATTTAAGTAGTTTAGCGACAGACAGACTATATACAGACATTTTCACTGGCTGGCAAGGCTTTAAAGATGAAAGAAGCGCTTCGAGAAGCAATTAAATTTTTAAATTTAATGCATAGAAATTAGAAATCTCCTCTCAAAAAAAAAAAAAAAAGGTTAAATTTTACTATAGAAGTTAATTTGCTTCATCAGCTATGATAACTTCTCTCTTTTATATAGAATGGGAAAAGTGCTTCTTTCATTCAGAAGTTTTTTTTTTTTGCCAGCCTCACATATAATTAGAACATTACATGACGTACATACATACACCTAATTAAGCAAATACATACATACCTCTATCCACACAAATACATAACATAATCGACACTGCTCAAATCTATATACAATATTTTTATTCTTTTACTCTTAATGCGAGCTTCAAATTTCCCTTTCATGCTGAAAAAATTTTTCAATGAAAAAAAAAAAAAATAATCCAAAAAAAATAATAATTTCAACAATAATTGAAACTCTTCAGAACGTGCCATGTTTTTTAAATACATTCTTATAATTTCTCATCTATCATACAGCATTAAGTTCCAAATTTAATAACGTTACAGACTAAATGTAATTCGTAATTTATTTGACTCCTTCTCTCTCTCAAAAAAAAAAAAAAAAAAAAAAAAGGAAAGAACCGAAAAAAAATCAAAAATAATTAGAGCGTTATTTGAAAAAGTTCCTTAAATAAAATTCAAATAAATTTCAATGAAAAAAATGAGAAAATTGCGCAAAAACCCTGGAAAACAACATCTGCTTTCATAAATTCTCAAACATTCTTCAACATATTTGCTATTAATCAGTTTTGCTTGCGCTTAACTATATATATATATTAAAAAAAAGATTTAAAAAACAAGAACACTTCATCTTGAAGTTGAATTTTATTTTGTGTGTGTTCCTTTGACGTTTTGTATAACTTTCTCTAAATATATAACTACATATAGCGAATTTCGACCATATATAATGCTGATATTTAAATAATAGTCCGATCCGTTGTCCGATCATCTACATACACACACACACATACACACACTGCCTATACCATCATCAGCATTAAATTGAAATAAAAAATAAATAACAGTAACAATTGTTATAAATATAATATTGATATTTTCATAAATTAGCTCGTCCCCACGTAATTGTGTTAAAATTTGTACTTTTTAGATGGATCGTTTATCACTAATTTGTTCATGTTTGGCACGCAAACTTCAAACTTCAGACACACACACTCGCATATACATATATACGTTAATGTATATGTATATGTCTGTGTATATGTATACCATATAACATTTCATGCCATACCATCTTCATAGAGAACATATTCCTCATAGCAGCGCTCTTATGTTGGTTTTTTTCCTTCTTTTTTTAATAAATATTTAACTTCCTATTTCCCAACAATTCCGCAATATTCCTATTTTTTCCACTCAAAATATAAAATGAAACAATACATGGCACGTTTAATGAATGAATAAAGCAATTATAAAGTTCCACAGCGAACGTAAATCTTCTAAGACGTTCTTCTGTACGGTCGTGTAACGAAACCGAATAAACGAAACGTAAAGGAAAATTTGACAGCAAAGTAAAAAATAAAAATAAAAATACACGTGACGAGCTAAAAAAATAAGAAGCCAAAAACAAAACTCGCAAAAACTTCAAATATATATAAAATTTTAAAAGTAAATCCAGAAACAAATACAAAATCCTTTAACGTAATACAATTAAAAGAGAAAAAAAAAACAAACCAAATACAAGAACCACAAACAATAAACACACTAACCACACACTAAAATCGATTCTATATACTGAAACTACCTTCCTTTTTTTCTTCAAATACTAGATAAGTCTGTAATCGTCGCTGTCTTCTTCTTAAGTTACCGTTAGTACAACAGTTAGCTTAAGTTCGGTTAGGATTTTTGTTGAAGCACTTGAAATAAGAACAGCAAGAGAAATTTAGTACGTAAATTTAGCTTACATTTTAAGTTATAATAATATCTATTTTACGAATGCAACTTTTTAAAATAGACGCATACAATTTATGATGTCATCTTTTATTAATATAAAACTATTTTTTTTATTTTTAATTTTTTTGTACTCGAAAAAACTTGAATAATGTAGGTGAGAACTTTGCCGATTTGCTTGATGGACTGTACCGCCGGAAGTATCATTATCCCTACTTATAATTGACGCCGCAGCAGCAGCAGCAACTGCAATTTTATCAGCAGGCGTGCGGCTTTAATTCCAACGGCAACAACAGCAACAACAACCTTAGCAGCAGCAGCAACAACATTCACAACACCAGCAGCAGCAGCAGCAACAACAATAATACAAACAATAATATTAATCACAGCATCAGCAATATGTTACAGTATCACTCACATTACCACCAAGCACAGCAACAGTCATCACACCAACTCAACAGCAACAACAACAACAACAACAACAACAATAGTCAGCTGCCACGTCTGAGCAACGCCGCCGCTGCACAACAACAGCAACAACAACCCAGCAGCAGCAGCAATCATTTTTCACACGCCAGCAATGCACAACGCCAGCAGCAACAACAACAACCACACAATCAGTCGCCCAACTACAATCAACAACAATTGCTGTCACGACAGCAATCACAACAACAACAGCAGCAGCAACATAATCATAATCACAACAACATCAGCAACAATTTTCAAAGTCTAAGTTTGTCAACACACGCCAGCAGCAGCAATGGACACCGCAGCCACAATTGCCTCGGTCTGTCAACACAGCAACAACAACTGCATGACTTTGGCTACAACATCGAACAACAACAGCAGCAACACAAGCTGCTTGGCAATGGCAACAACAGCTATCAGCAAGCAACTGCAACTGTGACAACAGCAACTGCAACAGCAACAACATCAGCGGCAGCTGCTGCAGCAGCGGCGACGGCGGCAACAACAACAGCAGCAACAAATAATGCAACTAGCAACTATTTGTGGCAGACATAACCTTAAACTGGCAATTGACTGGACCTATACATACACAGTGTATACACATATGTGTGTATACACTCACTCACACACACACTCACCCGCATGTGGCTCATTTCATTTCTAATTATGTTCTCAACGAATATCAATCAACTGTATGCTTAAAAACTATATATATTTTTTTTGCATCACTTTTTTTCGTTTAATTTTAAATGTTCCTCATTTATTTTATGTTTGTAATAACTTTTTTTGATTTTGTGCTTTTTTTTGGGAGGAATTTTCTTTATGTAATAGTGAATAAATACATTAGTATTAGTACTACACACACACATACGCAAGCGTTAGGATTGGCGAAAAGATATAGATACTATAATTTTATGGAAATGTGAGTTGTATCCACTATTTTTTTTGCTTAACTTTAGGCAAATGAATTTTTTTTCCAATATTTATATATAAACTATATATATATATATATACGTACATACATATATAACTAATAAGGCATAAGATCTGTTTTTTTTATTATTATATTATTATAATTATAATATCGATTGATTCTGTTTCTGTGTCTAAACCGACTTACCGAACTATATATGCATATATCTATATAACTAATGTATATGTATATTTTATAGCTGAAAATCTGTATTTTTTTCATAATTTATAAATGAATTTTTTTCATATATGTAAACATAATTATAACAAAAAAAAAAAATAAGAAAACGAAAACAACAAATGTTAACATGCTCAAGTTCAGGCTGTTCTTACCAACTATATAGAGACATGTAGAGAATGAGAGAAAGTAGGCAAAGTGGCGAACGAAGAGGAGGTGGAGGAGGAGAAGGAGAGAAAGGGTGTGGGCAGCACTGCCCGTTGTTGTCACCGCTGTGGCAGCTACAAATGTGCAGCTTATTTGGGGGGTGCAGCCCTTTCCCCCTGTAACCTGTTCAACCAGACAAAATTACAACAAATTTTTTTCATAGTTTGTAAAAACAATTTTTTTATAATTATAAACAAAAAACAAACAACTTGAGCATGTTAAACACACACACACACACAAGAATCGACTGCAGATAAGTAAGGAAAAAATGCACGTGATAAACGCCAGACAAAAATGTAATAAGACAAGAAATCAAACCCAAAACGAAATGCAAAATTATTCATTTTATTTATCTATATTTCAAGTCCAAAAATTAAAGTGAATAAGTGGGCGTGGTTGTGTTTAAGCCAAAAGATTAATCCTACAATTTTCTATTTGTACTTTTTTTAGTTTGTTTTTTGCTTTGTTTTGATTTTAAATTTATGACTGTGAACAATGCCACGCCCACAACAGAACATGCACACGTTTATAGGTGTAGGTGCATTAATTATGTAAATGAAAATAATTTGAATGCTGTGCGAGTGTTGATTATGATCTATTTCCTTTTTTTATTTTCTTAATTTATTTGATTTTTATTTTGATTATTAATTTGTGCATTACGAGTAAACAAACAACAAAATGTGTAAATCTTTTAATTTGTAAAACCTCCCCCTTCACACACACACACACACTCACACATATATCAAAATTTTATTTTATTTTAAATAATGATTTAACAATTTGATGGAAGAATATACAAATTTTGAATCGAAACATACATAATTTAAATAAACATTTTCCAAAACATATTTATTTTGATTGGTTTTATTGTTTTGTATTAAAAACAGGAGTTTTATTAAGTTTCTTTTAAGTTTAAATTTAAACTTCGGCTATTCGAAGATTTAATACCCTTTGCGGTTGGAATTATGGAACAGTTCCTGTCCAGGAATCTGCGGGGGTCTCAACTGATGGGGAGAAAGAGCCAAAATTGTTTGCAACAACGAATTGCGAATTATAAGAAAGAAAGATGAATCCATACTCCAATTAGGGGTACAATTAGCATTTAAGAGTTAAGAATATAAAATGAAAAAACAAAATAACCACGAAGCAAAGTAAATTGGATTACATATTGTTAAATAGCATATAAACAATATTTTTTTTGTGGCTACTTACAGCTTGGTTGTGCTGAGTACGAAACATTCTAAAGACAAAAAAAAAAAAACGAGATACAAATAACAAAATTATAAAAATATAGAGTCTACAAAGTAAATCAATTTTTTTGCTAATAAATAAATAATATTCATACAAATACAAATACAAAAGTTGAGATAAAAGCGCTGACATCGAGATGGGGAGCTGCGAAAAGCAACGAGAGAAGTGAAAAGACATGGAGAAGTACAGAAAAAATTATATAGAAAAGTTGACGAGAGAAGCAATGAGAAAGTATCAATAAAATTAAAGAAATTTGCTGAGAGAAGACAAAAAAAACAGAGAAGCACTGCATATAAGACAAAATAACAAAGAACGCACACTGAAAGCAAAATTAGAAGCTATACTTGGTGCAGTATTAGAAATGGAGAAAAGAGAAGTGAAATGAACGGTACGGACTAAGCGAAAGGGGAAACGAGAAGCAAAGTAAGCATATGAAAGAGCAAACTTCTCTCAACGCTTCTCGCAGCACTCTGATGTCAGCCCCATATAAAAAAGACATGCATACGTTAACGACATTGATATTTGCTAGTAAATCGAAGTCAGTCAGACAGTCGAATTACAAAAAATGGATACTCACCCAGTCGTAGCCTTAGCTTGTAACGAATTATCGGATTAATCCATAGGCACTTAGAGTCTCGTCTCGTAAATAGTTCTAGTTAAGCGAATGCAATTTTTTTTCTTGTCCAATAATCGAAAAACATATAGCTTAAAATGACTCATCAATCGTTCAAGTTAAGAAAATCATTAAAAAAATATAGAAATCTAAAAAAAAAAAAAATTATAATCGAAATTTAAAAAAAAAAATTTCTTTTATAAAGAATGAGATAAGAAGTGTTTTTTTGAGTATTTTTTTAAAAATCAACCTTTTTTTGAGCATGTGTAAAACCCTATATTTTTTTGTAGTGCGAATACATATACATAAAGATATTGTTTTTTTTTCAAATATTTTAAACTAGATACAAAAATGAAGAACTTTTTGTTATTAAACATAAGCAGCCAAGCTAATTTTGTTGTATATGTTTTTTTCACATTTTTTTGTGCAAAAAAGGAAGCAACAGAAAAAGCGCAATTAGCAAAGAGTAAAATAAAACCAATAATTAATAATATTATATTAAATATACTTAAAGGGAACCTCACGAAAACTACTTACATACATTTGAAATGTTGTTCAAGAATTATATACTTAAAAAAACAAAATATAATATATATATATATACATAATTTTTTTAAAATAAATATATCGATAAATGTTTAGCGATAACTGAATCTTTTTATAATGCATTACAAATCGACGACGCATACAATTTTTTTTTGTGTTTAGCATAAGAACAAAAACCAAAACTTAAGAGAAGAAACCAAATAATAACAAACAACCGACAATTTTTTTATATTATAAAATAAAAAAGGAGAAAAACTGAGAGGAAAATACAACACAATAAAAGTTAAACCAATTAAATTAACGAATCGAACCTCAAATCTGATTAGTGAAAATAGTTTCTTACGCATACCAGGTAAACCATATATTAACATTTTTTTGTCAAAATGCATAGCAAATTGAATGAATATATAGAAGAAATCAATAATTAAATAGTTGACAAAATGTGGAGTTAATCGATAAGCGATAAACGATAAACGAGTCGGAAATCGGTCGAAAGTAAGACGCTAATTCTTTCCAATCGGTTTACACAAATGTGCATCTACTTAAATTCGTAAATTCGATAACAAACTTTCCAGCTCATTTCTTCTTTTTCTCCAGGACTAACATAGGCATATTCCATGCGTTCATCTTATATATAAAAATCTATATACTACATATATATAAATATATATACGACTCGAGTTTAGACCGAAATTTTATATAAGCTACATATACATAAAATTATATATATATACATACATATAGAGTACATACGTATAATGAAACTATATATACACATACTAAATGATGAACTTTTTTTTTGCTTAGAAATTGTAACGGTACTACATACGATATATAAAATATTATACGATAAAACGAAAGAAAACAAAAACCCGTCAAACTAATGTCAGAAAAGAGTTTGAATGCGGAACGTGAACTGCCCTTTGAGAGATTTTTAAATAGTGAAAACACCAAAATAAAACAAATGAAAACCACAACAGGAAGAGCAAAAATAAAATTAATTAACGACAGCAAGAAATGCATAAAATTAGGATACATCAAATAAAATCTCATAACGAATGTTAAAAAGAAATGCATAGAAAAAAGATTGACAACTACTAAAGCAATATACTACATACATAAATGCATTAAATTAATTAAAGGAACAAAGAAATAAATACACAATTTAAGAAAATGTATTCAATGAACAAATTAACAAAACAAATCAATAGCAAAATGAACACAAATTATATATGTAACTATATAACATGCGTATACAAAGACAATGTTAAGTTAATGAAAAATTCAAATTAAAAGCGCGACGAATTTTTTTTAATAAAATCCGAATTAAACTGCATGAATTAAACGATAAACTAATCTACACACACACACACATACATACTCCTCGACAACTTGTAATGTTCGTAGTTTACATATATACGTATATACATTCATACATACATATATAAATGTGAAAGAACAACTTGAATTTTAATTCGTTTATACAAAAATATATGTATATATATATACATGTGAATACATAATATATAATAGCAGCTAATTGTTGTACTAAGACGTCACATTAAACCAAGATAAGAAAAATAAACGAAAATATTTGAAATTCGAAAACCAGGTGGCAACGACTACATACTATTTTTTATTTTTTGCTAAAACAGCGGGCAGCGGGAATTCTAGCTATTTCTTTAATAATTAAAGTTCCACCATACAATTGCTGACTGCTATGTAACACATGCTAAATGCGCGCGTGATTTTGCAGTGAATTCTTCAAAAGTGAAATAAATCAACAAATTTCTTGTTCCGTAGCGTTAGGGAATGTACTTGTTTATTTACAATTACATCACCATTCCAGTGGCTACTACGTAGTTGTATATGCCAGGGTAAGTGTAATGCACTCTGCACTTTGTGAGAGTCTCCAATCTAATCCCTAAACATATGAACACATACATATGCATGCATGCTCAGCCATATCTATGTAGTTATCATCTATTCGAGTGGTAAACAAAGCGCTCGAGTGACGTTGCACCGCTTTAATGCCACAAAGTGACAATATTTTCCACCTGTTTCACATTTCGCCTGATAGTTAATTGATTAACTGATAATTCTTGCACGTTTTCCAATCAAATTTAATTAGCAGTGTTTGTGGTTGATTTGTCATTGCCATTGTCATTATTAAAGTTGTTAACTGTTCCGTTGTGACTTCTGTGTGTGTGCACAAAATAAAACAAAAATTCTATCTTGAGGTTAATATTATAAGAGTACTTGTAACTAACTTAAAATGTTTGTTTTATGACTATAACTACAAGTGCATAACTGTTTTTTTAGCCAGCAGACAATCATTTTTCAGCTTCTGTCAATGTAATGTAAAATAACAGAGAGCATAACAGAAAGTGAGTGAGAAGATGAAAGTTATGCTTGCAAATGATTTTCTCCATCTTTAATCATTTTCTTCTTTGACACTATGTTATTCTTATGTTAATAACAGAGTGTACACTGTACACATTAATAGAGAAACTAGTCTCGATTCAATACAATTTTTTTTCCCACATTTTTTCACTTCCCCAGTTCAAAATTCCTGTTAAATTTGGCATTTTAAAAATTAATGGAAAGGCCGCATCATCAAATTTAATGTGTTGTTTTATACTAATTACGATATAAAAAGTAAATTAAATATAAAAACTTGAGATTCAAAATGATAAAATTCCAAATCGAAGCCACGATTGACACGAATTTAATAAAATTTGAATGCACAATGAATGAGAAACGAAACTCATGATCGAGGTGACATTTGGTTTAAAAATCGATCCAGTTTTGACAAAGTTATGTCAGTTTAAAGATAGCTATAACCTTTTCTCCCTTTTCATATTGTATTTCCACATCATTGTGACCAATTATTGTGGGCTAATCTCGAATTGAACACTCATGTAGCTGGAAAATGAATGGTGTGGTCTGATATTGTTATAGCTATTGATATGGGAAAGATGTGAAACCAGCTCAATATGCGATTTATACACGTAGAGAAGAAAAATATTAATTGAATGCGGTTAAATGCGGTCTATTTGCTATATAGTACATAGATGATCTACATATGAATATGGAATACGTTCTTGAATTTGCTCAAGTCTAGCTGTCAAGCTGTCTTCATCATACAGATCGATGAATAATTTTAATCATTCACTCTACATCTCTCTCGCAGTCTTCTATCTCTATCTCTATAGGCATAAAGAGAGAGCTAGAGAGAGACTGATTATATTATTTTTCCCTTATCATATTATTCAATGATGCGCAGTTCGTGCAATTGTGTTTTAAGTAGGTTGATGACGATTCAGCTTCAGATCAGCTGACTCAGGGAACTAATGGCTAATGGTTATTAGCTTTCCTCTAATGCACTTTAAATGATATTTATCACTGCGTTTTTTTGTTATTAATATTCTTATAACGAAAAAGTGAAATACTTTAGAGCATAACTCTATTTCTTACTTTAAAAGGAACTTAATCTAATAATTACCCTTGACATTAGATTAAGCTTTTAGAATTATTGGGAGTATAAATTCTTTGCAGCTCTTTGATTTTCTTTTACTTACCCTAAATCTGTCTTATTTTTAAAATAAAGCTTGCTCAAAAGTTTTTATTGTTTACTATACACTAAAACTAAGTACGATTTTATTGTTTATCGGAAATCATTATTATTTCTAATTGAAATCGATTGCATTATTTTATTTCCACTGTAGACATTGACAAGGTATTTTTTAAGTTTTTATTGAAGTTTTGGTATATTTTGAATTTGTTTAAAATAAGTTTGCGTGTTTTCTTTTTTTAGATTATCCTAAAACTAATATTTTTCTTATAAAATTTAGTTTAAGAACTTACACTTCTTTAAAGTAAAGAAAAAGTCATCTTGATAAGGACACAATTCTCTCATCAATTTCCAAGATTCAAAATATAAAAACAAAATTAAACAACTTAAAAATGTAAGAAAAACTATTCTTATTTGTATGATGAGATAATCTTGTATTTTCTATGATAAAAAAAATTAGTTCCGTAAATAATTTAAAATAATAATTAATTTAGATAGTTGAATATATTCTAGACATACTGAAGATCATAAATAAATTCGAATGGCTTGTTAATTTATTAAGGATTTTATTATAGAATTGTTAAATTGCCAATTGGGCAAGGATAAATATGATAAGTACTTAAGACATCACAGATGGCATTCTCTCAAAAGCTACGCGCTACGATTACTTCTTGAGGAACAACTCGTGCAGCTCGACATCCTTTAAATGATTGGAGGCTGCAGCCGAAGACGCAGCCGCAGTTGAAGCCGAAGCACGAGCCTGTCTTCTGCTGCGTCTGCCCATGCGCCAATGCTCCTCGATCTCGACGAGAGTGCGACCTCGTGTCTCCGGGACGAAGCTGTAGATGAAGACGGCGGCCAGAAAGGAGACGAAGGCATAAAAGGCAAACAGATTGGCCACGCCCAGCCAAGCCTCCATATTCGGATAGATCTTGAGCATGACAAAGGCCAGAATCATGCCAAAGAATACCGAAATACCAGACGCACTGCCTCGCACACTCTGGGGAAACACCTCGGAGATCATGATGAACGGCAGCGTCAACATGCCCATTGTGGAGAAGACAATATGCAACACAATGCAGACAACTGGCAGCCAGGACATGGTGCCCACTGTGGCGGGAAACCATCCTCCGGCGGCCAGGAGAAGCATACAGCAACCCATGCCGCTGGCTGAGAATATCCCAGACGGTCTTCTGCCCCATCTCTCGAAGATGCTGCTCATAAAAAGGTGGTTACGATGCGGGCCACGCCCAGCATGACGGCAACGAGCACTGGATCGATGGTGACACCGGCTCTCTGGGCTATCTGCACCGCATACACAATGATGACCACAACGCCACATGCCTGCTGAAATCCAAAGAATCCAATCATCATCAGCAGCGGCTTATACACCTCGGGACGTCTAATGGCCTGGTCAATGGACTCGCTGGCCGCCGTATCACGACTGTTGTCCGCCGTCATCTTCATCTGGGTCAACTCCTCCTCAAACTCCGGCACACAGTCGTCATCTGCGGAATGTCAAGGCGGGAATTTGTTTATAAAGTCAACAAATGTCAACTAATTCAACTCTGAGATTAAAATGTTATGTTTTAATATTAAATCCTGTATTCAATAGAATAGTTAAAGAAATTTTACTACTGGAGACTTCGACTTACAACCAATATATTTCTTTTTTAATATATTATTTTTCTAATATTACGAAATTTTACTACACTATCTACAACTCGAATATAAGGCATTAATTGTCTGTTGCTTGATATTTAGAAAGTGCTCCATTTGTCTCCATTTAAAAACTATAACATACTTATAGGAGAATAAGAAATGAAAAGATTTTGCCTTATATTTGTTTTCCTTTGAACAATATTGGAGATTCGTATGAGATGCCATAAGAAGGATTCCCTTACCTCTTCGTCGCAGTCCACGGAAGTAGCGCAGGGATCGTCGTGCCCGCTCGTTCTGTCCCTTTTGGAGGAGCCAACTGGGTGACTCTGGCATGGGCAACACCAAGAGGGTGGCCATCAGTTGATAGGCACAGCTGATACTCGCTAAAAGCACCACATTGTGGCGTATGAAGTAGCCCAGCAGATACATGAGTAGAATGCCGGAGGCCAAGCCAATTGATGTGCCCAATATCAGTCTGCCTCGTATCCGTGGCAAACTGATCTCCGCGGAATAGACGCCAACGGGGAGACGAACATGCCAATCATAATGCCACCAAAGGCGCGTCCCACCAACATCTGGGCATAGATATAGTCTCGATTCTCGTGCAGGAAACTTGTCGCCAGCAGTAGCCAGCCAATTAGACCCATAACATTCGTCAATAATATCGTATACCTGCGTCCAATGCGATCCAGAAAGAAGCTGACCAACAGGCCACCTATCGGGCAGGCCATGTTCTGAACCGAGGCTGGGGGATAAAAAGATAACGATCAGCAACATAATGGGTATATTGATAAGAGATCTGCTGGATTAAAGAGAATCGATCCATTGCAAATCTAAATGTTAATAGCTTTTATTTTAACATAACCAGATAATTACCAGATGTTCTCAATTAACATATGTTAACAATTAACATATGTTATCAAACACCTTACAAAAGAGATACAGAAAGTTGCCAAATAAGAAGAAAGATCTGTCGGAAAAATAAACCCTTCTTTGTAGACCTACAAAAAGTTAGTGCAGCTTATGTGTAACGAGTTTTTATATTGTTTTTTAACAATGACACAAAATCAGTCGGAAAAGACAAAAAATATAAACAAAGAGAAGGGAAGCTATCAAATGAGTGAACTAATCTAATCGTATTGTTCCTACTGTATCTACTTTGTTGATAGAGTATCAGAATTCTACTCTTATTAACCATAATCAGAATGTTAACAGACGTTATCAAATAACATACGTTATTAATTAACATAATTAATATATCAAAAATAAGGAGAAAGATGTGTTAGAAAAATAAATCAATCTATGCTGACCTAAGACTACGCCAACTTATTTTCCTAGTTTATCTATAGGAAGTCTTTTCTATTTTATTGATAGAGGTCTCAAGTAGCGGATTTCTAACCTTCCTCTATCACAAATAGACCATTTCCAGATGTTATCAATAACACAATCTCTTTGCAATAATTCGATATTTCCGCATCAACATTCAGAGGTTGACAAGAGCTCTATCTTTTTTTTACAAGACTCCTTATTGGTCTCAATGGTCTCAAGTGTATCAGCTGTTTGGTCGCTAATTTATCTGATAACCAGGTTATTCGCTTAGAAGAGGTTTCACTCTCTTGAGAAAAAGTTTCTTTCTTCTTTAAAAACAATTTGAAGCTAAAACAATGGGAATGGAGGAAAATGGAATACTCAAGTCTTAACTATGAAGGTATATCGGTTTCATAAATTTGGTTCTTGGTTTTCCGAATTTTAAAATGGTTGAGGTCGGAAGAAGATCATCGATTTAGTCAGATTTCCAGGATATTACAGCCTCTTCTTTTAATTGTTTCTAGCGTCTATTCAATTCAATCACAGAAGGAGACAATATCATAGAATCCTAATGTTTTCATATACCATATATAGTGTCTAAAAATACAATGAGCAGTCCATATTCTAATATTTCCTAATTGTTGTCTTCCCAATAGTGTTTCCAAATTTTAAGTTCCCAATAACATTATTCCGATTTTTGGCCCTTTCTAATTATTGTCTCCCTAATATATTATTAGTAATTTGAAGCTTTCTTGTTATTTGTTTCTCTTTTTTCATTTCTTATCTTGTTTTCCCACATTTTTGTTCTTCTATTATGTAACTCCTTAAAAATATTCGGAATATTATACAAGGTTTACTCACCAAACCAACTGCCCTCATCCTTGTCCATCCAGAAGGGCTGTGTGGGGTCTGTCAACAGATTGAGGGTCACCGATGGCATGCTAACGACCATGCCAGAGCCGAGGACTCCACTGTTGCCCAGGAGAACCATCAGCTCCTGGCGGAGTACCGCCAAATGGCGTTCACCGAGAGGTAAACTGCTCTCTTTGCGCTTATGTGATTTATGTTTGTTGTTGTCACTGTTGCTCTTGCTGTTGTTGTTGATGTTGTTGTTGTTGTTCTCCAGCTGTGTCTTATCCATGTCCTTGCAAATGATGGCCATACCAGGCTGAAATGCCAATGGAGGCGGCATCAATTGCTCCTGTTCCAGCGTCATGTTGTTTAACCAACCTCAACTGTGAATTCAATGCAATGAATTAATGATTATTAATACATATTTTTTAAATAATTCAATCACCAGTTTTTAAGTGTCCTAGATAAAATTGATTTGCACCAAAATCTGTATTATCTATTTCAAAATGTTTCCTTTTTTCATTTTATTGCATCGCTTTCTTATTGAAATTAAAAACACACTTCGGACTTTGATTATAAATTTATAATTTTCCGATATTTTAATAAAACTGTCATCATAAAAATAAATAAATTCTATTTTTGTTGAGTTGAATTTGTAGCGAAAAATACAAATCATTAAAGATCATTATTTTCGATATATTTTCCTTTTGGGATAAAAAAAGGGATTTTTTATTGTAATTTTATTTTTTCTTTAATACAGATTGATATTGACAATGGTGTAAGGTGCATTAAATTACTCAGAACTATTATTTATCAATTTAAACATAATTATTACCGAATAATTTTCCGATTATTTGTCTTTTTTATAACTAGTTCTTAACAATATTGGCAACGGTTTGACGTTGCCGTTGTCTGTGGCGCGACTGTCGCCATGTTGCCTGTTGTTGGCGGCTTTGTAGGGCCCTCAGACACTTGTCTAATTGAAACGACAAGTGGAAACTTCCGCACATTTCAATCATATGGCTCGGTGCTCGGTATCAATTTCATAACCAGCATTATTGCTCTGGCTAACTTTGCAAAATTTTCGGAAAATAATAAACTAGAACGTAACTCCCTAGAGGCTACAGACCGATAAAGACTGATAGGGGGTGGCAGAGAGAGAGAGAGAGAGAGGAGTGAGAGAAAGAGAGAGAGAGAAAGAGAGAGAGAGAGAGAGAATAATAGAATAACTTTATGATGACGATGACGATGACGATGCCAATGACTCTACGTTTTTTGGGGGTCTCTGGGGGTCTTAACGCTTTTGAGTTATCAGTTAACAAAGGTCTTCAAGTGTTTGTTGTCCCCTGTGCAATTTCATGACAAAATGCGTAAAGACGTGACAGACCCCATAAAGTATAAAGTATGTATTCCCGATCAAGACAACTACCCAAGTCGATAAATACAAATTTTGTTTATGCTATGTTAGGTAATCTCTAAATATTCTGGATTTTTTTTTGTAAAGAGCCGCATTTTTCCCTCAGGCAGTTTCCGGTTTTTCTATTATATAGCTGTCAATGTCAGGTTTACAAGAATTTATTTCTATTTCTTAAAATTTATTCTCTTATCAATAGTTTTTTTCTAGAATGCATTTTTTCTAGTTCTTTGTTTCTGGTCTAGAGTATTAAAACTTCGTTATGTCAAGATAACATTCTGACTTGTTTTTATTATTTTATTATTGTGCATTTGCTCGAGTCGTGCAATTGACTCGACTATCGATTAAACAGCAACTGACGAGCCTCTTCAACCTCAATTCAAATACGAGTACAAGAAATATACAGAACAAACTGAGACATAAACACACACACACACACACACACAGACAGACAGACACATACACTTGCAATCGATTTTCAATTACCGTTAGCTCTGTTCTACATATGTTAATTACAGTTATTGTTATTATTATAAGTATAATTATATTTATTAGTATTGGAGTCAGTTGAGTTTTGTGAACGCGTCCGTTTGTCGCAACGTTTGCACGGCAACTGAAACAGTTGTTGTCATTCCCAGCAGCAACAGTTGCTACCAGCAACAACAGCAGCAGCGGCAGATTTTTCTTGAATTTGTAATTGCTTTATTTGTTGCAATTCATTTAATATACACATTGTACAACAATTGATTTTCAACGCTCAACGCGGCGTATTCTTAATACATTTATTACGTATACGCTGCGTGTATTGAGTTGTTTTCTAAATTCTGTTTGTTCGGAAGTTGCACCTATTTATTTGCTATTGCTTTTTGTTGATTGCGTTGCCTCGCGACCATCAGCTGCATTCCCAGTTCCCAGTCCGCCTTTTTCCTTTTCCATTCTCTTCTGCGCTCCTCTCTTTTCCGGCTTTCTCCTGCATAACACTCCTCAACCTTCTGATTGCGTCAACGAACGAACGACATTGACAACGAACTTGTCTGTCTTTGCGGCTCTTAATGCTATTTTGTGAGGGTATGGTCAATTTGTCAGTCAATATGTCACACACAAAGCCGATTTACCCGATATTAAACTTCCCATTAATCACTTTATTAAATTCCTTTTTTTTAAACATTTATTAGATATTCATATATGAATTAAAAAATATTAACAGCTGTAAATTCGATGCTTGTAATAGCATAAATTTCTAATTAGATTGGAAAAAGTTATATCAAATATATATTTAATAATTTAAATTGATTATATATTGAATATTTAAATTCGAATAGATATTAAACTAAAATGTGTGTACTCCATATTTAATTGATAATCGGGAGTTACAAATTATTTCTGTTATATGATTTTAGTATAAAATAAAGCTTTCTTTAAATAATTTTTAGTGTGGCATTTTTAGAATATTATATGATTTGAAATATGCTATTTTCCTCAGCTATTTGAGAGTATATTCATTGTGTTGTGCATTAAATATTGCAATTGGCGAAATGCCAAAAGGCCAAGAATTCTCTTTATGGCTTATCAGAGAATACAATCGTTTCAGCTCTCTCTCTCTCTCTCTCTCTATTCTCCTACTATACATGCGCGCTCTTTTTCGCTCTATTCTATGGGGAAATAATAGCATAAATAAGTTGAACGGTTAACGATATCAGCTGAAATGTCATTTGAAAATGCCACCAAATGACTAGCTAAGTCTGACGTATTGACGGACAGACGGACGGATTGACGGACGAACTTGGTTATCAGGTGTTGCCCACGCAGCAAGGTAAACAAATTCACGGGACATTCATGTGAAATGTTTATTTATTTAATTTGTATTACTTGCATGTTCAACGTGTGATGTTAATTTAATTCAATTAATTAGCGGCTGAAAGAACTCAATGGGAACAGGTATATTATCAAAGCATATATATAAATACATGTATAAAAATAGCTTTAATTCAGTCCATCCCATTTGTTGTTAGCCAATTAATAAATTAAAACAATGCAACAAATGTGAACTTAATTGAGTGACAAAACATATTATGGCACGATAAGCACTCGTGTCTGGGCCAAAGTTTCAGATAATAATAACGTCATCGGGAACTTGATTTATTTGTGACAAGAACACACATTTTACTTAACTGATTTGTAGCAATTTATTTAACAAAAAAAACAGCACACAGACACAAATACAAATACCTGATTTGGCAATTAAATTTGGGGTTCATTACAAGACAATTCGGGTTATAAAAAACCAGTTCATTGTCTTGTAATTTTTATTGTATATATATTTGTTCACCTTTCTAATAATTTCGATGATATTTCAACAATTGTGAAATGTAATCGCTTAATTAGTATTCAATCATTTTTGCAATTCTCAAGACACTGAAATATCTAGACCTTTTGATTGTTTGCTAACTTGGCACACATATAGTATTAATTGACGAACACAACCACACACACATACACACAGACACACTCACACACACTCACTCACACACCAAATTATACGTAAATGCACTTATATTTACATAAGCATCGCCGGCACCCAGCTGCTTAAATAATTTTGCAAATGTAAAACAGTCTGGCGTCTAAAATAAACTGTTCGCAGGGTATACCAATATCAGTGTATATAGGTGCAAAACGTGTCTGTGCATTGTAAATGGATCCATTATTGTTTCAGAGAATATTGCATAGTAATAAATGGCAAAACAAAACAATTGCAATTAATTAAATTAATATCAATTTAAAAAATCGTTACAGTTGTTAACATACCGAAAAGCTAACAGCTCTGCAATGGTAGTTAACACTTTGTGAGCGCAGCCAACTTCATGTTGTGCACATTTGAGTAGCTTGAAGTCGGCTGCATGACAGCTTTAACATAAGCTTCTTAACATGCCTCTATGCTAAAGTGTCATCTGTTAATTTGAGTATAAGTTGCCGTCAAATAAATAATATTCAATATCGAGTTATTGTAAACGTGCCAAAATATGGTATTCTACTTTAAAAGCAATGTGGTACAGCCAGCAGCGATGCTGTACATGGGACGCGACAAACACGAGAACGAGGAGCTAATCCGTTGGGGCTGGCCAGAAGATGTGTGGTTCCATGTGCATAATTTGTCGTCGGCTCACGTTTATTTGCGCCTACGTAAAGGACAGACAATCGATGATATCCCAACAGATGTGCTGGTGGATGCAGCCCAGCTTTGCAAGGCGAACAGTATTCAGGGAAATAAGGTCAACAATTTGGAAGTTGTATATACCATGTGGGAGAATCTGAAGAAGACACCGGACATGGAGCCCGGCCAGGTGGCCTATCATGACGAGAAGGCTGTGCGCAAGATACGTCTGGAGAAGCGTGTCAATGAGATTGTCAATCGCTTGAACAAAACCAAAACCGAAGAGGAGCACCCCGATTTTCGTGGCTTACGTGAGACACGCGATGCCGCTGATCGTCAGGATCAGAAGCGTTTGCAGCGCGAGAATCGCGAGAAGGAAAAGGAAGCCGCCAAACAGCGTGAGCTGGAGGCCGAGCTGCGCAGTTATGCGTCTTTGCAGAAAACTGAGAACATGCGCACCAACTACGATGCCGGCAACGAATCTGATGACTTTATGTAGTAATCGTTGCATTTCATTATTAGATACTTAATATAATCACATATATATATACATAAATAGACAACTATTTTTTTATTAAAGCGTGTAAACAAACTGGTTTTATACAATTGCAAAAAATGCATCCATTGTGTGCGAAAAAAAGCTTAAACAGCTGTGGAGTGATTTTTTTTTAAGTGTGGAGCAGTTCTATTAACATTTGTGAACGCATATTTTCTGGCAACGCTGTGTGTTGTTTTTAGATGTGACGCGCAGTTTTTTAAAATTAAATACAAACTGAAATTATTGGTAAGTTTTAAATCTGTAAAATAGTTCAATTAAATGTGAAATTGTAGGTTTTTAACATAATTAATGTTTGTTTATGTTAAAATAATTAATTAATAAAAAATAATTAGCTTACTATACTAAATCGTTATATTGTTGACCCTTTGCTGACCCAAAAATATTATATTTCAAATGCGTATCTTGTCAAATAAATTCAGTCCCTTTTCGCCCCACGACAAACATCAACGACTTAATTTTGTATTGTTTAGTTCTGTTTTCTATTGTCATCAGCGGACCAAAAAATGATAAAAGCAGGAGCTGAAGATGATGGGGAAATGGAAGTGGAAATGGAAATATAAAAACCGCAATTTGAAGTGGTCGAGCTTATGGGGCAAATGCAACTTGAATCCTTAGAACTTTTTGGGGGCAGCTTTATATTGTCGTGGTTTTCATGGTCGCGACAATGAAGATTGAGGCTGGACCGCTGTTAGCTGTCCTTGACAGCTCAATTTTCGGTCCGTTCGCTTTATGGATGGACCGATGACGATGTCTGGGGCTTGTTGCCTTTTTGGAGTTCCTTCTGGACGCACATGGCCATTGTTGTTGTTGTTGTTGTTGATGATGATGATGATGAGGATGATGTTATATGGAGGGGCCAGCTGGCGGGTCAGCGTTCAGCACGCACTCATTATCGCCCGTTCTTTTTCAGGCATTGTTTATGGCTTGAAGGATTCCCCTAGCTTTTTTTCCTTCCTCTCACTCTCTCTCTCCCTTTCTCAGTCTCTCTGTGTCTCACTTTTAGCGCTTAGACTCCTTTATTATGTTGGAGATTGAACAAAAAACTTGATGAGGCTGTGTGTCTTTTGATTATGCGATAGCTCACTTGCAACACTGCTCATCTCCCCAACAATGTTGGCATTATGAGACCTCGTAAACATTGATGACAGTTGAGGGACGTCACAGCCACGCCTATCGCTCCAACGCCTTGTCGCCTCGAACGCCCGTTTCTACAAATTGATTGATTTCAAGTTATTTGGCAGCAGCGTCTGTTTCTCTTTCGAACTCTATAATACTCTGTACGAAATGACATGATAAACCAACACAAGTAGACATAATACTTTTAACAATTATACAAATTCCCTCTGTTATTTTCTTAATGCAACTGCATTATAAATTTTATTATGATTATTTTGATTTCATGCAATTCCCAGATTTTATTTGCAAAACCAATAATGCTTGAAATAATAACAACATACCTAATGCCATATCGAGTTTTTTTTCAAAAATCACTCGGTTAAGAGTTGACAGATAATGAGAAAAGGTTTAAAACAGCTGAACTGTGACTGAAAATGATAATGCAGAATTCAATTAGAGGTATAATACAAATGATATTGATATTAAGTCAAAAAATCGATTAAGATTTTAGAAAGCTATGTCAGTTTGAAATTTTAAAAAAACTAGGTCAAGGGGAAAGTATGAAGAAATTAACTGTGTTGTCTCTTGCCATGCAAAGTAGCGCATGTAAAAGTGTTATAATACTGTCATACAACTGTTATACCACTGTTATACATTCATTTTAACTTAAAAACAACGCTAAGAAACATCAAAATTTTACTTTATGTATTAAATTTTAAGTAGCTGCTGTTGCTCAACGGTTTTTCCGCTGTTATACAGTGAATACAGAACAAAGTGACGGAATTTGTCGCATTTGCCACTATTCAGAGGGTATTTGCTAGGCGTGCTGAGATATTCCGCTCGACTTGGTTTTAAAATGGCTCCAGTTAATGGTCATAAAAGAGGCAACTTAGTTTTGCCGTCTGCACTAGAATAAAGTGGCATCCATGAGCATGGAATTGGCCCTGGCCCTGATCTGTGGCCCTGGACTTGGTTGGGTCTCGGCTTACTCTGAGTGCCCCTTGTGCGGTTGTGCGGTGCTCCACTGTCAAAGCCGCTCATCACTCACCGCCGCAATGGCTGTCATTAATCAAACTGCGCCAAGAAACACCCGCCCATTGACCGGCCGTACCAGCAACCTACCATCTACAGACCTGCTGCCGTACCTCTCCTATCTATCCCTCTCTCGGATGGGCCATAACAACTGACAACTGACAATGGAAATGATACGCGTCGCTTTTGGGTTTTTATTGCATTTGTCACCAAAAACAGAGAAGATACGTATTCAATCTGTCCTGCACAGGGCGGTCGGTGTAGGGGATGGGAAGGGTCGTGAGGAGGGCTTCCTTGGGAACAGCGACAGTTGCTGGACAATGTCTGCCAAACTTGACTCCCCGCCTAACTACTGTCTGTCTCTTTCCTCTGGCAATTATCTGTTGGAATATTTGGCTCGGTCACATCATAATTATTGTTCACTTTACATTGTTGCGACCTTATCTCTCTTCTCTCTCTCTCTTTTTCTCTCTCTCTCTTCTCCCCTCTCGCTT
Organism: Drosophila sp. st01m; assembly: GCA_018901795.1. Classification (NCBI taxonomy): domain Eukaryota; kingdom Metazoa; phylum Arthropoda; class Insecta; order Diptera; family Drosophilidae; genus Drosophila; species Drosophila sp. st01m. Next base: position 5,632,552 of record JAEIFG010000706.1, on the reverse strand, counting down.
TGCCCTAAGGTCTCTCTGTTGCCGTTTAACGCTGTCTATGAGATGTGACAACTGATTTATGTTTTCCATGCGATAATTGAATTACTTTACACTGTTTTTAAAGGAAGATTTCCCTGGAATGTATAACTATTTCTTGTTAGTCTGTCGCCATTGCAGTTAGGTGGCAACCCTAATGGGAGATGGGAGATGGGAGGGGAACCCGTTCGGTAGGGATATCATGTAGTTTGCCTTTAAGACGTGAGTGATTAATCGGAGGACAAACAATGTGAAGCTGTTGGCTGTTCATCAAATTTGCTTCGAGCGCTTGTTTGTACTTGAAATCCATACGAGTTGCCTCAGTGCCACATGCCACACATGCCACACACACCAAACACACGCACGGACAAACATAGTGTACATTCAGTTGGTCATCATTCATCAGCAGATACAAAACAGGAAGAATATACTGAAAGAAAGAGAATTGCTTCAAAAATCAATAATAATAAATAACATAATTTAAAAAAATATTGAAATAAGTAAATTTTAAGATCACATTACTGATAAGAGGAATATTTGCCAAAATATTGGGAGTTCTTAATTCACGAACAAGTCTTAAATTGTTAGGATAGTGTGATTATGTGATATATTATTTGACATAGAGGGTTCCAATCCTTTGTCACGGAAAAACATATTTAGGGAAGTTTTTTTTTTAAATAAAAAAATATTTCTGTTTGTCTGCGTCCGAGCAAAGCGAGTACCGAAAAGCGGGCCCTTTAGTATATATAAATATACATCAAAGAAAGCAGTTTAAACACAATTATAACATATAGTAAAGCACCTATTTATTTAAGAACATTTATTCCGATATAATTTTATATATTAATATTGACACAATTTTTGATTTGAAAACCTGTTCTTTTTCTCAGTGTAACTGCAACAGGGATTGAAGTAACTAAAGGTGGCCAGGGAGGATGGCAATCAATCAACTGGACAAACTATTAAAACAAAAGTCAAATTCTTCTGCTCTTCAGCTCCTTCTTCTTCTGTTGCTGCTTTCGTTGAGGAGTGCATTAATTTAATCGATGTGTAATTTATGGAATATATTCCACACACATTTGTGTAACAAATAACTAATTGTCGTAGGACATTTTGAATTTACGTTTATTGTGCGCAATTAAAGTGATCGCTTTTGTGGCACAAGCAACAATTGTTGCAACATTGAAACCGTTTTGGTTTTCTCTGCCTTTCTTTGCTTTTCATTTTATGTGGCACCCAAGATACCACACATATATGTATGTATGTGTGTATGTATGCCACACATACTCGCTCACACACACAGTCACACCTACAAATGCGCAGTTATGAGTGTGTCCTTGCTCAGGAACAATGCGATGACAAGTAAATGCTTTCGGCGATTGCCCGCGGAATATCAAGGGAGAACCGTTGGTAGTGACTAGTGCATGCACTAAGTTATACCCTGTAATTCCAATTGAGCCAGCACAGCAATTGAAATGTCTTTAAAGTTGCTTCACATATATTAAATTGGTAGTTTTTAAAAAAATTCATTTAAATTAATATCTATGCTCTTTAAGCCAATATAATTTGATTTCCATTTGAAATAGATATTTTAATTAATTTAATTTGATAACAAATCTTACCTTCCTGCTCGACATGCATTTTCTTTATATTGAATGTAGTGTTCACAATGAATAAATGTAATTAAGATCTTCATAAATTTTGATCTTTATTTATTACATATTTATTTGTCTATTTTGTGATATTTTAATTATTATATAAATATTTATGAAGTATATTTATATATTAGTTTAACGAAACTGTAAGAATTTTAAAATAACTACTTTACTTTATCTTATTTTCTTATAACCTAAATAATGATTGTATAATTAACGTAATAATAATTTAAAATTCTTGTGTATCATTCAAAGATATTTTACAGCTGAGTAAAAAATATTAGTAACAACAATTGTGAGAGTATAAAACGTAGTTAAACGACCCTATTTCCGATGCAATCAAAAGGTATCACAAATACTTGCCTTCTGCTTATGTGTGTTTCTATGTGAGAGAGTCTGCTGTGTGTGACTGTGTGTGTGTGTGTGTGTGTGGAAGCTGTGAAATTTCATTTGAATGTCTCTCTGTGGACAAATCAAAGTTAACGAAGCTTCAGAAGAAGAAGAGGCAGAAACAACAGTGGAAAAGCAAACGAAGCGTAGAAAAACGCGCCAAGGAAAATTGAAAAATCAGCAACAACACAGAGAGCAACAGCACAAGGACAAGGGGAGTGGAACAACAACAACAACAAGAACAACATCAACAACAATGGCAACAGCAACAACAACAACAATGCCTTGTAAAATTATGATGAAAGCTCAAAAGCCAAAAGCAATTAAGTTTTTCCTGCTGCTGCACATAAATTCTCCAAATGCCCAAAAAAGTAGGCTAAGCATTTTCCTGCGCCGCTTCCACCTCTCCTCCCCCCGCCCATCCCTCTGTCCTTTTCTACTCTCCCTCTTTACTCTTACTTCTGCTTGTCCGACTGTCCGCTCACAATTGGACAATGCAAGAGGAGAATAATGATAGGGGAGACTGTTTTTATTTTGTGTTTTGTGTTTCTCATATTGGCTGATGTTGCTCTGGCATTGCATCTTTATGCAAATATATACGTATTTGTTAGCTTCCTCTCTTCGACCCCTCTTCCTCCCCTTTTCCCCCCGCTGCCAGAGTTGCCACGTCCATCAAACTGGGCGCAGTTTTGTGACAATGATCGGAGATTTACATAGATGCGGAATATCGCAGGGTATCCAAATAGCTATCATTTGCATAACTATGCAGATTAGCATAGTCATATATTTAAGCTGTCACCTCAATGGTCTTAACTTGGCCAAAAGCTGTGCACATGATTCAGTCAATACACTCAGCTTACAAGTGCTACAAATTTTGGGATATTCGATTATTTTTTATAATATTTGGTGATATTTCGACTTGATTTTCTGATTGACAAATTGATTGAATGCAGGAGAAAATTTGTATAATCTGAAAAGCTAAGTTAATTTTACTATTAGTTGCAATTTCTAAGTGAGCAGGAAATCTATTCCTCATTTGCATCTCCAAAGTATTGGAAAATAGGGGAAGAATTTTCCCTAACAAGAGTTTTGATACCAATCTTTCCCTTAGTTCGTTAACTAAAAACACTTTAAACATGATTAAGAAAAACACATTTTTCAACTCAAAAAGCGGCGACTAGAAATTGTTTTTATACGTATGATTTCTTGGTGAAACTTCTTAAAATTGTTTGTAGATTACGAATTTTTAATACAAGGTCTTTTCTAAATGCGTTAAAATCAGACAACTTTCAGTTGACAATACCAAATAAAATTTGTTCAATCTTGACATTTTTAAATTCAATATTGGTATGAATTATTAGTTCCCTTTTTTTTTATTCTAAATTCGTATTTTTTAAAACAAAAATATTAAATTTTCGTCAATTATTTTTGAAACAATTTCCAAATGTTTTTTTCCAATTTTGTTATTTTGTTTCTATTTTTCTTCACCAATTACTCTCAGTGTATTAAGTTCTTTGAAGTGTCTGTCGACAAAAATGGCACGTGTCCTTGTCAAGGACTTGCAAGCGCTTTTCATTTGCGAAAATGGGAAAATGGGGAAAACTCAGCTTAAGCTGAGAAAGTGGACAAACAGCTGGCCTGAAGGGTCCAATTAGAGTCGTGTGTGCTTAATCCATAATCCCTGAAACACATGGAGCTAATTTGGCAGCACGTTTGCTGTTAACTTGGCCAAGTGTGTCACTGTAGCAGTTGCAGTTGCAGTTGCAGTTGCGACCTTGACTTGCTAATGTGTGGCAGGCAGCTTCAAGGTCAACAGGCGACACACTGTCTCAAGGGGGGGGGAAAGTCTTTGCATCGGCCATAAATTCAATGCACTTGAACCCATCAGTGGCAACGGTCGGTCGACTGCTTTATGGCCACATTTCGCAATTCCTCATCCATTTTATGCATCCTTTGCAGCCTTTGCATCCTTGTCAGCAGTTTACGCGCCTCTCGCCCATTTGCTTCGCTCGTTTATGGCCTCCCAGCAACAAAAGAGGCCAACTGCGAATGGAACAACAACTGAGAGTCAGGAGTCAAGAGTCAAGACCGTCAACATGGCTAACATGCTTCAGACTTGACTCTGTTGCAAGGCGTCACTTGGGAGTTGCACTCATCGCATCGAACTGTGCCACATTTATGGGAACGACAACGTTCTATTATTGTTATACGATTTTCCATCTTCAGTCGCTGATTTATGTCGTTGATACCATTCAATTTTCGCTTGCTTGAAAATGCCACTTGGCCAAGAAAGAACCTTTTTATGGCTATAGATTCAATTCCCATAAAATCCATAAAATCTTTCTGACTGTTTTCAATTAATTCTTTCCACTCGCTTTAGCCACTTGATGCTTATCCCTCTTCACAATTTATATTGTTTTTCCATTTACCTTTGTTTATTTTTTGTTTCTATTATTATTAAATATAATCAGGAAATTTAAAGCAATCAAATATCGTTTACTGTACGTCCCAAAAAATGTATTGTATTAAAAGGTAACTTTCGGTTTCAGTTTATAATAATAATAAAACAAGTGAAAACTTAAAATGTTTAAATTTACTAGAAAATGAAAGCCACGATCCAGAGCTAAAAATCCAGACATTAACTAACTTTAAATGCAAACTTAATAGAAAATTAAAGCTCTGTTCAAAACGATACTTTGTATAAAAATCGCTCCAGTTTTGATCAAGTTATGACAGTTTGAACTTGTCTTGACTTTTGACCTAGCAACTTAACAAGTCAATCTTTTTGTAAAATTTGCCATGAATTTCTACAAGACCATAAAAGGTCTCAGAATCAAATTAAAAAGTGTTGTTTTATTCTATTTACTAGAATTATAAGGAGTCGATTAAATGGGAAAACTTAAAATTTTACAAAGGAAAATTTTTAGCGAAATTTATTTAACTCGAATACAAACTGAATATAGAGGTCAGAATAACATTCCGATTGAAAATAGGTTCAGTTTTGAACACAGAAAACTATACTAAAATCAGATCAACATGTTATGAAAGGTGTCTTTAATAAATTTTGAGCCGGAATAAAGTTGATTTCAAAGCCGAAGTTTAGACAGCTGAGGTAAGTATTAAATAATTTGTATATCCATTTATTCGGATTTCTTTGTTTGCAAGTTGTTGGATTGGTCCACACTTTGATTTATGTCATCCTCTAGGGATTCCTTCTTCTGGTTGACCTTTGACAGTTGACGCATGGGAATTATCTCACCGGCAGCATAGTTTTCACGTTTCTGTTGTCCAATGGTCCAGCCCAACTTGAGCAACTGGCCTTGTAGTTCCTTTTGGGAGCAATGCGACATTCCGACAGATTCCGATTATTTAGTTAAGAATATCCAGAGTATATCAAATTGTCAAAGACTCTATAATGTGATCGATTTTAGTTGATTTCTCAAAGTATTCTATTTTATGCTGTCTGCAAAACTCAACCTTTTTTTATTGGCTTTTTAAATAAAGTTTTGAAAATACGCTGAAGTATCTGCTTTTAGGATAACGACGAGTAAAAGCTTCCAGATAACTTGACGGAAAATAATTGAATACATTATTTTCAACAAAGTGGCATCTACTTTACAGTAATTTCACTTTCTACATATGACAGCTCTGTTGATTTACTTAATATATTACGTATTTCACACAATAAAATACATATTTAAAATTTTTGTTTTCTAAATGGGTTTTTATTTATTTATTTTCAGGATCTAAGCCGCTTTATGGCCCTTTCTCTTCAGCGAAGATTGTTTTAGCTCTCTGAAAAGCTGGATTATAATTTTCAGAAATCTCCAAGGTAGAGCAGCCTCTTTCAATCAAAAATAATCACATTTTATGTCCTGTAAGTATACCTATCTATATTCCTTTTCCAACTAAAATTACAATCACTTGTCACCTCACAATTCTTTCTTTTATCTACTTTTAGAGCCTTCTCAAGTCTTCGTGCTTTAGAAAATCTATTTCTAAAATCGAACCAATTGACTAATATTATAATACCAAAGGACTCGCTTTTGCAGCCATGGAAAATGATGAACAGCCGTTTATTTTTTAATGAATTTATTATTTAGCTGAATTTTAGATATCGAAAAATTAGCATAGACTTCATGTTACTGCATAAGATTAGGATTTTAAGAATAAAAATATGCTTAATATTTGAATATATAAAACGGTTTTTCAATACTACTCTGTTTTTCCATTTAGCATTTCTTTTTTTCTTGGTTTCAACAGAAATATTAGCTATGTTATAAAATGACGAGAACAGAAGAGAACAGAAATTAATCAAGTCTCGAACAGCTTAAGAATGAAAAGTTGGGTTGGGCTATGAAACGCTACATTTTGTCAAAATTCCCAACTGAGTTACCAGGCGAACAGCAGTTCAAGAAAGACTTGCATTTTAAATTCATTTCACTCAAGCAAATTAAAAGTCACAGAATTTAAAAATTTGCTGATTCTATTCTCTGTTCGCCTGACCCGTGTGTTTTTCCTATAACTCTAAAGAAAAGCGAAAATCGCATCAAAAATACCAGGCGAACAGAAAACAACAGCAAGTGAATTTATCATTTGAGTGATTTAAAATTGTTTGAGTAAAAAAAATGACCTAGTCAACTGTTTTAAATATTGGAGCATACTTTTAGATGCTTCGGTAATAAAACATGGCTTTAGTTTTGGTGTATTTGCTGCCTGCTGATTTCTGTTCGCCTGGTATTTTCAGACCCACAAACGTGTGAAACAAACTCTAGCAGCTGAGTCAGTTTCTTGTTTGTGTGTATATCAAATTCGATTCATGAACAGCAGACTGCAGTTCAAAATACTGTCAATATACCAGGCGATCAGAAATAAGCAGCAAGTTGCTATGCCAAATAAATTATATTTTAAAAATGTAGCATACTTTCAGATGCTATCATTTATTTCAGGAAATAAATATTGTAGCATACTTTTAGATGCTTCGGTTGAAAACATGGCTAAAGTCTTGCTGTATTTTGCTGCCTGCTGATTTCTGTTCGCCTGGTATTTTCAGACCTACAAACGTGTGAAATCAAACTCTTGCAGCTGAGTCGGTTTTTTGTTTGTGTGTATATCAAATTCGATTCATCAACAGCAGACTGCAGTTCATAATACTGCCAATATACCAGGCGATCAGAAATAAGCAGCAAGCTGCTATGCCAAATATATTTTATTTTAAAAATATAGCATACTTTCAGGTGCTATTATTTATTTCAGGAAATAAATATTGCAGCATACTCTTAGATGCTTCGGTTGAAAAACATGGCTTACGTTTCGCTGTATTTTGCTGCCTGATGATTTCTGTTCGCCTGGTATTTTCAGATCCACAAACGTGTGAAATCAAACTCTTGCAGCTGAGTCGGTTTTCTGTCTGTGTATATCAAATTCGATTTCTGATTTCTGTTCTCCTGAATTTAAAAATTCACTGACTCTTTTGTCTGTGTGATCCGTGTGTATTTTCTATATATAGCTCAAAAAAATCGAAAATCGCATCAGACATACAATTGTTTGAGAGAATCTTTCAATTGAGTGACTTAAGTGAAGAGATTTGAGTGCTTTTTATTAAACAGACAGTTAAGTTCAAATATTTGGCGTTTGAATTGGTACAATAGCAACGAACTTTTTAATTTCTAAATTGAAGGGTATTCTAATGGTTAGCTATTAACACAAGGATCTCAATTACTTGTCTTTATATAATACAAATTTACTTAATTTCAAAAGTTCATTAAAGGATCCTTTTTGAGAGGGATTTAATTTTAATAAAATGACGAGAACAGAAGAGAACAGAAATTAATCAAGTCTCGAACAGCTTAAGAATGAAAAGTTGGGTTGGGCTATGAGTGACTTAAGTGAAGAGATTTGAGTGCTTTTTATTAAACAGACAGTTAAGTTCAAATATTTGGCGTTTGAATTGGTACAATAGCAACGTACTTTTAATTTCTAAATTGAAGGGTATTCTAATGGTTAGCTATTAACACAAGGATCTCAATTACTTGTCTTTATATAATACAAATTTACTTAATTTCAAAAGTTCATTAAAGGATCCTTTTTGAGAGGGATTTAATTTTTGTTTATGTGATTTTACTCGAATTCTGAATTCTTGAATAATTTGTAAGTATACAACCGATATATATTTATTTTTCGCTCTGCATATTATGCTTTAATGAAATCCTTTGATGATACATTTCTGAAGGCAATGCTTATTTAATGAACGTTGAATATACTTACGGTGATATATGAACCAACCATCCAAATATATAAACATTAATTTTTCGCTTGAAATATAATATTTTCAATTTAATTTGTCGAAATTTTATTGTATATAATTGTTTGCCATATTGGTTTTACATTATAATTTTTGGTTTGATATTTGTAGTATACGATTATATATGAGTACTATATAATTGGTATTATGTATATAATGTTCTCATGCTTATGTACTTTCGAGTACATATGTAAGTATACAATACATAATAAGATACATTTAATTAAAAGTTGTGGCTTTTGTTTTGTCATCATTAAATACAATATGTAAAATACAATTTGCCAAATAGTAAATATATATATGTATATATATATTATTTTTTAATCATGTCAGTGTTTAAGTACCCTTTAAATTTGAAACACTTTTGAATAAAACATTTGTATTGAGGGTATTCCGTGGCTTAAGAAAAATACTTCTGGAAACTTTAGGTTTTTAAATATAAAAATGTGTAAATGAAGTTTAATTAAATTATTTGGGAGTTTGTTGCCACATTATATTCAGTTAAAGTTCAATATTTAAAGCGATTTAAAACACTACTTTTCGTAATACTAAGATTTAACACATTTTTAATAGACAGGGTTGCCACCGGCTCAAAATATATTCATATGCTCATATTTGAAAACACTAAAAACTTTTGATAGTTAGTTCAAATTTCGCAATTGACAATTAAATATGCATTTTTACCAACTTAATGGCCTGGCGTTGCCACCTTGCACAAAGGGTATCAGGAACCAGCACGGAGAATACCCTTATTGTTCTTATATATAAAATATATAGTACATACGTATGTACTTAAATCTGTATATACAGTTGTTATCCAACAGTTTCAATTCTTTGTAAATATTTGTGTTCTTTTCAATGTTTTTCAAAGTTGTGTTTAACAATTGGTTTAGTTATATGTAGTTTAATTACTTGTTCCGCATGGTTAGATTTAGACTTTAGTTAAATTTATACATCATACAGATAAGAATCTTAAAATAGATATATATATATTTGTATATATTTTAGTTAATTCAGTTTGGATGGGTTCTTTGTGTGTTTTTTATTTTGAAAATTTAAAGCTTTCGTTAGTTATACTTTGGTTGAAGTTCTTCGTTAAGTTGTTTGTTAATTCTTGGTCGAAATTTAGTACAGTTACTTATTTATTTGTAGACAGAGACTGAAGGGACAATAGCTATGTTTAGCGATACCAAACACAATATACAATATACGTACATTGCAACTCAAAGAATTCGTAGTTGAGATGACAAGAATACATGCTTGCTTTAAGATTCTAGATAGACACAAATAAATATAGGTATTTAAATATAGATGTTACATATTTAGATATATATAACTGTAGTAGTTATAGAGATACTTGAAGCTAATGGGATATATAAATATTTACTCGTATGTGGTTTATTTGAGCTCTTGCATTTGCAACTAAATTATTTGTTTCAATAACTTTTTGGTTTTTTTTTTTTAAATATAAATATGCTTGTTTATATACTTGATAAATATTGAATTATAACTGTTACTTAGTTAATGACTAAAGTTAAAAAAAATAAAAATACTGTTGATTATAACGCAATTAACTTTTGTGTCGAGGATTCGTTAGCTGGGAGACTGTTACGAGTATACATATATTACTTTTGTGTAAGAATATAATCTGATCGTAGGGTTCTCTATGTATAGATCGTATTTCGACAACAATATGAGGTTAAGCGCGTGTGACGCTGCGTGATTTGCATGCTGACAAAAGCTAAGCACTTGGATGTTGTGTGCTATAGCAGACAGCTGTTTTCTGTGCACTAAGATTACCGTTCTTTAACCGACACTTTCTCACCGTCGGTGAGCATCGACGCCATTTAAAATCGGTTTCTGACGGATTTAGCACAAAAAAGTCGGTGAAAAAAGGCTCTAGTGGCGGAAACTTAAATATATTATAATGGAAAAGTAGTAAATGATATACATTTTCTAATCAAATTGACTGTGAGGTTTAACAGAAGTTCAAAGTGCGTGTTTCATAATCTTCAGCTTATTTTTGCTCTAACTAGTGATGTAAGAAAATCGATAGTGATATTTTAACATGCAATATCTCATATTTATATGTATACCTTCATATGACCAAAGTCGAGTCTTGTAAGGACATAAATCAATCGGGTTTTGACAAGAGATATCCATATATAATAAAAAGTGGATATATCGAGTTACTTTTACATCACTAGCTCTAACTGATTGATTAGGTAAAGTTTCTGTCACATATATTAAATGTTAGTTTTTAAAATGAAATCACACTGCGCCCACTGTATAATAGGAATATTTATATAAAATAACACTAAGAAGAGACTTTTGCTTAAGATAGAGACATTTATATATAGAGAGAGATAGATAGGTAGACTTATAGAGAGAGAAAGAGAGAGAGAGAGGGAGTAGCTTATTTGTTGCTGTCTCGTTTTAAGCATTGCGTGGCTTTGAGTTTGTAAACACGTTGTAAATAGTTGCAAATTGTTGGACAGTGTTGTTCATATTCTTCAGCTTCAACTTCAACTTCATCTTCAGCTTCTTTATTTTGATATCGTCTCCTTCGTTTTCTACTCTTTTAAACTCCTACTTCTTCTCCTACTCCTACTTACTTACTCACAGACTTACCTAATACACTTTTCTTTCTCTCGCACACACACACACACGCACGCACACTCGCACACTCGCACACACATGCATAACTTGTATATTGTAGATAGTTTTGTATCTACACCTGCTCGGCGCTCTCATCCAAAACCATCGAGTGCAGATCCATCGCCGAGCGCGTCTTCCTCGGAGGTCTTGGCATCAAATAGTGACTCGTGGTTGCCCCAACGAACACGGAGTTTTGACGGGGCCTCGACACGTGTGAGACGTGGGAGGCGTAACCTGAAAATATAGGACGATAAACGTTGAATGAGTTTTCTTATTCTTTTTTTTTAGTATTTATTATTTTTTGGGTGTAGCAGGAATCGTGCTCTTCTTTAAAAGCTGAAACGTTTTGGGCTGTCAAGTAATCAAATGAGCGGAAATTTTATGCGTTTATGCGTAGTGCATTACATGATAATGAGCTAATTGCGATTTTAAGTTTCCTGAGAAACGCTTTTCACAATGTGTCACATTAAAAAACAAATAAGAATCTCTGGAATTTTAAATGTTTGAAAATGTTTGTTCTTTATTCTTATATTGGATATTTTCTTGCACACATAACAAATAAATATTTAATATTGAATATTAAATCCATTTAAAGCATTAAATTCAAATTATCAATCAAGTATAAATTGTGATTTACAATAAAGTTTGAGATCAAATAATGATGAAATTGACAATTCGCAACGAAATCGGATGAAGTTTGACAAAGTTATGCCACTTTGAATTTTCTGAAGGTGAACTGAAAAATATTGACAGTGAGTGACAATTGAGTTGTCGGTATTTTAATGTATTTTACATCGGTAATTAAGATAAATCAGGATATGCGAATACGCATAAACCTTACATTTCATCAGCTCAAGCAAACAGCATATATGTTGAGCAAGTGTTGACAGACACACACACACACACACACACATACACAAAAGTCCAGGAACATGCCTCTTAATTCTTTTCGTAGGCAAGCTGAGCTTCCATTTTCATTACCATTTGCCACTTCCCATATCCCATTCTCTACGCACAGTGGTCAAATTGGTTAATTTTGCTTAAATTAATTGAATATTTTTAAAATGTTTATTTACGTTATTTTATTGTTAACAAATAGATTTAGTTAACAAATCGCCTAGTTCTACGTGTAGTGTTCTCTTAGGACTAAGTTTGAAAAATAGGTAAAAGATAAATTTGATATTTTTGATGAACATTAATAATATTAATATTTTATAAAGATTATTAATATATTTCAGCTAAAATGCCTAAAGCAGCCACTGTGCCATGACTAGGACAGCTTTCGCAATTTCTTTCGCATCTGTGTGTGTGTGTGCGTGTGTGTGCGGATGTGCACGCGTTTTCCCAAGATTTAATTGCAGAGCCAGAGTGAAAGTCGCTGCTGACTCCACATGCCACATGCCCCCAAACCAAACATGACTCGAGCATTCCCAACGAGCCAACAAATGGCATTAAAATTGTATTGTTATTTGCCTCGCTGCCCCTTTGGTCTCTATCCAACACATGCAATAGTCCCACTCCTATCCCTATAACTACCCTTTCCTATTACCACCCCCACCCCCTCTGCATGGGTTGAACGAAGCGTTGTGCGGTTTAATTGTCTGGCAACTCATTAAAAGTCCGAGTAAAAGCTGCACTTACTAAGACACGCCTCAACTGCGAATAGTTCACATTCAACATATTTATAAGTATCTTACATAACATGACTTTTTCTACGTGCCTCTCTTCCTCTCTCTCTCTCTCTCTCTTTCTTACTTTGCTGTACTTCAACTTTGGAATGTACAGAAGTCTTTAAATGTAGTGCTAATGCGAAAAGTCTGTTCTGCATTACAGACATAATATAAAGAAGCTAAGTATGTAGATAGACATGTAGATAGAGTTGCCGAAAGAAATTACTGCAACTGCAGATACCCTGTAGTTAACCAATTAGTTCTACTGTAAACAGCTTTTATCGGTCGTTGGGGAATTAACTTCATTAATAAACGATAGTTCTTTATTACTATCGATGATACTAATGACTAGTGTTGTAAATACAACGAGTATATCGAGTGCATCGAGTTTTATATCGAAATGTATAATCGACAAAGACAAACCGATAACAAATCTATTATTTGTATCGTTTTAATTTTGTAATTTTATTTTAGTTCATTTATTTGGGTCGCTTCTCGAAAATTTGAAGACTGAGCTTAATTCTGAAAATTGGTCCTGTAAGTTGTCGTTTGTTCATGTTAGTCCATTTAGTATCAACTCGATAGGTTATCACCGAAATTATCGAGTTTTAAATTTATTTTTAGATACTTTGCTGTATATTTTCAGTGATGTAAATCAACTCGATATGCCGATATATAGACTCGATTATTTTACTTCACTAATATTGACTCTTAAAAATATATATATTTTTTTAAATATTTGTAATATATTTGTGATTGTTGAATGATGATATCGTTATAAAATTAAATGTTTCTCTACATCTATTTATTTATCCGAGTATTCTAAAAGTAACAATATTTCTTATATGATTAAGTCAAAATTGCATATATCATTACTGAAATGTATTTAATAGTTTATTTTAAATATGCTCTTACATTCATTTTATTTTATAACAGATATTCAAGTTTTTTAATTTCAACCATCTGATTTTTATAGATATTTAATTTTTGCAAAATACGTGAAAATAGGGAAGAACTTTTATCTGGTTAAGGAGAATTCGTGATATAAATAAGTTTCAATTGAAATGCATTTCTTGGTAACTCCAATGTTGTCAACACTTCGGATGACGCACAAAAGTATGCTACAGAAATTGCAGAACGTGCTGCGCTTTAGAGCGCACACACACACATATACTTTCAGTTGCAGTTGCATACATGGCATGGAAAGATGCTGTTGAATATTTCACTTTTTCTCCTTCATTTTAATTGCATTTGCATTTCACACGTGTGGCAAACGAAGCGCGTAAACAAAGGAGATAAAAATATGTGGAGAAACAGCAAAACGGTGATTGAGGGAAGGGAGCGGCGGCAAAGAACTTACCCTTCGCATAAAGGCTGGGATTATAGGCCGCAAATTGACACGTTGGCATATTCAAATTGTGATTGTGCACCATCCCCATCGACATTCGAGAGACGGACGTGCGCTGCAAAAGATAAGGATGAAAGCGAAGAATGGGAGGGAGAAAGAATTGCAATTATAATATAATAAAGTAGTACAAATAATTCTTTGATTATCGATGATGTGTTATTGATGTCATCACTATGTCATATTACAATATGCATCTATATTTATGAATCTAAAGATATTTTAATGTACAAAATTAATATTGATTGTTAAATAGATTTTTATAAACCGACAATTCGATATATCGTTAAATGGAAATTTGTAGCATTTTTATATAGATATGTCTCTTGTGTATAAAAATATTCATATAATATCTGCATGAAGATCTTACATGATAAGAAATCAATAACGATATTTAAATCGATTTTTTATATTACTAAATATAACATTAAATAATTCTATGAGAATAAAACAATTTGAATAAATCTATAATTATCATAATACTCAATTGTAATATTTTGTGAAAAAAATAGTCTGGAAGTTAAGGAATCTTTAAATTTGTAGCAGCTTGAAGTTACGATAAAAAGATTGTTAAATTGAAGAAGTCGATATTAGTACGTATTATATTTCAAATCTTTTTTTAGGTTTTTTTATTTATTACAATTGTAATTATTTTTAATTTTTAATTTATACTAAATTAAAAATAAATATACGTAAAAACTGTAGCTTGGTAAAATTCTAGACATCGATTCAAATATAAATAATTTATTTGCCACCTCTCAAGCTCTCAGAAATGTCTCTAGAAATTTCTTATTAAATAATCTGGGGAGATATGGTAACGCTTACCTGATGCGTCGGCACCGCTTCCATATCAACCAGGGGACAGGAGCTGCGATGTTGTTGTTGGAACTTGGGCTGATATGGTTCCAGCATTCGAATTTTGCCCCAGCGATTGAAGAAGAGCATTATGGCTCCGACCCAAAGGATGAGCACGAGACCCACAATGAGAACCTCCTCGGTGCGCACTATGATTTTGGGACCTGCCAAGCAAAACGAACATTTATTTTCAAATATATGATTATAATATGTTAAAAAATAAATTAAATAAACGTGCTGTGCACGTACGACGCCTAAATAAATCATGATTGAAATTCAATTATTCGATTTTGACTTGGAATTCACAATTTACACTTTACAAATATTTTGACTGCAAATATTGCCACATCGTGGCATATTGGTTAACTGAGAGCGATCTGACAACTCTGATTGCTTGCAAGAGCGTGTTAAGTTGGCTGCGCCTCATTTTGAGATACCTATATAAGATAAATTGTAACTTTCTCTATTTAAAAGAGTTTCCAGGTCGAAGTTTATGGCATATGGAATCGAGAACTTCAGAATAGAAATCAAAAATTTAGAACAATCATTCAATTGTTAATTATTGATTTTTCTATAAATAAAATATTTTAGGCATCCCTGACTAATTTACTTGAGTCGTTTCGGAAATTCTCTTAAATTAAAAAAAAATATTCTGAATATTCGGTAAAAAAATACAAATCAGATCACGAAATTTAATCGTGAGTTTCAGAATGAATTGTTTTATTTTCTGTCAGTGTAGTAAAGGTTTTTTGAGGTTGTTTTTTGCGCAGTGTTGCTCAACTTACCCGATTCGATGTTGGTGGCATTTGCTATAATTGTGGCACCTGTGGTGTCCTGTCCGTCTTCTCGACTGGCCAGTTCAGAGATGTAATCGTCGGAGGTGTTGCTGCTGCCACGTGCCCCATTTGGTGGCGACATGGCAGCTGTTTCTTCAACCTCGACGAGAAAGTTGGTGCCACCTTTCCAGCCGGATCCCCATTCTGTAAGTTACATTTTGATTGAGTTCATCAATCGTGTGGCATGCGGCATGCGGCAAGTTTACTCACCTTCCGAGATGCCAGTTGAAGTACTCACCTCCTCGGCGAATGCGGCCAGCTTAGCAACTGCAAAGAGAAAGCAAAAGAGAGAGCGAGTGTGAGAAAGAGGTGAATGGCAGCAAGACAAACGATCAACTTGAAAGTGTGGCAAGTGGCAAGTGGCAGCTAATGTTGATTTGGTCACTGATTGCTACAGTCTTTGCCTTGGCCAACAGCCAAAACACTTGACAACTAAGTTGGCCATAAAAAAGTTGGCAACTTGCTCATGTGTTGTCATCATCATTTCAACGGCAACAACAGCTGTGTGTGGTCTCAAGATACATCCGATATTGCAAGTGTAGTAAGATAACTGCACATCTCAGTTGTGGCATCTCCTTTGACAGACTTCTCAATAGTTTACAAACTGTGCAAAGATTGACAAAATATTTCCCTACACTTTGTTTTTTACCCCCTCCCTTATTTCGGCATCGGTAGCAATTTTAAAAACGTTTATAGACTTTTTTTATACTAATTATAACATTATATGTTGATAAGATGCAGATTCAATTTAGAGGACAAACTATGGTCAAAAGACAATTCGATTAAAAATCAGTTCCGTTTTGTCAAACTTTGCACTAAAATCAAAATCAAGATCTTGAGAGAAAATAATTGATAAAATAAAATTTCAGTGCACATTAAATTATGAGATCAAAAAGACACTTCGCTTGAAAATCGGTTCAATTTTAATAAAGTTATGAGAGTCTGAAATATATATTGAAGCGCAGCCAACTTAATAACACACAACATGCGATGTAATGTTACCAGATGGCTAAAGTAAGAAATGGCAAAGTTATTTTTAAGTAATTTAATTACGTTTTCAATTATAATGAAACGCATTTAAGGTGCAATGAAAAGTAAACTATTCATCAAAATTTTAGAATGGCTCCGGCGAGTGCTACATGCCACACGCCACATGCCACACAACTGGCACTTCACATGTGCAACATTAACTTGCATGCGGCGTGTCTTCAAAAAGCAAAATAGAGTCAAGTTTGAGCTTGCTGCTAAAACTTGTAAAGTGCTTGTGTCAGACACCAGGCTATAAGGAGACACTTTGGGCAAGAAGTTCTAATACCCTGTAGATATGGCTAGAGCAAGGTATACCTTATTGCATAGGCCAACTAGATTTTAAAGGCCTTTTGCCATTAAAATATTGGGATATAGTGACTTTCAGCTACTCATAGTTTGCTTCAAATTTTAAAAACACATCTTTATCTTTTGAGGAAATTATATCTCAAATTAGTTATGTTATTTCTATGTCTATCTGAATCAAATTGTATCTTAATTTAGATATTTCATTTCTATATCGAACTGAATGTGTCAATCTCAGATATTTTGTAAATTGAATGGCTTGAGAAATAAATCCTCTATAATTTAAACTGTATAATCAACAATACAAAACTAAAATAAATTGATTGTATTTTCGAAATGTTTTTCATTTGGAATATAAATTAAGTTATTAAGTTGTTAATTAGTTAAAAACGTTGGTCACTTAATAAAAATAATAAAACCAAAATTAAAATAAATTGATTAAATTGTTTTTAAAACTTTTAGTTAAACATTTTAAGCTTTAATATATTAATATCGTTTAATTGACTTTAAATAATTTCTTTTATTTGGTCTCAAAAATTGATAGAAATTAATTTTAAAAATTCAAGAAAATGTCGAAACTTGTCTAGCTATATGGGAACTCAGTGCAGGGTATCTCTAAGTCAAGCAGATTGAAATGTTGTTCATTGTGAATACGAGTGTCGTATATGTAAAAGTTGGGGCGCAACTTTTGGCACTTTGTTTAGTGCATTAAAAGTTAGAGCGCAGTAAGCAAAACAGGGCAACAAAAAGAAGGAGGAGGAGAAGGAGCAGAGTATGAAAAGGGAAAGGAGAGGGGTCAGGAGGCTAGGAGGCGTGGCAGTGCTAAGTGGCGCTGTACGTTGTGATGATGATGATTTATGAGGCAACCAGAAGAGCAGCCAAAATACCATCAATTTAATGTGGCCAAAATAAAGTCAAAGGCATTCAGTCAGCCTCATTGACCTTGCCAATTAGAGGTATTCCTGCGGCAAGTGCCATCTCCCTTCCCCTCTTTTTTTCCCCCTCCTCCCTGTGGCATAGTGAGTATTTAATTTATTTATTTACTTGCTGCTCATTTGGTTAATTTGCTTAATTTGCGTAATCTACGCACAAAATAAGGTAATTAACATGCACAAATTATGCGCAATTCCCTCACCGCATTAGGAACTGGGCTAAGGATCTGGCCAAAAGCCGTAGGAGATAAAAGATGAAGCAGAAAGTAAAGACTTAAATGAGATAACAGACAAACACATGGACAAAGCATTAGCATTAGTTTCGTGGAAAAACCTCTTGAGGCACAATGAAAATTCCCTGTAATTTATGAATGAAACAGCGCATAAAAATGCAAAGAGTAGACGAAAAAAGCAAGAGAATAGAAGTAGAAATAGACACACACACACACACACAGAGAAAAGGAGAGAGAAAGAGAGGACGAAAACAACTGAGAGCAGAGAAGCAAAAGAGTAAGTGCAACAGCAGGAGCTGAAAGTGCAGTAAAAGTGAAAAGTATTTGATTAGTTGAGACTAAAAAAAAGGGTGAACCGGAACGGAAGTGCAGGTACAATCAGTGTGTGTGTGTGTGTGTGTGTGTGCATTGCTGTGGTGTGTGTCACCAAGGGTGAACCTGGCAATTAAATGCTCGTTAAGTCAAAAACCAGCAGCAGAAACAGCAGCTCCTTTCTAATTACTTAACGCAATTGTAGTGCAGCTAAAAACAAAACTAAAATAAAATAAAACCCAACACGAAATGCAACAGACAAAAGCAGCACGCCTGGCAGTTACCCTGTAACTGTGAATGAAGCTGATAAAATGACAAAAAATGTTCTTGCTTTAGTCCATTTTTAGCTAGAATAACTTTTAGTAAGAAGTAACAAAAGCTAAAAGAAATATGGTTGCTTTGCACTTCTATAACTTATTTGTTTATCAAGCAATTTCCATGAAATTTTCTGAATACATAACCTGTACATTTATATATTAATTGAATTAAGAACCAGCAAAGTATCTTTTAAATAGCAATTAAAGTCAAGCTTAAAGAAAAGCCAAGTTGCTGCTTACTAGTAAAAATATTATTATATGTGTTTCATATTGTCAACATATATTCTGCAGCACTAAGCTAACCCTTTCTCATAACTGGCCAAACTTACAGGGTATTGGAACATATGAAAAAAGCAATTACATTTTTGCGCAATTCACAAATGACAAATGAATTGTGACTGAGGGCGAATCCTTCACGCACAACTTGCTTGCCACACGTGCATAAAAACAAATTATCTTCTGCCCCTCCTCTACTTCTGCTCACATCCCCCCTCCCCCATTTTAATCGAAATATATCGATACAAAGGTATCGACTACAGATTGTCGTTTCAATTATGAGTAAATGTACTCCAGAGACAGACAAAAGAGAGGGAATCCATTACCGTTTAATAATTCATAAAGAGCGCAGATACACACACACACACTCACACACACACCCACACACACACATCGCGCATTTATTGAACTGAAAGTAAGAAATAATATTGATTTTCTCTGTATTGCAATACATCGACTTACGCACACAGTCTGAAACTTTCAACATCAAGCAAACAAATAACATACAACACACACAGACAATCAAACACACACACACACCTGCATACACCACTTATGTGTTGTTAATTCAACATGACACATGCAAAAGTTACCAAAACGGGAAAAAGAACAACAAAAACACAGCAGGAAACATGTAAGAAAATTAGAAACTTAAACAAATCGAAGCTTGAATGCTCTATATTATATAAATAATGTTATAATATCACTAAAATAAATAAACACCTGCCGAACACACACATTAAAACTATCTATGCTACAAAAGTAGCAATACTGTTGTGTTCCTCATATAAGAATAATAAGTATAAACAAATCTAATAAAGAATATTGCAGTAATAATAGAATTGAACGCTAATAGAATTACACTCTCGATTACTCAATAGTTCATTTAGTTCTGTTTCTCTTCTAGCTAGCAAAAGTTTGAATTTTGAAATACATATGTATATAAATGTAGATTTTACTTAAAATTTTAATGTATTTAAAAAAATATATAAAATCAATATCAATGTTAAAAATGTTAATATAGATATACAAAACCACATAAAATTACATTGAAGTTGAAGGATAAAATGATAATAACACCACAAGGATCCTATGGATAAAAATAGTATAGTATAGTATAGTATAGTATAGTATAGTATGGTATTGTATAGTATAGTATAGTATAGTATAGTATATTGTGTATTATTTTATTATATATTTGTTTTTCTAACTAAATTGTTAAATAACAAAGAAAATTAGCTGATAAATAAAATTTCATGATCTAATTTTTTATATTATACACATAGGTAAATATATATATTAATAATAAAATATTTTTAATTTTGTCTGTGTCACATATCGTGTCATATATCTTATATACCCGCTAATAAAGCGTATCAAATATAATATTCGAATTGATTTAAGATGATTGCGTATATACTTGAATATGCAGACAAAGTGGGAGTGAATTAGCACATATTAGTTGAACAGTGTATCGAGGGCCTAAATCCCCATCAAAGGGCATAACTAAAGCGTTCCCTTCCCTTTCCTCCCCTTGCCACCCTCCCTGTCCAAGAATTGCTTTCGCTTTTCTCTGTTCAGCTGCGGCCCCAAAAAACAAACAAGTTACTTTGCTGTAGTTGACTATAAGATACCCGTTAGTTAATCTTTAATAATAAAATTCAAAAAATATTTTTAATTTAAAAAATATCAGCAGAATAAAAAGTATTGCATACATTTAAACGTCATAACTATCGTTATATTAATCCAATCTGACTGCGATTAAGTGAAATTATTGACAATAAATAAAGCAAAATTTAACCATCGAAAAGATTGTTACATTTTAGAAGCTGTGATTGTACTGGAATTTTTTCAGATTTACAAGTGCTTGTTAAAATTTAAAATTTTAAAGAACACTTTATGATTTGAATTATTGTTTTAATTATTTACATAACATTTATATATTTTAGTTGTACAATTTTTTAGCTTCTTTTAGTGACAACTTGATAATGTTTCTATTTCATTGAAGAACTAAGTATTGATCACAAGTAATGCATATATAGCAATAATGATATATATGTGGAAACACATAATTACTTTCAATATTTACACAAATTATTTGAATACATAAAATAATATATGGAAAAGTATATTTATTTTTAATATAAACAAATACAACAAATAATTCAACAGTCAATAAATTACTTGTTGTTATCACATGTGCTACGAAAAAGTGGTATATACTAAATATGTATATAAATAAATATACTCCAGTTTTAATGGGTATCAATTTAATGTGGCTGCCTTAAAAGCAGCTGCTACAGTCAAGCAGGAAAGTATGCAGCCACGTCGAGTGAGCATCATAAAACCCAGAGAGTTGGCTAAGTGGTCAGGCTAAAGGGGGAGGCTATAGAGTGAGGGGGGCGTGGCACAATTTAAAGGCTTTATAAATATTGTTGCTGCGACTGTTGCGGCTCTTAAATGTAATTTAACATAACCAACACAACTGTACTGACTAGAAACAAGTGGATTAATGCAGTTGTTGGGCAAATCCCGAAGGCTGCCACATGCCACATGCCGCATACCACTTGTCGCATCACTCGACGAACGATTTGATGATGAACAATGCGATGAAATGCACTTGGCTTAAAGTACGTCAAGGCAAATTAACAACTAAATAGTTGCGCCCCGTTGTCAACTGCCTAACGATCTTGTGCCGCATGTGTCGTGCCGTCCGGTGTCTCAATTTGCCGCATGTGCCACATGTGATATTTTTGGCTTGATTTTTCCCAATGCGGAAATACCAAACGGCATTTCCCGTTGCCCCAATCGGTGGAATGCCCCGACGGATCAACAAGTGGACAGAGTCGCAATCAAAGACACTGACGCACAGCTAGAAATGGACAGACAGAGACAGAGACAGAAAGAGATAGCGAGAGAGAGAGGGAGAGAGAGAGCCAGATCGAGAGAGAGCGCACATCGTCTACCTGGAGTTTTATGGCCGCAAGGAGTTGCCCGACCTAAGGACATTCCGCAAATGCATTTCGTAAACAAATTCGTCAGGCAAATCACCAGATTTACGCACAACTTTTACAACAACCCACAGAATAAGCGACATTTTTATAGTTCTGTTTTGCCATTTCGTCCTTTTTTTCAGGAAGTGAGCCAAAAAAATTACAGACATACAAAATGACAACACATATCTAAATAGTGGAAAGAAAAAACTAAGAAAAAATGAGCATTCAATCAATCGCAATCTGTCCAGATGTGCAGTGAATAGATCCTCACTTTCCCTCTCTATCTTTCTCTGTCTCTCTCCCTCTTTTTTAACGCTTTCCCTTTCGCTTGCCTGAACATGTCCTCGCAGAGTCCTAACCTTCAGTTGCACTTGTCCCAAGCAAAAGTTACACATGAACATCTCAATAAAAAAAATCAGAGACAAAAAAAAAAAAATATCTCCAAATTTGTTCTCATTTCATGGATTTAGAGTTCCGGGCACGTTCCGACCTGTGTATCAAGTGGCCATCTTTTGCATCGCTCTGATTGCATTTCAAGTGACTTCTACCCTGCACAATTACCACGAAAAGGATGTGACACTTTTGTGTTCGGGGGCGTTTTTCTTGATTTTCCTGCTTCGAACGTTGCAAGTGTTTTCGAGAGTTTTCTAGAAGTTCAACTGTAGGAGGTTCCAGTTTGCTAATTGCTAGATCTTTAATTACTATATTTACAGGGTATTTAGGTTGTTGTTGCTTATTTATTTTTCTTATAAATTCATACATTGCAAGTGTCTTTCAGATTTTTCTCGATGTTCAGCAGGTATTATTTTTAATTAGATAATTCCAATATCTTTAATTCATACCCTTAAAATCAGAGTATCTGAAATATCGATTTTTTGACACTGCAATTGCTAGATCTTGAATTACTATATTTACAGGGTATCTTAGCGTTTGTTTGTTATACTTTTCCTCATGTTCTTAAAGTGTATTTTCTAGAATATTCTATCATTTTAACAAGGAACGTATTTTCGAGAGATTTCTAGAAATTTTATTAGGATAATTCCCATTTTTCGAATCGTTAAATAATTAATTACTATATGCAAAATGATATTTTATATTATACTATCGTTAATATATATAGTTAATTACAAAATCTTCAGGGGATGTATGAGGCACTTTCAACCATGCAAAGTCTTTGATTACAAAATATTAGGAGTAATTTCTTAATGCATTAGAAGTTTTTAACTTAAGACTTTTTGAGAGCTCTCCAAAAATTTGAAAGGTATTTAAATCTTGGATTTCATTACCAAGACCTAAAATACAGCGCTTCAATTTTGTTCAAATTTAATCATTATAGTGTGGCAGTACAGGGTATCATGAGAACCAATTCAACTGCTATTTGGCTAGCGCTTTGAGTGTTCAATTAAATAGATAATTCTTCGAGAGTCAACTTCATGTTTCAAATTGAAGTGTATATATTTTCTAGGACTGAAAATTAATGCAACAGTATTTGTTTAATTTTACAGGGTATCGAAAACAATGATTACTTATTAGTTAAATTAACTTACAACTTCGAGTATTTAATGAAAAGTGGTTCTATTATTGAAAGCGACTATTTTATCAAGATATTCTATTTACAGGGTATCCCTCAGCCTCGAATTGTTAACCCAATTTAGCTTGTGTCAATGGCGTTTCAATTTGTTTGTTCGCATCAAGGTTGTCAGTGCGACAGTCGCAACAGGAGTTCAAACTGATGTTGCAACTCTGTTGCCATTTGGTCTTTATGAGAGGGAGCAACCCTGGAATCAGCTAGCAATGCTAATTGACAGACAACGTCGAACGGACAACCGACACTGGACACTAGACACAGAAGACTGCAGACTAGAGATATTGGAAATGCATTTAAAGTTGCATTAATTCAAGTCGTGTTCAGTTTTAAGTGCTCCCATGGAGATTGATTGTCAGCTGATGCGACTGCTAAATACCCATTGATTAAGTTCACAACCTGGTAAGAAATTGATTGAGTTACAAGCTAAAATCCCAATCAATCACTTGGCAAAGTTCATGAGAAATTGGTTTGATGCTTTGTAGAAGAAAGTTAGTTTAGATGCAGCTAAGATGAACGCGGAATATACCCTATAAATACTTGAGAACTTGAGAAAATGCTCGCAACTAAATTATATTTTATAGAGATGTGTCTTTTGTTGCAGAAGATAAGTACACTTTTATTGGTATTTAATTGAAACTTTCAATATTTATTAATTGAATGTAGATGAGTAATGAGAATACCCTGTAAGCACTTTATAAGTATAACTTGAGTATGTGTTCAATAAAAACACAATTTGAAATAAGAAAAGAATAGCATAACTTAAATAAGAGCTGTCATAACTTTCAAATACCCTGTATTGCAATCTAGGATACCCAATACATTCATAATTTAAGTATGACTTGAAATACTTAGAAAGTTCAGCAAACAGAAATAATAACTAAAAAAATCGAATATGAATTAGTATAATGAAATACATGGCAACTAAGAGATACGCTGTACTTTGTTTTATGGCATGTTCCATTTATAATACTCTTAAAAATACACAAAAAACAGAGTTGGGATTTATGGAATTTAAGTTAAAGCTCTGTTACATTTAGCCAACTAAATTTAGCACTGCTAGATAATACCCTGTAGTACATTAGCTGGGGAAATTTAAGCTGAAAGGTTGTTGACTTAAAGTGAATCGAGTTAAACTTGCAATAGCTTCAACTTGAGCTTTATTTTTAACAGACAGCTGTTTCCGTTTTCTCAAGCTGCTTTCCTCTGTCTCCCTCTGCCACCCCCTCTCTTCCCCTCTCTCTCTCTCCACCTCTCTGTCTGTCGTTCTATCGATGTGCAAGTCGACTCACGTGCTGGCCACACAAAGCAAACAATTGTGAAATATCGGAAAATATGCAAGGACTAAGGACACAGTTGACTTTCATCTCATTGCTGATCCTTGTCTCATGGGGACTAGAGACTATCGAGGTGGCTTCCCCGGATTTCCAGAGTCCGGTTCAGCAATCGACATCCGGCATTTCGTGTGCGCACTACGCACAGATAAGAAACATTGCAAATGCTCGAGCGAAAAAACCCCGTGCTGTATAACAATTTTGAGATTTGGAAAAATAAAAGGCAACCAAAACAACAACGTTGACTCTGGCCATAAATTGAAAATGTTTCTCACACAGTTCTTCACCGGGGAGGGAAAATACCAGTTGGGCCGGGGAAAAAATGTTGCGATTGCGTGTGAGAATGCAACAAAAACACGTGCCACACTTTCACACGGTTCCGTCGATAGTCAAATGAGCCGGAGCCGGAGCCGGAGCCAGTTCAAAAGGGCAAGGAGCAAACAAAAGGGGCTGGATGGCAACATTAGCGAGTGTGAAAAATTAACACCTTAACCCCTTCAAGACCTACAACCAACGAACTACAACCTTCATTTGTTCATTTTCCACATGTTCTCCTAGTTTATCCGTTCTATGCCAATTGCGAATTGAGAATAGAGAAGTATGTGTGTTTGTGTGTGTGTGTTTGTGTGTGTGTGTGTGTGTATGTGTGGGTGTTTACCCACAGTCCGCACAGTTCCACATTAGCAAAACCCATCGCAATGTTAGGCTGAAGGCTTTGCCACAGTCCAGGATTTATTGCAATTCCAAGAAGTTAAGGGGCCTATCCCAACAATGCAACTACTGCTTGAGGACTCTCCTTTAATCTCTATCGCTCTTTTATTCCAATTCCAATTCCACTTTCAATTCAAATTCATTAGCTTCAAGTTTATCGAAGCTTTCTAAGTTTTCTCGCAACTTACATATGCACTTAAAACAATGATAATATTTGAGTTGCGATTTTGCGATTTGAACTCCTTATTGCATATTAATTTTTCCTACAGCTAATTCAAATTAAAAACTTCAACTAGAAGCTCTATAAGTTTGCTAACATTACATTTATTTCCAAACACTGGGGATATTTGGTGACTTAGATTATTTGAGCAGAATAAATTAGACTATCAATTGCTTTTTCGTATCACATGTGATAGGAAGATATATATCATAGGCTAAACTGACAATAATTAATATGGATTTAAATCATAATGCATAATAATGTGCATTAAAAATAATCATAATTATCAATTAAATTATAAAATGTTAGAAATTAATAATTATAGAATTATTTGTATTATGTGTTTATTAATTAAATTGTTTACTTATTTTAAATGTTCGTTTCATAGTCTTTTAGTCTAAAATTGTATTTAACTGCAAGTTTCTCTAAATACAAAATCAACGAAAGGTTTAGATGTCTCTTAACCTTGGATTATAAATTGCAATGGGATCTTCAACTGAAGATTCACAGCTTAGCCTTTGAAAGTCTCGAAATATCCAGCATTAAGAACAAATAAGTGAGAGTCGCAGATTTTCCATTCAAAGTAGGGAACAAATGTCGAATTTAAATAATGAAACACATATTTAAACTGTGCTTAGCTGGGATTATGATTAAACAGTATTTTCCAGCATTGATAAATGAGAAAGTCAAAATCAAAATGTAATTAAAGTGACAAATAAGCTAAGTTGGCTTAAATTGTAAATTGTGGACTTCTTACTTAAAGGAATTTAAAACTTCCTACAGAAAAGAAAGTTCATTTACAGTGAAAATTATTCATTGGCAATTTCTCTAACTCAATTGAAGAAGAATCGGAATTTGTGGGAAGCCAATATTTTAAATGTGTGTTTAAAGAGTATTTAAATGGAAGAAAGTGACAGCCTTGAGGTGCAGTCGTAAGTACATGTAGTTATTGGCCTTACACAACAACAATATGGAGAGAAATAGGCAACGAATGACGAACTTCCATTCAGAGATTCAAGTGAAAATTCACATGAATGCAGTGAATCTCAATAAACTCGAAAAAAGACGCAGCTGTTGATGCATCCCACAGTGGTATGGTATCCCTGTCTATGTTGTTGTCCCAGTTCTTACCATTCGCTCCTACCATTGTTGTCCTCCTCCTTCTGGCCATGCACCTTGTGCGACGTCAGCGGCGTCAACGGCGTTTGCACAACAATGGCCAAAAACAATACAATATCACAATGGGCCAAGGTTAGCGCAGTTTCAGCCAAGACGAGCGCCGTGAATAGCAACTGAATAGAAATCCACAGAAATCTACAGAAATCGAAACTCGAAAATGGCATTTTGAAATTGTCAAAGAAATTCAAATTCATCCATTTACAGTGTCTTTTAAAGCTTAAATTATTACAATTAATTTTAACTCATTTTTCAATCAACAAGTTATTTCAATGCATTTCAATATTTAATTGTCAATCATCACATGTTACTAATTTTATAAGTTTGTATTATAACAATAAAAATTAATGCATATTCTTTGGATTTTTGTTGAAACATCTAAACTTTGTTATTTAAGTTAATCGAAATAATTTCAAATCTATGTTCAATCAAAAAATACAATTTTGTAGATATTTTCCTAATTCCATTCTTGATTTAATATTTCTGTAGTTCTGTTCCAATTGTTCAAGTTATATTGACATTCAATTTTAATTTTAAAAGATATCTATAATTTTTTGTTTAAAAATGAATTATCATTTTTTTTATTTTGAATGTCATTTAAATGCATTGACAATGCCACCATATTAAGAAATAAACCATAATTTTTATTATTAAAACTTTTCAATGTAAAAATTATTTGTAATAACATATATTAAACTAATTTAAATTTGTATTAAAACAACAAAAAATAATTTACCTAAGATTTACAGAACAATAAAATTGGAAAGAAAAAATTTTAATATTTAATTTTTATTTAATAATTGTATTATTATAAATTTATTAAAGTTAAAGCTGTTATAAACTAAAAATGGGTACGGGTTTTCAGCTGAGAAAACATTTGTGTTAATGTTATGGAAATATCTGAAAATTTGTGAAAAATTTGAGAAAATTTAAAAAAATAAAAGATGAAAAATCCATAATGCATTTGTCGAAAAGCGAAAACGGCAATCAAGGTCAGCGAAAGGGAAGCGCAGTGCAGGTAGAGAAAGAGAGGAAGAGAGAGTGAGATATGATTTAAGCCAGGCCTAAAGACGAGGACACGTGCACGCAAAACGGGCTAAAAGCAATCGGGCCGAAATCACAACGCGGCCATAAGCCATAAATGCGCTGCGGATTAGCCCTCAGGTAAATACCAAAGCTAGGTATAATTTCTAGATATAATTCCTAGAAATTCGCGAATATTTCACATGGCTACCTGAGGCGCAGTTCTTGGACTTCTGGCCCTATATAAGAGACGCTGACAGCAATTGCCGGCTAAACAGTTTCAACTGCAGCAGCAACGTGAGCAGACAGCGAAAGAGACAGCGAGAAAGAGAGAGAGAGTGAGAGTGAAATAGAGATTAACACAAAAAGTTATATATAGTATTATATAGAAAAATGGGTTGTTGTGTGAGCAACTTGAAGTTGGATACCCAACACAATTTGGATGGCAGCATTTATGCCACCAAACGCAGTCGCAGTGGCAGCAACAGCAGCGCTGCCAGCAGCAACAACAACTATGACAACAGCAGCGGCTTGGGCAGCGCTTGCAGCACGCCACAAAAGAATCGCAGCATTTGGAGTCGCAACCAATCGCGTCCTATTTGCGATGACTTTGCCGAGCGGCCGCAATTGGATATGGATACGGAATCGAACACGGGTATGGAGCTAAAGAATCAATCCTGCGGCTATCATACGTGCAGCAGTGCCACATCCACGGCCAGCTCGAAGTTGCAACACTGCCGCACCCAGGACATGGAGCAAACGAATGATCAGAGTCAACTGGAAGCCGCCGTGGGAAACTTGGAATGGGAGATGTTCATGATGCAACATGCGCAACGCATAATGTCAAAGACATCGTCACCGATCTGTCAGCGTCGTGATGCCGCCATCGATTTCAATTCCCGTTCGTACCACAAGTGGCGCAACTATTTGCAGAGCACACCGGTCCACATGCTGCACAATGTCAGTCACATACCGGAGGCAATTGCCGGACACTTTTGTCCCACGGATTTTCCCGCTTTCAGCGATCTGGAGGAAATGGAGAGTGCCGCCAAGCGTTACAAAGTCGACACGGAGGCGTCCAAAAGTCTGCCCAATTATCAAATTGTACAGACGATAAGCACAGATCTATAATCGATCTACATCTCTAGCGAGTTACTGAGTTTTGTGGCTTCCATTTGGCTTGAAGCCGCTCGATTTGCAGATTGTGGCTACTGACAACCGGCGTGTCAGTCAGTCCAACAATCAAGCAATCAATCAATCGCAGTCGCTACATTTTGTATATACCATATATATATATAGAAATCGGACGACAACGACGACAACAGTTGTTCGTCAATTGCCTTAATTGCCAAGCAACAACAATTATTTCCTTCATTATTTTAAGCAAAACAATTTTTTTTTAAATATAATTACTGACAATATTTTTCTACAATTTAAAATCAAATTTTAAAATTAATTTATGACGACAAATAAATTGTGCAAATATTGAGAAATAACAACTAGCGGCATTTTCATTGGCTTTTTCAATTCAATTTTAAATGAATTACACATTTTGCCTCCCTCCCATTTTCCTCTTGCCACTTTGTTTACTTTGTCAATTAGTTAAAACAAACAAGTGAACAACAACAACAACCATCAGTGGCAGCTACTGATTCTGTGCTGGTTCAAAGGTCAATCAAATTTATTTGGAGATTTTTGGTAACAAACCTTAAAAGTGCAAATAAAATTCGCAATTTAAGGTATACTTATAAACAAATGCAGAATTATATTATATTACAGAAATACTAAATTCTTTTACAGCATAAATTATTTTATCCAATGAACTTGTTATATTTTCAATAATCCAAATAATTGTTTTTTTCGGGTTTCATATTTTCTTATTCTTCTTATTTTAGGTTATTATTCAATTCAATCTACTAGAGTTAAATATATTACTCTAGGCCAATTTTTTATTTTACTTATTAATTATTGCTATATTTAGTTTACTACTTTATTCTTGTCTCTTACGTACTTATCTCTCTCTCTCTCTCTCTCTCTCTCAGTCTCTCTATCTCGCTTTCTTCACTTTACAGCTCTTCTGTTTTTCTTAATCCATTCTGATTTTACCTGTCTCTACTTAACTATTGCTCTCTCTCTTATTTCAGGTCACTTTCTTGCGCAGATTACACATTATTTGTCCTGCTCTAGCACACACTTTCTACCTGTACCATATATTTACTCTGTCTGTCCCTTTCTCTACCTTTCTTAGGGTTTTTCTTTACTTGCTGGCTGTTTTCCTCAATTACTACCTCTTAAACCTGAAGCTGTCCCTTTCTTTCTCTTAATATTATCATATCTGTATTCTGTATTTATCTGTACCTATCAGTATGTGTTACACCTTCCCTCTCGCTCTGTCATCTCACTGTCTTATCTTTTAATATTCATTCCTTCTTTGTCTTTTCCTTTCTATCCTCATTATTTTCAGTTTGTATTTCTGTGTATTCCATTTTATTCTTGATCGTCATGCCTCGTTCTTTTGTTGATTGCAATTATCTCTCTCATGCACTTGCTCTTTCTCTCTCTCCCTTAATCCATCGATATTTCTCTCACTTTTAGAATTTAAATTCCTACACTTTCCTTTTTTTTCCGATCCATTTCGCCCATTTTCTTACTAACCCAATTACTTGCTTTCTTTTGCTAAATTCGTAAACGTTTCACTGGCTACGCTTTTTAGCCCTTGAATTTAATTAGTTGATTTATAATCTTAAGAAATTTCCGATTATGATAATTCTAAGTACGCTGATAATTAAATTCGATTGATTGATTACTTTCATTCAATCGACGACAGTGATTACTCAATTATTATCGTAATCAAATGGCTTAATAAAACTCGTGAAAAGTTTGAAAGTCTTTTTACAATCATCAATTGTCCCCGTGAATTGCTAGAAACTGTCAATTGGCGTCGAAAGTTTAAGGTAATTGCAAAGATAACAACTTGCAACTAGCAACAACAACATCACCGATAGCAATAATGTCGAATTTGTTGATTTGATTGCAGTAGAAAACCAGGGATAGAGAAAGTAGCTTTGGGATTAAGTGTGGGCAAATATGTTGCACCGCAAAACTGACCAAAGAGAAAATCAATCGGCTTTATTTATACCACCAGCATATCGCCAACATGCATAGTGTAAATGAGTCTACTCGGTTCTTTGATACTTAAATAAAATTTAAATTTATTAAGATATGTCTATAAAATGCATGTTATATATTAAGGGCAAGTTTAATTACGAGTATGTTATATCACGTATAGTACAACTAATATATAATTTTCTAAAATTAACATTATGTCGAGGAAAAATTATAAAATTAGAAGATATTGCGTATCATATTTCATCAAAAAATCTCTTATAGTCTCTGAGATCGGACAGTGTAAGACGTTACCTTAAGTAACTATATAATATATCACTATACCATTATAAAATTATTGGTATACACTCAAAGTGAGCTTAAATGCAAGTATGCCACGATTCTTTTTAAATTCAAATATTATAAAGTTTTAGAAATTTATGCTTATTTTGAGGAAAAATTATAAAATTATATTCCTTTGGTTCAGAAGAAGTATCATACACATTTTTGTGTAAATGCTGATGTAATCTCAGAGATCTGACAGCCTAGTTAATAGAATAAATTGGAAACATCAACTCGTATGTGATATTATATAGGATTGCCTGTTGTACATCGAAAGCTTTGGCATACCCGCTGTTCTGCCCTATACAGGGTATTGCAAATTGTGTAATTTTCTGGCATGCCACAGGGCGTATGTGTAACATTAAATCGAAACTTTGTGAAATCTGCATAAATATGCAATTATAAATTATGCTATCAAATATCAAAAACGGCCAAAATTGAAAGAGAGAGAAATATGTGAAATAGCCACAAATCTGGAAATATGAAATGTGGTCTTTAAATATTGGCTACAACAATTTCCAGCAATTGTTGAAATAACAACGAGACGGAGAACCACGACAATTCCATTTGATTGTTCATAATTTAAAGCTGGCATTATTGATTTTATTTCATTAGCTGTTAGCCAGGCCCAGGCGTTGACCATGTTAAGTATCTTTGGGCGACTTCTTGGCCTCTTCAACGTTATCGATGCCTTCGGTGGGGCAACTCAGCAATTGACATTCTAGTTGGCTATACAACAACAACGGCAACAACACCCTTCTGTCTATACAGTCACCCCTTGCAATCCAATGTGTGCCTCCTATTTTAGGTTGCGGCAACACCGCATTTAGCCCTGACATTGCCAAGCAGTTTGCATTTTTGAACTGCTGCCGCAATGGCGCGCAATGCACAGTGTTGGCCATAATTGTGTGCTTCTCAATTGATCAGTCAGTCAGTCAGTCAGTCAATACATCAGTCATACCGCCAACATCTCCTTCCAATCGAAGGTCCCCTCTCCGCCTCACCCATTGCACCTGTGTGACCTAAGCAAAGGTGGAAAGTCGCGGTCGAGGTTGCAGCATGGGGTCATGGGTCACAGTGCAATTATAGTCAGGCAACTGCGTACACTGGGCGAATAGAGTGACTGATGTACTTCAAAGTGTTGTTATTTATACTTATAAAAGTATCGAAAGGATTAAATGCACATGTACATATATAATAATAAAATATAACACTGAATGAAAAGAATATTGAAACTCTTTAATTAAAAGTTTTCCTATTTATATTGAGCAGATGTATCTACCGATTTTTGCAACAATTTGTAGATATATTGAATAAATTAAAATATTCCAATTCGTATAAGATGTGTAAGTAGCTGCTTACCAAATTTCATAATTCCAGCGCTTAACGACCCAGAGATTATCAGCTAAACACAAAAGAGCCTAGCGATTCGTGAAATAACTCGAAAAATTATTAAAATTTTAAACATCCAGAAAACAGTATCAAGGGAGACATTTCAAATTTGTTATTCTGCTTACATGACAATAACTGTCATTTCATATGCAGAATTTATATTTATTTAGATTTAGGAATTTAAAATCCTTAAATAAAAATCCCAAATAAAAAAATTTTAAAATGCTGACAAATGATAAAATCAGTTTATTTTTAAAATATATTATTAGAAAATTAATAAAAATAAAATAATTTTTAAGAGTAAATGATGAGAAATAGAAAAATATTATGTCCATTTTAGTTGGTCTACTAAAAATTTTGTTTGGATTATTAGTAGTCAAAAAAACAAGCGTTATTTTTAAAGTTACTAGTTCATTTCGTTCAGTGTATCTCAATTTAATCGTGTCTATATGCATTGCACTTTGGAAGACATCAGAACGTCGACACAGCACTTGACTGACGGCATACCGACTTGAAGCAATGCCACTTGGCCACACATCCCCTCCCAGTCACCCTTTATTAGAGAGGGAGGAGGGGGTAACCGCCCCCCCTCGTTGGCTGTCCATAGAAACAATTATGAGCATTTTCTATGGGCAAATTGCAGCACATTTGCACCTGTGACCTGAAGAAACGCACGTGTTTCCTGAGAGCACACGACTTGAATATTACAAAACTTTCTCTCAGCTTTCATACTCTCTGTCTCTCTCTCTTTACAGAAAATAAACTTTTTATTAAAGGGCAAAGTAAGGTGGAAAGGGAAGAGCTGACAAAAACTGAGGCATGGCTAATATTATGAAATAATAATAAACGCACAATTTAACAAATTTATGTGACAACTTTTAGTTCAGGACAGCAAAATGTTTATGCATGTGAGTGACATGTGTGTGTGTTCCTCTGGGACACTATCTTCCCCTTTCACTCTCTCACACACACATGAGAATGATATAGAATTATTAACTTCTCGGCTCTGAAATTGGGTGATAAAATCAAACAAAATAAAAGAAAAAGATTCAACTACACGAGTCCTTTCATTGCTGGCCTAACAAAGTCAAGGACTGAGAGCAGAGGGAAGTTTTGGGAGCAGCTGCGGTCAATGGGGGCGTGGCAAGCGCGTGTAACGGGGTAAAAGGTCTGTGCCCAGCAATAAATAGTACATCGAGCTATTTTCCATGGAATTTATGCGAAAAAAGCGACACATGGAATTGAAATAAAAGGTCGCAAACCGTGGGGCAAGAAATTTTGGGTGCAAGTTGCGGGAAGAATCGGAGTCCTTTCATATTTATAGCTGTTTTACATAATGCAAATGCCATAAATACAAAATATGAATATAAATTAAGCAACAGCAGCGGCTTCAAATTGCAAAACAAATGTGTCGCTTTAGGAAAAAAGAATAATGAAAAATAAATTTCAAATAAATGTTGAAAATAAAAAAAATATATAATAGAATCTGATATAAACTTTGCTACCATTTAAAGGTTAAGTTTAACTAACGTCCTTTAATTCTCATTAAATATATAATAAAGTTGTAATCTATTGATATCTACTATACAAACTATTCAAAAATCATTTAAGACAATTTTTCTTAAGTCATAGAAAAATGTAAGCAGTGCGAATTAGCTAAAAAATAAATAAAACTCATAGTATTTAAGGTATTTTACCGAAATTTAGTCCACTTCTATCAGAGCATATTCTATATGAAATGTAAAAGTTTCCTTCTAATCGTATAATAAACACAACAGATATTATGGCGAATTCTCAGTGGGTCTATAAGCAACGACTATAAGAAGCAGAGAAAATTAATTTAGTAGGTGTGGACTGTAAAGTCCCCTATAGTTAGATAGTAATTTACGTAAAAATTGTCAAGTTCAAGGCAAGTAACGTCCAAAAATCAATAATAAAAAATAAGAACTAAGTGACATGTGTCGAATAAAACGGTAAAATAAAAAAAATACATGTCTATGATGAATATTTATGTTTGGAATAGTTAAAGTTGATTGAACTATGCATAAATGATGATATAGTATCTATGTATCTATATCAATATATTTAAGTATTTACATAGTGTGGATATGCCGAGTAGAGTTCACTTGACTTGTACATAATAAATACATGATATCTCCACTGCTCTCCATAAATTTTAAAATGACGGTTAACTAGGGGTTAGCTTAGGGGGGGTGGTTTGGGTGGCAAGGGTGGTAAGGCTGGTTAGGGAGGTGAAACAGTGGGACAGCACACAGTGTGGTTGCTCTATCTATTAGTCGAGGTTCCATGCATAATTTAGGTACTCTAAATGGTTGCCGCGGGCACCTGAAAACAACACAGAAAATGGCAGCTAGAAAAAAGGAGTAGATTGTGCGACATTTAATCAAGATAGAGAAGGAGAAGGAGAACAAGAAAAGATTAAATAGATAGAGGGAGAGAGAGAGGGCGTTAACAGTAGGTAGGAGCATTAAATCGGCCTATTCCAAATATAAAATGGTAGATTTTGGATTTGTTAAAGATACTATATATGTACCATATTATTTTGTTCACTTTTAAGCTGCTCTAATTACTAAATGCAACACTTGAGTGTGTGGCACAATTTATATTTGGGTTCTATGGGATTTGGGATTTAAATGCCAAAATCCCACTTGAATGTCGCGTGCGTGAATTTGTGGCCAAGATTAGGGCTGTGCCCAATGAAAACCGCAGCTGAGAACAAAGCCACAGATTAACCAGCCAACCCATATATATATATATATATGTATGTATATGTATATATTAGGCTAGTAGGTTTATAGCACTTGGAAGCTGAAAGCACTTGAGTTTTATGGAAAAACGTCGCTGGGCTTCAGTTTTAATTCGTTCATCGCGTGAGGCGTAAAAGGAGGATTGAAATCCTTCACAGGATTATGGCTCATGTTGCGGTTTGATATATGCAGCTGTATAGTATATATCCACACACATTCTACCTTCTTCCTACTCTTGTTACGTTGAAAGCCATTTAGCGCCCTGATGAATTTACGACCCAACTTAAAGCCGTGTTCTTTGCTCGCCTCGTTTCCTTTTCATGCCACATCAGACTCCATTTTTATAAGCCGAATGAGATGGCAGATACAGCAGCTAATGTGAGTGAGAGCGGAACAAACAAACGGTTAAACAAAGCCAAAAGGGAAGCTCCTGGAATTCGATACGTGTAAACAAGAGAGCTACTCAAAAAAAAGATGGAAGTGGCAGAGAAAGTTGGGGGGGGACATGTGGGAGAAAGCGCCAGTTGATTGCAGAACCCAAAAGCAGAAAAACCAAACAAACCGAAAACGAAACCGAAACCGAAACGTTTTGTGTTTAATCAAATTCAATTATGAAAAATACACAAAAATATTTCGAAATAAAACGAGCTGGTTTTATACACACAAAAATAAGGATGAGTGGTTAAAAAAAAAATGGGAATGGTATGAGATTAAATGCAAACTAATTAAAAAACTAATTGCAAATTGCGCATCAGCTCATGTCCTAATAGGGGGAGATATACAATTATAATCAATTGTAATATAAAATAATAATAATAATAATAAAAGTAATAATAATAATAATAATAATAATAATAATAATAATAATAATAATAATAATAATAATAATAATAATAATAATAATAATAATAATAATAATAATAATAATAATAATAATAATAATAATAATAATAATAATAATAATAATAATAATAATAACAATAAATATGAGTAGTAATAAATGTCATATATCTATCACAATTATTTAAGTACAATCATTAAATATGTTAAGCTATTATTTAACGATTTTGACATTAAACTTCATAAAGAATTACATTTAATGAACTCTTTCTATTTCTATTAAATTTGGACATCTTATCTATGGGATATATTATTATGAGCAGATCAAATGCTACTTAAAACATTGTCAGTGCCAATAATTTAAGGAACTTAATCTTTTGCATAATATAAGAGGTTCCGATAACTTTTGCTCACTCAAGTATTTTTTAGAAGTGTTAATTTTAGTCATTTATTTTAGCAAATACTTTACTGCGGTATAGGGTATCTAACAGTCGAGTTCAGCACAATTCCACAAAGAACTTTGTGTTGAACTCAAGAGACAAAATTCCTTAGGAGTCCTCAATCAAATTTAGGTTAAGCTGTTGTGTTTTTTTTTTGCACAGTGTATTGGCATGTTGTATGAGTGTGTGTGTGTGTGTGAGTGTGTGAGAGTGTGTGTGGACGTGTTATCTGTTAGCAAGTGTGTCAAAATCACATTAGATGCTGTTAACTTTGGCCACTGACTTTTTTTGCCATCGCTTTTCTTTTTGTTTGTTTTCCAAATTGATTGATTGCTATTGATGCGTGATTTGTCCTTAACCCTGACACACTGACACACACATCCACACACACCAATACACACACACACACTTACATAAAAGATGCTCTATATATTCTCTATTATATATATATATATATGAGTATATTATGAACAGGCCTGCAATATATCTCTTTCTCTATATGTTGTCCTAATTTTGGGTTCCCCCAAGTTTTTAGGGCAAAAATGCTGAGCATGTGTATGTGTCCGTGTGTGTGTGTGTGTGCATTATTAACTTTTGCTTACAGTTGACATTTGCTTTGTAAACTTTGTTATCAGGGCCACTTATCAGTTTCAAGGTCTCAGCGAATCCTCAAATATGTACAAAGGCATTTCGTGACATTTTCTTTGTTGCACTCGGAGTCTACACTCTGAGAAAAATGCCTTCTGTTCTGTGCTAAAATATTAATTGATTTTAACTTTTAAGTTTAAAGTGATGACGAATAATACTTCTATATTAAGCAAACTTAATCAGGGTATAAGACAGACCATAACAAATACAAAATCTGTGAGTTTAATTAAGAAACCTCTAGAGTTTATTATGCTAAAATAAATTTATGTAAGTTTTTACTATACTTAGTTTGTTTCAAAATTGAAATTAACTAAAATATGTAAATGTTTTTTATTGGAATTGGAAACAGTTTATGATTCTTTTGTGTGTCCCCTGAAAATTCCTATTAAAGATTTTCGAAATTGGGAAAAGCGAACTTAATCCGAGAAATTTGTACTCAGTTTTGGAAATTCCGAACTAAGCCAGTTATTGACATAGAAAAGTAATTACTTAAAAATCCCCCTGTTAAAATACGCAAATATAAATTTTTCTTTAGCGTAAGATTAGTAATTTTTCCGAGCAGAGGATTTGTAATCAATTTAGAACTTCTTTGAATAACAGCTGCCCGACTTTTCAAGGCTTCCATTTTTTTAAACTCCCTACTTTTCCTCTGTAAAATTGTCATCTTTTGATTTTCTATTTGAATTTAGCTTTGCTCTTTTTTATACCCTGTTTGAACAGTACATTTCATGGGTAATCTCCTAAGGGGACTCACACCTAGATATATACCCTATATGGATTACCTATGTACAGTTGTGTGTGTGCGTCTGTGACCCAAACTGGCAAAAAACTTTGATTTTGCATAGTTTATCTCAATTCGCTCGAGAGCCCAAAGAGAAAAAACACTCTGTCCGTTGACTTGACTAGCGCATATCCTGTACTCAATGGCAGTTCAAAGTAAACTGTACACGGCAAATTTCTCCTTAAAAAGGGTATTGTATAAAAATTCAATGTTTTAATTTTAAATATAAATACATAAATTTAGATAAACTTTTAATATCATTAAATATAATTAAACATTTAACTGAAATGCATTTTTGTATATATTTTTAAAATTACTCATATATCCTTTATTTTTAATTCCTCCGACAATTTGAATTATCCTATATTAATGATTATTCCTTGACAAAATATGAATATAACTAGACTCTTTTAAAATTACTATGTGTGAAGTATCTATTTAATTAATAAAAGAAAATAATCATTTTTCCGTGCATGGCTTTTAGTGGAAGTTTAAAAACTTTTTAAATCCCGTCTCAGTTTTATTTTGATTTTAGATAAATCTTATGTAGATATATCCACATTTTTTAGTACCTGAAAACAGATGAAAAATCTTCAATCGTTAAGATTTGTATACCGTTGCAATTAGGTTGAGAATTACAGGGAATACAAAACTGAAATTTGCCTGAAATTCGCTTTGTCAGCTTTGTGGCAGCCACAAAGCACAGAGCTGAACCTTTGTGGCTCAACCAACAAGGGAGTCAACACACTCACAATTACACACACCTACACACACTCACTCACACATAGACACATGCACAGTGTCGTTTTTAGCCAATTGTTGCACTTTGAAAAACTGCAACGCATCAATAAATTCGATGTTACTAATTTTTTTCTTCTTTTTTTTGCATATGCCACAATTTCAGATAGATTTTGATATTCCCGGAATGTCAGCCGGGCATCAATAGATGCGTTTTTTATGCGCCTATCGCCAGCGATTCAAATGAGAAAGGGGTAGAGATGAGTATTAAGTGTAAAGGGTTAAAAAAGAACATAAAAATATATAAAGAAAACACAGAAGCCCACAAAAAATGAATTCGTACATCATAAAGAATTTTCATGGCCTTTTTATGGTCATGTCTACACACATGTTGGCCGGGCCCATGGGCTATAAACAACAACGGCACGAGTTATAAACGTTTTAGATGCTGTCGTGGCACTTTGTTCCATTCCATGTCATGCCATTCCAATTCCCATTCCATTCCACAGCGTTGCGCACAGGCAAATGTCATTGCATGCAAAAACTAGAGATGGGAGAAAGACTGAAAATTCTGAGGAATAAACACAAATGAGAGGGAAGAAGGGAACAGAGAGAGATAGTGAGAGAGAGAGATAGGCGAAAGAACGAGCATGACGAAAGAAGCTAAAGAGAGAGTTATAGAATCTAATTAAAGAAAGTTAAGAGTAGGTAATTCTTATGAACAAAAAATAGGGAATTATTATAAAAATAAAGAGAGCAGTGAACAAAAAAAAATATTGCTGGGAAAGAAAGAGAACGAGAAAAGAAGATGGGAAAGATA
Organism: Drosophila sp. st01m; assembly: GCA_018901795.1. Lineage (NCBI taxonomy): Eukaryota > Metazoa > Arthropoda > Insecta > Diptera > Drosophilidae > Drosophila > Drosophila sp. st01m. Next base: position 5,592,443 of record JAEIFG010000706.1, on the reverse strand, counting down.
TTTGAATATTTTTGTACATTTTTATAAGATATACTTAAAGAAATTAAAAGAATGAAATTAATTTGAAGAAAGAATTTGAAGATTGGGTGAAAGGGAGAAAGATTAATCGTGGATGGATCAATGAATTTAAATTGCTAGAAATTGAGAAATCTATTAAAAAGTTCAAAAAAATATATTTTTGCCAACTAAATAATAAAGAGACAATAATAAAATAGACATTGCGCAAGAAATACAGAAAGGTTTTAAGAAACTTATGACAGATTGAATTTGACAATGGACAGTAGATTTTTCAAATATTAATAAATTTGATATTCCGCAAAGATATCGAAATATGACAGATATGACACAGTTATGATAGTTTGCAATTTAAAAAAAACACACATTTACGCCCTTATTTTAAGAGCCAAAATTCGACATATTGGATTGGAGTTTTGGACACATAATTGGTAAACAAAAGTGCTTATGTAATAATTAATATGTAACAGGATTTGAAAAGGAAATTGTATTTTTCTTACAGAAATTTAGAATTAATCGAGTGAGGCACGCACGACTCTCGCTCATCTCTAATGCACATTGTGTTAGTCGTAAGCGTGTGAGAGGAAAGCAGAGTGAGAGACGGAAAAAGGAAGAGAGGTGAGTTTAAAGTTGACTCACAAGCGGCGCGTCATGAATTCAGTTGGGACACAAACCAAATAAAAAATAAAAATAAAAACCAATGGACGACAGTTCCACCTGTTGTTGTTGTTCTTGTTGCGGTGGTTGTTGCGCTTGTTCAGACACACCTCAACATGCACCACAATCCACCCTATTCAAGTACCCCCCACCCTTCCCGATGCTCTCCTTCCCCACAGACCGAACAGCGGTCGAGTTTAATTGAAAAACTTTTGCATTCATGTAAAACCATTTTGCCGGGCAACTGCAAAGGAAATGGGAGCCAAAAGGGATCAACATGAAAAAGAGAAGAAAGGAATTGGAAAATTTGCTGGTGCTGTCAAAGTTGCTGTCATGCATTTAGCAATGGAAATCAATTAGAAATTATTTAATGCAAATATTGAAATAATTTAATAATTATAATAATTGCAATCGTCAGGCGGTAAAATTGCGAATTTTCTGTTGTCAATTGTGAGTTGCACATTTCATCAAAGGCCATTGAAATGTTTATAAAACAGACACTTGCCACATGCAACATGCAACTTAATTAAAAAGTTCAAAGAGACAGAAGGCAATGTAGATTAATAAGTGTGACATGATAGGCGTCAAAAATGGAATTAAAAGCCAATTATGATGATCCTTTTCAAAAGATAGCATAAACTAGAGATGAGCGCGTGTCACGAACAGCTAATAGAATTTAAATTAGTTGACTAGAGAGCTACGATAATCGAGTTAAAGGCGACAAAGTTGACGAAGAAAATACTATCGTTGCGTAAAATAGGAGTTATAGCAATTGAAAAGCCAGAAAGGTTAAACTAGCGATGACAGCGTGTCATGAGTGGGTAAAATAAAGATGAGTCTACTTTATAAACACTCAAATGAACAACTGTTGATTTGTAATCTATATTTGGCGACATAAATGTCAATAGAAAAGAATTAGAAGAATGCAAAAAACACAATAGCTTAATTAAGAGATTAAATTGTGATGCCAATAAATAGAAATATTCTAAATTCGTAATTTACATTTAATTCTAAGATGTTTTCACCAAGAAATAAACAAAGTACAGAAATATATTTTGTGTTGAAAACATCTTATTCTTTATTGCAAAAAAATTATATTTTTAATATACCTTGTGGTTTTAACTGTGGTTAAAAGACCTTACAATATATTATTAAACATGCGTATTATCTTAGGATTCTCGAATAACATGACGTGGATTTTACCCCAGTTATGTTTCGAACTGAGGCTCTATATATTGAATTGCTCGGCAATTCTGAATAGAGACCTTACCCACTAAATATTAGAGCTCATTATATGAGTTGAGTATTTCCAGTGTTGCAAAACTTCACTAGAAAACAAGTCACGAAGTGGATGCTAAGTATGTGAATTTTTAGCATCTATACATTTTATATTTGAAGCCACTTCTGTTTGCTTGGTAACGTCCTTCTTCACCTCCACCTCTACCTCTTTCCAACACTGGTTATCTATCGCACTCACCACAAGTGTCCATCACTCTTAGCCAACAACAACAACAACTACAACAACCACAAAAACAACTGTTTTACGCTTTCAGTGCATATCACAATATAAAAGTGGATACAACAACTCCAGAGATTCCCAATGCTCTACAAATAGAGAGTACTATATATTCATAAAGAATATCAGAATATGTAAGGCTTAACTTTTAAAATAGAATTCCAACAAATTGTGGTTAAAAATGTAAAAGTTCTTTAATTAGCAGCAGCAAATTAATTGGATATAGTAGTATAATATAGTTTAGCAAATTTCGACACGAAAGTTAAACAAAGCATGAGAGAAACAAGAATATTTAAATAAAGGGGGAGAAAATGTGAGAAAGAGAGAGAAAGAGTGTGAAAGTTGTGTCTGTTGCAGTTTCCCGCAAGTTTTTATCCGTGTGTACGCTGGAATTTGCAATTCCATTTTCAGCTGGGACTGTTCCCAAGTTGCCCCCAACTTGTGGCAACTTGAATGATGTTGACGGCTGCCTCATCTTGTTGTTGTTGTTTCCACTTTTCACTTTATGCTTCACACATGCCACAGACATCGGAACAAACCGCAAAGCCTCCACGAACTGCACCCGGATCGGGTTAACAATTTGAAACCTAATTATAAAGCAGCTATGTAAATGACAAATCAAACAGCGAATTCAATTTGAATGCATCCATCTGGAAATTGAATGCACTCATACTCATACAAAATGTGACACTTGCTAATTGCAATTTCATGTAAAATGCATTATTTATCCAGCTGACAATTAATTAAAACTTTTTGATATTACCTTAAATTGAATTGGAAGTCAAAAGAAATCAATAACATATTGGTTTCCGGTCTATATTTTAATAATAGTTGTTTATTTGATTATTCTGCTATTTGTAGTTTCCGTCAGACGTGCAAACAACCGTCGGTGAAAACACAAATAAAAAAGCTTAATAAATGTTGTCTACATCTAAGCATCTTTAGCAGGGAATTTGTGCAAAATTATCAAGTGAGTTTGATCAATTACGGTTGCTGACATTTTGCATTTGCTTTGTCATATTGAATATGCACTTAATGCACTCAAGTTGAAGCACAAGATACTTACTAGTTACAACACTCGTAATGATAATAATCATAATCATTATAATTATAATGTTATTGTTGTTGTGGCTGACACGCAAAAGCCACGTTCATGCCGCCTGATTGACATACAAAGCCGTCACAAAAGTTGTCAAGATGTGCTGGTTGAAGGACAAGGATGGCAGGACACGGCTTCTACCTCTCTCTCACTAACCCTACACCGGAAAAAAATTGATCAACTTCTAATATCAATAGCATTCATTCTTGAGTTAGGATCATTTGGAAAACCAAATTACAAGTACTTTGATCAAATATTAATCTAAAAAATGCACTTCTTCATATACGAGCAAAAATCAACAATTATAAATATGTCATGTTATTTCAGTTTCGCTTCAGTTTAAAAGAAAAACGTGGGTTCGAATCCCATACTTGTCACGGAAAACGCTATTTAATAAATTATTATAAAATAATTCAAGGCAGAAAAAATGTATATACAATTTTCACGAAACTTATGTTAAATCTACTCACAATTTAGACTTGCTTCATTTTAGCATCGAATTCCACTTAAGTAAAGCAAACTTTCCTTAACTAAATTATGTTCCCATTCAAAATTGGAATTTATGTGAAAATCTAGTTTATAGTTTATCCGAGGGCTTAAGCAATAAATGTTTTAATGTCCAAACAATTCAAATAGTGTGACTGCAAAATTGTTTATTTTCCAAAAATCTCTTTGCTTATATTTTGATGATTTGCTTATGATTTTTTAAATGAACTTATCCCAGAAAAAGGAGGAAAGGGTTGCAATATTCACAAATTTATAAAAAAATATAAAAGTATATTTGAAAAGTTCTCAAAAAATGTTTTCCATCTTTCAGAATTTTGTGCTCGCAGAATCAGACAATAATTCTTGTTTCTGAGACGAAAATCGTGATGTTGAAACCAATGTTTTTGTCAGTGTGTGTAGAGGTTTCTGTGGCCTTGACAGCCGCATTCGGTGCAACGCCATCGAGAGCTTCATCATCATCATCAACATCATTATTGTCAGTCAGTGTCGTCGTTGGCGTCCCTTGATCTTTGGCGTTAATAGTGACTGCAATTTATTAACAATTTCCAGTCATGTCTTAAGTGGCATCCGTGTCCTTGTCGAGGCCTTGTCTGCTCTTGTCTGGTCTTGTTTGTTCCTGTTCTGTCTTGTCTTGTTGCTCCTCCTTTTGCCTGCCACGCAATTACAACTTAAGCATGTTTCTTGCGGCTTTGTGCCCATCGGGTCAACCAAATGACAGGCCATTAGCCAAGTCAGAACACGTGCATCTCATAAACTGTGTGTGTGCGTGTGTGTGCGCGTGTGTGTGTGTGTGTAGTGACAAAAACCAAAATTAAAGCCGCGCCAGATCTTTGAAAATCCAAAATTGACCAAATGACGGTTACCATCATAAATATGCAAATGCCTAAAGAAAACAGGATCATAAAAGCTACCGCATCAAGGGTCGCAATAAGATTGCAATTGCGCGAATTTTTGGCTACCTGTTCAAAGAAGAAGATGGAAAGGGAAAGGGGGTACCTGAAAGAGGGTGGTGCTACCTACAGCCGTGTGTAGGTACTGCCCCTTTTGCATATAAATACGGCTCGAAGTAGAACCCAAACTCACAGAAGTCGTTCAACAGTCAAGCGAAGCACATGAAGACAGATCGAAGTCAAGTTTCAATTAAAGAAATACTATATAGTGGAAAATACATACAAATATAGAGTTTTGAACTCAGAAAAAGTACATACAATACAAAAATAATTTTTGCTAGTGAAAAATCAAGTTTGAAGTGATACATAAATTTGAACAAAAATAAATTCAAATATTTTAATGAAAATATAACAAAGTAAATAAAATAAATTTAAAAAAAATCATTTAAATAAAACTGAATTAATGTTTTTAAACTAAAAACTAACTATTAAATAAAAAATTATAACAATCTGAAGATTAAAAGAATATTAATTGACATTCAGTCTAACTTTTGTATAAATACAATTTATTTATACAAAAATCCGTTAATATAAAATAATAATAATTCATATAATCTGCATATAATAAGTGATAAATCAGATTGAAGTAAAATTAATTGAAATATAAAATAATACATTAAATAAATTAACTTACATTAAAACCAAGAAAACCAATCTGAGACTAGAAATCGCAGAGTAACTAGCTAAAAATCAAATACAGTCATGGGCAGCACACAGTCCTCGAGGCCAAAGGACCAGGATGATAGCATGCCGAGCAATTGCATTTGCTGCCTCTCGCCACAGCCCGGGGCATTGAAGCAGTTGTTCCAGAAGTTACGCCGCACTTTGAAGCGTCAGCTGAAACGGAGAAGCAAGAATCATTGCGGTGGCTTTCAACGTCGCTGTGGTGCACGGACCGCCCTGTTGCGTCCCATGCCCCGTTGCTCGTCCTTTGGCAGTTGCGGCACATTGTTGACACCCACCAAAAGTGGCACGAACAAGAGCAAGAACAAGACGAAGACGACGCCCACGGACAGTCATTATGCGCAGTGGAAATGCATGTTTGAACATGCATCCGGTAAACAAGTTGGGGCAACTGGCCAACGACCCCATGACATTAGCGAAGCGCTGTCGGGACAAACGACGCCACGGGGATTCCCCTCCCATACGGATGCACGTCGTTGCCCCCTGCCCCCGCCCCAAGGGGACCAGCAACCCCTCTATGATTGTGTGGATGAGTTTAAGGTGCGTCGTCGTCTCAGCTTCCGGCTGCCCAGCGGCAGCAGCGCCACTGGCAGCGGCAGCGGCAGTCGCAGCGGCAGCGTGCGACGCATGACGGCCCGACAGAAGGCGGCACAGGCGAAGCTGGAGGCGCAGTTGCAACGGGAGCTGTGCGATTTGGAGGATTACTATGGAGGATTTCACTATGCACGAGGCAACGAGAGGCGCATTTGAATAAGCAGCAAAATAGCAGAGAAGACAAATGATTGACGATGAAAGAAGAAAGAGAAACTTTCAGAGATAGTGATATAAATCAAGATATTCATGCGGTTCCCATTGAAATAGCTTTTAACGATTTACGATTTAAGTAGTGATAACCGTTTTAGTTTGAATAAAATTCAGACTGAAATTAATGTGAATCAATCAATCAACCAGTCAATTCGATGAAATTCTTAAAATTTACAGAGCTTATATAAAGTTCCTATTAAGATAGATTTAAAAAAATGCGATTTAAATAACAAGTTTTGGTTTGAATAAAATCCAGTCTGATAATAATAGCATTCAATCAATAATATAAATATTAAGATAGTTTCTAAAATTATGATTTAGGTAACGAGAACTGATTTTGTTTGAATAAAATTCAGTCTGAAAATAATATTAAATATATTTGTAGGTGTATCATTCATACAATCAATCAATTTTTTAGTAAGATTGTTTATAAAATATAATTTGAGTAACGATTACTGTTTTAGTTTGATAAAAATTCAATCTCAATTAATATAAAATGCTGTTGTGTATCAATCTATCAATCATGGGCCACGGTTCTTGGCTTGATTAATTCAACCATCAATTAATGTTAAAATCTAGAGAATTCGTATAATATCCTCTATGCACAACATGTCATTAAATATTTGATAAATTTTATGCATTTGGTCAATCAATCTGGCTGTGAATCTCTTTAAACAATTTGCCTGACACTAAAATAAAAATATTAAAATTAAATGCAAACAAATTTCGTATATGAAACACAGATTCAACCAATTACAGAATAATATAAGACAGATAATTGCATTTATTGGGCTACCAATGAATTTCTGACTAAATGCCAGTCAGAGAGCGTTGACGAAGTGCCCCAATTTGGGGCAGGGTCATTGGCGCAAATTAATCAGCGTCAATGAATTGCTACCAATTCACAACTAACGAGGCAACAGCAGAGAGAAAAGGCAAAAAATAGAAAGACGAAACCATGAAAAAGCTGGGCAAAATTGCAGTCAAAAACTGAAACTAGAGCACATTTTGTGGTGCATGCCCCAACAAGGGAAGTGTGTACTATATAAGTGTACTATGTGTGTGTTTCTCTTTGTGTGTGTGGCTTTCACTTAGTCAGATAAAGTGAAGTTTACTCTTTGTTTTAGTCTTTGTGGCAAGTTGCTTTTTCATTAATTTAACAAATGTGCAACGCATGGAAGAAGGAAACTTTCCTTCCTTGAGGAAATGCTAAAACTTGATAATATTTGTCAGAAATTAACAATTAAGTTTTATCTAAGCATAACACATTTTATTTATGCCAGTGTTGTATAAGAATAATAAGAATACATTAATAATAAGAATAAATTTGGCTGTAGAATACTATTTCCTTTCATACAGTTTTAAAACGATGAGCAAATAACTTTAATGAATTAAAGCAGCGAACTTAAAACTTAAATTTCTATTAAAAAGTAATTTTAAAATTAACTTTGTATTAACAATTAAAAAATACATCAATAGTTCAATTTTAAAATTACATATTGTTATAGAGATATTCAAACAAAATTTGAATTTTTATCACTATTTCAAATTCACATATGTATATATTTTTAAATTTGAATTTAAATTAATTTTTATAAAAAAAAATTTTGAAAATTTAAGGTTATCATTTTTATTAGGATGCTGCTTCCATAAAAGTATGTATGTCTTACATTATTCCATTCATATAGATACATCTTTCCAGGCTCAATTTTTGTTAAGAAATAATTTTTAATTGCACTTCCTCGTTTCAAATAATTTCTACACATTTAACTGTCTTAAAAATTTATGTATTATGAATTTTCCAAAGTTGTCAAACGCATAAAAATGACATTATTAAGTATACTAGAAAATATTTAGAAAATTAAGGGATTGAAAAAATTTAATTGTATATAAAGCATATGTGTGACTTAAGTGAAACGTTTACGAATAAGGCACAAAGAGAAAATGTAATTATTGTATAACCGAAAGTGAGGGATTAAAATTATATAAGGATTAAAAAATAAACACAAGAATGAAGTTTAAGAGAAGTTCAAAAATAAAAATTCTGCAAGGGTATTAAAAGTGCAACTAACAAAAAATATTTTTCTCACATATTATTCTTGCTTTATTTTTCGTCATTTTCCCGCCAGAATTTTCGCTGAATTTTCAATCAGCTAATATTTTGTTCTTGTGGAATTAATGAAGCACTGTTGCTTTTTACTTGTTTTTTGTTTTGTTTGCAGCTGTCGTTGCTGATTTAAGTTTGATTGAGCAGAAAAAGTAAAAAAATGCGAAATGAGAAATTCATTCATTAGACAAAGAAATGCCAACTAGAATAGAAAACATTAAAGCAGATGACAAATATGTGTTGACGTCTGTCTGGCGTTTTGTTTTTTTTTTTTATTTTATTTTTTTTTTGAAAAGGGGGCCATAAGATTTATGAGGCTGCCAAGTGGCAAATGCGAGAAATGCAACTAACTCATATAATGCAAATGCCTGAATGAAATATATTTTGTGGCACTTGTGGCGCCGCCATTAGATGATGACAACAAGTTGAATGAACCGCTAGACTGACCTAAAATATCTACCAAAATGGGTTCAAGTGCATAAAGCGAACACAGAAAATGATGAGAGATGGAAACAATTAGCTCAAGATATTTTAAGGTCAGGATTTTGACCTAAATGACAACACCTACAACTAGGCCAAGTTCAGCAAAGAAGGAAAACAAGAGAGGGAGAGAGAGAGAGAAAAGGAGACAGTGGTAACAAGAGAGAAACAATTAACTGAATCAATTTGGTGGCCACATTATTGTCTACTTAAATCAAACTTACAAAGGGCAAAAATGCGACACACAATTTCAATAACAACTTGCTTCATATCGGACACATTTATCGGCAATTGTTGCCACCACCCGAATGTGGCTACGGTTTATTTGACTACACTGTTAAAAAAAGGTCTTAAATCAAGATTTTAGCCTTAGAACTAAATATTTAGATCTAATAACAAATTATTCTTACAGTAAGCAAGCATAAATTGGTTTTAAAATTATTTTAAATAAGATTAAGTGCTTATTATAAGCATAAATGCTCTTAAATCCAGTCAAGACAACCACTAAAAATGGGATTTTAAATTTAAAATTTATTTTACACTGTTTTACATCTGATACACACATTATTTCTGGCTTGGAATTTTGAATGCTTTTCTTGACAAGTGTGGGCTTCGAACCCGCGCTTTTGCTTTTAAATGCAATACTTATACATTCCTAAAAATGTAAAATTTTTTATTTTTAACAATTTAGTTACTTTTACTTAGTATAAGTAATTCGATCCCAAGATTGTTTTACTTTAAGACCAAAATGCGTCAGATGCATGTTATTGATTTTGAAAGTTAATCTTTTTTCCAGTGTAAGCACAATCTTCAATCGATTGGCAGAAAGCGAAAACCACAATCAACGTGTCACGTGCGTTCGCCCAAGCAAACAAAATCAACAAATGAAAACTAATAGGCAATTATAAGCAAATGTCTACAGAGAAATACAGAAAAAAACACAACACAAAAAGAAGGCAAGAAATACACGTTAGACACAGAGCGAAACAGAAAGAGAAAAAGAGGGAAAATAACAGACAGCGTGGCAGTCAAATTTAGCATGCAACATGCGGCGGCAAACCAAACCACACACGGCGTATGAGTAACGAGCGTGAGTCGCTCTGCCAAATATCAAACGACGGCTAATAAGAGCAGCTAAACAAACAGCACACCACGAATCGTAGATACTCTAAGAGATTGAGAAATAAACAAAAGCCAATAGAAATAAAATAAAACTGATTAAATAAAAGATAGACAAGAAAGTTGAACTATAGAAATACTGGAAAATTAAGTTGTTTAAATAATAAGGGGAGTAAATTAATATAAATTGTACATTGTAAATTAAAGAAATTGAAGAAAGTTATAGTGCAATGCAGACAATAAAACTCTAACGAAAACTAAGTAAAAATAAGAATGAAATATTATAAAATGTGTTGAGCAAATGGGAAAATAATAATAGAGAATAAAAGGAGTAACAATGCCTATAGAGGTAAAATATTAGAATGAAATGCTCCCAAAGAACAAATACGCTTATAAAACGAAAGGAGACTGAGAAAAAAAACAGAAATTAATACAAATATAAAAGTAACAAAGGGATAAAGATGGAGAGAAAAAGAAAGCAAATTAACAGTACAAACGTTTAAGAATGTGATGCAAAGCAGAACAAAAGAAAACAATATTCTTTTAATACACATCAAGTAGATAAACTTTGTTTGCTATAGGAGCCCTAGAATGAGAATGCCTAAAAGAGAAAGAGGGATAGAAAAGTAAATTTACAATGAAAAGTGGGCATTAAATATTTATGTAACAAGTGCTGCAATAGGTTGCCTGATGACGTGAAGATGGCCAGCAAAGGGAAGGGTATAAAAGCGTAATAACACAGACAAACAGCAAAGTAAGTGCCCAACCTAAAGGACAGAAGAAAGCTGCACAGATTTGCCAGGAGCCAAATGCAAACACAACAGGGACAACGACATCGAATGATACAGGGAAGCAACGCCAAATGCCGAAGAATGTGAAGAAGGAGAGCGAAGAAACTGGAGCAGCAAGCGAGAAGACAAACAAGCGGCATACTTTCAATTTGGTTTCTTCTTTTTTTTTTTTTTGGGCAAGCAGCAAACAGATGAATCACAAGGAGACAAGACAACTCCCACTTTCGAGACATGCTCCAGCGTAATGGCAATTACCCAGCACTTAAGCCAGGCCAAAATTATTGCATACGTGCAGGCGCTGAGCCAGACCAAAATTAGCTAATCAAATAAATTTGTCAGCTTATGTGAGTTGCCACATTTCACGCATTTTAAGAGGATACAAAACAAGTGCTCACTCTCAGTCTCGCTCTTATCTCTCTCTCTCATCTCATATTTGATTCTGTTTAAGATGAAATACTTCCTAGCTCCCCCCTCTCTTCGCCTCTGTCTGCCTGTCTCTCCTTTTCTCACTTCATCAAACCTTGTTTGGGACATTCATTCATTTTGGGGCTACAGCTGCGTTTTTGGGTCTATTTTTAAACCACTTCAATTAATCATTACATAATTTGGAGTTTCGATACCCTGCAGTCATAACATGAAGCTAGTGGGGTAGCATAAATCAAGGATGCAAACCAACTTCCAAGCAAAAAGTTTACACACTTTTCAACAGAAAGATACAGAGGGTATGAGCTAGTTCATCAGTTTTATTTAGCTTCTGCTGATTTGGGATTTGGGATAACAGCTCATTGAAGCGTGAGGTGTGAGATTTAGGGTGTGTGTGTTTGCGTGTCTGTAAGCCACAAAATTAATAGAAAATAGTGATGTAAATTGGTTAAAAAATGTCGAAGATAATATGAGAAGAATGAAGTTTTTAAATTGGTTGTATAAAAAATTACAACAAAATATATAACTTCGTGATATTTTATATTTATACATTTAACAATATTTTTTGTTTTGACTGATGTTATACCAAAATATATTCAACACAACATTTACATTTATTTTAAGAGATACTAAATAAATAAGATACGAATAATTTGGAGTAGTGCCAATACCATATAACATATATGCTGATTTCTCAAATGTTCTTCAGCTTCAGCAATTTTTTAATGTCAAATTTCGATATTTCCAGATGTATAAAATTAAATTAACATCTCTAATACAGTGTGTACTTTCAGAAATGGCTTAAAATGAGCAATTTGTATAAACAGCTCTTCGATTTCTCTAAGGTTGCGACCTAAAGACACACAGCCATCCAAACAGACTCTCACACACTGTCACACACACACACACACACACACACAAATGTATTCAATTTGTTGCGGGAAATTTGATTTTGTGCTATTTATTAAAATTTTATTTTCACTTTATCTGCAATTTTCGCACTCTGTCTTTGACGACAACATCGATAGCATTGACATCGAGTGTCTCTCACTCTCCCTCTCCCTCTGTTATTTCGTATCTTCCTCTATTTTGCATACACCTAAAAAAAAAAAAATCAACTAAAATCAAGAAAATTCTATATACATACAGTTTTAAGATTATAGCATATATAATACTACGACTATTTTAATCTAAACAAAAAACAACTTTTAATATAAGTATACAAATCTTAGATTTTGAGGAAAGTATAAATATGATAAAGTAGGAGAAACATTTTAAAGGAATATTTATAAAAATACCAAGCTAGAAAAAGTGATGCATTTTTAAATAAAACAATAGGCAAAATTTCTAAATTAAAAAACCATGAAAATTGAATTTAGTGACTTGATCTTAATTAAAATGTTCTCAAAACAAAAAGGTGATTTTTATATCAAAACCGATAGTTCTGAGACCAAAATATTTATTTTAGAACCGTGTTTTTTTTATCAGTGTACCCATCTCGAAACTCAATCGCAGACTTGTTGTGGTTGGCAACGTCAGTCGCAGCCGCTATCGTTGGCAACGCTATCAACTGTTTTTATTTCCTTCTTGGCGCTTCCGGCATTGACGGTTGTGATGGTTGTGTTTGCTGTTGCCGCTGTTGCGTCTTCAACTCGAGCCACACTTCAACTCATGCCTCATGCATATATTACACGCTGCCCCACACAACGGCAAGCTGTCCCTGCCCCTCCCCTGCCTCTGCCCCTGTTCCTGCCCCGACTCCCCGCCTTTTCCCCACTTTATTTATACCCTCCACAATTTACGGCCGCTGGCGCTTGATGCTGATTGTGTGCAAATGATAGCAATATGGTAACAATCTTAATGCCGCCGCTTTCCACCTTTGTACTGCAACCCCCGCCCTCATTGAACCCACCCACTTCTACATTTTCTCTCTCTTTTTTTTCAAAACACTGCATCCAACAATTTGCTATTACTCCATCTATTCTACTGTTAATCTTCATCTAATGTTGGGTATTCTCAGTTCAAAGTGTGTATTTTCCTAGCACATGTGATAGGAAAAAGTATTTTGAACACAGATGGAAAAAATCAAGTATTTTGCACCTAAACGCGAAGTAATACATTTGATTATTAACGATTATTAAAAACTTTCATATTGTTACTCTGTCAACTATTTAAAATAAATAAAACTATCCCATATTCTTATCATTCAAATCATAAAATTGAAAACACCAATAAAATATTTGTTTAAATATAATGTGCTGATCAGATTTAAATTCAGAAGTGTTGCACATAAATTAACCTTAAATTTACTTACATTTTTCCAATAAATTCCATAAATGCTTACTGTTAATCCTTAACAGAATGCTTTTAATAACAGCGACGACGTTTTACTTGCACTCTGTTAATTAACACAGTTGACAGCTGTTAGTAACAGCACGCCATAACTTAGTGTCTTAGTCTTTGTTTTCTACATTTTCATGAATTTATTTCACTTTATTTCACTTGCACGGAAAGTTAAAAATTGTTAGCACTTATGCTGTGTACAGGGTATATGCTAGTCGAGCACAAGCAGCTAATCTTGAACAGCTGGATATATGTATACTTATAGTCATGTTGTTCTTTCTGTTATCATGATTGTCATTATGAAGATTTTTGCGCTTTTCGCTGGCCTCGTCTTGGCAAATGCAAAAAATATTCTGCAAACAAATCATTTGCATGTGTGCCAGCCTGTGTATGTGTGTGTGTGTGAGAGGTGTGCGTGTGTGAGTGGTGACAGAAACAAGTTCATCATGTCATAAATTATTACACGCTGTTTTGTATGCAGACTCACAAAGCAAATTAGATTCTTGCTCTCTGACTTCTAAGTCTTGACTGCCTTTGTCTTTGTCTTCGTCTCTTTCTCTTGATTTCTCTTACTCTCTCTCTCTCTCTCTCTCTCTCTCTTTCTGTGTCTGAGTCGCTATCGCTGAGTCTCATATGAAGTTGGCGCTTAATTAAATTTTAATGACACTGCACACAACACTAAATCATGCCACAAATCCCGCTGGATTTTAGCTGGCAACGGCAAATTGAGATAATAAAACGCCACATGGACACGCACATAAATTGAAAGACCGCCGTCAAAAAAGGCAGCAGAATCAGGGGAAATGTAAGGGGAAATGAAGGGAAGGGAGTTACTGGCTATTGTCTAAGACCCTTGTCTGCAGTCTTGCAGTAAAGCCCACTTAAGGCGCACGCGGCGTATGCGTTACGCAATTAGTTGAAACAGACTTAAGGCCATTCCCCAAGGGGAAGGAGACGAACACTGAAAAAACCACGGTTCTAACATCAAAATGTTGGTCTGCGAACCCAAAGTATTATTCTAAGCAATGCGTCGAACACAAACAATTCTTTAAGTTAAAAAACCACAACTTTATTTTGAGAACATTTAAAACATGAGCATGTTCTTGTTATAAGAATAAATGTACTTGAGTTGTCAAGTTAAGAAATAAACAAAAATATGTATCTCATTAAAATTATAATTGGTTTATTGTTGTTTTACGGTAGTATCATATTTATACATTTTTTTCTTGGGCTTTTAAAAATAATCTTTTATTTCTTGTCAAGTGTGGGATTCAACCCCACGATTACTTTCAAACTAAAGCGGCAATTCTAAATAGATTAATATGCTTAGCAACAATAATTCTTAATTAAAATAGTCTTTTCAAGAACAAATGTTATCCATTTTTCCCAGTGTGAAGACGCAAAGCAACGCGCATAAAAAATGACAAAAGGATAAAAAGCATTTGCCGAAAAATAAATTAGGCAAGCAGAAAAGCAATAGCGGAGAAGAGGAAGAAGAGGGAGGCGGGCAAGAAAAGAAATGACACAACTTGTACCTAAGCTTAAGCGTAAGTGCCAATTAAAAAGCTAACAAAAAATGCGAAAGAAAGGACATAAGTAAATGATAATGAAAGAACATGCTAAATAAGCGTAGACAACCAGCAATAAAAAAAGCAAAAGCATCATAAACTAAAAAAGAATCAAGCGAAACAGTTTATATATACTAAAAACTGTAGTCAACTTGAGATTGTGAATATTAAAATAAATATTGTGAATATTAAGCTGGAATTAATGCCTGAATTACCGTCAAGAAACCGGCTATAAAGTATTTACAGCTAACCTAAGCACAAAATGAAATTTTTAATAACTCACGTTTGAGATTTTAATACGATTTTCGCTTATATGTGCCTAATTAAATGAAAATATTAAAAGCTCTTTAGATTTTATTATGTTAAATAAAATTTTAATTTAGTAACAGCCATTTATTTCAAAATTTAACATAACAGTTTACTGTAAAGAATATTGAAGATGCTTAACATGATTGAGGGATGTTCATAACAGTATAATTAACATTTATATCAGTCTAATAAGAGCAATGCATTTATGAAAAACATTTCTTATTCTTGAAAAGTATCTTTTGCGTAAAAATAAGATTTTAAAAAAATTAAAATTAAAATGCATTAATAATATTTATTCACAACATTCAAAAGAATTCTCCATAAATTCAAAATTAAAATGCAATTAAAATATTAATAGCTGAATTCTTCATAAATAAAACAGAATTATAAATTCAAAAATCCTTTTATACTTTTGATGAAAAAAAATAAATTGAAATAAGTTCGTTTATAAGTTTTGAGCAAATATGACAATTTAATTCTTTCATATAGTATTACGATTTTTTAAGTATTGATAAGTTTTATTTTCTGTGCTCTTATTTCCTACAGATTTCTTATTTTCAGACCGAGCTAAGACATAAACTAAATATGGTTGTCATTAAATAAAAACTATTAAAACTCTTGATATTTAATGAAGCTAATAACCGTCAAAGAGCAAATGAAATAAGTTGAAGTTCATCAATTTCCTAAAGCATTTATCATTGCCTGAGCTGCAGCTGAAAAAGCTATCTCTTAACACACACACACACACACTCACACACACATGTACGGAACAACTAACCCACTAAACATCCCCATTTCTCTGTGTCGAGAACAAAGAAATTGAAAGAAAATGTGTAGCATACTTAGCAAGCAAAGTGGCATTGAAATAACAATAACAATAAAACAACAAGAACAACAACATCAACAACAAAAAGAGCAGCTGCAAATACTTAGTGTGTTAGCCAAAACGCTTGCCAAGTTTCTTAAGGGGTTGGGGGGTCAGATTGGAAGGTAGCGAGAAAAGGCGCAACCATTTTTCTTCAAGGCAAAATGTAAATGACGCCATAATTGCAGCCATCAAATGAAGCAGCAGCAACAACAAACTAAAGGGAAAAAATCCACAGCAGGTCACAATTCCAGAACCCCTCTAAACATCCCCCTTCTTACTATCCACCCTTCCTGCCACCGAAAAAAAAAAAAGAATGTTCAATGCGTGCAACTGAGCGTTGCAAATCGCGTCGCATCCCAAAAAACTTGCCCCATTGCCATTACAGTTCCAATTCTACGCTCGTTTTCCTCCAGCTATCAACCTATCTATATTTTCTTCCTGTTCTATGCCCTAACTGACAGTACTATCATTTTCTCAGGAAATGTGAGGCAAGAGTTCAAATAAAATAAATACATAAATATCTGTATCAGCATTCTTTATATAGAGTTGTTTCTTAAACTCCAAATCTGCAAAAACTTGTCTTTGTCAAATGGAAAAATCTAAGATATACTAATTATAAATATATTTTATATATATATATATATATATATATATATATATATATATATAAGTGTTCTTAAATTAGAGCCTAAAAAATATTATACTGATAAACTTGTCTGGCGAAATGGGAATATCTTAGATATACTAATTTAGTATGGAGTTTTCATGCAACAGAATTTACTTTTAAATTAAATTCACATATATTATTAAACTCTTATTTAAAATTAAATATAAGTTATTTTAAAATATCATTTTTAGTTTCAATTGTAATAAACAAGAGTAAAGTAATAAATTTGAACTATCTAAAATAATCTAAGCACAAAAGTAGGAGTGATTATTTAATTTGCATGCTTTCAATTAAACGCACATTTAAAATGTGGTTCACAACGGGTTCAGTCACGCGGGATAAATAATTTCGAGGGTTAGATTACAGCTGAAGTTCGTTTCAAAACCGTTGTGCAGCTTTAATTCAAACAAAATTTTATTTTAAGTTCATTAAAAGCCATTTAAAAAAGCTTCAATGATTTCCAAGGGTATTGAATGTTCGGCGTTATTTTGTTACTATTTTTTGGGTCTGTCCGTGAGCTCAGTTTACAACTTGCCTCAGTTCTAGCTTCAGATTGTCCTGCCTCTCTCTCTCTTCCCAGCTTGTCTCAGTTTTGGTTTTAGATTTTGGCTGCCGCGAAACTTTTGCGGTTTTCGGCCTCCTTTTCCACTTGCCACTTGCCACCTGCCAACTGTGACCGGTTCTTTTCCCCTCTTTGCCCCCTTTTCCCACCATTTTCCCTTTTATGTTCTGCTTGGTTAGTTGGCTGTTGTTTGATTGTTTGCCCAACGGATATTAAGTCAATTGCAGCCAGCAGCCAACAGTCGCCCCAAAAGTATGCTACGCATATTTAATTTTACGATTTCTTTTGCGCCTTCAACAAGAGGAAAAAAGGCGCAAACTGTGCACATTTTAAAGATAATTCCAGGAAATGACGCAAACTAATGAGTCGTTCGGAAGTTACCCCATCTTTAGATGGATATATTAAGATAAATTAAATAAATTAAATATTATAAAAATACACTAATAATAATAATTCCTTATAAGAATACGTACAATAGATTTAAGCTTACAAAGAAAAATTCATAACATGTTATTTAGCATAAGAAAGCGTTCCTGGAATATCCATAATATGTTAACATAAGAAAGCAAACAAGTCTGGCAACGCTAAAGGAATAAGAAGAAGTCACTTACAGAGCGTAAGCTACACTTTGGGTCTGATGTTAAAGACGCAAAATGTAATATTTATATAAATGCAATTGAAAAATGACTGTGTTTTAGTTTTACAATTTTTTTTTTTCAGCAATTCGATGAAATTATTGAAAATTATAAGAAAATAGGTTTGCAATTAATTGAAATTCATTCTCATTGATCTATAGTATTATAAAGATCAGTCGACAGGTGTGTCACCGATTTCGGAAATATTATGTTTCTAAGAAAACTTACAGAAATTTGGATATGTAAAAAAGTTTAACCAAACTTCAATCTTTCTTACCTTTGTCAAAAATAGCACGATGTCAATTTGACCAATTTCTAGTATCTACAGATATCTAACTATTAATCATTGATCCATCAAACAAAGAGAAATATTGGATCAACTCTGCAATGACTATAACATCAAATGGTTTAAGTTGTAAACAAAAACTAGAAATGTCATTAGTTTATGTAGTCGCTTTAGAACATTACTTAGTTCCGTGTTCATAAAAAAATATACATATATGTAATTATATATTCTTTGAAAGTTCTGCAATTTCTCAGATTAAGTGTATCCAAATTCTCGCCATCTTTGTACTCGATTAGTTTTATACTTTTTTTTTACAAATTATTTGTCATATTCATCCCTTTTCCGTCGACTCACCGAGCGGAATGTCGCAACGCACCCAGGAGGAATTGCAGCTACAGTTGGCCCAACTTGGCTGGACAATTGGACAGGAGGCGCAATATGATAAAATAATTCCCCTGCGACAATTGGCATCGGTCATTTTGAGGGAAGAATCTCCCATAGAGAAACCAATTGAAACTGGCAGCAAACGCAAATTGCAGATTGCATCAAAGAAATCCAAACTACGCAAATCCGCTTTGGTATGCAAGAGGATCTAGAGATCTTAGTCATCTATAGGTCTATATATTATTTTACTTTCATTTCAACAAGTTTTGGACAACCAAATTTTATGTACAATTTGAATGCAACTCCAAATTAATAAATTGCAAGTTAAATTTTACTTACAAACCCATTTAATATTATATAATCCCGTATAATTTATACATCATTATTCAAGCTATTGCATTTAGGATTCCTGAGAATCGTACTTAAATTAAGGAGTTCTTTGTAGTTATTTTTGAAGACTTACAAAGTTAATTTTACGATACAATGATAAGATTCCTTAGAATCTTACTTTAATTAAGAAGTTCATTGAAATTATTCATGAAGACTCTTTATAAAAAAAAGTTTATGAAGTAAAAGTTTCAGCGAAATACAATCTTGCTAGATTGTTAAAAACTTTTGGATAAATATATTAAAAAATAATATATAGCCTATATATTATATTCCCATGCATATTAACTCAAGTTTACCTGAGAAAATGGCACGTCTTATTATTTTGTAGTTTACGCTCAAGAGAAACTTCAATTTCTTGCCAGCATCAAATATTCAAGGAAAGTTCACTTCAAATAACTAGTTGACAAAGAGGACTTGATAAGCCCGCAACTTAATGTAGACTTTGCAAGATTTATTTTATTTTGGGGCACAGTTTGTCTATCATTTCAGTATACTTAATATCCTTGATATTCCATTTTGGACCTGGCTTTTGTCTGGCTTTTGGGCTATTGTTGAAAAGGTTCGTTTGTTTGTTTGTTTGTTTGCCGCTTATCGCTGCTAAAAATTGATTTCTAAGCATGTCTTTATCACAACAACAACAGCAATGTGGATGTGTGTGTGTCTGAATACGGTTGTACTAATTATAAGGCCACTTTTGACTTTATGCCTTTATGCGGACCTTGTAATTTGTTTTGTTGAAAACTGAATGCAAATTAAAGGCCAAGTTTCAGCTGCTCTGAGCATGTGGCAAGTGTGGCATGTGGCATGTTTACCTTTTTCACTTCATATGCATAACTTATGTAAACAACACACACACACACAACAAATCTGCCCACACACTCACATCTATCGAAATTAAATTGATGAATGGTCCACACATACACAGTCTCTGCTATTAGTAAAAGTACACAAACTAATTTGATCAAATTACTCTACAATTAAGTTAAATATTCTCACAAATATTTCATCTTCAGTAGCCAGCAATTAAATTCTATGCTACTTCTTAATAATTACTAATTAAATGATGTGCAATTTGTCAAAATTCTTTGTTTAAAGTAAGACATATTTCGGAACAATTTACTATATAATAAAAAACACTTCTGCCACCATTATCAATAACAATAATTACTTAGAATAATTTTATTTTACACAGTCAGCAATTGAATAAAATGCAACTTTTAAATAAATGATAATAAAGTGTTGTGCAATTCTCAAAGCATTAACTGTTTAAAGTAGGACCTTTATCTGAATAATATACTATATTATTAATAAAATGTTTGTCACCTCATGATCAATTTTATTATTACATTTAAGTGAACGATTTTTTATTTATATTTTACAATAGTTGAAATACATTTCAATCATATTTAAGTGACAAAACGACTATAAAATTTGCTGAAAAAAAAAACAAAAAATATTTATACATGTCTAAATAATAGCATGGTCAATTAAAAGAATAAACACAAACACTAAAATAAAAGTGTTGTTTACAAACACAGATTTTTGATTTTACAACCTTATAAGGTATTTTCTAAATGAACATCAACTTGAAAGCCATACTTTTAGCACGTAGTGTGCTTAAGATATGAGAATTGTGGCAAAAAGTAAATATTAAATGGAATTTGGTTCGTTGCGCGTAGCAAATAAACATTTTCGAATGTGAATTAAACTGTTTCCACAAGATTTAAAGAAATCGTGTTAACAACAACAACAACAACATTGAAGCAAAATATTTAGTCAAGTTCTGATTTGTGGCAAACGAAAAATGGCACAAGAAATAAACACACATTAGAAGAATGCAAACTCAAAAAGAAACAAAAAAAGAAATATTAATAATAGCAAAAAGAAAAATGAATTTCCCGTGAGACTTGCAACTTTTGTTGGTTGCCCCAAAATGTATCTGTATCTGCAGTCGTAGCAGCTGTATCTGCAGCTGTATCTGTATCTATGGACGTAGCTGTATCTATTGCTCTGCATACATCTGTATCTGCATTTTCACTCGCATCTGCTGTTGAAGTTAAAAGTTTTGCCATTCTTGCCATTGAAATGTGTTTTTCATTTCACAAATGCACGACAAACTTTCAAGTGTTGCTTTTTACCCCCCTCCCCTCCCCCTCCCCTTACCTCCCACACCCCCTGTCACACACACCACTCAAGGTGAGTGTGTGTGTGAGCGATTTGAGCATGTGAACTGCCGAATTGCAGTTGCTGCTTTCGCTTGAGCAAAACTCAGCTTGCCAAGAAATCATAATCAACATAAATTCGAATCTAACTTGACAATAAATTAAAGTGACAATGGAGGACTGTTGAGTCAGGTGGAAATATTGATGGCAATCCAAACTGACAAACAACTTTAAAATCAAAATGTTGGCATCGAAAAATAATCGAGCAAATAACGAGTTTTCCCAACACACATTTTTTTTTTAACTGTCAAGGAAAAAGTTAATATAATTTCTAAATTTTCATGAATCATAAAGAAAGAAAGCAAATACTAACTAAATTGACTTTTTATATATTATAATTCCTTCCAGATTTGACAAAGTTATGTCGGTTTAATGTTTCCGAAAAATGTTAAGCAAAAATTGAAAATTTTAATGCAGAATCAAAATAGAGGACAATTTATTATACAATTGACATTTGACATGGAAATCGATTTGGAATAAAACAAGTTATGGCAGCTTTAAGTTTTAAGAATTGATATAACGACATTGATTGAAAATTTGAACAAAAAAATAAACTTATCTATTTTGATGAATCCAATTAATTATAAATTGTCAAATTGCCAAAATACAGAAAAGAGCGAAAGAAAAAAATTAATTTTCCAATTTTGATGTTGAATCAAATTACGTTTAAGCTGCCAACTTTTGCTGAATATCAATTTAATGAATTACTTTGATTGTAAAAAAAAATAATGGTGTTCAAATAGTTGCAGTCTTGGATATATCAATATAATTCTAAGTTCCAAATGCGGATTGAAAGTAATATCAATTTATGTAAGAAAAATAATTTATTTCTCCTTTTTAAGAGGCTTCATATCTATAAAAAAAAGTGGGCTTCTTGTCTGTTGCTTAGTGTAATTAGTTTTAAAGTTAAAACAAAAAAAGGCACTCACTTAATTTAAGTGAAAA
The DNA here is from genome assembly GCA_018901795.1 of Drosophila sp. st01m. Taxonomy (NCBI): domain Eukaryota; kingdom Metazoa; phylum Arthropoda; class Insecta; order Diptera; family Drosophilidae; genus Drosophila; species Drosophila sp. st01m. Next base: position 5,570,112 of record JAEIFG010000706.1, on the reverse strand, counting down.
AATCATTGAAATTTATTACACAAAATTGTGGCATAACTTATGCATTTGCATTTAAAGTGACCATGGAGACAAATGCATTTGCCTTTGAACTAAGCCATCATTATTTGAATATTCGGAATGTGTGGACTCACTTCAAAGATGGTTGACAAAAGAGGACTTCTCACATTTCGCATTCAAAGATCTATGATAAACACAAAATACAGGAAATTTCCTGTTGCACGTTTCGCATGGCAATTTGAACAGACGAGTGCTGAGCATTGTTGTCAACTGTGTTGACAGCACACACATATGTATATGTGTGTGTGTGGGTGTGTGTGTGTGGATACATTGTGTGTACATAAATCTGGGCTTACTTCTGTGGCAGCCATTACAAGTCGACGCTGCAGGACGCTGTTCACTGAATGTCGAGTTGTGTTGTAGCCAACAATGCATTTGTGGGCGTCACATTAGGCCAGGTCCAAAGGCAGTTGTTTGTAATTACAAAGATATAAAGATACAGCCCCAAACAGCTCACAAGATGAACTGAAATGTATACTGACTCTGAGTTGTTGGCCTTGAGCTTAAACTCTAGAGAATTCGACAGCAACACAATTACATTTAAACTAACAACAGACAAGTCGCGTGTAATTAGAGAGATAAAAAATGTGCTTTTATTGCTCACGATTACTGCGCCACACACACACACACACACACACAGTGGCTAAGTATTTCATTTTGTTAATTATGCATTGAGCAGCTTACAAAATTAATCCCCAAGCAACGCTAGCAGTCATAACGCCCTCGAGATCACAGAGTACCAACAAAATGGGAAAAATTCCATTTCGTTTGTTTTCTTTTTTGGCCAATTTCAATTTCAAAATGTTGTTTGCCGGCCAGCTCAATATAAACAGGGAGCAGCAACGACAACAATACAATTTGGCCAAAAATTACCTGTTAACTGTTTAGCTTTAGCTGTTAACCTCTTGCCTGCACTCAACTCAACTCAACTCAACTCAACTCAACTAGACTCGCACTGAACCTTGTCCCATCGTGCTGGCCATTAAAGCCTGTTGCCAAATCGTTGCTCTTAATGTGTCTCTGTCTCCGCCCACTTTCTCTGTGTGCTTATTGGGCGTGGTCAGCATTTAAGTTCATCAAACTAAGCCATTTGGAGGCGTGGCAAGGCCGCATGCTGTGCAAGTTCTCTCCGTTAAAAGGGGAAGGGCAGCAGGAGTTAAGCTGCTTATTATCACGTGCCAAGAAAATTGAATGGCGTGAATAAAGTCAGGAAAAGCGACAAGCATAAGTTTGAAGTACTCGCAATAAAGTGAGATGCAGTATCAAAATAGAGACTGAATATTGACCAAATTGATATAAAGCCTGTAAATCGGTTAAGATTGCGCAAAGGTATGACAGTTTAAAGTTATCTAAATATATTTTAGTGGCTAAGCTTAGCACCAATAAAATGCGCATTCAGTAAAACAGTAAGATTTGACAAAGTTATGACTGTTTAAATTAACAAACAACGAAATGTTAAATGGAAATTCGATTCAAAATAAAAATGCAGGCTAAATAATGGTGAAAATTGATATTCCGCAGGAAAATCGGTTCAATATTGACATAGTAATGTCAGCTTAAAGTTTTTGTAAAAGAGGCCAAGTAATGTTTATTTAAATGTAAGTAGCGGAAGTTACTTAAACTATGCTTCAACTTTGATTATTAAATTAATTATTGAATGTCGTAAAACACACATAGACACACACACACTTATACCTTTTTCTATAATATGTGTACGTGTGAATTTAAGTTTGTCAGACTTCGTCTATGGAAATGCTGGCAATTCAATTTGCACGACAACAACAACAACAACAACAGTAGCAAATATTTTAGCCAGATTTTCAGATTTGTCAACAAACAAAGAGAGAAAAAAGGGTTAAAATGTCTTTAACGCTAATGAAATTAAAGCGCGTGAAAAGCGTCAAGAAGTCTAAGGCACAGACTAAAGAAGAAGGCTAAAAAGAAGGAAAGCAACGTCATAAGAGAGAGAGAGAAATAGAGAGACAGGGAGAGAGAGAGAGAGAGAGAAGATACAAAGTGGGAGATAACGTTAACTGTGGACCTAAAGACAAAGTGCGCTTAAAGTAATTAAAATATACTAAACGAACATTTTGCAAAATGCAACTAGAAAATATAAATATATATGTGCAAAATAACGAAAAATGTTGTAGATTTCACTATAAATAGATAAAAAAAAAAGCCTGCAATATTTAAATACCAGGAAAAAATCACAAAGCTGATATTGATAAAAACAATAATTATGTTGGCATTAATCAAAAGAAAACACATAATTAAAACATTTACCAAATGAACCAATCTATTTACAAACGAAACTCTTTGAAACTGAACCAATTTAATTAGAAAACATTTTTCCAACAACTTTATTAAGTACACTCGAGGGGATTTAGTTAGGGATTTCACTTAAGCAAAACGAACCAATTCCGAGACAAAGGAATAAAAGTTTTAGATTGGATAATTTAACTTGGTCTCGTCTTTATTTAATTTCATAGTTCATTTTCGCACTTAGGGATTCGATTAATTAGTTGCATGCATCTATCAAAATGAGGTTGCAGAGCAGAGCAAACTTGCAGAATTAAAATGGAAATAGAGCACATGCTATAATTTTCTGAAATTTTCAGAGTCTCATCAGATTCTGTGAGAACAAATTCCAATGGGTTTTTTATGGAAATCCGATGCGCATTCATCGACGGTGAAAAAGTGTTGGTGCAAAGTTCATCACATGGAAACTATTATGGAAACTCTTATAGGACTATTTTATGTTCTATTCCACACTACTTTCCTAACAAAGTTGCTCTTTCCATTGTAAATTTCTCGACTTCTAACCAAATTGTGTAAAAGAAATGTCAAATATTCCACAAGGTCCCATAAAGCACAAAGAACTATAAAAACTAAGTGCATTTAAAGAATATTCTTAGAGTACATTAGTTAATTAGAGCAGCTGCTAAGCCATATTAAGTTATAGTAAGAGATTAAGATCTAATTTTAGTGTTTTTCCATTTGCAATTACAAGTGAAATATGCTGGGATTCATTCCAATGTAAAAGCGATTGTCTCTGATGATAATTGTAAGTAGCAATTAGGTACTATTAATTAAAAGTACATCCTCCCCCCCGCCACCTTGAGTGAATCACCTCGTCCATCGCTTTCTCCATTTTCCAACCACAATACATCTCAATAAAAAGCGAATTGTTGCATTATTATGCGAGTGCGGTCTTGCGTGTTATCGGGTAGCTAGAGGAGAGGAGCTAATAGAGAGGGAGAGCGAGAGGGGGGAGAGAGAGAGAGAGAGAGAGAAAGAGCATGTGTCGTGTGTGGACTCATAAATAAGTAAATGCATTGGAAACCAAAAGCGAAACCGAATGCCGAAAACTTCAAACGGTTGCACGCAAACAGAAGCAGGACCGACGAATAATGAACAACGACCAGGGACCGAGAATCCAACGGGGACAGCATTTTCAGGGGAGTGGCAACAAGCGAACCAACTGGAAGGAAGGAAGGAAGCTACAAAAATAATATACATTTCATGCAATACAATTTTTATTTTTATTTTAAATGTGTTTTATTATATTTTTGCTTGTGAAATGAAATGCACAAAGTCACTATGGAGTAATAAGTTCAATTTCAAATTCAAATTTCTTGTGGTTCAATATTTGACAAATTTGTAAAAACCTATGTCTACATACTCAAAATAAAATAAATATATATTTTTAAAGATTATGATGGAAGCTCATTTAAAGTCTCCCAAAAAATCCCAATTCACATTTATGCTAAAAAAAAAACGGATTTTTTTATTAAATCATGATCGGGTTGAAGAGATCAGAAAAGCATAAACAGAAAATGTCATAAACTCTACTTTAGTATAACTAACATATTTGAAAGCATTTTATGTGTTTAGTTTAACATTTAATTTCTAAAAATAAATGAAGATTTTTTTAATTATAAGATCCAACTATGTAAATTAAATTAATTGTATCCAAGTAAAGACTCCAGCTTTATATTTGAATTTTTTATAAAAATATTACACTTTCCATCAAAGTCGTAATAAAATATTACAGCTCCATTTTAGTCTTACTAATGTCCATGGCAAAATTTAAGTGTTTCGCTTTACATTTCGGATTTGTGCCAGAAAATGTACTTTTTTCCACAGTGAAAGGCGTTGAAATTTCACAAATGCAAAAATTTACAACAATTTTGCAGCAAACCGAAAAAAAAAAAAAAAAAACAAACAAAGCCCGCGGCACAACACACAACACTCTACACTCAACACACACACAAAGGAAGGTGAAGTTGTCCCTATAAACTTGTACATAGGTGTGAGTGTGACAGCATGCAAAAATTCGTATTGTTTCAGCCGATGGCATTTTTCGAATACAATACGCAAAAGAAAACAAGCAACAAAGAGAGAGCGGGAAATAGAATAGAGCGAGAGACAGAGAAGCACAAAGGGGCAAAACGAGAGAGAGAGAGAGGGGAGAGAGAGAGAGTGGGGTGTATTGTACGCATTCGATTGATACCAAGGCTTAAAATGCAACTGCAATTTAATCAGTTTTGACATAGAATCGAAATTCAAAGGGAAAATTCAAGGAAATCAACATATCTAAATTGCAAAGCTGCTGCTGCTTTCATTTATGAGGAACTGTACTATAAACCTAGAATACAAGTTAAATGAAATATCTAGAAAATCTTTTATTTATTAAGAAACTAGTCATCTGACATATTTAAGTAATTAAAATAGTTGCAATCCTTGAAATTTTTATGAAATCATTGAAATTCTTTAGAAAGAAAGAAATAAAGTAAATCAATCAAATATAAAAATTAATCTCGTAAGTATTTCAAACACTTAGTAGCTCAGTTAGATTTTTTTTAAAACTTATCTATAAAAATCCTTAACAAAAGGTTTCTCAGGTAGAAAAGCCAAAATAAATCAATATATAAAATAATTATTACCAAATTGGAGTTAATAAACACTTTTTACTAGTTGGACAACTCGATAAGATGTTTATTATCAGAGTTTTTAATAGCCGATTGAAATATTTAAGTGAATACTAGAAACACTTAATATTTATTTATTATTAATATTTAATATTTGTTTAAAATATATGAGAAAATCGAATATAAACAACGAAATAAATTTTATTATAGTATGTTAATAAGATAATTTAAACAAAGATATATTTTATTTTATACCATAATAACTTATAATTCTAATATAAAATTGAGTAAATAAGAGTTTCAAATACATCCATTTTTAAACTCTAATAAAATATTGATATAAATCAATTTTATTTATATATTTATTGAACTTTTCTAAACAAACTTCCTTATTAGTTCAAAAAAAGGTAAGAACAAAAATTGGATAACATTCAAAGTAAACAAAAAGTTGCATTAAAGTAGAAGAAAACAGTCATAAAACATTTTACATGTGTGTGAAATAAGTCTAAAAAGATATGTTAGTGGTGATGATGTTGCTGGTGGTGCGGGGGCATTAGAAAAAACTCGCTGGGCGTATATGCGGCACATACTATACATTAGGGTGTATCGATTTGTATGAACCAAAAAAAAATTTAAATTTTATATAGATTTCCATTTGTTCAATTATTTGTTGTCTCAAGCAGCTGACTATACATTTAAATTAAAAATGAAAATTTGTAAGTAAATAAAATTATTTATTATAAAATAAATACAAATATAAATATAAATATTGAATTTAAATATTCTAAAGGTACCTAAAAAATTAAGAAATTAAACGGTTTGGTCTAACATTTTATGTATGGATTGGGGAAAATCCAGAAAAACCGAGTTCACTCTTTTTGAGTTTTATCAATTATCACTAGTATTCTTCAGTGTTTTTTGTCTGATCCTGACAAGATTGTTATCAAAATTCTCGTTAGAATCGGGACTTTCAAAATGTTATAAAATTAAAGCACCAATTGTCCTTAAAACATCATTTTGTACATGCAAGAACTAAGAACACAACATAAATTACGAATTTTAAATAATATTTTGATGTACCCTAATGTAAACTCTGATGTGAGAACAAAAAAATACATGTATTTTCGAAGGCTTTTGTTATTGTAATTGTCCACATATTTCATGCACGTTTTGTCCAAGAAGAAAAAAACAAACAAACAAAAGACCAACAACAAAAAGAGGCCACAAAGCAGTTGTCAAATTTTGGAAAAATTGCAACTGCGACAGGCAGCGGCATGTGGCTTGCGGCATGTGGCATGTGGCAAGCAACACATACAATTTAATGCCTGTGCGAATCGCAATGATGAACATAATCATCTCGATTAAGAAAGATGTTGAAAATGCTCGCAATTTTCGCAGCAGCAGCGCAAATTTTGTTTATCGTTTATTTGTACACAAAATAAATAAAAAAATTATATTGAAAAGAGGAGGAAAAGTGATGGGAAATAATGCTTGACGCTCTGCTCGTATGTTTACAAAAGTACAGTTAAATCAGCCCCCTGAGTTCCCGCCTCCCACTCCAACCCATTTATGTAGCCACTTCATGTGCCGCCTTTTGAGTTTGATTGATATTTGTGGTTCTAATAACATATACAATTTTAATATTTGCACAAAACATTTCAGCATTCGTGCACGCGTTATTTGTTTGTTATTGCCCCCCTTGCCACATGACATCCAGAAACGCCCCTCACCCCCCTTCTCCACTCCCACTCCTTCTGCCTTAACACCCAACTCCCCTTGCTTTGTTGTGTGCACATAATTCCTTGGTTCGCACATGGCGTATACTTAATATTTAACTACATTTTTTTAAGTTTGTCCAGATGGGAAATTAAATCGCAATGCAAACTAATTGGTTTGGCAGATGAGATCTACAACTTTTGTCTGCCATCGATGCATAAATCGCAATGACACTTGGTGAAAAGCTAATCAAGTGCTTAATGATTTCAATAGTTCTTATTTCAAGTCAACTTCTCGACGCGACTTAAACTAAAATGTATTTAAAGTTGATTTCGCTATAATAAGCTTTTTATTTATTAATTCGGCTAAATGCGAAATTAATTCGTTTTTAAGCTTTCAGAAGCTTTCCAAGCTGCATTAATCAAAGTAGTAATTTGATGATAATAAGAATTTATCTTATAAATTCAGTTTTGACCAAAAAATAAACTTATTTCTTTTATTTCTTCTAAAGCTTTCGAAAACTTACACTAAGTGCTTTACTAATTTACGATAAATAGTTACTAGTTATAAATAGCATTCAAATAATATCGTAGCTGTTAATTTGTAGAATGGAATTAATTTAGAGATTTCTATAAGATTAGTAGAAATTTTAAGACCGTTTTTAGATTAAGTTAACCAGATGATTACTTTTAATATCTGTTTCATTTAATTAATAATAGTCTAACTTTAAGCTGATAATAAATAAATGTCATTTAATGTTTAATTTTCAATCTTGTCATTTAAATTATCAATCGTCCTAGACTTTGAATTAACCGCAGCTGCATTTCATAAATATTTTGGCTGATATTCATCACATGTTAAAGATGATAAATGGAATTTATTCAGAAATTTTTAATTTGTGGGTAATCAATGAAAATGTTTCATATTAATGGATTATTTAATTAAAATAGGATTTAATTTATAATTGGTCACAGTCGCATTTAAATAATATCTAAGCTGATAATGTGTAAAAATTGATTTATTTAATAAGTTCTAAAAAATTTGACTGAATTTCTAAAACCACTTTTACATAAATTGTATTTATTATTGAATATTAATATATGGTTCATTTAAAAGTAGTTGAAGTTTTTAAATTAATCGCGGCCGCTTGCAGCCAGTGTCAATTGAAGCTGCAGATAAAATGTAGATAGATTTTAAAATTGTTGTCTAACCTTTTGGGACTTACTGTGCAGTCAACCAGATTTACAGGATTTCTACATATAAAAGCCCAACGTTTATCTGCTGAAAAACAAAGTCCAGTGAATCACAGCTAGACAGGAACAAAGGGAGGCGCCACAGCACACAGGACACAAGACGCAGGACACACGACACAGGACACAGGACTCAAGACACAGGACACAAGACGCAGGACACAAGGCACAGCCAGGTGATGGCAATGTCAGACAAAGTATCTAGTACTTGCAACGTGGCATCTGGCGTGTCTCGGGAGCCGGTCTTAACTGGCTCACGTTGACAGTGACAGGCCGTGGATAAGAGAATAGCAGAATAACAGGATAACAACAAGTTTGAACATCACAGTGAAGTGAACTCGACTGTGGGAGACTCGCTACACGTCTTAAATCGCAATCAACAAAGCAAATATTAAGATAATATCTTCTCTTATTTTAAGTTTAAGTTTCATTTTTATTTTAAGTTCTTTTACAATATTTTGGTTGAGTTTCGGTTCAGTGGATCGAGCTATAGGAAAATGATAAGGTTCACCTTGCGCACCGATTAATCTACAAGGTTTAGTTTTGATACATGATTAAATCTGTTGCATAACGAACATTTTTATTACTTCAATTGTTTCTGTTTCAAACGAAGTCAAATTTTGAAAAAAAAGAAAAGAATTCATTGATGTAAAAATTAATATTTAAATTTAATCTTATTCTCAATTTGTTGGAAAATATAAAAAATGCAATTTTTAAAATTATCTACTTTTTTAATACCAATTAAAATTAAAATTATCTCCTTTAATTCCAATAAAATAAAGCAATAATCATAATGTTATAAATTTAAAAACTCGGTTTTTTTTTGGACTTTGTTTTCTTCAGTATTGAAGAACATAAATTACACTTAAATTTGTGGTTCTAAAAATTTGGGATTTTCTGATTTTGTAAGTTAAAAGTTGGCCTGATTTGAAATGTTCTTAAAACGCAGATGTGTTTACTAACTTTAGGATTTATATGTTCTTTACACAAAATTCTTGGTACTGAGATTTGAAAACAACTTTTTTACCGTGCATATTTGCACAAAGTTGATAGACTTTTTTGTTGCTTATTGCGTACCGGGTATGTCAAGGGAAAACAACGACTGGGGACGATTGTGTTTCACTTGCGACATTGAAATTACGTTTGCTAACTCAGTAACTCAGTAACTGTAACTGAGATTTGACCGTCTCGCGTGTCTGTTGCGACTGTGTTTCTTATCAATGTTGTTGTGGTTGCTGTTGTTGTTGCAACTGATTTGATGGCACTCCATTTAACTGTCATTTGCAGGAGTATCTCAAACAGGTAACTGCTAACTGCAGTAAAGACGATTACGCGACGTCTGCGTCATCAGAGACGTCAGTTGCTTGCACAACGCCCTCCCTACCACTCCCCCGCCCTCCCTCCCCCTCCACTCCGTCGCTTCTCACTCTCACAGAACCCTCACGGGGTTAACCACCCTTTCCCTTTATTTATATAAACAAATCCGTCAGAAGACCCAAAGAAAACCTTCAACTGCAGCCGAAGAACTTTAACTCAAAATAAAGCGGAAAGGAATTTCACACACTGAAGAAATAAGAACAACTTCAAACATAAATTCCATTCAGCTTATAGATTTATAAAATTACTTGTCTAGAAAAAATTTATAGATAGAAAAATAAAAAAATAATGATTTACAGATATTCATCACTTTCTCAATTTGTTGAAATAAATTTTAATACCATATATTCTTATAAAAGCTGGAACTTATTTAAAATGTTCTTAAAACCTGATTGTGTTTTGTAACCTGAAGAGTTTCTACGTTTTTTTTTTTTGGCCGAAATTCTTAGTTTCGGCACTAACATCTTGTTTCCAGAACATTTTTTTCTATCAGTGTATTTCCTTCATGTGATTTGTTTGGTTCAGCGGTCAGATCTAGGGGTTGTTATTGTTGATGCCTTTGTCGCAACAAATACAAAAATCCCATACATAATTCAGAATCTTCAATAACTTTCTTTTCTGATTTGCACAAGAAAATAAGAAAAGTAAAACAAGTTATTGAATTATAATTCGATTCGAGGACAAATAGGGAAATCCCCCCCCAAACACGTATCTCACTCGCTCTCCCTCTCTCTCTCTCTCTCCCCTCTCTCTCCCTCTCTCTCTCTTTCTCTCTATCCCACGCTCTTACCAAGCACACATAAAAATATATATGTACTTGCAGGTGTTAAGGAATTTTTATATGCTTTTTATTAAAATCTAGTTTGCATAGAATTTTCATTTGCTCGTCATAAAATCGAAATACATTAATGCAGATCCTTAGTCTATATATAAACATTCAAGATAACAAGATTATATATGAAAAATGAATCAATCAAATGAATAGACTCACAAATACCCTGAATTTGAATATGAGTCTTAGGTAAATTAAATTATGTGAAAAAACACACAAATTGTCGAAAAATTGATATATTGCTCACTTAAAAATAAGATTTTTGGACCTAAAAAATAGACAAAATAAAATTTGTTTCTTTTCTAAATAAGTTTTTATAATGTTCATGGAAATATAAAAGAATGAAATATAATTTTCGGCATATATTAAGCGAATTCAGAGATACCCTGTGGACAAAATTATTATAATCTTAAGAATTAAAAAAAACCTTACTTATATTTACCATTATATTAGAGAAATTATCGAGATTTAATTCTGGTATATATTATACAGTATAAGTATATTTAACAATTAAACTACCCCATTTACTCCTTTTCTATTTGCCGCCTATACAAATACAAACGAAGCTGTCATAAATTGTTTTTGCATTGTTTAAAAATTGGCAATTTTAATGCCATCTGTGAAAATGTTGAATTTATGTTTGACACCTGCTTGGCATTTGGAAGAGAGTAAACTCTTTGATTCACTGACTGCTTAAACAAATAATCATAAAATTGAAATATTTACGGTCAACGCTTAATTTACAGAAAGTGTATTAGGACTAATAAATTGTGAAAATTCATTGTTTATTTTGAATTATTTCTGCTTTTAGTTAAGCTTGTTATGCATAGCAATAAATTGCTCTCTATCTTAGTATATCTTATTTTCAAAATTATTCTCTGACATTTAATAAAGTTTTATCTAAATCCATTGTTCTGTTTATTTTCATTTGAAATTATACAGCCTTAGAACATAAACAATCTCAGTTTGCCAATGAATAAAAAGTTGATTCCCTTGCAACTGCATTGAAGTTTCTGGCCTTTGGTTCAAATTAACTCAGTTGACTTTTTTGAGCCACACAGACAGAAAAGAGGTTCTAAAATGTATATTTTGGTCTCAGATCTAAAAACATTAAATTCTCAAAGTGAAAAAACACACTTTGGTTGTAAAAATATTTGAAATAAGACTAATTTTAAGTTAATGAAATTAAAAATTGGTATATTTTAAATTCCACACGTACAAGTATAAAAAAAATGGTTCTTTAATTCTGAACACAACATTTATAAAAAAAATATGGTAGTTTATTCATTTTAAATAATATTACTATTGTTTTTTTACTAAGCCTTTATTTTCATATTTTCTAGCTCATTATTTGAAAATATTTTATTGTAATTTAAATTTATGAAATTATTATTGCTGCTTTATTTTGTTTAGATTTTATTTTGACATTTTCTGGCATGGATTTTAGTTTCGAAGTTTCTCAAAAATGGGTTTTTCCTTGGAAAAACACTTGGAGTAACATTCTATGTATTATTAATTTGGTCATGAATAGATAAAATTTTAGGATCAAAATAAGTAAGATGAATGCTTATGGCTTTAAAATTTATTTTTCAGTGTATGCTAAGTGAGTGGCAAGTGCAGAGGATTAGCAAATAAAGCCAAGGATGCAAGTATTTGAAAAGTTTGATGTAATTGAATGAAAGCAAAGTCTCCTTCACACTTCATCATCATCATCATAAAGTGGCAAACTCGTTGGTCAATCAAAACTCAGCTTGTGGTTTAAGCCAACTCGTTTTTCATGGCCAAGTTGCAAGGAGGGAAGTGTCAATGCTATAGTCTTATAGTATGATATCTGAACCGAGCCCGGGCAAAGTTTTTATTCACACTTTGCCACAGATTATCTGTGGACAATTTCCTTGCCTTGCTTTCACATACTACCATCTTAGTTTGACTTCCATTGTTGGTCTTTTCGTTGGCCGCTTTGTCTTTGGCCAGAATGCAGTTCACTTGGACGTCAACTGAGCGAGAAATGTTGGGAAGAAAACTGAAGGGTTGGGGCTTGGAAAAAGTGCTACAGGTTATGTATAATGTGCAATATTTTCTTCTGGGGAATTTTCATATAAATAGCATTTTCTTTTCCACATTAACGCGCGGCAGCTGCAGCAGCTGTTGGCTGGTCAAGGGGGGAAGGGTGGTGGCAGGGGGGACAGGGTATTAACGGAAACCAGAAAGCAAACACAAGGCGCCTCGACGCATTTTAATTTCTTTAAGTACTTGACGACCGCAATGGTCAACAGTGTTGTCAGAATTCTAAGTGCTATAATTGCTCATTTAATCCCAAAAAATAGATAAAAATAGTTGTAAGAAATTGTATCGAAGACGTAGCTAACTTTTTTCAAATATTTTCAACAGTAAAAAATTTGAACACCATACTTATTATACATTTTTATATAAAGATTCTTCAGTATATTCAAGTTTAAATATTTGTTGAAAGTAGCTAGATTTTCCCTCAAATTTTCTAGCCTTTGCAATTAAAAAATACGCAACTCTAGCGAAAAAAATCGTTCAAATGCCAACACTGATGGTCAAGTGATGTTGCAAGTGGAGAAACAGCAAGTGTTACTCGGTGGATCTCTTTCGCACCGCAGCCGCGACGTCTGTCACATAAATTACGTATACGCAGCGCGTTCGACTTACCTCTGGTAAACAAACAGAGCCGTATGAGGCACTCCAGCCAACGGAGTTGCGTGCTGGCGGCGCCAAGGGATTTGTTAGTGTATGTGGAACGTCTGCTCAAAGCCATTTGATCTCGCTTGACATTGTTGTTCTTCACGACACGCACAAACTTACACTTGAACAAAAAACCAAAACAAATGTCACCCAATTAATTATAAACAACTGTTTTTTTACTGATTGCTATCGTTAGTGTCCGTTTTATGTTTTTCTCACTTGTCTCATTAAATTTTCAACTGCGCTATGCAATTAGCTTAGGCAACAACAACAACAAATAATGACAACAACATTGAAATGTTGCGCGCCAAAAATATACAACAGCTTGCTGCTGCCACTGAACAATGTGGCAAGAATAGTACTTTCTTTGATGCGTGCGCTGTTGTTGAATGGCAGCATGCAACTGGGGACGATGCCATCGTTAGGACGCGCAAATGGCTTGGCGCGCGAGCTCCAAAAACGTAAACACACACACATTACCACGAAAATACCGAAGTGACTGAAAAATAACTTAAACCATATGGTAACACTGGCCCTGTTAAGACGTTTACACGCACAACTGTTATGAACTACACATGTTAATTTTTTGTAGTGTCAAACAAGCAGACAACATAAAAACAATTATAATAAAATTGAGCGAACCCTAATGAAAATTGCATTTTCATTTATTTTTTAAACATACTAGTATTTACATTTAATATATTTGCACGTTGAATATTGTTATGGTCTAGATATTAACCATCTCATCGGATTCAAAAGCGCGTTTTATCTTTTTTTTAACAGGTCAGCCATCGCAATCCAATCAGTGTAAAGTTGAAACAGAATATTAACAAACATTTGTATCACATAGAGACATCTTTGTAATAGTCATGTTCAAGAATTTCTTCGGCTGTTATCCGCTGCGAGGGGTTATAGATAAGCATCCTTGGCAGTAAGTCAACAAAAGGGTCGATAATGCCTGGACTGTCCTTTAGTAAACCGTAAATAATGCAAGTCCAACTAGGAAAGGTGGCATTAAAGGCCGGAAAATTGGAAACACCTGGCCAGACATCATCATTTGGTGTGCCGAGTATTTGAAATATACGAAAAAGTTGACCTATTTCAGAGTCGCCCTGAAATAAGGGCCTACTGGTGGCCATCTCAAAGAAAATACAACCGATCGACCAGATATCGGCTGGACAGGAATATCGTCTCGAACCCAATAAGATCTCTGGGGAGCGGTACCAGAGAGTGACCACTTCGTGAGTTAGAACGCGCATTGGTATATTAAAATTGCAGCTGAGACCAAAGTCCGCTACCTTGATAAGTCCAGCGCCATTAATAAGCAGATTTTGTGGCGTCAGATCACGATGAAGCACTCGACGGCGATGACAATAGAGAATCGCACAGGTTATCTGGTATAGATAGCTTCCCACCAGTTTAGTTTCCATCAATTGATTCGGTGGCAATGATTCTATGTATTGGCGCAGATTCATTGGAAGATATTCAAGAACTAGATAAAAATTGTTGTCCTCAAACAGCAGATCCAACAGGCCAACAATATTTGGATGCTTAAGCTCCCTGAGCAACGATATCTCTCTAATGGCAGTTGCAGGTATGCCCTCCGGTCCGATAAAATTTCGCATGTTTTTCATGGCCACTATCTCTCCGGTTGCACGACTCAGACCCTTGTAAACAATGCCATAAGAGCCTTCACCGATTCTATCAATTATCTCATACTTCTCCATACTTATATTAGGCAATGAACTTCGAAATTATTCAAACTGTAAATGTAACGAATACTTCGATGCTGCTAACTGTTGACAAACAAAATAATGCTGTGTTATGTTTGATATCGAAAAAAAATCTGAAAGTTAAAATCAAATATTTACCATATAAATACAAATGTCGATGCACTAAGTTCCATGCGGGATTGGGGAAAAGAAGAAGAAATAATGCATGAAGCCAAAACCTTAACCAAAAAATTAACAGATACCAGGGCTTAAAAGTAGATCAAATATCCGTTTCGGTTCCTGTACGTTCCAAAATTAAAGTTCCGGTTGAATTAATTTGATTGCGTTATCAGTACGGCTTAATAATTCAATGTATACAAAATTTAAAATGTTGAATAATTCAATAGAGTATTACAGATGTAAATTGTACATGCATCTAACGTGATTGAATTTTTGGAATATTGTTCAATGTGTTGGAAGTGTCGCTTGCGTTATGGCTTTTCGCGTAAAACGGAAGTTTTGCAAAAAAATAACGTATGAACATGTCGACAGCTTTGGCAAGCAGTTAAAGTGGCAACGCCGGCGGCATAACAGCGCACAACCGTTGAGTCACCGTTGTGCCGTAGTTGAATTTTAACCAGCAATTTGTATACATGCATGCCACTGTTGCCAACTTAGTTATGTTGTACCTAGCTCTGGTTGCTTGATTGCTGGAAGATAATTTAAACGGCTTTTAGCTGGAAGTCTGGCAAAAATTATATATATTTTCGGCTATGGTTTTGGAATATATAATTGTTTGAAAAATATGTAAGTGTCTCAAAAAAAGGACGTAAAATTAAATTTAGATGCTTTCCGGCCAGAAACAGCTATTATGCCACTAAGAGTTGGCAACACTGATACATTTGCTGATATACAAATTTTATCTGCCGTTTGTTTTTAATTTAAGCGTAATTGGATGTGAGCAGAGTCAAGTTGGCAACGTTAACAATGCGCACGCTGAGTGACAACAATTGCTTGACGTGCCTGCTTAAAATGGACCGTGACAGCGTACAGGGGACGCACACAATGGACATGGAGTTAAAGCGTCTGTTGATGCAGCATCTCAAATGGCAGCAGGAGGAACTCAGTGCGGAATTGTTGCCCAAGCAGCTGTGCACGTCCTGCTACCAACAGTTGATCAACTTTGAGCAGTTTCAACAGCAGGCAGGCGAATGCCGTCAACAACTGTTGGTCATGCTACAGGAATCCAAGATGCAAACAGCCAACTTCGAGATTGTCTACGAGGAGGAATCGCCAGACAACAATGATGATGAGCAGCAGGTGCAGCAGCAGGAACTGTTGGCAACAGCTTCTATCAACTCCGATGATCCATTTGATGAGCCCACGCAAGGTACTGCTCCCATGGAGGAGACTGGGCTACGACGTCGCTGCAAGGGCGTGAAGAATAGCTTTTAAGTGTGCGCAGTGTGGTCATTGCTTTGCCCACAGCATGACGCTGGACGCACACGTGCGCAAGGTGCACGAGGGCAGCAAGCGACCATTTAAATGCGATCGCTGTGACAAATGCTACAGTTTTATGGGCGGCCTCTATACACACATCAAGGAGATACATGGCACACAGGCACGCTCCTATCCCTGCGATCATCCGGGCTGCGATCGTGTCTACATCAGTTGCATTGCCATGCAGAAACACAAGCGATTAAAGCACAGTGCCCACACCACACTCAACATGCGCAAATATGTGTGCGAACAATGTGGCGCGACATTCAATCAGACGGCGAATCTTAAGTATCATCGTCGCACCAAGCATCCCACGGCGGCTGAGGCGGCCGAGAATGCACGCGATAGCGAGCGACATTATTGTGATATATGCCAAAAGCACTTCCATTCCCGCTACACTCTCAAATACCATACATTGCAACAGCATTCGCAATCTATCGGAACTGGCGGCGTCGAGCAGATGCAGCATGAATGTAACGTCTGTGGACGTCGCATGGCCAAGAGATTCATGCTGGTGCAACATATGCTTATGCACACGGCTGATAAAATGCCCTGCGAACACTGTGGCCGTCTCTTTGCCCGCAAATTCGAGCTGGAGGCGCACATTCGTGCTGTGCATCTCAAGTTGAAACCCTTTGATTGCAAATATTGTTCGGAATCGTTTGCCTCACGCAAAACACTGCGTCATCATGAGTATATTCATACCGGGGAGAAGCCATATGTCTGCGATGTGTGTGGACAGGCATTCCGCCAGCAGACGTGTCTCAAAAACCATGGCAAGATCCATGATAAGCTGCCTAGTGCCACCAAGTGAAGCAGAATTTAGTTTTAAAAACGTATTTAAACAAACCCAATTGGATAATAAACAAAGTTTAATTGTATCTTAACTCGGAGCTGGTGTTTTTGGCTCTTCCCCCTTGTGCTCCCTTTCACGCTCTATGTACGCTGGCAGATCGTCGAGTGGCTTAAAGTACAGATGGACTGCCTGAGAGCCGGCCATCATGGCCAGCATTGCGCTGCCCAGAAACTTCATATATTGTCCCCATGAAACTCCAGCGGGCATCTTTAAGCTGTTGTCTGTGTTGCTGCCTCTGACTTTGCCTGCTCCTGAAGCTGCTGATAATGCTCCTGATCCTCCAGATAGTTCTTTGCCTGGCGTCGTTTAAATGTGCGGTCTGTAAACAAAAGATGATTGGACTTTAGCGAAATCACATATGGAAGACGATTGTTATAGACTCACAGAAGTTCGTCTCTCCGACCGTCCAGTTGATCATAGAGAACTCCAATGCCGCACCGAGTACAAAGAATATTGGCAGGAATCTATAGTTGCCGAAACGTTGCTTGCCGGGCCAATTGTCGAGGAAGCGTCTTAAGAAGCTGCTGTGTAAAGTCATTTGTTGATTATGTAAGCAGGCGGCAACTGGCCAGGCTGCCCAGGCGACTTTCCTTACTTAATACTTCACAGTTTTAAACAAAACAATTAATTTTGTAGACTTCGCCGCTTATAGCTTAGCTATAGCACAAAAATTTAATACAGCAATTTAACAATAATGTTCGTTATTCGAAAGGGTAACCTTTCGGTATGTTTCACTTGTCAAAATGGTCAGCTGTTCGCTGTCAGCGCAGCAGACAACTGTTAATGGACCGCTGTTTTTAACATGCTGTTATTGTTTGAGCAGAGTTAATTGCTCCTCACTGTTATTATTTGAGCAGCACTGTAATAGCTGTGATTTAACAGCGTTGGCGAAATTTTGGGCAAGTCAAAAGATATAGAAATGTTAATTTTTTTACCATCAGTTCAATTGACTTCCAATGCTCTTCGCTGTTACTCCAGCTGTCATCCATCTCTGCCAGACACCGCAGTCTGTTATGTGAGCTGTTAGTCTTAACATAATCTGTTATCTTTACGTTGCGCCTTAAGGGCATAAAATAGCTGTTTCTGGCCGGAAAGCATCCGAAAAATAGCTAAAAATTCTAGTTTGTTTAGTATTGCTATTTATTAAACACGTAAACATTTAAATTATTGCAAAAGTTATTGATTCTAAACGTTTTTTGCATGTTTAGCTATTAAAACGCAGCAATATGATACACAGTCTGTTCATAGTAAACAGCAGCGGGTAAGCAACTGAATTGACCATATGTGAAATTTTTGTCCCTTATCAATGCAATAAATTAAACTTGATAAATTTGTAATTTTTTGCATTTGCAGTGAGGTGTTTCTGGAGAAGCACTGGCGCTCCGTTGTCTCGCGTTCCGTGTGCGAATACTTTCTTGATGCACAACGTGCCGCACCATACGTAAGTTATGATTTTCTTTGTTGCAGCCACGTTTGCAATTGTTTTTATTGTTGTTGTAGGATGTGCCGCCCGTGATTGCCACGCCCCATTATTATCTGATCACAGTGCAGCGGGACAGTGTGTCCTTGGTGGCAGCCTGCAAGCAGGAGGTGCCACCATTGTTTGTCATTGAGTTTCTGCATCGTGTTGTGGACACATTCCAGGATTATTTCAGCGATTGCTCCGAATCTGTGATTAAGGATAACTATGTCGTGGTCTATGAGCTGCTCGACGAGATGCTCGACAATGGCTTCCCCCTCTCCACCGAGAGCAACATACTCAAGGAGCTCATCAAACCACCAAATATATTGCGCACAATTGCCAACACCGTCACCGGCAAGAGCAAGTTCGTCAAATGAATCTATACAGTAATCTATAACTGCAATAATCCGCTTTCTTGCAGTGTTAGCACCATATTGCCCTCGGGACAGCTCTCGGCAATTCCGTGGCGACGTAGCGGCGTGCGTTACACAAACAACGAGGCCTACTTCGATGTCATCGAAGAAGTCGATGCCATCATTGACAAATCCGGTTCCACGGTCTTTGCAGAAATACAGGGTCATGTAAGTGTCAAGTGTATCAAATCACGGTAAATCTGTGATACATTAGGGCGCATTAATTGAATTCCCAAAAAAGGTAACTCAAATTTGTAATTGATAATCAATTCTAAGATGTTTTTATAAACTATAGTTTTAAATCGTGTGGAAATCGTCATTAAATATAAACCTATTTTTTCTAATTTATTAAATGTTTATTGTTTGTTTTACAGATCGACTGCTGCATCAAGTTGTCGGGCATGCCGGATTTAACGCTATCGTTTATGAATCCACGTCTATTTGACGACGTCTCGTTTCATCCGTGTGTGCGCTTCAAGCGTTGGGAGGCGGAACGTCTGCTCTCCTTTATACCGCCCGATGGCAACTTTCGACTGATGTCCTATCACATTAGCTCGCAATCTGTAGTGGCCATTCCGATCTATATACGTCACAACTTTTCGATTAAGACGGGCGAACAGGGGCGGCTCGATTTAACGATTGGTCCAAGAAATACGCTTGGACGCACTGTCGACAAGGTCAAGCTGGAGCTAACGATGCCCAGGTGTGTGCTCAACTGTTTGTTGACGCCCAATCAGGGCAAATACACCTTTGATTCTGTGAGCAAAACACTCTCCTGGGATGTCGGACGCATTGATGTCTCCAAGTTGCCCAACATCCGCGGCACAGTAAGTTTAAGAATTTTCAATCCATCTCTAATGAATCCGCATTTAATTAAATTCCTTTTTAGGTATCTATAACCCCTGGCAGCACCAATATTGATGCCAATCCATCAATCAATGTGCAATTCCAAATCTCACAGCTTGCCGTCTCCGGGTTAAAGGTGAATCGCCTGGATATGTACGGCGAGAAATATAAACCCTTCAAGGGCGTCAAATATTTAACCAAAGCTGGCAAATTCCAAGTGCGCATGTAGCCACGCCTCCAACCGCCCACAAGCCACTCGTCTAAGCTTTAATTAAGTGTACAAAAAAGAACAAAACAACTAGGAACTCTTTAATTTAATGTTCAACCTATGATTCTTAACTGTATCGCTATAACTATTATTATAACTATTATTATATTCTCTTTTTTTAACTTTATCCAAAATAATGTGTTACAATTTTATTTTATTGATTGGCGGTTCGATTGCTTGATTGATTGATCGAAGCATGACGTATCGATTTAAAAATACTTCGGAAAAGCGAAAGTTTAATTTATGTTATCGATTTGTATAAAAAAAAACCTTCAACTGAACTCTAATTTGATTCAGCATCAAAATTATAATAGTCCATTTTTGCGCCTTTCATTTTTTATACTATGAAATCGTTTTATTTTTCTTGCAAAATTTCAATATTTTTATTATTTCACCTCTTGTTTGATTCTGCATTGAAATTGCATTCCATTTTTTCCCTGTACTCTCCTTTTTTATGCATTCCCACTTGACATATAAAAAAAATTGGATTTGGAGCAACTGGATTTTCGTAACTCGATGTTCGATTTTTAATTTAACATTAATAGAATGTATAAAGTTCGTCAGCCTTTCTTAACAATATATATTTTTTAGAATCTTTATTTAAGAGGTCAGCTTGTATTTTTAATCATAATTATAGATGGTCAAAACTCTTTTTAAGTACTACCATTTTATAGTCACAATATTCAGACCTTACAAATCTGGCAAAAAAGTTTGTTGTAAACCAGATTTTTTGTTGTGTATAAATGAAATTTGCTGTCGTTTCTTATTTTACTACTTCAACAATAAACACCAAAGGCTAAATAGAGTCTTAAGTTGATGCAGATTCCAAGTATATGTACTCTCCTTTTTGCTAAATGATCGTAAAGGGCAACGAAAAATAAATTTTTTAGAAGACTGCTTTTTTATAATATATTACTTAAGGACCTTAAGCAGTTTTAAACATCAAAAAGTAGGTTTAAAAAAGTTTTTTACGCTTCTTCGATATAGGTACATAGAATTGCAAATATGTTTCAGTTAGTTAAATTCAAATATAATAATATTTTTATAGGGCATTTAAGGCTGCTCTTCCAGAGACCCACAAATGAATGTGTTGAATACAAACTGAAAGGGAGACAGAAGACAACACACACACACACTGAGTGTGTTGGTGTGTGAGTGTGCGTGTTGGATCGCCATATTTAAAACTGGCTGCAGAATCTTGTTCGCCACTTGACTGGAAATCAAGTTGCAAGTCCGCCGCTTGGCAACAAACTTCAAGCGAACAAAAAACCAA
The DNA here is from genome assembly GCA_018901795.1 of Drosophila sp. st01m. NCBI lineage: Eukaryota > Metazoa > Arthropoda > Insecta > Diptera > Drosophilidae > Drosophila > Drosophila sp. st01m. The sequence goes on along the minus strand of JAEIFG010000706.1, from coordinate 5,548,910 downwards.
TAAATTTAAATGAAAATGCAAAACTTGATTTGTTTTTTTTTCCATGTCTCTCGCTCTCGCTCACTTTTGGCTGCCACATTACTTGTATATATATATATATAAATAGTATATATTTATCGAGTATATATAGCTTGCAGTTCTGTTGTCTGTGACAACCGGTTTTTTGAGCCCGCAACTTGGCCAGGCTTTTTCGGATCTGGGCTTTTGGTTTCAGCTCGCGTGCAACGGTAGCCAACAAGCGCCACCAAAAGCGAGGAGACGCCTTCCATCCACACAGCCTAGACTTGCTACACACACCGACACAAAACACACACACACACACACTCCCTAACTTAGCCAAAATTGCGAGCGTGGGAACAAAAAAAAAACACAAAAACAAGAAAATAAGAAGAAACTAAGAATTATATAAAATAGAATTTTAAACTGTAAGCAGCATGTGGCATGAGGCATGTGGCATGCCACATGCTGTGCCACGTTCAAGTCTATGCCATAAATGCGCTGCAAAATGCTCATTAGTCTCAGCCCAAGCCCAAGTTCGTTGCCTAAGTCTTTCGTTTGCTGTCGCCATAAAAAAACTAAAAAGTAAGAAGAAAACTTGTTGAGTTTTCTTTCTTGCCTTTTTTGCCCATATTAATTATTAACTTAGCCATTAATGTTAACAGTTTTGCTTTGTTAATTGTTAAATGAATTGTTAAATATTTATAACAATTGTGCCATAAGCGTTTTTCACATTTATTGTTGCTGTTGTTGTTGGCTTAATTAATTCTCTCGCAAGTGTTGAAATAATTGTGTGTGAAAATAAAATCTTACTGAAATTGTTAACATTTAGCAACCTACACACACACACACACACACACACACTGAGAACGTCGCCGCACAGAATTCAACTTATTTGCATATGACAATCGCAGTTCTTAATGGCAATTTAACTTAAAGTTGAAACTGGTTTAAGTATGCAACCCCTCCCCCCCTTACCCTCTTTATCCCTTCACTCTACCTGCTTTGTGCTGCCTCTCTTCTTTTCCTCTGCCCTTCATTGCCATCTCTCAAGTTGTTCATCTTTGCAAATCGTTAAACATCTCACATTGACTACAGTCAAAGGATTGATCTTGCTAACTGAAGAAGACATTTGTGTTCCTCTCTCTCTCTCTCTCTCTCTCTCTCTCTCTCTCTCTCTCTCTCTCTCTCTCTCTCTCTCTCTCTCTCTCTCTCTCTGTGTCTCTTTCTGTCTCCAACTTGTTTTTTTACTATCTCTATTTGAGCCTAACCCATTTTTGAACCGGTTCATTGATGCCTCAACTCATATTTTCCCCTTAAGTCATCTCTTTAATCGTATTAATCTATTTATTCTTCAATATCAACAGTTTATCAATATGAAATGAACTGAAGGATCTATTTTAATCAGTTTATCAAACCGGAACAAATCTTGCTTGTGTTCGCATTTAGTTTTCACTTCGTATCCAAAACCTTAATATACATATATTGAACTTGTAGAGGTTACCGGTTTCTTGAATACTTAGGTTTCGAAAAATAGATTTCGTTGGAGAAAAAAAAAACAAAATTAGTTGTAAAAACGTTTAAGAAAAAAAATTCCATAATTTCAAAAAGGATCTTTCTATTTCAAAACTGATGGATAACTCTTTTTTGAAACTATCGAATTTTTCTTTAACAGTCTCAAAATCTATACAAGTTATTGTATCCTATTAGCTTAATGGAATTTAACTGAAACTAATAATTGCAATTATAATTAATAATAAAAATAAAACGGAGAGTTTTTTGGATTCGGTACAATTAAGTATGATTTTTAATTTCAATCGGTTAATACCGTTTAAAGGTTATGGGATTGGTTTCATTTAAAATTTCGTTAATTTAAATTTAAATATAATAAATATTTAAACTAATTATTAACCAATTATATATCACTAATCAATTGCTTTTGAATATGTTAAACAATCTTGAAACGTTTAAAAAAAATAATTTAACATTTCAGCAAGTTTTATAAAGCTAAGAAATGAATTTCTATAATTGAAACATTTTTTTTTAGAAATTCCAAGCACATTTGTACTAATTTTGAAATGTTTATGTTTATTCAGTTAATTTAATATATGAATAAAAAATTTATAAGATTAATTGAAGACCACATAAAGAGTGTAAAACTGCCTTGTAAATATTCATTTAGGATCTATACAAACCAATAAGAATCGTGACCGTTTAAATGTAAACCAATAAAACGATTGAAAATTTTAAAAGGCAGACAAAGCGCATGTACATAAACTATTTGCAGGCAGTGTTTGTTGAATGGGCTTAAGATGCTTGCAACAGTGCAACAATGCAACAGGTGCCATTCGATTAGTTCGACAATTAACGCCCAGTTCAACAAAAGTCAATTTGACTTCAACTGCAGCAAATCCTATTCAATGAATTCCACATGGTTACGCTCCAATTTCCTAATATGCTGAACAAACTCCACACTTCGGATGCGTGTGTGTGTGTGTGTGTGTGTGTGTGTGCTAAGTGATTTCAACTAAATACAAGTGCTTGCACCAGACATGCCACTCCCTGGAGAAACGTGCAACTTGCAACTTGCACATTTGTTTGAACTCAAATAGTTGTCATTTTGCTGGTCAGGCATTGAAGATACTTGAAATACTCTTGAGTATATTAAAAATATAAAAATAACAAAATTTAACAAATAAAATTATTTTTATTATACTTTATTATGCTTTAAAAATATTAAAAAATAATACTTTGACAAATCAGTAATAAATATAATTCTCAATTATTTTTTTTGGAAAGTGAGAAATAAAAATATTTAGAAAAAAATCTAGAATTTAGTTTATTGTTTCAATAAATATTAAAAATAGAAATACCATTAAAATAAAAATCATATATATTTTGAACGAAATGGTGTATTTAAACTTAGTTGTTTATATTATTAAGTTTGATTTAAGGTTTTTATCCTAAATATACTTAAAAACTAAATTTGATAATTTTGAAACTCTAATTTACTTTTTATTTCTGATTAGTGATGGGAAAAGTTTAAGTAGACATAATTATATTAATATTATTTATATTTAGTACAGAGCGACAGTTTAATTAAAGATTTTTCGGTAAATTCGTTACATTTTAATCCCTTTGTTTACCATTAATTTGTTATGTGAAAGCAGAAAATTGATATTCTTAAATTAATTACTTAAAACTAGTTGGGTTTAAGATTATCCTTTTTTCATAGAATTTAAATAAGTATGTAGCGAAAGAAAAGTGACAGTTAAGCGGACTCTATTTTCTCCCATCTTTCAATTTGTTTTCCTTTATTTTTTAACATCATTCACATTATCGCAAATTTGTTGAGTTGGTTGCGACTTCCCGATTGTTAGAGTATTCAAAATCAACAGAGAAATCAGCGACATGCATTTGTCATTAGCAACCAAGTTTTGTCTAGTTTTCATATTTGTTTTGTCCACCCCTCGTTTTTGCCTCTTTTCCCTCAAATTTTCCAACATTTTCCGTCGCTCTTCTGATTTGTTTGTCCAATGAATCGTGCAATTGCAATTGCAATTGCATTTTCTGTTCAATATCAATGATAATAATTTATGCAACTTGTTCGTTCGCACTGCGCAAATGTTTGAACTGACAAATTGTTGTTAGCTCAAGTTGTTGTTACGCTGCTTGCAATTGTTGTTGTTGACTGAAACTTGACTGAAAGTCAAAGCTCGCAAGATATGAAAACTGAGGCCAAAATTGCAATTGTTGAAACTGAAACTTGATGCCGCTTGAAGACCAAAATCCAAAGTCTAATAAGCGTCTGGCCGGCTAATTAGCAGCGCGGATTGTGCCACACTCACACACACGCACACACACACACACACACACACACACACACATACACTCACACACAGACAGACAGACAGAGCATATGAGATCCACACATTAAATTGCAAAAGCAGACGTTAACTCTGCTGACGCCTCAATAGCGGACTGTCCACATATACCCTGTAAATATGCAGACAAGGTGTGACAAACCACAATTATTATATAGTAACAAGCACCAATTATACTGACAATTCATTCCTAATTCTTATCATCCATTTCTGTTACATGCACAATCAACATATTTAAAGTGATCCATCAATTGTCTCAACCAAGAGATCTCTGGAAGCACAAGTGCTAGACTTAGCAAATTTGGTATGCGACTGTCTGTAAACCCTATAAAGCTAATTTGATGTCTTTACTTTGCACCATGCTTTCCACAGTCGTGAGACAAAAAAAAAAAACCCAAAAACTCAACTAAAATTAAAAAAATAACTATGCAAGCTACTAAAACGATAAGACTGCATTTGAAAACCATAATATAGTAATCTTATAAATACAATAATACAATAAAATTATAACTACAGGGTATCTCAAAGTCCTGGGCAGCCAAATTACAACATTTAGCGTCATTGAATAGCTCATTAAAAACGATTGAAACTTCCGTAAAATAAAGACAAAAACATAGCACAGTTCAGAAATTTAAAGACACACTTTTGAGTAGGTTACATTGGCATATATATATATATAGATATATATGTAGATCGGATATAGGACAGATTGGACCAGGGACTTGCCTAAAATAAAAACTAGAAAACAACTCGAATTCTTGTGTTTGTGGGAAATTTGTTTGTTTGTTGTGCAGTGAAGTGAAACTAAAGAGGGAGAAAGAGAGGAAAATGAGCAGAAGAGAGAGGGAGTGAGTGGTCAAGAGAGAGGGAACGAAAGAGGGTTTTAAAATGGTTCGTTCTTTGTATATTAATTACGTCTTTTTGCAAGAACAAACTTGATAAATGGCATAAACAAAAAGGCTCAAAGAGACACACGCATACACACACACACACACACACACACACACATGTACACACACACACACACACACACATGTATACTCATACAGTCACACACATGCTCACAAAGAATGAGAATGACCGAAAAAGAAGTTTTAAATTGAGGATTTGTATACAAAGTCGCCGATGATAAACAATTATCAAATTGGCAAAAATGTTAACGCACAGAGAGGAAAAGAAGGCAAGGAAAGAGGAAGAGAAGAAATGGAAAGGGACAAAGGGTAGCCGGGGAAAAAAATAGGTAACTTTGCTATGCTAATCAATGTGTATTAAATAGATTAAAATATGCTTTTCAGGCTTCCATGCGACATGATAATTTTAATGATAATTTTTATAGATATTGATAAAAATAATAATGAGACAGAGAATGAGAGAGAGAGAGAGAGAGAGATAGAGAACGAGACAGAGGAAGAAGTATGCTAACACTTAACACATTTAATTACTATTACTTAATTGATTTATTGCCGCAACGAAAACATCAGAAAAACAACTCTAACTTATAGAGATTATAATATTCGAAAAACTACGCTATAAAATAAAAGTCGCAATCAACGAAAGAGAAAAAAAATCACACGATTCCCATTGATCACAGCTGGAACTGAGAATTATATTGAAACTGTATAATTTGCTAGTCATATACTTATAATTAAATATAATTAAGTTTGGTTTAGTTCGTTTTTCATCATTTAAATGCTTTAAAAATAGGTTTATTAAAAACTGGGTTATAATAGTTGGAAAATCGTGCTAGTTTAGAAAAAGAAGGAGATATTGATATTCACTGCAAATGAAGAACATTCATCTTGTATATTATATTTTTAAAATAGGACCATTTTAAGATTAAATTATTAAGATTTACTGAGAATATTCATTGAAAAGCTCGCATTTCTAACGATATATAGTAATATGTAATCATATTTATAATGATCATAAACTGTTAGGAAAATACTAAAATCTTTTATTTAAATTGAATTAAAGGCAATCGCGGGTTCCAAAGAAATATTTATTAAAATACCAGGTCAGAAAAAATTATTTTTATATATTTTATGAAAATAAAACAACTAGAACAAAAAATAATAATTATTTGAAACCCTGTAATATTTATTTATTGTCTATGGAAGATTGAAGTAGATGACAACTTCTGTCAAATATATAATTATTATTATAAATATTATAATTATTATAATTAAAAGGCTGTCGGGATTGTAATGAAGGATTAATCAGCTTGAGGGAATTAAAGAGGACAGAGGTAGGTTTTTAAAGTAAATCTGCAATTAAAATTACAGAAAAAATAAGTGAATGTCTGAATCAATTCAACAACTAAAGTCAAGCATATAAAACGCTTAAATAAACTGTTTGCCTCTCTCTCTCTCTCTCTCTCTCTCTCTGTCTCTCTGTCCCTCACTCTCTGTGCACCTCTGATGACCTTGACAAAAGGTTAATTCAGAAACAAACGAATTTGCCGGCAAATGTCAAATAAATTGTAATTTTAATTCAATCTAAACAAATTGGCAAAGCGAAAAGTTAAACGCGTTGCATAAACGCGAATCAACATGCGGCTCAGTGGCGACCTCTGGCGGCAGTAAATTGCATAACATGATAGTCCCACAGATATATCAATGTGTGTGTGTGTGTGTGTGTGTGTGTGTGTCGGACATATACACTTAATTTTAGACACAATTTATTTATTTAAAAGCCAACTATCAAACGCTTTTCAAATACCCTGTACCTCCACAACTGCGGTATGCTCGACTTGTTTGTAAAATAATGAAATTATTGCTTAAGGTCATACTTAATTTTTTACAGTGTAACTGCAATTTTTAAAACTTTTGCTACTATTTAAGCATCAAAGAATGGGAAGCAATTTTTCAGCTATTCTGTCTACAGGGTATCTCCACTTCGAGCCTGCTGCCCGTTGTTTAGTGGGCTCGTCGTTTCACATGTCAGATTTATTGTTATTGTTTTTTTTCTTTTTGTCGCCAGCTTTTGTTTATTGTCTTTGCTTATTTGTAGTTATTTTTTCTTTTTGGTCTTTTTTGTTATTATAATTATTTTTTTCATTCTTCTTTTCGGAGTTCAACAACTGTTTGAAGTTGATCTCAGCTTCCAAAATTCTCAGTTCCCAGCTAGTGGTTCGTTTTCTAAATTTAACAGCAATACCAGAGGCTTCAGTTATTTGTGGACATATAACTAAATTGTGCATAATCCATAAAAGCATTACATAAACAAACATACCCTGCAATATGGTAAATGTTCTTGAATTGAGAACGATTTTTGTTATCTCAATAAACTAAGTATAAATTATATAATTAAATAGTATAAAAGTATAGTATTTTAAATACCACAAAACTTGAGGCTGACAACTTGAATTTTCGTATTAAAAATCATGTCAAATTGATCAATAAAGTCGCCAAATTCCAACTGTCATAACTCTATCAAATTTCAAATGTAATGTCAGATTGATTAGGAATTTACGACTAAATTCATCTTGGTCTTAATTTTTAATTAAATAAATTCACGAAATCTATTTTCTTTGGGTCTACGTATTTCCTATGGAATTTTAAAAATTTGATCTATGTTATTCGGTTTTAGTCAACTCTAACTGTCGTAATTAATATTAAACAACAACTTAAAAAAGAATCAGACAAATTCGATAAATTTTGACTTAAATTTTAACTTCTCAAGTTGCTATGTGGAAGAAACTTTGAACACTGATAACATGGGAAAACTAAACCGATTTGTAATGTCAAATGTAATGCGAGATTGAACAGGAATTTACCAAGAAAATATTATTATATTTTTTTTTTTTGGGTCTACGTCTTTTCTTTTTAAGTTTGAGAATTGTAAATGTGGAGTTTTCGGAATTAGTAGAATATAGCAGACCAAATTTGGACTTATAAAGCTGCAATGTCAAAAGACAAAAAACCTTTAATACTCATAACTTGGAAAAAACTGAATCGATTTTCAAACGGAATTAGATATAATTTTTGATGTGGCCCTTAAATAATTTCTGCATGCAAGCTTTATTTATTTCGTAATGATTGTCACATATCTCATCATATAACGACGGCAGACCTAACGTAAGGCACTGAGGCAATTGCATTTATGTGGAAAGTGTGGCAATTATGGCATTTCAACCTGATATCGAGCGGGCGTTGCAAGATAGTTGTGGCAACATCTCGGGCAGAGCAACTATCCACAAAGACACCCCGTGCCCTGCATCCGCTGTGCAACAAGTTGATGTTGTGTCTGGTCAAGCAAATTAGCATATCAAATTGAATTAAACGCCAGCAATTGTCCAGGCGTGCCCTCAATAAATAAATAAATAAATAAATATATATTACGCAAAGGCAAGAAAATGCAAAGAATAGCGAAATTCAAGTGAATTACAGAACTCGGAACGCACCCCAACAAGTTGAACCCCATTTATTGCAGTAAAAACAAATATACTAAACTATTGTATATATATGTACATATATAAAAAGGTCAACAATAAGTTATAGAATTTGCAATTGGAATGTGAGAAACGTGGCCACAAATTGAGCAATTTATGCATTTGATACGAATATTACAGCACAAATATTGAAATATTGCCCATTTATTATGTTAATAATCGACTCGAATAGCAAATAATCGATGCAATATCGATTCTTGCTGAAATTGACTTTTATGGCAAACTGCTGATTGCATATTTAATTGGTTTCGCTTTCATTTCGTTGGGAAACAATCAGAATGTAAAATGAAAATCATTTTCAAGGTAAATATATCATAAGTTTAAAAAATTTAAATTATTATCGATATTAATGAGTTAATAACTATTATTAAATATATATAATATATCTGATAGATTCATTAGACTGCAAGCAAGTCTACTTCAAAACGGAGATATTATGATTAATTCTTTATTTATTTTTTCGTGCGGATCACATTACAACAACTCAGCATTAAAATAAGCAAATAAATAAACTTAAAATTTATTTGCTTTAAGCATGATATTCTAATATCTGTTAACGTCACACTGTTAAACTCGCACTGCTAACGTTATCCCTCTCTGTTAACCTTAAGTTGCTAATGTCCCACTATTTTCTTAATAACGTTATGCTTCTGTGGTTATTTACTAATAAAACCATTTGTCTTTTCTCATAGTGTTAAATTAAAATATCATTTTACTTCTCTGTTATCGTTTCCTGTGCAAGAAACCTAAAATACATGATGTAATCTTAAGTTTCTTATATCTCTTAACGCCACGCTGTTATCCACACTGCTAATGTCCTCATATTACTCTCATCCTGTTAGCGTCACACTGTTATTGTCCTCTGTTATTCCCCCATTGCTATATACTAACAGTAACGTTTCCTTCTCTCTTAGTGACGTATTCTCTGTTAGCGTCACTTTGTTATTTGCACTTCTCTATTATCTATTTCTTTAAGAACTTTCTTTAAGAACGAATCACAGTTGCGCATTATTTTTTTGGGATCTGTACGAAAATGTAATCTCACATTTCTAGAGACTGGCTTACATACAAACTTCGATGGGATTACGTAATTGCACTTGACCAAAGCTCCATTCTGTGGCATTTCATAAGCTGTTCGTGCTATAACCATGGCATACTTCCAGCGTAAATCAGCGACAACTGAGAACTAAGAATCGGGAACCAAAAACTGTCGTGGCAACTGAGAACTTCAGAATAAACAACAACAAATAAATACGGAAAAATCTAAAAAGAGTGGCACGGCACGAGTGTCGCAGTTTGTAATCGGATATTGTAATAACTCACGATTGGATCCCGGAACACCCTGTATTTACAATTGATGCATTGTGGAGATGATGGTCCCTTTTTTAGATAATCCCTTGCAAAGCGAATTTATAATATTTTATTGTTCCAAAGTAATATTCTTCATCCTGAGTCATTATAATCCCTTCCGTCATGCTAAGACTTTGTACCATACAGATCCGTCTCTTTGCGGTAGACACAACATATGTCAATGCCAGCTGGATCAGACTACTATATCATTTAGTTGCCACAGAAACGATTGATAGGAAGTTAAGTTATAGTATGAGTAATTCAATTTGCTTATCGAAAATGTCTTTACGCTAGTCCTATTTATTCTGATTAAATGTATCTTATATCTGACTATAATATCATATAGCTGTTAGAGGTAATACTTCGCATCTATCGATACAATATCATATAGCTGCTATAGAAAATATATAGCATCCAACCAAATCCATGAAAACCTTTTTGTTTTTACGAAAAACATTTGCATTTTCATTTGCTTAGGATGTGTTTTTTTTTATTTATTACTTTCATTTAATTTATCTAACATTTAATAGTTATAATTTCTTATTAGATGTCTCATAAGGGTATCAAATCTACGGCTTCTCGAAAAAAAAGCTGCAATTCTCTTCAGGTTTTTGTGGTCAGTCTCCCGCCTGATTCATTTGCAGAGCGTATCGAGTTTCCCTGGTTGCCAACTAGACGAAACATTGAGTCAGCCAAAACGAAGCTTGACACGTGTTGCAACTGCCGGCCGACTGCATTTTCTCACTTCAATGGCAACTGTTGAGGCTCCAAGTCACAGTGGACACAGGCTACAATGAACTTGACTTAATTACTAATAAAAAACCTCTAAATATAAGGTTCCCAATCAAATCGTAAAATGCTACTGGAAATTCGTAATCTACGTTCAAAAAATAAAATGTTTTCTACTTAGAAGCTATATTTCTAAAATTAATTCCAAGTCCACGCTTTATATAGGTTGAAAAATGTAATTATTTTAAAATTCTATATATTATATTATTATTAGCATATTAATAGTGCTTTAAGTCCTATTCCGACCAGATTACAATCAAAACTTTTGTTAGGACCAGGACTTTAGAAATCTGATAAAATCAAAGTATTGTACAAATTGTACTTTAGTCTCTACAAGGAGTAAAAACCCAAAGATTTTTAATTTTAATGTGGGAATTTTTATTTAGAACACTATTTTTTTTTTCTTTTTTGTGAAATCATCTTAGAATTGACCGTAAATTAGGAATTTGGGATACCAAACTAAGGCAAATATTGATATTAAACCCATAAATTGATAAGGAGTTTATAGAGCAGGAGAAAGTAATAAAATGTTTGCTACAGTACGTACTCGCTATAGTAAACACTTGTAAATTCATGTTTATCCGACCAATATTGTCGAATAGAATAAATAGAACAATAGAGAGAGAGAGAGAGAAAACACTTATAAAGCATATTCCCTACAGTAAACACTCCCTAGTTGCCATTGCTTTTGAGTAAATAAATATTTATAGTACTAACAATCATTGGCAATAAGTAAACAAGATTGCTAGAGACTTATGCTACAGTGTGCACTGCCTACGATGAATATTTGGTATAAAAATGACTGCAGTTTAAATATCAAAATTGCATTATATTTTATACTAAACACACCAAAAATTTCATTGCTTAACCTTAAGTCGCTTGATTTTAACCAACGCACTTTAGGCAGTGTTTACTGTACGTAGAATGCATTCTGACGAATTTGTTTGATTGCTTAGAATGCTAAGGCCAAAGCAACCTTTGAAGTTTGCTTAGTGAATGTGTTGTTTGCTTTAAGATTTATGACTTTTTAAAAAGTTATAATACCCTAACAATGGACAGCATGATTTTCGAAGAACACTTTGCAATGCTTAGAAAATTAAACACATAAATATTTTAGTTTTTATATGAATAGTTTCAAGATTAGCTATATTCTGAGACTATGAAGGCTGGAAATTTATGAAAACTTATGAAAATTCTTCTAATACTCATTTTGAAATTATTTTTAAGCAGTTGACATTAATTTAATGCAAAGAATGTAAAATATTTTAGAGGAAAAACTGTCTACTAAATGTGTAAAACTATCGATTTTATTGTCTATAATACTTATTTTCATCATTTCCTCATTTATAGAGTTTTTAATCTTTCTTTGCAGGGTATTCAAAAATCAACATTTGTAAATCACAATTTTCACTCAGTGTGAGTTTATTCCAGAGTTCACTTTCAGTTTTTGTGTTCACTTATTGTTTGCGCACGCGCAACTTTGAGGAATAAAAATAGATAAAAAAGATATCTGAGAAGAGATGAAGAGAAGCGTAAAAAGTAGATAAGATTGTAATAAAATAAAACGCATTTAGATTTATGATTTTCCTGTTTGTTTCTGTTGTCTTTTCTTTCGTAATATTGTTGTTCTTTATTCAAAAAATCGTCTTTAAAAAATAATATGGATTTTAAATTCTTAAGATCTTAGCAATCGGTAAATCGATAAATCGATTAAAAAATATATATATTTATATATACTTAGATCAAGCTGGCTTGTAAATATGCGCACTTACATACACTTTCAAATATATATATATACGTATACATATAGAAAGTAATACATATTTTTATTCATTTTCAAAATCGATTGAAGCACTTTATTTTTAAATGTCTTTTTTATTTTTATATATTGCTTTTGAGTCTTTCATTTTGTATAGCTAAATGTTATTATTTATACAAAAATATATGTATATTTTTGCACAGTTAAAATTTATAAATATTTGCATTATTATTTATATTATTAAAGTATTTCAAGTAGTTTTTGTTTATTAAAAAAAAAAAATTGCGCTAAACTAAAATGCCTAAAATCTAAACAAATAAATGCTAAAAAATATGACAAAATTGAAAAGTACAAAAAAATGAACTAAATTGCTGGCGAAAATTGTAAAATTACAAAAAATGTTTACAATATTTAATTAATTAATTAATGTTTGTATAATTGAAATAAAGTAAAGTATTTAAATTGTATTGTTATTGTTATTGTTGCTGGTTGTTGTGGTTGTTTTCGTTTTTGTTTGTTTTTTTTATAAATTTTTTTTTGTTTAATTTTTTTAATTATTTAATTTGTTTATAATTGTGGTTTATAAACTGCTTAATCAATGATCACAACTCTTAAATAAATATTAATCGCATGTGGCATTTGCATTATAAATATATATATATATAGTATATAAATGTATCTAGATACAATTGTATCTGTATCTATATCTGCAGCTGCATTTTCTGTATATGTATATATATAGTATATATGTTTGTATGCTTTTTAAAAAAATATTTATCATATTCTTATTGTTGTCTTTTAACTGTTGTCTTTTTATCAAATTCTTATTGTTGTCTTTTAATGCTGTCTGTAAATGTTGGTTTTTTATGATTGTCGTTGGCAAATTCTCTTGTATCTTTTCTATTCTTTACTTTCTAGACAGCTGCCAGTCCAGGGCCTGGTGGGGTGTGTGTAGGTGTGTGTGTGTGGCTAGTATTGTTGTAATTGCATTTCGAAAATGTTTTCAAGTGTTTTGCAATCAGTCAAAACACTGAAAACAGAAGCGTTTACCATGGAATTCGTTGATATGTGTGTTCAATTAGCTCGTCATTAGCTTAAAAGGCCACGCCCTCTACTTCTTCTACTTCTTCTTCTTCTTTCCCTCCATCATCCATCATCCATCATCCTTCATCTTGCAATTTTTCTCTTCAGCATCTTCCATATTGGTTGCGTGCAACTGCAAAGAGGGAGACAAAACAAAGGAAATATTTTAAAACAATTTATTTAATTTTGTTTATTAAAGGGGCTGATTCATGAATTAATTTTCTGTCTAAGCACATGACACACTCACATTTTGTGAATAATTTGAAAAGTATATAAATATATCACATTAATATTGTAAACATGTTGTGTTACTTTTAATGCAGCCAAATCTGCTCAACTTAAAAGCTTTAAATTAAAATGTATAAAAATAAAATATAAATTTTCTTTTTATAGATTTCACTCTGAATAAAAAGTAAAAATTAACACTTAAGTTATTTCTCTTTTAGAAGCTAATACAATGTTAAAAATAAATTTATTTATATTGTTTATCCTTAAGAAAAATAGGAAAATTTAAATTAAATAATTTTGAAAACTAAAATGCAATTAAATAAATAGAAAAATGACATAAATTGGGTAAATGTAGCAACTTTGTCAGCTTTCAACAATATCAGTCAATTGAGAGCTTAGTTCTTATGGACAGTTATGATGGGAATAATTTTTTAAAGTAGCTGAAGGGTCTGTAACAACTACTTTCATTTAATATTTGTGCCGATGAAGCATTGAAATAAATTTCTCTTTTTATAATCGAGTCTAATTATTTTATAAAAATAATAAATTTCAACTTTGCAGTTTTTTGCATAATTTTAACTGTTTTACATTTACATATATAACTTTTTATTTGCTACACTTTGAATTCTTCAGTCTCAGCACACGTGGCGTATGCTTTATATTACGTATACGCAATTTGTTTTCTTTAGCTGCCTTCTCAAATTCTATCTAAATTTGTTGTTAGATTTCGCGCTAAACTTTGACACAATTAATATTGGCAATTAAGTTGGCTATGTTCTTTTGTTGGTGCTGTTGTTGCTGTTGTTGTCTTTGGCTAATTGAAAGTAATTAATGCAATTAAAAAATTGTTATAGAAATGAGCAAATACGGCAATCTTCAGTCTTCTGCTGTTTTGTTGCTTGATTGTCGGCACATAACTGTACATTGTGCGTGCCAATTGCACAACAACAACAAATACTACAACAACAACAAGAACAACAGCAGGAACAACAACAATAACAATACAGATAACAACATTAAACAATCGAATGCTTTTCATTAACGTTTTCATTTTCGTTATTCGCGTGTCGCAACGCTTTTTGGAGGCTGACTTTTCTCATTCATGGAACGAGTAACCGCGTCACACTCACACTCACACTTACACTCACACCCACACTCACATTCACAATCATATTCAGCAACAACTCACATACAGTTTGGTTCATCTGCTGTTGATCTATGGGTCAGTTTTGTCTACTAAACATGACACGAAGGAGGCGCGAGGGCAGTTTTATTCATTCATACCTCAAATTGGCGGTCACAGATCGAGTGTGACTGTATTTGTGTGTGTGTCTGTGTGTGCGTGGGTGTGTGTAAAGCGAGGCTGCGACTCAGACGGAACACATAAATTGTTGCTTTTGTTTAAGTTATACCCTTTGAAAATAAACTAATAGTGCTTGCTTGCACTACCAAAAATACCAATGAAGTGCAGTGTTGTATAAAGTTCGATAAATCGATATATCGATTGTTAGAGAGTCTACATATGGATGTCATATCAATAAGTCATATGATAATATAAACATATTAAGTTAAACTTTTAAATCAATTTTCACATCACTAGTAAATAGTAGTCTCGTAAGAATTCATCGAAATATCGACAACTCGATTGTCGACATAACGATTATTAAGTACTTTATATCGATCATTTGCGATACAATCTAAATAAGATTTGTTTTACAACTCGATCAACTACTATCCAATATATTGACAGCTCGATATTCTATTTCGATCTAAAACTGGATCTAACCTTTGGATATACAACAGAAGTAAATCCTTATTATAATATAAATAAAAATGAACTTAACGAATTTTGTTATATACTAGTTTTTCTCCACATTTGACCTATATTTATATTTACAAGCTCTAAGCTTTAATCTTACATAAATATAAAAATAAGTTTAAAATTTGGAAAATTTTATTATGATTGCATAATATATTTTAAGTAATGTTTATATTTGCGATATAATGACAGATGAGTTTACAAAGTTTTGTACGGCAGTTGCAGTAACAATTACAGGGTATCTACTAGTCATAAATATATTTTACTAGCGTATTTCTCTTACTTTAATTGCAAATTAAGTACATCACTGCAATAGATGTGTGTTTCTGGCTGTGTGTGTGCTTGTGTGTGTGAGTGAGATATGTGCGATTTGATCGTGTGATCTGAAATGAATGTGTGTTAATAACAACACTTTATCACTTCTTGCCACATGCGGCATCAAAGAAAAAACAAAAAAACATCAGCATCTTTTTCGTAGTTTTTTATTAGTGCTTTTTTTTGAGTGCCGTTACACAGCAACGGCGGGGGGGAATGAGGTTGAGTCGAGGAAGAGGAGTGCAATGAAAGAAGGGAGAAGTCGTGATAAGATAAGAAACTGGCACGTCAAGTAACGTCAGACGGACGGACGACGGGCAACAACAACATGTTGCCTAACTTCTAATTGGCATTGTGTGTATGTGGGAAGAGAGCAAGAGAGAGGGAGAAAGAGAAAAGGAGACAGAAGGAAGAGGGAGAGAGAGAGAGAAGACAGAGACGTAGACATGGTAAACATGCCGACAGTTGAGCAAGTTTCTACTGCTGATTAGAAATCAAGTGGAAAAAACTAAAAATACAAATTTCGGACATGGAAATTAACATCGAAGTAAAAGTCGACAGCAGCTACCCTGTAAGTTCAAGTATTTCATGCAAATCCAAACTTTAAATCGGGTTTTATAGCGAAATATAAAAGCGCATAAAGGAAGCATCGAATTGTCGATATATCGAAAAGTAAAACATCAAGTTGGAAATATCAGGTTTTCTTTTAGTATTTTTTTGTCTATTTCTAAAGGGAACTATTTGCACAGACTTTGTATATGCTCTGAAGAATCGAATATGCTACTTCCATATTTCCTACAACTTTGGCAAATTTAACAGAATCAAAATGTTAAAAAAATAATGCCATTAAACAATAACTTTATTATTTTTTTTAGTTTCTAATGAAAACGGTTTTATTACCTAATTTTGAGGTATGCATTTTTATGCTTATGTGACACGCTATTAAATGCGTATTCTTGTAAGTTTTAGAGAAGTAAACACAGTTTGCCCACTTTATGTGGTAACAAGCTTATTTTATAGTTGTTGTCTAAGTAGAATTTATATGTTTTACAATAAGCCGCATAGTTTTATTATCTATTACTGCTTTCAGTGAAAAGAACTCTAAACTACAGTGGCATACAGTTAATTTCACCCAAAATATATAAAATCAATTACTTTTTGAGTAGTAAATGGTACTTTTTTAAATATTTAGCTAATTATTATTACAGGATTACAGCCTAAATGCGTTGACTAGGAATTGATATTAAAACTACGGTTTCTAGGTAAAAAAAATTTTAAAATTGACCATAGATCATAAATTTGTGCTATGGATTTTGGTGAGAAAATCGATGCATCATTTATTTTAATATATGTATAAGGATAATTCATGTTGAGAAATCAATAACTAAATCAATTTTTAAATAGGTTACTGATTGATTTACTAGCGGGTCAGATATGCTGTGAGTCACTGTATCTGTTCAGAAGTTTCTCTTAATTATGTATGTATGTATGTCGATGATTTCTGCTGGTCACAGAGTTTGTCTTGTTGGCAAATGCGCCCTCGCCATCGTCATCGTCATCGCCCTGAACTTGCGCCAGTCTATGTTGTTGTTGTTGTTGTTGTTGTGGTTGTTGTTGTTGTTGCCATTGTTCTTGGTCTCTTTCTTGTTGTTGTTGCTGGTCAAACCAGTTTGCATGCAGATTCAACAGCTTCAGCAAACCAACTACAACTAAAACTAAAACTACAACCAGAAATGAAGTAGAAAAAAAGACTTTGGAATGTCGCTTGGCGTGCAAGCGAGATAGACTTATGTACATATGTATGTATGTATACAGGCAAGTTGAGCTCCTAAAGAGACGACGCGTCGACGCGACGTCTGCGCTACGCATGCGCCGCAGTCGCTGCACACACACAAACACACACACACATAACGTACAAAGCAGAGCCAACGATTGAAGCTGCTTGCGTTACGCTTAAATGAGCGCGTAAGACCAGCAGTGAGTATGCGCTCTCTCACACGCTCTCTCACTCCCTCACTCACTTGCACACTTGCACTTGCTCTCTCAGTGTGTCGCTGAAAGCTTAAGCTGCTGTCATGCCTGTAAAAAGCGCGTGGTCTCTGTTGTGCGGAGGCACAGAGAGAGAGAGGGAGAGGGAGACACAGAGAGTGCAGCTTAACATGAATTTTCGAAGCATTTAATGTTTGTGTGTGTATGCGCGTTTTTCTTTATTTCATGATTTTATTAATTATATTTGTTGTTTACAGTTTGTTGCGTTTGTTCGTTGCAGTTTTGAAGTAGACATTAAACATAAGCGTTTAATTAAAGTAAAACGAAGTATTTTTAACTAAAATGAGCTGCGTTCTAAAAATTAATTCTGTAGCAAAATGTCTTTTGCAAGCCACAACTCTCTCACTCTTGCGGGCGCTCTCTCGCTCTCTTCAGAACTCCACAAGTGGTTTGCGTACACTGGCAAAAAAAACTTGTTCTATTTTACGTTTTTAGTTTTGTTGTCAGCATTTTCAATTTTAAGACTATTTAAATATTAAATGCAATTCTCTTAAAATAAGTGAAAACAGCATTTTCTTAACGTTTTTTGTGTTTTTATTATTTACAAAAAAGTAAAGTGCCGATTGCTAGATTTGATTGTGTTTTTGTTTTCATTTTCTAATGTATTATGTATTGTTTGTATTATTTAAAAAAAGGATAAATGTAAATTTCTACACTTTTAAAAATGAGCGAAAACATCTCAATTATAGATGCAAGCTTTTATTTTCTTTAATTTCGAAATCAATTGATATTTTAAATTTTCTTAAAGTATCTTACAAATGCAAAAACATAAATTGCGCCATTATTATAATAAAAAAAAACCATTGATTTGATTGTGCTTATTAAATTATGTTCTAAAAAATTTAAAAATGATAAATTGTGAATCTCTAGTCATAATAATCATGATTTTAAAAACCTGTTTGTTTTCATCAGTGTATGCGTATATGTATGTATGCGTATTTGTACGATGGGAAGAAGGTGAAGAGTGTGAAGTGTCAAAAGTGGAGATTCAACTTACCGTTGTTGGCACGCTGCCAGGCCTAGTATAAAAAGGGTCCTTCCATCGTTCCATCTCTTTCTCCTGCCTTCATCCAACATCCAGTTCTCCAACATCCATGTCCTCCATGCCTCTCAACTCCATCGTCACTTAGGCCTCAAACGGTTGCTTATGTGCACTTTGTCCATCGCCGCCCATTTCACGGGATAGATCCGATATCACCTCCTTGTAGATCAGGGGATCGATGTTCTTGCCCAGCTGATAGAGCAGGAACCAATCACCAATATTACATTTATTGGCCACCGTTTCGACCTCGTCGCTTTCGGCCAAACGTGAACGGGCGCGCAACAACAAATGACGTAGCTTGGGGCCAACAACGACGGCAATGCGATAGACCAACGATATGCCCGATAATATGCTCAGGATGATGAACCAGAACCAAAGGAACACATAGATCTTCTCATTCACAATATTCAGTGGCAGCACGCAGAGACCATCGAAGGTCTGTACCGTACCGGATGGACCATATTTGTGGAATGTACATTTGGTGACTTTGGGAAAGACTTTAGCCATAGGATCAATGCGATCATCGGGTTCCATTTCCGTAAACTTCAGCACATCACTGCCATACGTACTAAACTCGCCATCCAAAAAGAAATCCACGAAATAGATTTGTCCAATCACATTCACGAAATTTAATGCCTCGCAGACGAAGAATCGGAAGGCATAGAAATTATGACGATTCAGATTGCCAATGAAATAATCGACCAGTATCTTTTTGCGATCATTTTTACATTCATCATTCACAATGGGACTATTGAGATCCATGACAAGCATTTTGAGTCTTCCGCCTTCCCACGATTTCCACAGATATCGCGGCACATAAAACAATATGGCCTGGAAGAATAGGACAAAGCAGACCCACTGATAATATTTGTGATATTTCACTTTATCCTGTCCATCCACATGGGATCCAACGCCGGGTTGTACCACATCACGTCCTGAGACACCTGTTAGACGCTCCGGTACGGTAAATGTTGAATATATCCAGCAGTAGGTGTCCATAACACCCAACGGTATCTCATCGACGATACAGTCGATAGGATCACCAATATATTGACGGGATGTCACCAATAGCGAGAAGGCAATCAAAATGATAACGGTCGCCTTATAATGCATGCGGAATACATTGTTATCGATGCAGACCTGATCGATTTTCAATAGCCCCTTAACGGAGCCAAATACATCAAACATTTTGGCACTTTTTTTGCTTGCGCTTTAACTTTTGTAGAAATTGGAAGTCTTTCAATTCTTTTTTTTTAACTGTTCTTCTTTTTTTGATTATAAATGTCTTCGTTTTATTATTATTATTATTATTTGTTTAGTTGTTGTTAAAATTGTTCACACGTCACTTGTCCAACATTACGCTTGAGTTTCTGCCTCGTTAATGCAGCAGCATCAGCAGCTGGCCAAATATGCAACAACACAAAATGCAGAGAGGTAACAACTCTGGCTTTGGCTCTGCCGCCGCAGCTCTTCGTTCTGTACTGATCCGAACTGAACAAATCCCCTCAGTGTTGTATTGAGTCTGCGCTCTCAGCGTCACGTAACGAAACGTTTGTGAATCGAAACACTCGCACTCTCGCAGTCTCGCACTCGCACTCACAACATAAGATGACAAGCAACAACAAAAAAAAAAAACAGAAAGAAGAAGAACAACAACAACTGGCTGCTGAGTGTATGTGTGTGTTGTTGTTGTTGTTGTTGAATGAGAAAAAAAGAAATGTTACAACAGAAACAACAACTGTCTGCTATTGCTGTTGTTGTTGTTGTATGTT
This sequence comes from Drosophila sp. st01m, assembly GCA_018901795.1. NCBI lineage: Eukaryota > Metazoa > Arthropoda > Insecta > Diptera > Drosophilidae > Drosophila > Drosophila sp. st01m. The sequence goes on along the minus strand of JAEIFG010000706.1, from coordinate 5,528,373 downwards.
GTATGTTCTGTATATATTTAAATGCCCGTCACAGCAGCGGGCACAGCAGCGCACTCTTCGAATAGAAAATTCAAACTGAGCCCAAAACTTTTGGAGTAACGGGCAGCAAGAGAGACAACACTCACCTAATTGTGCGGAGAGCGCAGCACAGAGAGCAAGAGCGAGAGAGCGCGCGCTTTGAGTTGTTTCGTGTGCACAGCTTAGGTGTGGGCAGCACAGAGAGAGCGTCTAATATGGTGGTGTGAGAGCATGCGAGCATGAGAGCGCAAGTGTTGAGTTGTTTGTGTGTGGCTCAGGTAAACTGGCATTTTTTTTTGGGGTGGATCTTGTTGAGTGGGAAACACGCACACACACACATGCATACACACACGCGCATTGCCTTTGTGTCTGCAGTCAGACCAGTTTTTAGTGCTCTTGTTGTTGTTGTTGCTGTTGTTGTTCTTTCTTATGCTGCGAGAGCGTAAACTGTTGCCCATAAACATGATTTAGTGGACGCAGCAGCCGTCGAGTCCAATCTGCTCAAGCGGGTCTCTTGAGTTAGCAACACACATGCAGCACGAATGGGGTAAGTAGTGGCAACAGCGGGGGTCAAGTGGCATTTGGCTGGTTGCGTTAGTGATGGGGGAGGGGGAAGGGGGAAGGGGGTGTGTGACTCAGTGATGCCACAATAAAAGTGTCGCCATTTTATCTTTGGACCCGCTTGCTGTACATGGACTTGGCTAAAACAAACTTACCCGCACATACATACTAACTGATTTAAGTGCGACTTTGCCGTTGCATTTTCGGTTGCATTTGTCTAGCTGGCAACGCCGTCAGCTCGTTAACTCTCTTTATGATCCGCATCGGCGACAGTCTGGCAACGCTCTGTGCAATCCATGAGCATGTCTTTTGAGGTTAACTTGTTAATAAGGCATAATTTTTGAAATTCATAAACGAAATATAGTAAAAAGGAAACAATTCAAAAATAATAATTGGATTACAATCTTAAATGAAATTCTTTCAAAGTTGACCAGTTTACCTATTATTTTTTTTTTGCGTATTGGAGATTTCGTTCGAGCTGGAAAACATATTCATTCAGAATAACATGTGTAGAACCAATTAATTTTTCAAACTGAATTTTCCAATTTATTGAATTATTTTTCCAAAGTCATGAAAAAATAAAAATATTTCCACTTCTCATCAGGGAAAACTTTACTTTTGCATTTAATTGTTTTTATTATGTTTAAAGGTGTTGAATCGAATAAATTGAAGAATTTAGTTTGAAAGATGTTGCTTAAATCTGATATATCATATATTGTTAATGGCAAACCAGGTGAGCATGTCGAGCAGTCTGGCAACGCTGTGCCAGCATAAACTGCACCTAAGCTGGCACCCAGTATCAGAACATGAAGAAGAGGAGGAGGAGACGCAAGAAACTCGTACATGCAATGCCATTGCATACCTCGCAAATACATCTGTATCTGTATCTGTAGCTATATCGGTGTATGTGTGTGTTTGTTGTTGTTGCATATTTATGTAACTCTCGGACAGACGAGGTGGAAGATGAAGACGCAGACGACGGCGAAGACGTGGCTGGCAGACGAAGATGAATATACGAAGAGTTCTCGGAACTCGTCAATTGAGTGTGGAATGAAGTTGGATCCCTGCATAATGCACAAAGAAACAAGTTACTGACAGATACACAAACACACACACACACACATTGCCATGTATCTGTTAGCTGCATGCAGTCTTCAGATACAAAGATACAACTAAAAGAAACCGTCGTAGAAGACAGAAATTCGTGGGTTTTTATCGCACTGCTTTCCCAGCATTTTCAACTTCAAATGTTTGTCTTCAAATAATTTATTTACCTGACGCGTCTTTGATAATTTCCAACAATTACCAAAAGTTGACAGAAGACGATTTTCTCTACCTTTAACTACCTGCTATGGTCTCAACTACCTGTGTGTGTGTATCTGTATCTTTTACCTACAACATTTCATGATAGATACATTTTTAATGCCCAATCAATGGATTTTCCCTTATGAAACTTGCTCTACATATACAAAAACACACACACAAAGACTTTATATGAAGACTACCTGTTATACTCGCTCTTCTTCTTCTCCTATTCTCCTCTTCTTCTACTTCTTGTTCTCATTCTCGTTTTCATATTTTCTTCAGTTGCGAACCATAGTTAATCTTAGGATTGTTCCATAAATAACACTTTGTATATGGCTGAACACAATCTTAATTATAAATTTAATACTGCTGATACTTCAAAAATATTTGTATGTTATAAAGCATAAGCTAACTCGTGTGTCCGGCAACCTTATCGCTGTCGTTACATCGCACAATCGTTAGAATTGCCCCCAATACTTAGGCCCCGTTTAAGTGCTTTACTATTAATTTTAGCTTTCAGATTTGATTTGCTTCGCAATACTTCCTTTCCAATGGTCCCTAGGTACCGCCACGAAAGGGTCCCCAAAGGGTTGCTCTATTCCCAGTGGAAAAATATATTATAATATCGCTCTAGATCTACGAGTTAAAGTTCAAGTTAATTTTCAAATTTGTATGAAATAAAGAATATACATTCTACAAGAAATTCGGTCAAGTATAGTTATGACAGTGTGAATTTCAAAAATTGTATTTGTCCATTTTTCAAAGTATTTTTACATCATAAACAGCATTTTAAGTATACAAAGTGATACTCAATAATTGTTAGCTCAATAATAATAACAGATCTATATGTAATCGATATATAATCCTACATATCGTCTTATAAATTATAAAATCAGGCAACAAATGTCAATCATTGATTATATTTCGAAATCATAAGTTTAGGTATTATCTTAATGAATAAAGTAACAATAATAAAACTATGTTTGACCTAATTACTGCATCCACTTACCACACTTGTATCGATATGTTATCGTCTTAAATTGCCTTGACTCTCTGACATTAATATATATATATATTCCTTAATACTTCTTCAATTCGCACGCTCATAAATCCATTAGATACATTGCCAAATTTACGAGACAGGCTAAAAATACACAGATAAATTTACACACACATGCACAGACCGTAATTGATCATATCGTTTATCAGATCACAATTGCTAGTAGTGGTAATAGGCATCTATTTTGGCATAAATCAAATCAAATCAAATGAAATCAAATCAACGCCTCGACGACTCAATCGACCGAACAGTTTCAATTTCGCATAAACCCACAAATTTTCGTTCAAACAAATCGGAGGAGATGAAAAAATGGAGAGTGAGATAAGATCCCCGAGCCGCTGCATAAATATTTAAACAAATTGGCCCAAAGATCTCAATCGAGCTGTCAGCCAGTGTTACTATAAATATTATTCATACAGCGTTTTCCACGCTTCGCATACACCACCAAAGGTCGTCAAATGTCTTAAGCGCATCTCTGACTTCATTAAGTTAATATATTAATATTCAACTGCAAATGACCTCATTGAACTCGGTGACTAGTTGTGCTAGAGTTGGGAAATTTGTAGTTCAGCTTTTAACATGATTTATATAGACATAAAACATATTTCCAAAATTTTCGACTCGTGGATATTTTCCAAAGAAGTTGAATCTTAAGATTTTAGCTTATCATGTATTAATTTGAATATATAAAGGAGTTTGATAGAAATAAACGTAAATGAATATTTCATAAAATACTAAAAAGAATTATAAAATTAAGGTTAGTTAATCTATTAGTTCATCGTCTAAAAAATCCTTTCCACTTTATGAGAGTTAATTTAATAAAATTAAATAAACCATTTCTGGGAGAACTTTCAAACTTCTCGTGAGAAAAAAATATATGAAATATTTATTTTTCGGATCGCTTACAGGGTATACAACTAGCAAGATACGCTTCTATAATGCCAGTATACTATGTGTTTACTTGTCGAAGAGATTTTGAGATCGAGATTGCGTTTTCAGCACATGTTAATTTAAGCATGAATCAATCGTGTGGCAACAGAGTGAGAGAGATAGAGAGAGAGAGGGAGAAAGAGGTGGGGATCGAGAGAAGGAGATGGCGAAGAGCTAAACATTAAATGAGTAAATGGGGGAACTCTGTAAAAATACGATGCTCCATGAATTTTGATTGCTTCGTCATTGCGAATTCACCGAATTTTCATCTGTGTCATGCTAAAATACGTGGGATCTGTCTGAGCTTTAGTTTCTCTTCTTTTTTTTTTAATTTTTTTTACGAGTAGCTGTCAGTATGGTATTCAATTACTTCCCCTAAAAGATATAAGATATATCAACTTTTGTTTATTTATGTTAACCTAATCAAATGTTTAGCACTTTTGCTTTTTAATTTGGCTTGGCGCCACATCAAAGTGGCGACTTTTTATCGTTGGCATTGCGGTTTATCGAAGACCCCATATCGGTTTAATGGAATTGACAAATTTTGATGACACCACAAATAAAAAGAGTCAAATAGTTACAATAGCCTTTTGATATACAGTTCATGAAACTTAGAAACGATTTCTAAAATATTTTTATTTATACATTCAAAGTGAGAACAGCTGTGGAGATTTCAACGATTCTTGATCGTAACTGTCGATCAATTCATTAATTTGCATTTTATCCAAAAAGTTCACTAATTCATCCTTTTTATTTTCAATGCCAGATATCCTATTCGGAAAATAAGAAATAAAAGTATTTTTAAAGTATAGAGTATTGAAATTGATTTACTATAAAAAAAACTCTGCACTTGTTTACGAACAATTGTAGCTCTTTAAAGCTAGTCATAATTAAATAATTTGATTAAATTGTGTAATCTATTCATGTCATACTGTATTATACCCTATAAAATTAAATATGAAACGAGTAGATTTCAACTGAGCAAGATAAGCAGATAAGAGTATTAAAGAACTTATAAAACTAAAGATCATTTAGTTTTCTCTGACTAACCATTGTGAACTCAGAGACTATAAGAGATACTGACATAAAACTTGGTAAATCTTTTACTAAAGACTCTTGTAATGAAAATAAATAAATATTGCTTAGAAATTTTTACAATTAATAATACATACCCAATAACTTAAAACGCGTTTTCACCTTCTATCTATATTTAAAACTTTTTACAAAATCATGTTATATACTCGACATATTCTGAAACTTCCGGAAGCATCTGTCAATAAACAAAAGAAATACTTAAAAATATAATTCCAAGTCATTGTATTAAAGTTAAAAGAATTGTTCAAAGTCACATTTAATAATCTTAAATTATCAACATATTCTGTAATTTTTTGGAAGCATCAGTTAATGAGCAAAATAAATAATATTTAAACAGCTTCGCGGTGGAAATGCTTTGTACTGAGTATGTGCTAGTCGAGCATACTTTAGTTGAATTGAAGCATTTGGAAGATTGTTTGAATTCTGTTTGACTTGCTGTGTTGGTTCATTGCGCAAATATTTCAGCAAATATCGAAAAGACTTTCACTTTTTACACAGCAGAACTTGTTGCAACTTTTGCGATTTATGAGTACGTTCTCTTCACCATTGTTTTCAGCTAATTGTAATTGTATCTAAAGCTGAGGTGCGACTTTTTTTATGGTTTTTTAATGTAGCTCTTTATTAAAGTTTTTTAATTCAATTTTGTTATTGTTGTTATTCAGTTGTTTCGTCATTTTGTGCGGGCCTTGCATGATTGGTTCGCATTTCGATTTCTTTTGTGGTTGGCAGTATTCAAATTTCGCCTGTAATCCAATGCGACTGTGAAGCAGACGGAGATAGAGATAGGAAGAGAAAGGGAGAGGTAGGGACTTGAATTGCGCGTGTTGCAAGTCGTGTATCAATCAATGAACTTTGTCACATTGTAATTGACTTTATACCCAGCGATTGCAACATTGAAAACCGATCCCGCCACACCCTCTCCTCCCCGGTAAGAAGAAGGGAGTGAAAGCGGTAGCAAAAAAAAAAAATTATTTCTTATCTAGCGCATTTCGGGGGCAACCAGTCAACCAACTAAAAATGTACAAATTACTAACGCCAAAAACTCACAAAACGTAACAAATATAAAAGACTAAGTATATGGAGAAACCAAATTTTAATGCGTAACGTGGTCTTCTATCTACACTGAACAAAACGAGCAACTTCTACAATCAAAAACAGTCATCCTAAGTATTTATTTGGTTTTTTAATGACCATTTTAATATCAACCTAGTGTACTTAGTATAAAAATAAAGCGTTTTAAGGACTGAAAGTAACGACAGGAAAACATGTACAATTTAAAAAGTATTAATACAAATAAAATAAAACAATCCCCATTTTTTAAAAAGTTGAATTAAATTTTAAGATCATTTATTTTGGAATTCAAAATAAGTTGTGTTTTTAACTTCAAGATTTGTATGTGTTCGATGTATTTGAAGTTTTGAGTTTTAAGTTCTGAGCTCAAAATCTGTATTTTAAAGCACTTTTTTCTCAGTGTATAGTGGACAATCTTATCCGACATAGTCTTTTTACCTCCTCTTTCTTTTCCTTTGGGGCCAATAGAATGCATAAGCTCTTTGGTAATACACTTTACCGCAGTTTGTGGACTAAGAATGAAATAAGTGGACTTTTATATATGCGACAGACATAGCCATAGATACAGTCAGTCACAGATAAAGATACAGATTAAATTATGCATATGGTATGAAGAAGAAGAGATAGCCTGATAAGTCCAAAGAGTCAGCGACAAAAATATACACAGGTGCAATTAGACAGATAGTTGCTGATATTTATCTATATAGAGAACAAAATGTGTCAAATCGTGACTAGTTAAAGTTTTAAGATACGGATAGACATCTTGAGATATGACAGATACAGCTACAGTTGAAGCAATTAAGATACAGATGCAATATACAATATATACAGATACCAAATTGAAGCACATTGTGCAATCAGAGATAGAGAAAGACAAAGAGATATATGGTAAATAACATAAAAAAAATATTAGAAGAACTCAAGATATGAGTTCTCAAAATATTTTATACTTAGAACTATTGCATCTAAAATACAAAAAGAAACAGAAATTAATTGATTGCGACCTACAGATATTAATTAAAAATAGTCAGAGACAGAGTAAAGCGATTAAAGTAATTTAGATATAGATACAGTGTAAAAGCAAATGATGAAATAATAAATATTTTAAGAATTATGTTTAACTAAAAATTTATAGAATAAAATGAAGAAATTAAGAAACAGACAAGGATCGGAAATATATGTGCAGTTATAGATAAAAACAGATTAAATTAAATTATACCTTGAAATATACAGCTCTAGAAAAATATATAACGTTATTTGATCTTGAAATGCACGTACTAAAGCTTTCAATATTCAGATGCAGATAATAAAGTGGATGCAGATAAAGTATTTCTTAAATGCTGACACAATGTTTACTTTGGATATAGTATTTAATATAAAATACAGATTATTGATATAATTACTTGATATTTAGATAAGTAAGTGGAGACACAGTAAAAGATACCTTAAAATTAAGTAAATGTACTACGCTTAAAACAATTTATAACTCGGATGATTTAAATATTTATAAATATATAAATACAAATAATAGAGATTATTGGTTGATATTTAGATATGTAGTTAGAGAAGCAATTAAAGATACATTAAAAATAAATGTACTATGCCTAAAACAATTCTAACCTGAGATGATTTTGTAGGAATAATAAAAATTAGTACATTTTTTTATTAGGTGCAGAAAAAAATAGATTTTAAGAGTTCCAACTTGGTATTACGCATAGCAAATAGTAGTGTAAGTAAATAAAGTAGCGATGCAGCTAAATATACAAATGAGTAGAATCGTAGATCGCGATAAGTAATGAAAGATACAAAGCCATGAGAGATAAATTTCTTGGCTATAATGTAGTGTATTTTGTGGCTTATCATCGTGTCAATCATCTGGCAACACACAATCAAATATTGACTTATCACGATTACTTGAAGACACAAATGAAACAACAAAAAATAGGTATAAAAAAAGAAAAACAAATGGAATTGACGTAGCACATGTTTGAGTTGTAAATACTTACGAATACGCATAATACGAATACTCACGATAAGATTTCCCCGAAGACACATAACTCACTCACTCCGTGACTGAGAATTCTATTCAACTATGTTTGATATTATTCTGATATTTATATTTTGATACTGCTAATGAGTTCCGTTAAATGGCAGATAGCATTGGTAATGCAGGTGCCTAGTACGAATTGTCCAAACTCATGAATCAGTCATGACGCAAATCGCCAATTTAAGGATTCACACTAACTAACAATAAATACTTACTCACTAATGAATTGAATGTGACTATACATTCAATTCCAGAATACTCGAAATTACAGTCTAGTTCTAAGCCCAACACTGATCTCTATGTTCTCAGCTCTGTTATATTCAAGGCATTTGCAACTTGTGTAGATTTTTCGATTTTAATTCGATTGAACTGATAATAAAAAGCATAACGAGGTCAGGGAGCTCCTACCATATGCCTACTTATTTCCACTCGAGTGTTTTGTCCCAGAAAATTATAAATGTAGCTCACTGTGTAATGAGATAAGTTTACGTTCGACAGCTCAGAACTTGAACCACATTTGGTAGACTCCTAAATATAAAGAAAATTAGACTATAATGGAGATAATTAGATCATTATTAAATAAAACACTACAACATATTTTTATATTTAAAATTATACTTTTAACATATCTCTATTAATCTACATAGTTTTGTTTAAAAAGATTTTCTCAACTAGAATTAAATATTATATTCATTGAATACTTGTAGATTAAAAGAATCTGGAAATACGATCGGAAGTTGAGCCATTTTTAATAGACTTCTACCTAAAAGAAAAATTAGACTATAATAGAAAAACATTATAGAACAGATTTATATATTTAAGAATAAAAGTTGACTATAATATTTTTAAAGATATTTCTATTAATTCTCATAGATAAAGTTTTTACAAATATCATTTTCTTCACAATATTTTCTAAGACTATTTGTAGCTGTTGAGTTTAGATAGCTGTACCAAATTGTATTTCCACACAGAAATAAAATCACACTATAAGAATTAGTAGCTTTCTAGTTCTGTTCAACTTAATTATAGTAAAAACCAACTTAATGAGCTATTTTACAACACTGATCTGGGTCAAGATTTGTAACATTTATCCAAAGTGCAGTATCTTATCAAATCAAGAGCTGATAGCAGCGAAAGACGACTTATTATAAGAGTTGTACACTAAGAAAAGCAAATTGACTATTACTTTAATTAAAAATATTAATATTTTTAAAGTACTACGGCAAATTAAAGAAAAATATATACGAAAAATGTATACAAATGAGTTTTGATGCATCCTTTAGGTCCAAGTCTTTCTTTCTTACCACTTATTTGTTGTCAGTGTAAAGCAGTATCTCAACTTTCTCAATTCGCATTAGATTGCTCTTCACTCACAAAATCAGGACAAATTCTCAAAAAAAAAATAGTAGAGTTGAGCAAGAGTCGTCTGTTATTCTCTGAGCACTACCGATAGGGCTCTTGGTAGTGTCGTACTGTTTCTCTGAGAAATATAATAATAAACTCAATTAAAATGCTTAACTCTTTTAATATTACCTATGGTATCTTATCTTTGTTGCATTTTGGCGCTCAAGAGTATTACACGCTTTTATTTTTGGGGTACAGAGATCGGTGTACAGGGTAGGGAGAAGGCCTTTGGTATTACCTGATAAGGTTTTCACTCGCTCGATCGTTCGCTCACTTTGGCTATGGCTATGGCCAACTGCCTTGTTGTCTATAGCCTTGCAGTGCGCGGACAACAGCAACGATACGAGGAGCTTCACGCACGTAAATCCCCGCAAACAAAAAATTCAAGAAAATATACACCGTTCCAGTAAATAGGTCTATTGGACCTTAAAAATAAACCGTCAACATGCTGAGCACTTTTAGTTCGGTTAAACAGTATTTAAAGTTCGATTTAGCACGTGTGATTATCGATAATATTGTGTTTAAGTTGCACTATCGTTTTACCTTTGTCATTCTGCTGGTGGCAACCCTATTGATAACATCGCGACAATACATTGGCGAGCACATACAGTGTATATCCGATAATGTGGTCGCTCCAGTGATAAACACCTTCTGCTTCTTTACGCCCACATTTACGGTGGTAAGTTGACAATATATATATATATCAATTTAATTCCTCAAACCACCTTGACTGGAGCACCCTGTAATACTCAAAATGGTATATCAAACCAAACTACCTTGAATGGAGCACCCAGTACAACAACAACATCTCAAGTGCTTCTACTTTTATATTAGATTTTAGTAGTTTTTGCGCACCCCGTATAGCCATCTTTTAAATGGGATTCTCCCTGCACTGCTTAGGGATTCTCAATGAATTCTCAGCTGCTTCTTCTACACTTCCATAATCATGTCTCTTTTCGTCTGAGTAATGATAGACAATGATACCCTGGATAACACCTCTAGTGTCAGCTATTTTGGCTTGTACTACCAAATGGAACACCCTGTAGACCCGTTTTCATATTGAAGTTTCTTCTTTGCGTGTATGGACATTTTAATGGAAATATTTTTTGCTTCTTATTATCATATTATCATATTCCGCTGAGCACCCTGTATAGTTGCCATTTATCTGAGTTTCTCTAGAAATGTGTTAGTAATACTCAATACAAATCTGCACTGTTTCATCTGCGCCACTGTTTTCCTTTCTCTTCGTTTTGTAAGCACAACTGAGCACCCTGTATAACTGACATCTAATTAGAAAACTTTCTTCTATGCGTCAATTGTGGGTTTTGCTACACTACAGAGCACCCATTATAGTTGCAAAGTCACTGAAAATTCTCATTACTATCCCATTCTTCATTCGTATCTTCAACTCAGGTGCGTCATATGAACAACACGGCTCTCGATTCGGGCAGCATCTTTCAACCCGGCATCGGGCCCTACAACAGCAAAGAGGATACGATCAAGCGCCACGCCTACTATCAATGGGTGCCCTTTGTATTGTTCGCCCAAGCTCTGTGCTTCTACATGCCACACATGCTCTGGAAGAAATGGGAAGGAGGTCGCATCAAGGCCCTAGTGTATGGCCTACGAATGGTGGGATTAACCAAGTATCTGAAGCATGACAGCATGCGAATTGGCAAATTGAATATACCCTCGATGGCGGAGGCGGAGGAGCGTATTATCAATATACGCCGTACCATGATTGATCGCATGCGATTGAATCAATCGTGGGGAGCTCATCTCGTATTTGCCGAGCTGCTGAATCTTATTAATCTATGCATTCAAATCTATTGGACACATCGGTTCCTCGGCCGCCAGTTTCTCACTTTGGGTATCAAAGTGTTGCGAGAACGTTGGGTCGATAAAATGGATGCCCTCGATATGGTATTCCCCAAGGTCACCAAGTGTACCTTCTATAAATATGGTGCAGCTGGTTCGTTGCAACAGCACGACACACTCTGTGTCATGGCCTTGAACATTATGAACGAGAAGATATATACCATACTTTGGTTTTGGTATTCCTTTCTCTTCAGCGTCACCGTTTTGGGACTTTTTTGGAGACTCCTAACGCTCTTCTGCTACAAAAAGTAAGTAGTTTCGGGATTAATTTTTAGTTATTCGAGACTTAAATTTGACAAAGAACAAACATCATTTATTTTAAGAAAAGCATAAGATGCTGTTTTTTGTTTTTTTAGGGGAATAAATTTCATTAGTTTCATCAGTTTTAATAGTATTTCCTTTATTTTATTCTCGATTTATGTTAAATTTCTTCATTTTATTAATAAGAATATTTTAAGACTTTAGTCTATTTAACAACTAAATTTACGCTCCATTAAAACTCGGAATCAGCCTTTAACTCTTTCTTAAATCTGAAGGTATATTTTAAAAATACCCAATCATTAATAAACTTATTTTAAAACAATCAAAAAATAATTATTTTGAAAGGGGTTATTTATTAAAGAATAATATATCTATTAATTTAAAAAAATTCTATCATAACACATTATTTATTTAAACATTTAAAAAATATACATATGTAGGATAAAAAAAGGATTGCATTATTAATAAATCCTTTATAATCCCAACAGACAAATTTTAGAATTAAAATACTACATTTTTAAAATCTATATTTCGATTTCCAATGAAACTATTTACCTCACTATTATAAAAAATTAAACGTAGTCTTGTAACTGTGAAATAAGTTTAAAGAATTCAAACAACAAATATAGTTGCATGCTAACAAAGTCTTCAGATGTCTGTCTACTTAGATAAGATTTTTCTTTTGCGTTCCAGAATAACCTTATAAATGAATCATACTCGTTCACTTCTTCTACGTTAGAATCTTCTGTTTCTCATCTTGTTAGTTTTCTAGAATATTCCCTAATTTTCAGTACAATCTTTTCTCTGCTTTCTTCTCTTGCACTTTTAGCGTTACGTTCACCAAATGGTCACTATATTGGGCCAAGCCTGGTAAAATGGATGAATCGGATTTGAAGGCCGTGATTGGCAAATGCAATTTCTCCAATTGGATGTTCCTATTCTTTTTGCGCACAAATCTGTCGGAGTTTCTATTCCAGAAAGTCATCTACCATCTGGCGAGTGAGTTCCCCAATGATCCGATACACGATAACGATATCAACGATTATAAGGCACGCGAAAGGGAAGCAGCGGGCGGTAGTTCGGGAACTTATCCAAATCTCGAAAAACTGGACACGGTGGATGCCCCCTTGTTGCATCATCGTGGGGCAACCTCAACAGAGGGCGTTACGCCGCCCGTTTAATAAATAGTCCCTAATTTTATGTGCATTAAACTAAGCTTTAAGTAATTAATTGTGAAGTTCTTTACATATGTTTTTTTTTTCTAATTTACATTTTTCTGTAACTTTTTTATAAAATAAATTTATTGTTAAGTTATTGTGACTCTGCTTCTTACTCTTTTGGCTTTTTGTGTGGAAACTGGTTTAAAAAAAAGACAAAAAAAAAAAATACAATTTAAATTCCAAAAGTATTTATATTACCCCCCCAAAAAAATATCAACAGTCAAAATGGCCGCAGGCCAGTTTAGAAATTGAAAGAAACGTTAAAACCGGCTAAGGCGAACCACCTTATCATGTGGTGCTGTCTGTGAGTGTGACTGTGACTGTGTGTGGGTGTGGCTCCATGTGGGGCAGCTTACAAAAAATTGAGACAGTTAACCCCCTTATTTTCCATTTGCTTATCGGGGCCTGACTTTGTCTTGACTTTGGATTGTCGCTCTTGACTGTGGTTTTACTGTGGCTTAACCCACTTTCCGTTGACACCGACAGCAGGCGTGGTTTATGTGGCTTTCAATCAAGTATCAAAGATCTAATCTCGATCATCTCAACCCAGTAATTGAAGTCAAGAAATTTGTTTTTTTATTTCAAAAAATCTATGGTTTAAATTACATTTCTAGCTACATATTTATCTAGACGTTAGCTTAAATAGAAAAGTAGATGCTAAAGCTAATTGATTCTTAAAAAACATTTCAAGAATGGGTACATTGTTTAACATACCAAATTTATTAACAATACAAAATTAGTAAAAATAAAACCCTTTAATTCTAACCTTACCATCAGATACTTCAGCTTATACACCGAACCTAAAGACAATCAACTGATTAAATACCATACTAATCCGTTACTTACAATTTTAAAAAAGTTTTATGAAATTTGATTCACCAGATCCTGAGATATCAAGAAATAATTCATTTAAATAATTTTTAAATTTCATTTAAAATGTCAGTCATAAAATTCGAAGAAGTTTAATGAAAATTTTTATTTTAAATCCAACTAAACGAACCCATTTAAAGCCCTTACCGTTGAAGTAAAATTCCCCTGAGTAAATGTTCGTTTTCAGCTCTAAAGATCCTGAGATCTTGCGCAATTATGTACTTATATGGATTGTCTGACAATTTGTAGTTTTTGTAGCTTGTAACATTTCGACACTTGAAGCATGTTGGCATAAAAAGAAACTCGAAAATCATCTATAAAATACGTTCGGTAACCATATTCGTATACATGTAATTGCCAGTTAGTTATGACACCTGCTCAGCAGGCCTTATTCGAGCACATCTTTGGATTTTTATAAATTAATACCCTGTAGTTATTAAAATTGATTAAAAGTTTTTTTTTTGCTTGGGGTAAAAGTTTATAAAGAGGTTGAGAAATCGACACTAATTAGATTTTATGCTAAAGAAATAATGTAGTTGAAGAATTTTGATTTCATATCTATGATATGATATGCACGAAAATTTGATTTGCTGACACAGGGTATCTTGCAGTCGAGTACTACCAGCTGTCTGCATACTTATGCACATTAAGTGTATATATTTTATTGACAGACAGAATTTAGACAGATTCAAAGCAAACTAAATAAAAATCTTAGAGTTTCGAATTCTTTTTTAGCTATTTGCCAATTATTATGATATTTGCCAAGTCGCGGCGATTTTTGCGGTCAATGCCGACAAGTTAAACTCACTTTGACTTGTTGGCCAAACACAAGCAAACACACCCCAAATCGTCCCGCCCCGTTCACGCCCCCCAATCTATGTAGTCTCGCCTCTTGTTTCCTTCTTGAGGCTGACACTCGACATGTGTTTGCTGTCGTTTTAAGTAAGTAGTTGAGTTCATAATAAAAATGTAAAAAATATAGAGAGTATGTTGAGGGTAAGAGAAGCATTGAATTTCTAATACCCTGTACTGCAAACTTTATATCAAAGAAATCCATATAACTTTATAATTTAAGAATGTATTGAAAATATTCGAAAAATAAATATCATTAGAATTCTCAATTATTTTTTTTATCTGCATTAAAAAGTAATATGAAATTCATCAGTAAATATGCCCTATATTAATGCATTACATATTTCATAAATATTTATCAAAACAGCTACATTCGATGCTTTGTAAAGGGTATTGAAATCACTTTATAATAAATAATCACATAATACATTTGTATACTTTCGAAATGAAATAAATTTAAATAAAAGGAAAAAAGTAAATGTAAAACGTGAAGGAAAACTGATCAGGTTATTGTGGGATTGTTGAATTGCTTGATTGTTGGATCGTTGGATTGTCTGGGGCATTGAAATCAACTAAGTAAATTTGTCACATAGGCAAAATAGGTATCGTGCACGTTTCTTTTATCGTTTGCATATCAAGTGTCTCTTTTTTCCTTTTTTAGTTGTTTAAGTCTTTTTTTTTTTATTTTTATCCAGAAACTTTATTTATTTGGAGCTCTGACAAAGCAAAAATAATGAAATACCAACCGAAAACGGCGCTTTTGAAATCTACAATAAAAAGAAGAGAACAACAAAAAAGAACACACACAATAAATAATTGTATGGAGCGAGCTTTGTTTTATTTTCTTATTGTTTCGCTTCGGTTCTGTTCGGTTGGAGTTCTCTCTTGATGGTGAATGACCGTTAACATGTTCAAGTTGGTCTAAAGATGTTGAAGAAGGAGAAGAAGAACACGATTACTGGTATGACAGGTTCTTCTGGCCCCTATTGTTGTCTTTGAACGTTTTGCCCCAAAAAGAGATGGACAAGAACAGAAAAGAGCGAAGAAATGTAACAATTTTGCCCTCTAAGAATATTTAATGTTGATAATGCCAATGCTAATGCTAATGCTAATGCTAATGCTGATGTTAATGCTAAGCTAATGCTAATGCTAATGCTAATGCTAATGCTAATGCTAATGCTAATGCTAATGCTAATGCTAATGCTAATGCTAATGCTAATGCTAATGCTAATGCTAATGCTAATGCTAATGCTAATGCTAATGCTAATGCTCATGCTAATGCTAATGCTAATGCTAATGCTAATGCTCATGCTAATGCTAATGCTAATGCTAATGCTAATGCTAATGCTAATGCGAATGCTAATGCTAATGCTAATGCTAATGCTAATGCTAATGCTAATGCTAATGCTAATGCTAATGCTAATGCTAATGCTAATGCTAATGCTAATGCTAATGCTAATGCTAATGCTAATGCTAATGCTAATGCTAATGCTAATGCTAATGCTAATGCTAATGCTAATGCTAATGTTAATGCTAATGTTAATGCTCATGCTCATGCTAATACATTGCATTACATTAAATTTTACAGTTCACCTCACGGCAATCCTTGGGAAATTCCATGTGACAACAATTTGCATCAATTATCAAAATGTATGCAACAATTAACACTTTGAACTGCATCAACCAAGCGAAACGAGCTCTAAGCAATGAGATGGGGATGAAAATGGGGTTGGGGTTGGGGTTGTAACTGCTGCAGACCTGAGTCTGGTCAATTTGGATGCCGCTGCTCTCGCTGAATTCGTTGCCAATAAATTTATGCAATTGGAACACTTGTTGCATGCCTCATGCGAGTCTGCCAATTTTCTTGGCATGTAAATTTATTTCAATTGCATTTAATTTCTACGGATTAGCAAATGTTTTATCGCCCAAAAATGCTGGGATTGAGGGGAATTGAAATGGGAATCAGGAACTACATTCAATTTGCATCTCAAGCGCCTTTATTACGATTTATTAGCAATTGCAATAAATGCTTGACCTCATTTTGGCCACGTGATTGGGGTGGCATGCCCCCAAACGTGGCAGCAACTCAACACTGAGGGAGACTTTAAACATGCTCAAAACTTCAGTAAAAAAAAGTATTAACTGAAATCTTATAAGCTACCCTCGCAAAGCAACTTTTGTTGCGAAAGTAATGAGATTGACAAAAAACATTTAAAATATATCAAATTTCATAGCAATATCTTCTTAATTGTTTATATAGTTTAATGTTTTTGAATTTAAAAAAAGTAGTAAAATAATTAAATCTGATACAAATAAAGAAAGGTCTTATTCTGTCAAATATTTTCAAAGCAATTTTGTATACATTTTGAATGGATGAGGATAATCCATAGTTTTCCTAACTTGAGTGTTAATTTTCATAATCTCTTATTTTGGTTAAGAAATATTTTCAAGATTAAAATTCTATTACAGCAAACTTTTTCCAATCATTTTTTCGAGATCTTAAAGAAACTTTTAGAACCCAAACTGCAATCTGGAAAAAACAGGAAATATGTATAATTTTAATTAAGTATTTTATAGATTTCTTATTTAACTGAGAAATACGCCAATTCTTTGTCTCGATTTGCGTCGCAGATTTGTAGATACGTTTGAAATTCGTTTGTCTTTGTTTCCGTATTGCGTCTTTGTCTTTGTTCCTTTGTTCCGGTATGGAAAAAAGGAAGTGTTTTGTCGCCAGGACGAATGAGGAAGTTGCAACCACAGTTTGCCAAATAATGCGTAGGTCAGTTCAATTTTGTTGCTCAAAAAGTCACTCAATAATCACGGGTACAGTTCGCAAACAAAGGAAGTTGTTCTCCGCGAGAGAGAAAAAGAGAGCGTCGGAAGAGAGACAGAGGAGACAGAAAGAGGGAGAGATTGTTGCTCTTTTGGATCGAGCGGTGTGGGGGATGCAACCCCTGTTTGCAAATGACGTCGCAGCAGCTCTGAAACACTACGACGCAAAGCCGGAAAACGCAACAGAAATTTAACTCAAAAACCCTTAATTCTTATGCGAATTCGATTTCGAAATTCGTAAACTTACTAAACAGCTCATAAAACTGCGAGCAGTTTCCAGGAAATTTAAATATATTTCAATATTTGGGCAAAATCAAGGACAAGGACAAGGACAAGGGTTGGGTTCAGTTTGCGGCATTACGAGGGTTGTTTGCGTGTCTGTCTCAACGTGTACATATATATCTATATATATATATATACGGTATATGTTCGTGTGTGTCTGTGACGCATGTGGCACGTTCTAATGTCGTTTTTATTGCCCGGAAATTTGTATATATGTTTTCCCTTTGTTGATTCTGTTGTGCTATGCGAGTTCTTCAGATTTTTCCATACATTTCAGTGTCGTCTGTTTTTGTCTGCTATTTCCGTTTTTCTGTCTGCGTTTCTATTTTTATGCTCTCTCTCCCTCTCGCCTTCTCGCCCTCTCTCTCTGTTTCTCTATTTAAACTCCAGCTTTTCGCTCTCCCTCACACTTTCTGTCTTATTTAGTGTTTTTATTTTCTTTGTTTTGTTTATGCTTTGAGTTTGCATTGCATTTCTGTTGCTTTCCACTTGGCAATGACCTTGAGCAGCTCTGTTCCTCCCTCCCCTACGATTTCCAGCCCTCTTCCCCTTTTCGGATTTGCTCCCTGCTCTTCAGTCTCCTATTTCGGTATAAAACATCTCGTCGTGTCTGGCGTATCAGCAAATGTTATTGACCTCTCGCCTTAGACAATTCCTGATGAAATCACGTTTGTTAGGCGCTTGTCGGGCTATGAGATACCCTTTAAAATTTCCAATAAACTCTCTATATCCGTTTCAGAACTAATGACATCCTAACTTTCAAATTAGTGTGCTTTTAAAACTGTTGTCAATAAAATTTTAATACTATAGTCTTATTTATAAGACCCTGACATACCCTATAAATACCTTCTTTACTCTTTATATTCAAAAACATGTTTAAAAAGCTGATAGCAAAAAATGTTTACAAGCATAGAAAATCAAATCTTATTAAACAATACTTTTTAAGAGGATTCCAAGAAACGAAAGCCTATTGAGATACCCTGTAGAATATTCTCTGCCTTATAATATTTACAAAGCAGAAGTAAAAGAGATAAATAAAGTTACTCTGTCGTCTTTTAGCCCTTGCCAAACTCGAATTTACAGGGTATTTATTGATTAGCTTGGCATACATAATAGGTACAATCGTTAGTCTCAGATTAGAGCTAGTTAGTCGCTTTGACTACAAATTATAGCCTCACATTTGTAACGGAATTATCAACATGCTCCGGCAATGACGTCAATTTTCATGATTATAGATCGTAAACCCATTTGAAAGTTGAAACTAAGCACGATTCTCAAAGTTAGGCAATAGTGCAATATTCACACAAATATATCATACATATATAACACAAATAAACAGAAATACGAATAAGAAGAAAGTAAAGTTTAAGATATTAAACTCGGGAGTTCGGAAAATTAGTAGAGTGATAAGTTCTAAAATATTTAGATGATCTTGGAATATAAGCGCTTTTAAAAGCGGTAAATCTTATCGAAGCTTTATAATATAGGCTACGAACTTCTTATAGAAAGTAGAATGAATTGAAGCAACTGATCAGTTCTTTTTCAGATTCTTCCCCACAATACTGAAACTTTTCTACTTGTAATGCTTTTAAATCCAATATTTTTATTTTTGTCCATATTTGATACAGAATGTAGTTCAGCAACTGTAACAGGTTCTCCGAGCAATTTCAGATTATTTCCCAATAAAATAAAACTTTTCTACAAAAAACGTTTTTAAATCAAATTTTTCTCCCTATAATAAAGCATAAATTGTACCTGATTTTAGTTAGCCATCTTAAGTATCTTAATGGTTCGTAAACTTTGCTCTCCGCTGCCAGCATAACCTTTATCAATAACAGTTACTTTCTCAGAGGCCCCCACTCAACATGAATCCGTAGAACTCGGCATATTAAGAGGGCATTGCTCAAAATTCAGACAACATGATGTTGCTGCTGATGAGACAATGTCATAAAAGTCAATTGAAATCAAGAGGAGGATCCATTATAACGACAAGACACGTAGATTAGTCAAGAGCTCGCTGATAAGAGGCAATAAGAAATTTTCAGCTATATATAGTTCATAAAATATCAACACAATATGTCTATGCATGTGTGATCTTTTCAGATGTTTTCTTTACTATATTTCGTCGCTTTATCATCAGTTTTTATGTGTTTTATTTTGGGTGGTATTGTCCGCCCAGGCGGAGAGTCTCAAATTAGCGACACATGACAATGATAGCTCCTCAAGGCGCTTTCAATTTAGGCAATTACGCAATGAGCGAAAACTGTAAATGGAATTGGTACAGCGAATTCGAATTGGAATCGGAATCGGGACAACGTGGGCGGCGTTTCTAACCTCAAAAGCCACAAGCAACAAGCAACAGAACCAAATTTAATTCTCTTATGCCTCAAGTCGTTGCAAATTTGATACCATTTGACAATTTAAAACTTAAGAAGTGTCTTCTTATGAAAAATATATATATACATAGTTGTTTAAAAATTAAAGATGGGTTTTCATACAAAATCTACATATACCTATAGTGTCTATATAGATTTGATTAAATATTAATTATTTATTGTAGAGAACTTACCGAAATTTGTAGTGGGCAATTTTTGTTAATTCTTCAAGTTTCCATACTACAAATTTAACTAATTTTATTGATAAATTTCATTTGAATTTCACTTTCTCAAGTCTTGTGAAGAGAAATCAAATATCTCGTTAGTAAGTAAGATAAGATTAATTCGGAAGTATAGTATTTTTAAGATATAATTGCCCGACACATACAATTTCAACACATGATATATACTAGCTTTAGTGAATTGAGGCAACTGTACCAAATTTCAGCAACATAACCTGAAAGCGCAAAAATAACTTTTGCTTATCGAGTGTAAAAATTAATGTTCCCTTGGGGAAGGGTATGCAAACAGGTTGTCTGCGACCTTAATCGACGGCAGCCAAATGTAAGCCGCAGATCAGCGAGAATTGAGCTGGATTAAATGTTTTTCGCTTAATGAATTGTCAATACTATTATTTTTTTTTAATTTTTTTACATTCATTTTTTCAATTTGCTGATGAGATGCGTCGTGCCGCCGTTGGTTGCAGGTTGCAAGTCATTTGATTGAGGGTCAGGCGAGTTCTAAGCCAATTCAAGGCGATAGACGACGACGACGACGACAACAACAACAACAACAACCGACCACAATAACAACAACAACTTTCAAAAGCGTCGCCAAAATGTGTGTCACAAGTTGCAGTTGCAATCGCAGTGGCCGCCACAGATATCAATCTGTCGATTAACAAATATTGCCGCAAAGCTATCAAATAACGACCCTCTTCGCTCCCTTTAGCACTGTCCCATCAGTGCTGACAATTTTTTAGAGCATCAAAAGCTTTATAGCCAATTATTCGAGAACATCTGTTGATATAGTTATTTAATAAAATTTACATTTTAACGGTTTTGTCATTGATAATGGTACCATTGCACCAATTTTAAGTAGGTTCCTAAATTTCAAAAATAAATAAACATATATTTTGTAATAAAAACTTTTCTATAGCCTTGTGTTCTTAAATGTTTTTATTTTTAGCTCGCTAAGGATAAAAGGCAAATTTATTTTAAAGTCATATTAAAAAAGTTTTAATTACAAGACAGTCAGATTTTAATTTACAAAATTGCTTTCATTTTCAAAATAATTTTTCATACTTATCTCAAAAATATCCCAATTTTTTTTTAATTTGTCCATTGTGTAGATATTTTTTTTGCGAAAGTTGCAAAACAATGCTAAATACATTTTAAAAATAGCCAGCTCTGCGACAAAGAAAAATTTCCAAGACTTTCTAGCAGAAGCAGCTATAAAATAGCTTAACTGTCAACAATGTGCCTCGTTACCTGGGTACGTAACACGCGCTCTTCTTTCTCAAATACCCAAGCGCCGTTTCATTCCACTTCATTCCCTTGCCATTCCATTTGATTTCAAGTCGAGTCGTTTTGTTTATGTATGAGAAACTTTACTTTTGTTCAACTTAAAAATCTAAACAGCTTAAATTACACTCAATACAAAAAAAAAAAAATGAAATAAAATTATTTGTTGCTCTCAAATAAAAACGTGTGAGAGAGTTTGTTTGCGTGTGTGTGTGCGTGTACTTTGTTTACAAAAAAAAGCTATGTTTGTTCAGTTGACCGCTCTCTGGAGAGACGCTCTCCGCGCTTAGTAGCAGCAGCGTTGCCAGATCGGCAAGAGCAGCAATATTGCCACACCCCAAAGTCCAGTTGCGGTCAGTTGATTGGAGGAATTGCAGCCATCGGTGTCGCAAGTGTATATGCAACTGCGATAATCCATGCGATCACCTTTATTACGCACATAATCACAATAGTTGCCCATATCTTTGGAGCTGCAGAAACGTTTCGCCCCAATGCCGCCCTCAAAGCGTCCCACATGCTTCACACAAAATGTGGCGCCATGAACACTGGAACAATTCTGTGGCTGGATGTCGGGCTCGTCGAAGCGATCGAACCATTCGCCGCATTGGAAAGGATTATTAGTATCGCTCGCATCGCAAACATAACACTCGATGGCTCCACTGTAACGCACACAGCAGCAGCACCAAAGCAGCGCAGCAAACAGCAGCAGCAGAGGCGACGGCGACGTCGACGTTGACATTTTAGTTGTTTTGTTTGTTTTGTTTTGGTTTGCTGTGGTTTGGTTTGTTTGATGCTTTCTTTGATTTCTTCTTTTCGCTTAACGATTACACAATGGCTTGAGTTGAATCGGTGGATGGTGGGTGGTGGATTTGGTGGGTTGGGCGGTGTGATGACGCACTCTAAGCAAGCAGTTAAGTCACACACACACACACGAGTACGGCACGCACACAGTGCAGAGAGAGAGTTGAAGTCGTCAGCGTCAGCGTCGTCAGCAAATGCCAAGCTAGTACTGAAGCGTTGTCTTAACTTCGTTTTCATTCGTTTCAAGCGCGGTCAAGAGAGAAAGAGAGAGAGAGAGAGCACACACACACACACCTTAATGAATTTAACGTACGCTCGCTGTAACTCTAGCTCTTGTTAGCAGCGCTGCCAGATACATTTTTTAATTGAGCACAAATAGCTAATTTGCTCCAAATAACTGTTAGTTGAAAATAGCTAAAAGGTTTATAGAATCTTTATAAAACACTCAAAACACAGTACCAATTTATTAAACATATTACCATTTTGTCTGTTAAATATACTATTATTATTATTATTATTTATTCAACTCTTTAATATATTCTATACGCAAATTCAATAAGATTACTAGTTTTTGTTTGTCCTTGAAAGAAAATATCCTTGTACAGAAAATATTAAATTATTAAACAATCAGTCATGAAAGTGTTTTGACCAAAATTAAAAATAAAAGATTTTCCCAAAAAATAGATTACTAATTTCAAGTCTGGCTATTTTTAAGTGTCCAAAACTGACTAAGATATCAGCACTGCTGGCTAGCACAAGTACGTGCTCTTTCTCTCTCTCTCTTACTGTCTTTCTCTTGAGTTGTTGCTGTTCTAGCGCTAGCTGTCAGCTGTCGCCAGGTTCGCATCCTTTGCTTGCTATATTTGTTCACTTGTTGTCGTTATCGTTACCTATCGATAATCGTTTATCGCTGGGAGCTCCCAACGAAGACTTGTTGCACAGCAACAGCAACAACATTGGAGGGCAACAGGTATTCACACACATACACATACACACACAAAAGCAAACCTTTTGGCTTCCCCTCTCTCTCAGTTCCCCTGTCCATAAACGTGCTTCTTCAATTGTGTGTCCGCCATACTTTAGAAATTCTTATTGGAATTTCATCATTGGGCGCCCAAGACCAAACGAGGGCATTAAACTTTAAACAACGAGATAGACAGAGTCAGAACACACACACACACACACACACTTAGAACAATACAAACAAAGCAAAAGCTGCTTTTTATATGCTTTTGCTTCTTCTTCATCTGCTGCTGCTTTTGGTTTTGGTTTTGGTTTGTGGTCGCCTCTTCTTGGCAACGAGTTGAGCATTGTCAACGATCTGGCCTACACTGGAAAAAAAAGACAAAGCCAATAATTGGAAATATCTTAGACATACTTCCTTGGGCTTCAATATCCTAGAATCAAAGTTTGAATCAGAATCATAATCTTATTTTTTGTATAGATATAATTAAACTATATTTTTATTTGAAGATTTAACAATAACTATGTCCTAATTAATTTAATTTATTATAAAAATCACAAATAATAGTTATTTTCAAGTCTTAAAATAAAAATGCAAGCGAAACATAATTTTTCAATATTAAATTTACATAAAAAATGAAAATATAAAGTAAATATCTTTAGAATAAAGTGGTGTATTTTCCAAATCTAAAAATATTCAGATTGATGACACAAATAGCTATAATAACACTTAAAAAATATCTGTTAACTCTGATTTTTAATCATATATATAGTATTAATTTGTATATACTATATGTATATAGTTATTTTACATTTAAAATGGATTAATGCTTAATTTAAGAGCCTTACTACAGATAAATCTAAGCATTTTAAAATCATCACTGTGTAAACGTACCTAATTTTAGAGTGGGCTATTTTTGCGAGTGTAGCTACAACAATCTGTTGGCCAGGCCAAGCCTTAAAACCCACACGTTCGTAATTGAAACGATCCACAGTGTAGCGCGATCAGACATCAACTATACCATCTAGTTGTTTGTACTCTTTATATGGTATATGCCTTATTTTGTATCGCATATATGTGCAATGTACAAAAGTGAGTTGGGAGTCCGTTGTGGCATGGCTTTAACTTATAACCATCACCATTTCTTAATGCTAAAAATGTCGTCTTTCTTTTAGCCTGTTAACCAGAGAAGAGAAACATTTCCAGTTTGACTTTTCAAGCGGTTCTCTAGCCACAAATCGAGAGCTCATGTTGCATGCCTCAAGTGTCCATTCAATCGACATTTCTAATGCGTGTTCTCGGCTCATTTAAACATTTTTCCCGTCTTTGAAGTGCCCTTTGTCTTTACAAATTGTCATGTTAATTCTCTTCATGGACATTTGTATACCCCGCCCTTTGTCGCAAATTCCATTTTCATCATTCATCGATCCATCGACACATGTCTGATGGACCAATTATCCATTACTATCTATATGAACTGAGCTATCAGTGGAATTGTTTCCCCAAATTTGGTATCTTTATTTCTTGTTGCTTATGCTAATGTTATGGTGTCATAAAAAATCTTGTAATCTCAAGAAAACTGAAATGTTGTACACAAAACATTAAAGAAAAATATCGACTCGAGAGAAAAAAATGAACTGAAAATGTTCAAAGCAAGATGTTACTCTAAAAAAAAAGGCGCATATAAATTAAGAATCAATTTTCTACTTTCACAAATCTGTAGAATTTGCCGAGTTCAATAAAATTACTATCAAATTTAGCACAAATAAAAATTTCTTTTGACATATTATGTACTTTGTCAATATATTTCACAAACTTTAAGCAAATACTCTTACAAAGTTCGACTTCGCTTTTAAATTAACTACCAGACATTTCATTAAATAGAGTATTAAACCTTCGATGAACATAAAAAAATTTAATTTCTGTGAAAATTCTTAGAAAATAATCGACATGAAAAAAACTTAACCGGAAATGTTTAAAAACTTCTACAAAAAAGTTTCTACAGTAGCTGTATAGCATATATATAACTAGTTTCTATATTTATCATATATAAAATTCATTATAATTTGCAAGAGTTGAATAGTTTACCTAAATATCAATGTTAAGATTGGATATTTATAAATATATAATAAATTTTATCAATAAATTTCTCAGTTTTTAATTCAGCATCTTGATCATTTAGTTACATAATATGTGAAGATACCTGAGCTCCGTTCTGGTGGTAACTAAATTGTGGATAGTATGTAATACGCAGTACCATATGTTATGCAGTACAGATGCAGATCCATCTCATAAATACAAATGTATCTCAATGTCCTCTGCCTACGTGACAAATGCAACGATCTTCAGCTGCAAAGTCAAGTACAGTGTGTACGCATAAATATGTATGTAGATGTGTACATGTGTGTGAGGCATGCACCCCATTGCTGAAGTTACTATGTACATATAAAATTATGGCCAATGTGCAACACCAACATGTTGCACTTTGATCTTTACATTTAACGTCTTGCAACGGAGTGAATAATTAAAAAAAAGGAGCCAAGTTTCAATTGCACTGTCAAACACACACGAACACACACACACTCTCACCGCTTGGCAAAGGCAAAAAGAAAAAAAAGGAAGCTGCAAGCGCGTCCCAACCCTCGACGTCGACGCTCTGCCCGCACGCGGAAGCAAAGCAGAAAAAGGAAGTTGCAATAAAGGAGCAGCAGCTGCTCAATGCGTGGAGAGTGAGTGTCAATTGCAAGAGAGCATGAGCGAGAGAACGTTGGGAGTGCAATTGAGTTGGCCTTGAGTGAAATCTGTATTGAGTGCAAAGGCGCCTACAGATGTGAGCCACCGATTTTTGTTTGAGATAAATTGAAAAAGAACAACACTGACAAAAATATGTGCTTATAAAAGCTTGTAATAAAACAAAATTTAATAGTAATAGAATATATATTTTAAGAAAAAGAAAATACACATTGTGAGAAACAAACAGGTTTAAAATGTAATAAACAAAATTTAAGAGTTTATTTAAAGAAGCAAAGCTTCTCACACTAGATTTTAAGTTTGAAAATATTTTTTTGAGTGTAGTGCATTTTCAGACAGCCCGAAAGCAAACGGACTGCAAGAGTGAGTGTAAGACACGCATTCACAAATTGCATATATGTATGTACGTATGTATGTATTTACGTTAGGATGCATCGATTTGTGTGGATCCAACAAAAATTTTAAATTGGTAACCCAATTCGTAATCTATAGTTAATTCCCTGTTCCCGTAACTTGAGTAAAAACATTTTTCTTTAGGACTATAAACACCAAAATCGTTAAGTCAAAAAATAACTTGGTGATTAGGAATTGATCTTAGAGTTGACCGTAGATTACACCATGGGTTACAATTTTTCAATATTTTTGTTCAAAGTATTCTGAATAAATAAATCGATGCACCCTAATGAACAAAAACGCACTCATATATCAATGTCACGTAAGTTTACCGTGCACCCGCGCACGTAACACCCACAACAAAAAAAAAACTGACAACGAGTTATCGAAATGTTTATCGGTTTGCAACGGGCAAACGTGCGACGGACAGAGTGAAAGGCAAAAATCTGAAAAGCCTGGCTCAAGATCTCAGCTCGTATGTGTAATGACAAGGCACTTGAATTATTTCAATCTTACGAAAGCGCGCAGTTTATTTTGGGACCATTAAAAAGACATTTAAGACATATAAAAAAAACCTTAAAAGATCACGAAAAAAAAGCAAAATATGTAAAAAAAAAATCAACCCACGAGTTCGCTGCATGATATTGTAAGTTTTATGGGAAAGAGACGGGGAATCGGGGAACCTTATAAATAACACGACCACTTCATATAACTGTAATTTGAGTGTTGCCATATTGAATGACTGATGAACTGACCAAAAATTGAAGCCCCTTTTTTTTGTTGGGGTAATTCAACTAAATCAATAGATAGTGTCATTTCATACCGTAGAATACTGTATCATATCAACTTTCCAGGTATTGATCTAATAGGTCTACCAAAATAAGTGACACTCTAAAGGGGAAATACATAAATGTCTTGAAGGAAAATATATATTGAAAGAACTAGACAAGCAAACTTAAATTTATTGTCAAATAAACACTTGTCATACAAGTTTAAAACTACTTCCGTTTCACTGATAGTGAAATCAATGGATAAGCGCATAGCTTGATAATTTTGTAATTTTCCATTAAAAAGATTTAATATGATATATGAAGTTTATATAAGCACTAAACATTTTTTTTAATCCACACTTTATCTCAAATCCTAGCAAAATTATTCATGAAATTAACAAAATTTTATATACTTATAGAAAGTAATTATATAAATTATATAAAAAATCAGAATCATATTATTAAAATAATTAAAAAATAATTGACTTTAATACTCGATTAAACCGATATAAACCGCTGTGAATCGGTTAATTCGACTTAAATTAATTCGAGTTCAGTTTAATACAATAGTATATTTTCAGTTACGACTTTCAATTTCAATCGGTTAATACCGGCTAACGGTTTCGTTATGGTTCCGGTTTTAAACTCTGGATAAAGGGCATTCAATAGTCAACTATAGCTTTGTGGTCAAAGACCAAAGAATATGGCCAAAAGAAAAGAAGCTAAGAAATGAAATTCAACAACATTTGAATTTCCAGTTTTTCTTCTTACCGCATTTTTATACGAATCGAGAATAATAAAAAAACCCTTACCTTTTAAAATGTTACTTTTTGTTATTGTTGTTGTTGTTTTTGTTGACGTGACTTTAAATTGGACACCGAAAGCAAAGCGAAAGAAACGCAACAAAAGAGAACAGCATGAAATTCGAATCATTAACAAAAAGTATAAAAAAAAACTTACTTTGTCTCGTATCTTCCCCTCTTACAACACCCACCATGCCAATTACCAAAAAAAAAAATGGAAAAAGAAGTAAAGTAATCAAAAAAAAAAAACAGAGTTAAAAAAATCAAATCAAATGAAATCAAACTGTGGCTCAAGAGAGTGAGTGTGAGGGAGCGAAAGGGAAGCTTGAAATTTCGACTATGCTGTATGTGTGAGTGTGCAGTACAATTGCTGCTCCAATTTGTTTGTGCGATCAGCTTTAATGTTAAGCTTAATGCGTTTGAGTGCAAGCGGCAGCAACAACAACAGTTCAACTCAATGCAATGGAAGTCACTCAAAGAGCGCGATTTAAGCATCAGCGGCTTTGACGACTCTGAAACATAGAGACGCGCGCACGCACACTGTACACTGAGAGAGCAAGAGAGAGACGAATGGATGCTGGCTTTGCTTGAAGCTAAGTGTTGAGTGGAGTTCGCTAGTGAGTTTCAGTTTTGAGCACAACAGCGAGCGAAACGGCGCGCAACGGCGAAACGGAACGAGACGAAACGAAACGAAACCAAGCAGCGGCAGCGGCAGTCGACGGCGACAGCAGCGTGTGCTGGGCTCTGCTCACTACAAAAGCCATTCCGGAGCGCACAGTCAAAGCGAGCTCAAAATTTTTCGTATTTTTCTACCTTCTGTCTTACGTTAAATTTTTTTTTTATTTATGTTTCTGATATCCACATATATATATAATTAATGTGTGCTGCTTTTCTGGCAGATTCGGATTCAAATTCAGATTGGAATTGAGATGCAACACAAGGTGTGTGTGTGTGTGTATTTTTTTAGTCATTGATTTGCATTTGTTTTGAGTTGCGCGGCTTTTGGATTTTCATTTATTCTTTGGCTGCAGCGACTGCAACGCGACGCGCGCGTTTTACGCAGCGGCAACAACAACAGCAACAACAACAACCAAAGTAAATATACAAATAATACAAAATAAAAACAACAGACAAAAAAAGCAGGAACAAATAAAAGAAAAACAGATAGAAAATACTTAAGCAGAGAACCTGTTCTGTTCCTGTGTGTGTGTTTGTGTGTGTGTGAGTGAGTGTGTTTGATTGTGTGCGACGCTGCTTATGCAAATTCGTTAACAACACCTGGCAGCTGATTTGCAGCAAGAAAGCAACAACAACAACAATAACAACACAATGAAAGTTCAGCTGCTGTGACACGAACAACAACAACAACCACACGAACAAGAAGCTGAAACAGCAACAGCAGAAGAAGAAGAAGTACAGCGTGCAAAGACCAACGCAGAGAATTTCG
The DNA here is from genome assembly GCA_018901795.1 of Drosophila sp. st01m. Taxonomy (NCBI): domain Eukaryota; kingdom Metazoa; phylum Arthropoda; class Insecta; order Diptera; family Drosophilidae; genus Drosophila; species Drosophila sp. st01m. The sequence goes on along the minus strand of JAEIFG010000706.1, from coordinate 5,498,860 downwards.
TTTTGTCGTAAGTCCATGCTTATTCCCTCTCTTTCGGCTCAGCCTCAGCCTCATCTTCTTCATCCTCATCTGCATCACCTTCATTTGTACAACAACAAATGTCAAACATTTGTAATTGAGCAAGCTCTACGCGCGCGTGTGTGTGTATGTGTGTGTAAGTTAACAAAGTGAAGGTTGCGAGGCGAGTGCGGTGGTTGAGGAGGAGGAGTGTTGAGCAATGTAGCGGGGAGTGTTAGAGTGAGGCTCAATTACTGATAAGCCAAAGTTGAAAGCGCATCGCAGATTACAGTTGCAGTTAAATAAGCATTGCCAGATTATTGACACAATAAATAACTTCGAATTTCAAAATGATAAAAATCAGAATTGTCAGACTATTGACAGACTTAGTAAAAAATTGTAACTAATAAAAAAATAACATTGCCAGATTATTAAGTTAGAATTTTGTAATAATAATCAGACAATGAAACCAATAAAGTTAGAATATACCAATTGGGAAAGCTTCAATACCCTTACAGAGAACCGTGAATAATTTTGAAGTAATTTAAAATATGCTGAATAACTGTAGAGAGAACATAGTTATTATAAAGTGAGTAGAAAGAGTCGAAAAAACTATACAAAAAATATAGCTGCATTTTCTGCATTTTGTTGAATTTAAAATAGACTTTAAACATTACAAATTTGTCTAGTTTGAGCTGAAATTTGCAACACTGCTGCTAACAGTTAATTTAAATAAGTTAGTGTTCAAGAATTTTGCCCATTTTCTACTGCATTTAAACGTTAGTTAATTTTTTCTCAATTTCTGATCACTTTAATGCAGCCACGAAGTTTGTTTGTATCTCCCTCTTTTTGTTTTAACACTTTTTCAACATCTGTCGTTGAGCCAAAAGATGTTACTCATATGTTCTCTTTCCCTTCTGTTTTTAACTCTCCCTCTTCCACCCTCCCTCTCCCACCAAGCAGCGGAAATGGTCAATTGAAGCTGCACAGAGAAAACGCATTGTTTTGAGACCGTCTACGCATTCGTATTCCTATTGCTAGCCGTAGTCGTATTGTCCCCGAGTCTGGGTAGTCGGTAACTCGGGTTATGTGCACGCCACTTGCGGTTTAGACGGACCCACAAGGGAATTAAGCGGGAAGAGGGCGGTTCGACAAGTACACGCAACACTAATTAGTCTCTGCACTTATGCATTTCCAGTCAAGGGTGACCATTTTTCGCTAAGAAATAAAATCTAAAACACATTTCACTTGGAAAAAAAACATATTTCGGTTTAAATAAAACAGATGTTCAAGTTTAGAAGATAAAGCTAAGATTATTACATGAATTTTCAACTTATTGCTGTTGATTAAAATGTCATATTTCAGTTGAAATAAAGCAGATAATCAAGTTTATTATAATGTATGTAATCAAAATTTGTAAGGAGATAAAGAAAAAAGAGAATATTTATCATTATTACTACACTCGTAAAGAATAACAATAATCCTACGAAAAAGCTGAACAGTAAAATAAAAATCAAATTATTTTAGAGATAAATTCATTGCTTAGTAGTTTTCGATGAAATAGTTCTACTACATTTAAAATCAACATTTAAATGTTCATTAATTTTTTCCACCATCAATAGCTTTCAATAGTATTGTAAATAGTTACAAGTTTTTTGCTATAAAATACTATAAAATACTTTTTCTGGATGCTAATGTACAAAAGATCAAAATGTATAATAATTTATGTTAATATAACTAATAGATATTTCGTATTTAAGGTTTTGTGAAAGTAAATGATTGAAATAACTAAATTATCTAGATTTTTCCCTTTAAAGATTTGTTTTGTAATATAGATTTTGCATTGTAAAATTTTTTTGGAAAATCATTAAAGTATGTAGATCAAATATGTGAACAAAACTTCATAATCAATTTTACATATAGTTTTTTTATAATATATTAAAGCTTTGTTGTGTACAGAATTCAGTCATAAATCAGAAGTAAAGTCGAAACTAAATATAAATTACTTAAATGGACATTTTTCTATTATTCTATTTGCTGGGCAATTGATTGGGATACGTTTAAAACCTCCCTCGTTGAGTCTGATTGAAGTTGGTGCCAGCTGCCAGCACAGAGTCATAGAAGCCCAACAAAGCGAGAAAGGGAGATAGGCAGATAGAGAAGGTGAGGGAGGAGAAGAGAGAGAGAAAGAGGTAAAGGTAGAGGGAGGAAGAACTTCCGGTTTGCCGGCAACTTTTGGCCAGCTGCTTTGCCAGCAACAAACAATGCAATTGACAAATGCAATTAAGCAAAATTTCATTTGTTTTAAAGCTGGTTAATGAATAACTCAGCGACTAACTGGTTAACTGACTGAATGACCGACTGAATAACTGGCTGAATGAGCGAATGAGTGACTGGGTGTATTCATGTTAAGGTTAAACGTGTAAAGTTTGTACACATTCTAATTGCATTGCGAGAAAACCTACAACAACAACAGCAGCAATAGCATCAAGCAAAGTCACAATCTGATAGTTTGTAAACCTCTAGCACGACTTACATATACCCTGTAAATAAAATACTATGTCATAATGATTGTGAAAATGATTTTTGTCAAATTTAATCAAATATACATGTGTCCAAATGTGATAAAAAGCACAAATCCAACGTGTAGATACCCTCTTAACTTATTTAAAGACAAAATTATCATATTCTTAGCTATTTTAGACGCGGCCTCATCTCAATAAGCTAAGTTTTCGGTAGATTAGAGTACAGAATTTCTGAAGGTGATATTTACGACTTTATTATGCGCTGCATTTTTATAAAATACAGAAAATAAAGAAATTGTATATAAAAATACATAAGAAACTATGCTTATAAAAATTATCAGGTCAATCTTATACCTTTTAAACTTATAAATTATCAGAGTGGGTTCACTTTTACAGATTTTAGGTACTTTTAAAAGTCTATATACCAAAAAAGAATATCAAATAAATGCACTTAACTTAAAGATATGCTAATGAAAGCTAATGACGAGAGAATACCCTGTAATCATATCAGACATAAAGCTAAAAACAAATTTGATAATCTAAAATGAGTTAAGAAATTAAAGATAACATATGTAGGCAAATTGTAAAACATATATAATTCACATACCGTATAAGGTTTGTAGACTGAATTAGTGAGCAAAAATTAAAGTATGAAACTATTAACATTCTCTTTGGTTCTATAAAATAAGGAAGGCTTTAATTTTGATACGATTCTTTTCAGAATCGGAATAAAGACACTGAAAAAGAATAAATTTTTAAATTAAAAAATTCAGTGACTAGAAATCGATTTTGAAAGTGTAGTTTCTTGGTATTTATAAAATGAAACGTGCTTAACTGCCGCTTTGTCATTTGTGCTATTTATCTATACTTACCGCTGACTGTAACTACCCTTTTAAGTGCCAATTACAGGATATTACAAATTCAAAACTAAAAATTCATTTGCTCAGACACGTAAAATGCATTGCGACCTTTGCAATGCGACACCTGCGCTGTATAACCAAGAAACCTTAATAGCCCAACCCTCCGTCTCCTCCCCCCACCCCCTACACTTTACACCCCTATTGGGGTATATATAGTTCGCTCACTTGTTTGCGCCTCCAGAGAATATAATGTGAATATAAATTGCAGTTTTTCGCACTTAACATTTAGCTCGAAAAACGTGGCGGCTGCTGTTGTCCATGGCCTTGGCAATGAAAATGCCTCACAATTAGAGAGAGTGTGTGTGTGTGTGTGTGTGCGGGAGGAAGGGTACTAGACCCCCCTCCCCCAGGAGGTTGGCGGTCATTGTTTTTCTGCTGTGTGGCAGCTGCAGTTGTTGTTATTGTTGTTGTTGTTGCGGTTTATTGTTGCGGCTGCAGTTTTGTTGCCTTGTCGTAGCCAACGAAGCGTGTGGCAATAACAACAACAACAACTACCACAACAACAACGAATTAAATAAAACTAAAGCAGGAAAAAACACTGGATGAACAGCAGGAAAGTGAAGGTGGAAGAGGAGGAAGTGCAGGTGGGGAGACAAAGCAACAAAGTGTTGATTGACAGTGTGAGGGTCGCATTTTTGGTGGGTTACACTCAGTCTTAGGGTCAACTAAATGCACAGAGAGAATAAATAATAAATATCAAAATTCTGGCATGAATTTCCTGATTTTAGCATATATATTTTAGGCCGAAGCTTATATAAAATTACATCAAAATTATTGCTTTGAAATGCACCACAAGTAATGCAAAACTGTTTGAAGAAAAACTAAATAATAATTATAATAAAATAGCAAGCGAAAATAATTCGAAAATTACTGGTCTTTACATGCATTAAAAAAAAATAACCATAAATTCAAGACTAAAAAGTTGCAAATAAAAATTCAGGAATATTTATTAGTATATTAAAGTAATTAAATACAGTTAGATTTTCTATAACATTCAAAGGAAATTTTATCGGTTCTTATCAATGAAATAGGACATTATATATTATACCAGATAAAGTATTAAATAATCTACTTGGAACGAAATCAAAAGCTTATTTTAAGCTTTCAAGCATAAGTACAAAGCGAAAAGTTATTTTTAAATTTAAATTATTTTGTAAGACAAATTATTGATTGATTTTAATGAAAAGTCAAGAGACTAATTGCATTGCCAGGCTGCATCAATGGCTAGAGTTGCCACCGAGCTGGCGATAAGTGGCAGCAAGTGTTGCAACAACTGAATGCAACGTGGCGTCTTAAGTGGCGCTCAAGGGTCAAGCGTCGATAGATCGGTGATGTGGCATCGAGTGCATTCAACTTGCGACTCGCTTGGGTTGGGTTGAGTTGAGTTGGAGACTGGGATTGGGAGAATCTTCTCCGAAGAATAGAGTGGCATTTGCAAGTGGAACAAATGGCAATTGGATATTTAAATTGTGGCGCATCAATTTCTTTTACAGTGCAGCTCACATTGACTTTAATTGAAATTGAAGCTGTCTGCAGATTCTATTAGTTGATTTATGTGTGTCTTGTATTTTTTTTTTTTTTTTTGTTCTTGCTCTGTACTCAACGCAAGTCTCCAGTCGCGTGTTTGACTTGCGATAGCGTCGAGCAAACGAAATTTACATTTTTCGGCCGACTTCAATCAGTTGAACGACACGTTTTTCAATCAAGCAAATGTACTGCACCCGAAAGATACAAAGATACGGTTCGTACATACACTTAAAGAAAATTTTATGACTTAACTCAAAATAGAACAATAAAAGAAGCAACTCGATGAAGTCTCCACAGTCTGTATTTTATACAAAAAAAAAGCAAAGTACTGTTTTAAATTATGTTCAAAAGCAACTCAACAAATTCGACAAACGTCTTCGAAGTTCATGTGTATTATGGGTTATTTAAATCGAATTTTAGCAAATGCAAGAATCTTTTATTTTAAAGCGACTCTACAAAGTCTCCACACCATATTGGAAGTCACTTTTTGGGTATCTATGCTAAATAAATGTTAATTAATATTTAACACTTAATTTCAAACTAGTTTTACACAGTCTGCACAAGTCTCCAAAGTGTCAAAGCCCAACAAACGAGACATTTAAGACAAATTGTTCTTTCAGTGTAGATACTATTTGTGAGTATATTTTTAGATACAAGTAGACTAATTGCAGCATGATGTTCCATCTTATCATTGCAGTTGTAATATTGATATGCATCGTTTGCACACGGGAAACATTAAACGAAAGTCTAAGGAACGCGCAATAATTTAACGAATAGCAACGTGACGTTTTGCAACACTGCCCAGAGGCAGTTAATACTCGCTTTATCGACAGAGAATCCTAGTATCGTAATCATATTAACTCTGTTACTTCAACTGTGCCAAGATGTATAAGTTATTGGGTAGCCTGAAGAGCTACCTAAAGTGGCAGGACATACAGACGGATAATGCCGTCTTTCGTCTCCACAATTCATTTACCACCGTACTGCTCCTCACCTGCAGTCTGATCATTACGGCCACTCAATATGTCGGACAACCGATCAGTTGCATTGTGAATGGCATTCCGCCGCATGTGGTGAACACATTCTGTTGGATTCACAGCACATTCACCATGCCGGATGCGTTCAATCGACAGGTAAGTCTCCACAAGTCTACAAAGCTCCTAAATCTATAAAATAAGTTAATTTAGATACCTCTTATCATGTATTATAATTTACTTTTTCTTAGTGTGACGTTTAGTAAGTCTCCAAAAGTCTCTACATGCTTTATTACAATAATGTAACAATAGTTTAAGGTTAAGAAAACACTGCAAACATTAGATTATATTTGTTGGGCATCTCTACAAAGTCTACACAACTCTCCACTGCAATTAGGCCCGTATTTCGTGTTCCTATTTAATGGAGTTAGCTGATTCACCTTAAAATAGACTAAATAAGCAACTATTCAAAGTCTACACAACTCTCCACTGCAATTAGATGAGCATTTTGAGTTGATACAAGTTGCCAAGCGTGAAACACTTGTTGAGTATAAGGCAAAAAACAACAAAACAAAGTCTACACAAGTCTCCACTTTTGTTTTTCAGTTGCTTTGTATGTGTGTAAAGTAAAAACTGATCGAAATTGAGCTTTCAAGTAATTTCACAAAGTCTACACAACTCTACACTCACAATTTCATGATGTAAAGTCATGGAGAAAGCAAAGTAGTGTTTAAAGTTGAGCTTAAGTGCATTTCTACAAAGTCTACACAACTCTCCACTGCAATTAGATGAGCATTTTGAGTTGATACAAGTTGCCAAGCGTGAAACACTTGTTCAGTATAAGGCAATGAGCAACAAAACAAAGTCTACACAAGTCTCCACTTTAGTTTTTCAGTTGCTTTGTATGTCTGTAAAGTAAAAACTGATCGAAATTGAGCTTTCAAGTAATTTCACAAAGTCTACACAACTCTACACACACAATTTCATGATGTAAAGTCATGGAGAAAGCAAAGTAGTGTTTAAAGTTGAGCTTAAGTGCATTTCTACAAAGTCTACACAACTCTACAATGTCGCAAAAGACAAGAAACCGCAGAATATTGCATGTTGAAGAAACCACAGCATCCCAAGGCAGCCCATTTTAATGGCATGTTTTGTGCTCGTTGCCGTTACCCCTTTTTCAGTGGAGAATGCTGTATGTTTGTCCGTCCGTCCCACTGTTCGTCTGTCCGTCTATCTGTCTGTCTGGCTGACTGTCATGTCAGACCCTCACGTAGTCCAATCACGTACAATACATCGTCGTCTCATTTGTATGATATGTAATACATGCTATAAGTCGTATATTCAGCAGACAATACCATACATAAATATGTGCATATTTATGTGCACATTTATGCTGCGGCTATAAAGCAATTATAAACTGGGCGTTGTCGGACGCTGTCGTTCTTGTCGGCCGATTTAAATTGTGCTCTTCATGTGACCCAAAAACCAAAATAAAATACAAGGCAAAAACTAAAGAAAAATGAAGGAGGAAGCCTAAAAAAACGATTAACAACGACACACACAAAAATTGAATACCTCGCGGGAAGCGCAGGCGCGACTGCTCTCATATTTCAACAGGGGCAGGAAGTGGATGCCGAAGCTGAAGCCGAAGCCGAAACCGAAACAGACCCCGAAACAGAAACCGAAACCTTTCCGACTTCGTGGAAGCTTCCTTCACAGCACTTGTAATATCTTCGTTTAAAGTACGCCAGCTTTATCAGTAGACTTGTCATTAGACATGCCAAAAAAGAGAGGATATGTTTATCACAGCAAATACAAAAGCAATGTAGTTCGATCTAAGCTTCGATATCCTTTGAAATTATGAAAATTTATAGTTCAAGTTATCACTTTAAATTCACTTCATATATAATATTAGGTAGCACTTTAAACTTGATACTTAAATCTTTAATTTTTTTGTAAAAAATCATACCAAATTATACACAAATCTTGACATTTAAAGTTAGTTTTCAAACTGTCTTTCTTAACTTTATCAAAATTGAAGCGATTTCCAACGCTATGACAATTTAATCATGGATAGGTATTAAAATTTAGTTCGTTTTGTAATTAAAATTAAATATGTTTCTCTCTAGATCGAAGCTTCAAATTTAATGCAAAGAATATTCAAAATTTAAAAAAAAACAAATTGGTAATTTTTTAAAAAAACACTTTAAACTTGATACTAAAATCTGTAATTATATGCAAATAATTAAAAAAAAATCAATTTGAATAAAATTTTTAGTTATATCTAAAATAAAAAAAAAACTGTCAAATTTTTAAATGTTTGAAGATTCACTTATTGTAATGGGCAATTTGAGAAGCGATATTTGTATCGCTTGAAGTCCCTGGTTCTTTCAAATAATACACAAATACAAGTCAACTGATAACCAAACAAAATCACAAATACATTTGGTTGGTTTATATTTCGGGAACATACCGAAAGCCTTTTATTAATTGTCTTATTAGTTACATAATTCGTTTTCTCCTTACCTTATTCATTAAAGTACTGCTTGAAACTTTTAAGTTTTAGAGTTTTACCGGAGTGTTGCAGAAATTGAAAACCAACGAAAATCTAACAGAGTAGTTTCTGGAACATTCCAGTAAACGATTGCTTTATAAATAACTTCTCAATTGAAATTTCTATAAATAAATATCGCAATTATGAAAATAAATTTCTTCAATTTTTCGCAGGTCGGTCGTGAAGTTGCCCATCCCGGTATTGCCAACGATTTCCAAGACAAGGATGCCCGAAAGTATTACACCTATTATCAGTGGGTGTGCTTTGTGCTATTCTTTCAGGTGAGTAGGCGATAAAAGCGATAAAAAACGAATGAAAATTAATGAATAAAAGAAAAAGAAAAAGAAAAAGAAAGCAACTTGTTGCCCAGTTGATCTTTTGCACTAATTGGAATGTCCGATCAATTGAATGCCAATCAGCGGGTAGAAGAAATCTCCTGGGAATTACTTATATGTATGTATACAGAGTAGAGACCTCTTCTCTCTCTCTCTCTGTCTCTCTCTTTCTTGCTGCCACTTGTGAGAGAAGAGATCACGATTGTTTTCATGCTCATGGTCTCAATTGCCACGCAGATGCGCAGATAATAAAGGAATATGAGTAAAGAAAAAATATATATACTATACATATATAAATACACACACACTGTTAAGCTGTACTTCAATGAAGCTTAATTGAATGCGATGCGTGTTGTGACTACCACAAAGAGAGGGAAAGAGAGAGGGTAGACAGTAATGGTAGACCTGTGACAGCTTTGGGGTAGAAGAAGGAGAAGACGGAGGAGGAGGAAGAGGAGGAGGTTTCATTGTATTGCCAAGCATGCTCAATCAAGCATGATTGCGCGCCTGTTGCGCAATCACAAACAAAAAAAAGCTAACAGCTACACAAAAAAAAAAAAGCAAATACAAAAAAGTCTAAAACATTTCCAACAACAAGCAACAGCTGCTAAACACTAAAAAAACAACTAAAACAACGTTGACAACAATTTACTTCAACTTGCGAAATTCCAGAAATTAGATTCATATGCTTAATGACTTGCTAAATAACAACAACAACAACTACATACAAACAAAACAACAACTATAAAACGCAGCTGTCGCATGTCAGCAGCTTCAAGAAGCTTTCAACTTCAAGTGACAGCTTGACAACTACAGTAAAAGCTCTTTACTAAAGTCATTCACTTGTCACTTTAAATATGCACAAAGTAGCAACTGTCTAAAGTATTTTAAATGCTGCTTTCATTAATTAAACAGCTTAAAAGCTTTAGTAAAAGCTCCCTACTAATGTTATTTATTTGTCACTGAAGTTATTTACACAATAAAAACTGCCTAAAGTATTTTAATTGATGCTTTGCTTTAGTTATCAACTTAAAAGCTTCAGTAAAAGCTCCCTACTAATGTTATTTATTTGTCATTGAAGTTATTTACACAATAGAAACTGCTTAAAGTATTTAATTTGATGCTTTGCTTTAATTATCAACTTAAAAGCTTTAGTAAAAGCTTCATACTAGTGTCATTTCCTTGCCACTTTAAATGTGCACAAATTATTAACTGTCTAAAGTATTTTAAATGCTGCTTGCATTAATTAATCAGCTTTAAAGCTTCAATAAAAGCTCCTTGCTAATGTTACTGATTTGCCACTTGTCATTTACTTCTCACTTTAAATGTGCACACAGTGAAAACTGCCTAAAGTAATATTAGCTGTACCTTTATTTATTAAAGAACTTTAAAGCTTCAGTAAAAGCTCTTAATAAATTACACTTGTTTATCATATGCAGTTGTGTTAACCAAACTGACTTGCATTCAGTGAAAACTGTTTAAAATCAATTTAGTTGTGATTCGATTATATAATCATCATTTTAAGAAAAAAGAGCTTTAAAGCGTGATCTAGTTTTTATTTATTTTTTTTTAATTGCCCACACTTTGTTGTAGACAGCTCAAATTAGATTAGATTTTATTCACTTTCTCAGTTTTCTTTTTTGTTTCTTTAGCTTTTCAAGCTTTAATAGTTTATCAAAGCTGTTTGATTGGCAGTCATTTAAATGCTATGCAAACTAATTCCGATTAACTCTAAGAAAGCGCATTGAAACGGCAGCTCAAAGCTTATGAAGCTTTCGGTCTCAAAGACCTGAGCTTTAGACTGATCAATTGTAGTAACACTTTTAACATTTAATACCCATTTTAATATTGTAGGCCATGGCCTGTTATACGCCCAAGTTTCTGTGGAACAAATTCGAGGGCGGTTTGATGCGTATGATTGTCATGGGATTGAACATAACGATCTGTACGCGCGAGGAAAAAGAGGCGAAGCGAGATGCATTGCTCGACTATCTCATCAAGCATGTGAAGGTGAGTAATTCAAATAGATAGTTATTACAATATTATAAAATATATTTATTGATCTTTGATATCTGATTTCAGCGCCATAAACTGTACGCCATACGCTATTGGGCCTGTGAGTTGCTCTGCTTTATCAATATTGTGGTGCAGATGTATCTGATGAATCGCTTTTTCGATGGCGAATTCATATCGTATGGCACGAACATCATGGGACTCACGGATGTGCCACAGGAGCAACGTGTTGATCCCATGGTCTATGTCTTTCCACGTGTCACCAAATGCATATTCCATAAATACGGTTCCGGTGGATCGCTTCAAACGCACGATTCCCTCTGCATTCTGCCGCTCAATATTGTGAACGAGAAGACATATGTGTTCATTTGGTTCTGGTATTGGATACTGCTCGTCCTGCTCATCGGATTGATGATATTCCGGTTAGTAATTCCCAATTAATCCAGAAATAATCGATACAAAAAAAAGGAATATATTGAAATTATAATAGTTTATTTGTTAGAGCTAGTTTCGCATTCGAAATTTCTCGAAAATAACGCATATATATTTTACATATTCTTTGATTTGTACAACTTAATATTCTCTTTTTTATTACTAGACCACGAATTTTTCATTTGAAGAATAATTTTGCACACTTTATCGGAATTTTCAGAGACATTTCGAATATAATTTTGCAGCTCGTGAAAATGTTTTAAAACTTCAAAATTACCCTAAGATAGCGGAAAACTGTATGATTTTCGGAATATTTAATTGAACAAAGCCTTGTGAAGAATATAAAATAACTCGCTTATTTTTTTGCGCACCAATCAAATTTTTTTTGAGCTATTTTCGAATTTCTAACTGTCATTACTTTGTCAAAAGTTATCTGATTTCGCATTTGGATTGTACATTTTATAATTCACAGTTAAGATTTTTTTAGTACTTGAAATGTATGAAAACGTTTTGTTTCACATTTGAAGTAGATGGGAAAGTTTAAAAAGTTTCGAAATTAATTTGATTCGAAAGGAAAATTCATTTTATTCTTTATATATAATTTTTTTAAATTTATTTATTTATTGTAAACAATAAGCGAAGATAATGTCAATATTCTGGTTTTCCGTCCTACAAAAATTATGTAAAGTCAGTTCTTAAGAAAAAAAAATGTATAACTTCGGACAGAAATCTAAATATATATGGAATAGTTCAAAATAGCGAAGAAAATTTGAAATTTTATAAAGTCTTATAAGTATTTTTGTATTTTTCTTTAAATGTTTTATTATTAACCAATCATTAGTGTTTTTATTCTAATCGTGACAATATTGGAGAATTAAATCTGTTGTCAATATTAGGACTTTACATAGAACCAAAAAGTAGAAGCTAGATAAAATATCTTGAATGTTCTGAATGTATATTATAAAATATATCAATTATTTTTGATCAATTTCAGGGCCTGCATTATTTTCATGCCCAAGTTCCGACCGCGTCTGTTGAATGCGCGTAATCGGATGATTCCGATGGAGATATGTCGTTCGCTGTCCCGTAAACTGGACATTGGGGACTGGTGGCTCATCTATATGCTCGGACGTAATCTGGATCCGGTTATCTATAAGGATGTGATGGGCGAGTTTGCCAAACAGGTGGAACCCTCGAAGCACGATCGCACCAAGTGATTGAAATTCGAATTCAATACTAAATGAAGCATAAGCAAGACAGAGACAGATAGAGAGAGACAGAGAGAGAGAAAGAGAGAACGAGAACGAGAGCAAGAGAGAAGGAAAGATACACTTCCCCCCTCGGATTATATATTCATAATTATTATTATTATTTAGCACAAATCATGACAATTAGTTGAAAACCCAATTTCATTTTGGAAACACAGACAATCTATATATATACATACATATATATACATATATAGCAATCGCTTTTCAACTACTTTTCCCGCTTTCCAACTTGGAAAACTCTTAATCAATGATCACAACTCGAATTATTTCGAATCGCATGACAAATCTGAGCAAGAAGTTTAATCATTAATCAACAGCAATTGATTTTCCTTGACAAATTTGAAATTATGCAGTAAAATAATTTTTTTTCTTAATTTTAAATTTAATTTAATAATTAGCATGTATTCGACTAGACCTTAAAATGCATGAAATTATCGAGAAAATCTACAGAATGACGGCCCAAGAAATTCTAATATATTTATATATATATATTTTTTATATATATATATATTTATCTGATTCATATGAAATTAAGCGCAACTTGCAAACTGCCAGCAATAGAAAAAACAAAAAACATTACCAACAATAATGCAAAAATAATGCTTCAGATAATACACGAAATAATATAATACAATTATCAACACATAAATATTGCTTTTGAGTCTTTCATAATATACGATAAAATGAAATCTATAATACCATAATAAACAATTTAATTTAATAAAATGAAGCATATTTGCTGGCAACATTTTCATTTGGAGCTAAAAGAATTAAATGTTAAGTTTATTGTGTAGTTTTTAGGCGAAAATTTCAAGTTTTTTATAAAAGTGTAATACGTATAAAATAAAATTTATATAACTGGCGAAAATACAAGTTCTTTTACTTATCTAACAATAACTAAATATGAATTTGGCGCCATCGATTCAAATTCAATTGTGCGTTTTGCGTTGAATGAACAATTGTTTCATTGAGTTGCTCACTTAACGAAGCGTCGTCAGGTGGGTAACGCCAGCGCATAATGCGCAATCAAACGCAAAATGCGCACGTTAGGGTTAACGCAGCAAACTTGCCAACTCTTAGCAATTTTATAGCCAGTTATTCTTCTTGGTATTTTCGACCAGTGTTGTCACACTTTCATTTACATTTATTTACTAATTTTTACCAAAAATGTAACAAAAAGTAAATAATTAAATGAACTTTTTAATTCTCAATTGGATAAGATAAAGCCAAACTTTTTATGAAAGCGCGGGTTCGTTGTGCCTCAGGGGAAGAATTATGTGACCAAGCATAATTTAGCTAAACCAATTATTTTTCTAGCTATTTTCGGCTTTCAGAAAATATAAATTTCATTTGTAGTTTTTTTTTAGAATTTGATCACAATATGAAAATGGGTTTAGCTCGAGTACTAAGCAAATAACCTAGAGAGAACTCATTTCAAGGCATTTGCTTGGACACTTTTGCTTGTATGAAATGAGTTCTCTATAGGTTATTTGCTTAGTGGCTTGAGGCTCAAGCTTGCCAGCCCGTTTTTTAGTTAAGGCTGCCAACCCGTTTTTGGCTAAGTGTGCCAACCTAGTTCAACTAACGGTTAGCCAAATAGAATCCTTTAAATGATTAAATTAATGTATTATGCATTATAGAGCTAAAGTGGCATATATCCTAAAAGGTAAACTTTTTCAATCTGGCTTTTTTTAGTAAAAAAAATCAAGCCAGATTAAAATTTTTTGTGTGTGGCAACCTTCGGTAATATTTCTTATGTTAGTTAGTTAGACAAGGATGCATACACGGTTGAGTTAGTGTGAATGAGAGAGGATCTTTCATGCAGCAATTTGTTGCAAAACTAAATTCAAGAGTATAAATAATATAAAACCCGAAACGAAATAGTATAAGTGATAAAATAAAAATGTGATGTTAAGTGTAAGTGCGATTGCAAGTGGGAAAGGAAAAAAGAATGCCTGCAAAGGCTCAACTGTTTTGTTGTAGTCGCGCGTACGTGAGTGTGTGTGGGCCGTATGTGTGTTTGCGTGTGTGTGCCAATTAGTTGAAAAGGCAGTCCAAAAACCCGGAGCAGAGCCAAAATAAACGCGCAAAAGATAAAAAAAAAGAAATAAGGAAAATATAAACATAACACAAATGTGCGAAGAGTGTGATGATTAGTTGCAGAACCCTGCATTATTGCCATTAAACTGGCTGATGGAGTGGGGGACCCACTCAAAATGGGGGGAGATGGGGCTTATAGCCGCCATACACATGTATATGTAAACACAGAGAGCGACGCAATTTAAGCAGAACATTTGGAACATTTTCTCTTTTGTTTTTATATTGTGTTAATTTGCGCCCTTGTTTGTGTGTGTGTGTGTGTGGAATTTTGCGACGCCTGCTGGCATTAAATTCAACCCCCAATGCCCCCGACTCTAGTTAACAACAACAAACAACAACAACAATGCCACCACCAACAACACAAAGCCAAGTACCACCCTCTCTCTAACGACAGTGAGGCCGAAAATTGACTCTCGGTCGAACGAAGGTGATGGTGTTGTTCTTGTTGTTTCTTTTGCTCTTGCTGGAGTGTTAAGCTAAAAAAAAAAAACAAGCAGAGGCAGCGGCGCTGTAATTCAAAAACTGTCGAAATGAAACGGCTATGCGCTCCACTTACTGCTCTTTCTCTCTCTCTCTCTGTGATGTGCTCCCGATTGTTCGCCCTCTCTCTGTCTCACTTGCCAAAAACTTGGGCTCCAAGCGCACTGTCCTTTTTATGTGTATGTTCGTGTACATTTATACAGTCAGTCAAGAAAGTGTTATAACTAAATGAAAAAATGCTTGGTACAAATTATTTTTCTTTATATTTGAAATATCCATAGCAAAAAATATATTTTATCTGACAGAAGAAAATGTGCAATTTTTATATTTGGTCACAACAATTTCTTGACTCACTGTATATATATATGTGTGTGTTGTGTGTGACAGTGTGTGTTAAAAGACTTCAAAGAGTGGCAAGCAAACAGAAACAAGTGTAAAGCATAGGATGCAATAGACAGTATTGTTACTTGGCTGCAAATTAAACGACAAAGATAATAAATTTTCGTCAACTTAATATGGTTTTTTGGGATATTTCAAAATTGCATTACTCTGTATTAATTTGTGTTGTTATTGCTTTTTTTGAAATTTGCGCAAATGCGAGTGCTGGATAACACCGGCCGGCAGCCGTTTGGCAACACTGTTACGCTATTGTTTGCCGCTGTGTGAGCAACCCTGCGCGTGTGTGTGTTTGTGTCTGAGTGTGCCGTGCCGCACACGAATGTGAGTGTGAAAGCGTGTGGTCGAAAATTAAGAACAGCAACAAAAAACGTAAGATTGAAAAATCGGCTCTCTTGTATATGAGTATAGGGCAGCAGCAGCAGCAGCAGTAGAAGAAGAGCAGTGGTAAAACCAAAAAAATGCTCGCGGGGGAGCAAAGCAAATTGACAGCAGCAGCAGGAAAGCAGCGCAGCCGCTAAATCTTTGCCTGTCGCGTCGCAAAAGCAACACAAAATTAAAAAATCAAAACGTAAAGTAAAAGATAGAAAAAAAAAAAATCGTGAAAATTTCCATAGCCAAAAATAACTAAAAAATATTGTTCAAGTTTGACGTTTTTATGGTGTGTGAGAAAAACGAGACGGGAACAGGGCGCAAAGGAATAGGCCACAAACTGAAAGTAAAGCTAAAGAACAAGGCGCAAGTAGATGAGAAAGAAGAATAAGAGGAAGAGTAGTCGAAACGAAAAGCGTGCAAAGGAAAAGGTCAAAATGTGTGTGGTGTGAGAGATTGAAGCAGCAGAAACATGGAATCAATGAAAATGGAGCAAAAGTAGTGGAAAAACGTTGTTGGAAAAGCTAAAATTAATTTTATTTTTTGTTTTTGTTCACGCGCGCGTATTTGCTAAATGTATGTGTGTGAATGCATGACTCTGTGAGTGCAAGTGTGAGTGAGCGAGGTGCCAGTAGAGCGAGAGCGTGAACGAAACGAAAGGATGAAGAGGCAGAAGTAGCAAGCAATGAAGCAAGGGGAGCATATGATTTTTGTAAAACGCATTTACTAATTAAATACAAATACCAAAACTGTGAATATATATAAATATATCTATATATTTTTGATACTCGCGCAACAACAAATTGCACAAATTAGAAGCAAGTGACTAAGAAGAAGACGCAGCAAACGACGCAGAACAACAAGAAGAAGACGACGATAAACCAAGCACTTGATGAACAAATTAAATAAAGCAAATCAATAATAATAACAATAACAATAAAGAAAGAACGAAACGAAAAAGAAAAGAAAACAACGCTGCTAGTTGTTGCTGTTGCTGTGTGCAGTGGTGTGAAAA
The DNA here is from genome assembly GCA_018901795.1 of Drosophila sp. st01m. Classification (NCBI taxonomy): domain Eukaryota; kingdom Metazoa; phylum Arthropoda; class Insecta; order Diptera; family Drosophilidae; genus Drosophila; species Drosophila sp. st01m. Next base: position 5,481,949 of record JAEIFG010000706.1, on the reverse strand, counting down.
GCAAAATAATAATACAAAAGAAAGAAGGTTTTGAACTTTTTTAATTTTGGAATTTTTTTGTGGCTGACAACAAGAAAATTATGTGGAAAGTCAGCGAAGGCGCCGCAGCAGCAGCGCTAAACAGCATCGCCGTCGACGTCGCAGCAGCCGCCGCCAGCGCGTGGAAAGCAGCAACAAAAAGCACCGCATGACCGATGTGAAAAGCAACTGGCGATAAAATTGCTTGAAATAAAGTGAAATACAAACAAATAATATAAATAATAATAATAACAACAAGAGCAAAAACAACAAATTCGTAAAACAAGTAGAAGTAGTTGAAGCAGCGGACGAGGAAAAGGCAGAGAAATAAAAGCAGCAGCAAAAGCAGAAGAAGAAGAGCAACACCACAAACAGTAAACGCTAAACGCACACGCAAAGGAAATACAATAAAAAGTGAGTGAGTGAGAGGAAGTGTGGGAGAGAGAGTGGGAGCGCGCGACAGCATAAGCTTAGTGTTTGTAACTCTCTCTCATTCTCGCATCAAATACCAGAAGTCGAGAAGTTTTCAAGCAAATTGTTGTTTGTTTGACTGTTGTTGTTGTTGTTGCCATGGCCAGCATCAGCAGCAGCAGCAGGACAACAACAAATGCAGTCAGTGTCAACGCCACAACGCTGCCATCTCTATTTGCCGGCAGCAGCAGCAGCAGTAGCAGCATACCAACAACAACAACAAACGTTAACGTTGCCGCCAAAGATATGGACGGACTGATTGCCATTAATGATAGCGCATTATCGCAACAAATCGAATTTATACTACAAGATGCTCCCATGGAGCAGGATGACGAGCATCAGCTGCAGCTTAATATGGCCGCAGCGGCAGCGACGTCGACAGCGGCAGCGTTAAAGCTCGAAAACCACCCACCGACAACAAATGCAACAATAACGACAGCAACAACAACACACAGCGCTTCCCCATACAACAACCATAACAACAATAACAACAGCAGCAGCAACAACAATAATAACAACATCAACAGCAGCAGCAACAACAACAGCTTGAGTGTTGAGGATCATCAGCAACTGTTGCTGCAACAGCATCGCGCCCAACAGCAGCAGCAGCAGCAGCAACAACTACAACAGCAGCAGCATCATCTGCTCAATGGACGCCGCATCATCATACAATCAACAGGCAGTGGCGCCAACAACATTAACAACAACAACAACAACACCACCGTTTTATCCGCCAGCGACATTAAGGAGGAGCAACAAGAGCTGGAGGATGAACCCGACGACGATGAGGAGGAGGAAGAGGATCCTGAGCTGAATGATGAGAATTTGCAGGATATCGAGGAGGAGGCGCAGGCAGCGGAAGCTGATGAAGAGCCCGAAACGGCGACACATTTGCAACATCATCATCAGCAGCCGCATCAACAGCAGCAACATCATCATCATGCACACCAACAACATCAACAGCACCAGCAACAACATCTTCATCAGCAACAGCAACAACATCTTAGCCAGCAGCAACAACAACAACAACAACATCTGCAAACGCAGGTGAAACTGGAATTGGACGATCTGCCGGACGAAGATGACGATGACGAGGAGGATGAGGATGAGCATATGTCGCAGCCAGCGCAGCAACAACTTGAGGTAAATACACAACAAATAAGAGCAATAGCAATTTTAATATTTAATAAAATCACAAATTATAGTTTCGAAAATGGAAAATTTAATTTCGCCAGAATTCTAAGTTAAAAACAAGTCGTAAAAAAATGCAACAATAAACGAGATTTTCTAAATTAAATAATTTAATTTTCACAGAATTTTGAAGTGAAAAAATCGTATGTTCTATGATGTTTATTCATAAATAATAATTTAAATAATTTTTTTGCTTTTTTTATAAAAATCAGGCAGTAATTTATATTTGCAATATTATGATCCGTAATTATTAGTAATTTTCATTACTGAAAATGTCTTCTTGAGAAAGTAATTGCCATATATGAAACAAATTTAATTAAATTATATACTTATTCTGAAAAAATGAAAGTAATTTCATTTATAACTTTTCTATCGTTGCTTAATTTTGATGAATAATTAACGGAATGAAATAATAACATTTTGATAACTTTTGCAGACACTTCAACAACAATTGGAATACTCGGCAACGGCACAACAATTGGTGTTGCCGGCTGGCAGCATTGTGAGCACTACAACGCGAGCATTGACGGTGCCGGTGTCGGAGGCAGCATTGGTGCAACTGCAACGTCGTCCCGTTTACATCAGCAATGCAACGATGAGCAGTTTGGCGGGTGCAACATATGTGCGAATGCCAGCGGCAGCTGTCATCAGTCGCAGTCCGATGACGGTGTTGAATGTGGTGCAACAAACGGGTGGATCGACAGCACAATTGATATTGCAGGCGGCAACGACGGCGGCAGCAACAACAACAACATCGCCACAACCACCTCCAAATGCAGCAAATGTTGCAGCAGTAACAACAACGCCGTCCCCCAGCATTGAGCAACAGCAGCAGCAACAACTAGCGGCAATTGCACTTGCCCAGCAACAGCAGCAGCAACAGGCTCAACAACAACATCAACAGGCTCAACAACAGCAGCAGCAACAACAACAACAACATCAGTCCATCAAGCCGGCGCCTGCCACAAACACTGTGGCAACATCAACAACCAGTTATCAGTGCATGGAATGTGTGGAAAAGTTCGATTCAAAGGAACTCTTTGACATCCATCGCAGCGGGCACGCCAACAACATGAAATGCGCCATCTGCAACATGGTCTTAAAATCCCTCAAGAACTATGAGAAACATTGTTTACGTTGCAAGCCCTACGAGTGTCAGATTTGCGGTCGTGTTGTTCGCTTTCGTCCCAATTTCATCAAACATATGCGTGTCCATACGGGGCAGCAATCGGAGAGGCATAAATACAAATGCGAGGTGTGCCACAAGGAGTTCATGAGCTTTGAATACTTCAAGGTCCACAAGAAGATCCACAATGAGAATGTCAATCTAACGTGCGAAATCTGTGGCAAGGTGTTTAGTGCACTTGCCTCACTGCGCGGTCACTCCAAGCTGCATTCGGGTGTCAAGTTGCACAAGTGAGTAGAGTAACAGTCATACACTTGCTCAAGTAAATGTTGTCACAAAATACACCTTGTATTTATAGCTGTTACTTTAAAAGTAAAAGGCTATATTGTATTTTTTATTTTTTGTTTAATCAAAGCAGTTGCATTATGAGCTATATGAATTTTTATTTTTAAAAAATACAAAATTCATATATAGCTTCTTTTTTAAATATATCTAATTATACCAGTCACTTAAAATTTAAGTTAAATCGTATACTGTGGTCGATGCAATGTATGGAGCAGCTAGAAGGAGACATCTCCGACTTAACTAAATATATTCTTGATCAGCATCAACAGCAAAGTTGATATACAGTCTAGATCTCAGAGGCTATTAGAGCTAGAGCAACCAAATTTGACACACAGACTTCTGTAGTAAATATCCGAAACAGGTCAAGTTTGTTTTCATTTCTCGACATCCAGAGATTTTTAAATATTTAGCCAACTTTATCTATTATTACTACTTAATCGCAGAAAGATCGGATAATGAAGAATTCATCTATTTGCTCTTTATTTAAAAAAAACGCTAAATCAAACTTTATTAAATAACATTTAAATATAAATATTTATATATTTAAATGAATAAATATTTATATTTAAAGAAAAACCACGAAATGAATAATTTTAAACAAAGAAAATTAAGTTATAGCTTGAAGATTTCATTATTTAATTTTGTTATGTTCTAAACTATAGTCAGACCATTTTTAAAATTCAAACCAAAGTTTAGGAAATTCAAAGTAAATCTGATATATTGTGACAACAATTGCTAGAGATGCTTCAAAAGTTATATATATACTCAATCGGTCTATTTCCATTGCAGATGTGATGTTTGCGGCAAGGGATTCGGACAACGCTATAATCTGAAGATACATGCGCGCACACACACGGGCGATTTCCCATTTGAGTGTAAAGTGTGTAAGAAGAAGTTGCACACACAATCCTCGCTGCAAACGCACATGCAGGTGCATCTGCGTGATCAACCCAAAGGCAGTAGCAACAACAACAATAACAGCAGCAGCAGCAGTGCCGCGAGCAGCAGCAGCAACAACACCACTAGCAATAACAATAATAATATCAATATTGCAACGAGTGCGGTCAAAATTGAACCAGATTTGGACAGACCAAGCACAAGTCAGCAACAATCGCAGCAGCAGCAGCATCATCAACAACAGCTGCAGCAGCAGCAACAACAACATGAAATGGAGTTGGATGAACAGTCGGGTTTAAGTGATGAGGAGCATGATCTTGCCACTGTTCACAGCTCGACCAATAATATTAATAATAATAATCGTTTAACCACCGGCGAGGATTCCTCCAATGAATCCTCATCGAATGCCTCGCTACAACATCCGCTTTCCTCCTCAGCCAGCTCGTCGCACTCGCAACAGCATCAGCAACAGCAGCAGCAACAACAGCAACAGTACATTGTATCGACGCCAACGCGCACTATTGTTATTAAAAACTATGTGCAGCAACAATCAACAGATGCAACGGCAACAACAACATCATCATCAACATCATCGACAACTGCTGGCAATGGCAATTGTTCGAGTGTGCTGCACACACAGGTCATTCAAAGCGGTGCAGGCACCAGCAACGGCCATCACATCATGAACAACACCTCCACTATCAGCGGCAACAACAACAACAACAGCTCCAGCAGCAACAGCACTAGCAGCAACAACAACATGTTAAACAACGGCAATAATAGCTGTACAAACAGCAGCAACAGCAACATTAGCAGCAACAGCAACAACACCGCCAGCAGCAATGCTGCAGTGCCAGCAACAGCGGCGAATGCCAACAGCAATCTCGCCCAGCAACTGTTGCGTAAAACGCCCATCATACATTCAACGGGAACGCTCAGCTCGGCGCTGGCAAGCGTTGTGCAACAGACGGGCGGTAAGTAGCGAGTAACGAGTAACGGATATACATAATTGTTGTAGAAGAAAACTAACAGCAATTAATTAAAAGAGACTTTAATAAAAAAATATCAAGTGGCGAGTAACGAATAACATTTAGCGAGTAGCATAAGAACTTATTGTTAACTTGTTTAAAACCACTGAAAAGAATGTGAAGCCAATGTGTAACAAATTAAGGAGTAAATAACGAAAAAATAAGAAAATATAACTTAAAGGAACAACGAGTACAACGTTGCGAATAAGCAAGTGAAAACGAGTAATATCAAGCGATTAACAACAGAAGATCAAAAAATAATATATATTAGTTTCAATTCTATGGTTAAAAGTAACAAATCGAATGGCAATCAACGAGTAATCAAGAAAAGCACAATTCAAATTTATTTTCGCAAATATTATTAAGAACAGCTAAATGACGAGGATAAAGTCGCGAGTAGGCAAACGAGTAACGAGTATAAACCAGCGAGTAACAAAAGGAGAGCAACAAAACATTAGATTCAATATGTACGATTCAAAGGAACAAATCTGAGTAACCAAAGATGAGCAGAACCTTTATAAAGCCATACATTTTGTATTCTAATTAATATTCAAGATGTAAATTTTATTTCAAGTAATTAAAAGAGAGCCTAAGTAACGAATTAGAAGTCGCGGGAAAGCGGGCAATAAGAGAAATCTTAAGTATTTAATCCGGAACCTAAAGGATACACGAAGCTTATAAATCTACAGCATATAATTTAAAAGAAATTCAAAACTAAATATGTAGTTCCAAAATAAATGCTTCACATTTAAAAGTGTAAATCATTATTAAAAGCAATTACTAGCTTACTCAGTGACATTTTTTTTAAAGGTTTAATGTAGAGTTGCGATTAAAAAATACTATATCTAAAAAGCGAGGAAAAACAACTGATAAAATCATTAATCTTTAAAGTTTTAAGTCTTTTTAGGGATGTAAAAAATGAATGTTGATTTTTTGAAACATGAAATATCGTTACTTATGCGCATATTTTTGTCATATGACATTTTATGACAATTAAACTGCTTTTGCACATATTATATGTAAAGATGTTATATAAAGGTGTTATTAAATTCGAAATATCGATGTACACAGTTTTTTTACATCACTAAATACTTGAAGAGGCTTTAAAATCAGAGATAATATGAAATCGAATGGGAATAACAAGAAAACTAAATTTAAAAAAGCAAACCCAAACAAAGAGTGATAGATTTTTGACTGGTATTCGTTAAGATTGTATTATGGAAACACTTCAGTTTAAAAATATTTTTATATTAATGTATAAAATTGAAGTGTTGTTTTCACGGCAGCTGACGAAATTCCAATGAGTTGCGATTGATGAAACTGATTTAGATGGCATTGATCGATAATGTGTTGTTCTATATATTTTTGCAGTTGGTTCGCCGTCACATTCGCCATCATCTTCATCGCAATCGTGTTCCTCCACCGTTCTAGTGTCCAAGGCGACGGGTGTGCCGCTTTCGATAGCCTCATCTGCAGCATTGGGCGGTTTTACAATAATACGCAGTACGCGCAATCATCAGCAGCAACAGCAGCAGCAGCAACAGCAACAGGCACAGAGTAACTGCAACAATCAGCGTGTAGCAGCAGCAGCAGGACAACATCAGCAACAGCAGCAGCCACAACAGCAACAGCAACAACAGCGTAATAACCACCGAAACCACCACCGACGTCGTCATCTGGCGGACATGGACGACGATGATGATGATGACGATGATGATGAGGATGAGACGAGTGCACAATTGCGTGCTGCAACAAATGGACATCATCATCAGCACCAGCAGCAGCAGCAGCAGCATCACCAACAAACGCAACAATTGAATCCGCATACGAATCATAATCATAGCCACAATCATAATCATAATCATCACAGTAATAGCAACAGCAGCAACAATAACAACAACAATAATCATCATCATCATAATCACCACAGTCACAATCATCAGAATCATAATCATCACAGTCACAATCACAATCATAATCATCACAATCATCATTTCGATGATGATGATGACGATGAGAAATCATCACCGTCCCTGGCAACAGCCGCCATCATCAAAGTTGAACCGAATCTCTATTCATCTGGCTCCGGTGATAATTCCAACGATATGTTCATCAAAGAGGAGGTGATGTTTGAAGATTCTGCCGCACCGCATTCACCACAATCGCCGCCAAGTTCGAAATTTCGTATATCGAATTTCGATAGCGATTTAGTTGATGATCATGTCGATTTAAATCATTCATTGCCACCATATGGTAATCTATTTGAGCCGCATTCAATACGGGATAGCATACCCGTACAATTATATCCGGATGATGATGATGACTTTCGTTTGGATCACAGCTCATTGGGCGGATTGCACAATACATCGTCGTCGACAACCGATGGGGATTTCATTAAAAAGGAATGGGTCTATGGCAGTGCAACGAGCAGTTATGCCATGAATGGCAAATTCGATGATGATAGCGATGCTCTATGCGATGCCGCCAATTTCATATACAATTGAAACAACAAACAACCAATTGAAACAGCAACCACAAAATGAAGCACCTTACATTAAATCTTTTATATAAATCAATTATATGTATAATCTATTATATATACATATATACATATACATATATATATATAGTAATTTGCTATCTATGTCGCGCTCGTGATCTTAACGTGATCTTAAACTAAATCAATGTGTAAAATGTATTTGTAACTGTATTTTGTAGTTGTTTCTATAATGGAAATGGAAACGCGGTAATAAGATTGATGCAACTGTCTCTATCACATCCAAACACACACACACACACACAAACCAACACAACAAAAACTCTCACACACAGTGTCTGTCTGTCTCCCTCTTCTAAAAACACACTCTCTCTGTCTCTGTCTCTGTGTCTTCGTCTTGTGTCTTCTTCTATGCTGTCTATTTTGTATGCTAGTTTATATTGATTACTGTGTATATATAACTCCGAATCGCTCACACGCACTCTCCTCTCTCTCTCTCTCTCTTCCCTCTCTGTAGCCGTCTCGCTCGTTTGCACGCACTTTACTTTTGCGTTAAGTGATTTTTAACTTTGATCTCGTTTGATTTTGCTCGCTTTTCTTAAACAATTGTTTAAAATACTCGATTATTTAATTTATAGCGAATATACATATACACACGCATATATATATATATATATATATATAAATATATATATATATATATATATATATATATATATAAATATATATATATATATATATAAATATATATATATATATATATATGTACAATCTTAATATTTTTTTTTTAAATGCTACGTGTGCAAATTTTCAATTCTCTCTTTTAATTTCGCTGTGTTTATTTTTCAGTATTTATGATTTCATTTTTAAAACGATTCTCAATGCATTCAACAAAAACGTAAGAAATCCTTAAAAAAAATAAGGTATAATTTTCTTTAAAAATGTCAGTATTTTTTCTTCCATTGTCTCCTCTTCCTCCTCCTCCCCCCCTCAACATACACACTCTCTATATAGTATATATAAATAAATATAATTATTGTTAATATAGTTTCTCCTGTTTTATGTGCAATTCTCAAATACACACGCCCAATCTGCCACCTCCACGCCCCCTACGCCCCCTCCACCTCCAGCTCCAGCTCCAATGCTAACACAACTGCTTTACATATATACAAACATAAATATATATATATATCTCTTAAAAAAGAAGAAGAAAATTCGAATCACGAGAGTAAAAATTAAGTGAAAAATTATTATGATAAATAAGAAAAACTTGAAAGTTTTTTCGTGCTTTAAACTTAAATTGAAATTATTGTGGTTTCCTTAATTAGCTGCTAAGTTTTGTTTAATTAATGATTTTATATATTTTAATAATTTGCAAACACACACACACACACACATACACTTATATGTCTAATATATATATATATAGCGCTAACTAAGCACAATTTCGTAATTTTTTTTATAGTCTTAAGCTGAAGAGCATGCTTTATATATACACATACACACACGCACACACACACACACACACAAGGCAACTCTATATAGTATATAGTAATATTATATATAGTCTATATAATATTTATAGCTACGTTCATGATCTTAACATAAATATAATACATAATATATGAATATATATAGAAATATATATAAACTTATACTTTTTGCATTTAATGAAATTTGAGTTGCTAATCTAACTATAATTTGTGTTTTCTTTTTGGTTTCTTCTTTCGCATGTAAATTCAAATTTATACAAAAATTGCATTAATTATGTATTACATACAACAACATCAACAAAAGGAAAGAAATATATATATATATATATGAACATAAAAAAAGAAGAGAAACCTAATCGAAATTAATATGAAGGTATACTAATTAATATGGCAAGCAGAACGTTTACGAAACTGCGTGGGCAGCCAGAAACGTTAGAAAACGAAACGTTTACGAAAGATTTAGCGCAAATTAGAAAACTAACGAATTAAAGGAAATCATATACAAGCATTTAGTGTTAATAAAAAGGACAAAGAAAAAAAATAACAAAATAAGAAACGTTTAAGAAGTGGACAGTAAAAGCAGAAGCAAACAACTTTTTTTGGTTCTTCTTTTTAGAACATATATCAATATATATATATATTTATATATATATATATATTATTATTGTAGTTGCAAATATTAGCTAAATAGTTGCTAGAGTAAAATACGCGAAAACAAAATAAATAATAAAAATGTCAAGATGTATGTTTTGCGTTTCCGCCTTGTTTGCGTCATTCTTAAACGTTTTTTGTGTCGCTTCGTCGCAAGTATTTAAGCATCGTATTTAATCGTGTTTGTTGTTGCCTAACTTTTGTTTGTTATGCTTAACGTTAATTGATTACATAAATTGTTGCATTTAAACAATGCTCAACACACGCACACACTTCCAAATAAAACACCCAGACACACGTACAACAATTTTAACTTATGCATTTTACGGCTTGCTGCTTTAAACAAAGCCTTCCCCTCCGACCCTCGTCACCCAACCCACTCCCGCCCTCAACATTTAGACCACTTCAAATGTCTTCCGCACTGTCTTAAATTACTCCGTTTATGTTTTTAATAAGAATTGTTATTATACAGGGAAGAGAGTTGAAGATGCATATAAACGTCTGCCAGTTGGGATACATTTGAAAAGAACGTACAAACAAATAGTTTAGTTATTAGCATGAGAAAAAAAAACAAATATAGTTAAACAAAACAAATGAAAGAGAAGTGTTGTCTTCGGCCTGTCGAAGCAGAGATACCCTACAATAAAGTGTCTTGCGCTTTTCATGCAATAACTCGTATATTTAAGAAAGTAGTGAACCAATTGATTTGGTTTCAACATATGTGCGAACTAATGTTGAAAGACGCAACTGTACCAAATTTCAGCAAAATCACTTTACCGAGAGCTGAGTTCGCATAGACGAGTTGAACGAAACGCACGGAAAATCGCAGGAAAAACACTGCTAGGATATGCGATAGGGTAAACAATTAAAATAAAGTTAAAATCTCGATTAATTCGTAAACAGCACTGCCCCGCCCCCCTCCCCCAAGATTAATTTTGCACTACAAAATTGAGCGAGTGCTGAGTGAGTGAGAGAGACAGAACGAGTGAGTGAGTGAGAGAGCAATGCTGTTGAAGAAACTGCGCTGCTGACAGTATTTTTTTTATCTTATTCACGAATATTTCAAAAAAAGAACATAAAATAATGAACTAAATTTTGTATATGGAATCTATTTTATATACTGTAATTAGAAGAAGTATAGATACAGGAAGAAGTAGAAGAGCAACGGTGCAAAAACAAACGAAATGAAACAGAAAAGTCGAAGAAAAAGAACGGAAACTAAAGAACTTAATTAAAAAAAAATTACAACAAAAACAAAGCTGTATCTCGCCCCACTGTACACACCCCACTGTACACACAGACACAAGTCCCCCCACGAACTCAGAGCTGAAAGGAAAGCCAATAAAAAATGTGGAAAACTGAAAATAGTATAGAAAAGGTCTTGCATCCCAGAGAAGAAGAAAAATAAAATAACAACAAGCACACAAAAAAGAAACCAACACAAACAACAACAACAACAACAAAATCTCAACGACTGCGCACAGTAAAAAAGTGAAACCTTTTTTTGTATTATATTAAAAATAAAAAAACTAAAAAAAAATCTCTTAAGCGAATACGAACACTTTAACTTAAATAAGATTTAAAACAAATAAAAAAAATTCAAAAGAGAAGAACAGGAAAGTAGTAGAAAACAAAGAGGAAATTTAAGAGAATGATAATGCTATTTTTTAAGTGTAAACCAAGCCTCGGATAAAAAAAAATAATAAAAAAGGCTTGGACGCCAAATTTTTCTGCAATAAAAAAAGTATGAGAAAAAAATTAAGTATGATATATATATATATATATATATATATATATATATATATATAAAACGGAACTTTATAGGCATATACATATAAATAGAAGCATACATCTATATAAATATGTACAAATACACGCACACACATACACACACAGTCAAAATACACTGAGATTGAAAAATTGCAAATTTTTTTGAACTACAAAAATTACTTAATGAATTTAAGCGATAAATACAAAGAAAAAGAAGCAGAGAAAGAAAGGAAGATAAGTTGATAGCCCGCCACACACCCTCTACACACAGAAATAAACACACACACACACACCATTAAATTAAATTAAAAATTATAAACTAACTTTTCTAATCGGTTCAAAGTTGAGTTCAACAAAAATAGAGCTGTCTTAATTGTATGTATTATTATTATTATTATTTTATGTTTTTTTTTTTTGTTATTTATAAGTAAATGTACCTAACACAATCGAAAGCCAGAAAAACTCAATTGAATAACGATATAAAATAATAAACAATCAGATCTTGAGACGTCTTCGATTTGTGTGTAAGACGTAGCTGGAAGAATTAAGCAAAAAGCGATGTTAAAATAACACAAAAAGCGTATGAAAATTATTAACAATTATCATATATACACATACATATAGTATATATACATACATACATACATTTAAATAAATGTGTAGTTTCGAACTAAACGTAAAAACCAATCGCATAATCTTCTAATTATATATAATACTAATACAAATTGTTTTTAATGGCATAAGATTTATAAAACTTATTACAAAAAAAAAAAAAAACAAAATGAAGAAAGAGCATAAAATTTGTTGTTAGAAAAAGATAGGAAAAAAAATGAAAAACTAATGGAAAATAGCACAAAAGTCGAATATACCCTGTAAAACTTAAAATTTTGTTGGAATTGATTTTTTGTCGTTTCTCTCTCTTAAATTTTGTTGTACTTATTTTTCTACATAAAAACATAAATTAAAAAAAAAAAACCAATAAAAAAAACACAAAAATAAAAAAAAAACTAGTAACTGATCCAGTTCGAGTTGAACACGAAGTTTTTTAAAGCATTTTCGATAAATATTAAATGGAAAGATGGAGAAAACAAGAAAACAAAAATAACCAAACAAAGCCGAACAATTTCAATCTGAACAAAACCTAAAGCCCACGAAATATATATATATATATTAATAAATATATATATATATATATATATATATATTTAAATAAATTATATAGATCTATATATAGAGCAGAGGCAGCGTAAGAAGAAAACACAAAAGCAACAAACATATTTATATATATTATGAATGTCTAGTCGTATTTTCAGTATTATACAAAGCTAAAAAAAATAACAAACACAACAAAAAAAAAAAAAATTAAATGTACGTGAACAAAACAAATTTTTGAAAAAAAGCAAAACGGTTATAAGTAACAACAAAAAATTATATATATATATATCTATATATATATTAAGTGTGTAGCGTGTACAATAAAAACAAAAAAAAAATTAAAAAATTAATAAAACAAAAAATATTGTAAACAATTTTTAGAAGCATTTTTAACAAATAACAAACATAAAACAAAAAACGTAAATGTTTATCGTAAAAAATATGAAAATAAAAGCGTACATCTATTAAATTAGTTATACATATATATATGGAATAAAATGAAATACATATATATAAATATGATATTACAAAAAATAATAAAAGAAATGGGAAAGAAATTTAACGAAATGTGTCTGTTTTTAGTGTTAGTTTTTATGTAAGCTACCGATTAAAACAATAACAATATTTGATGTGTGTAAAAGTAAAAAGCAAATTATTTAAAGAATATATATACATATATATTCAAATATATATAAATATATATAAATATATATGTGTATAGAGCATGATATATCATTTAGAGTAAAGGAAGGCCAGAAATCATGTCAAAACTCGCGCTGCTGTTATACATTTTTTTTTAAAAATAAAAGTAAGAAAAAATCAGTTAAACAAAGAAAAAAAAACAAACAAAAACTATTGCAATAAACTCTTAATTATTATTATTTTTTAAAAAATCTTATTTGTATGTAATTATGCGTATACTTATATATATATATTATTTAACATTTCAATAAAATACAGAAGAAACATTTAATAAATTTTTTTTATATAAATATATATTATTATTAATAATATTAATTTGTAAACTCTTTTTCTCTTTCACTTAAATAACAAAATATAATTTTAAACAAATACATACATATATATGTAATGAAACCTCTTTTGTGTTTAATTTATATATATTTGATATTTTTGATTTTTAATATATTTGAAACCTCTTTTGTGTTTAATTTAATTGTCTTCGGGCTCGTGTGGTTCATATCAATGTAATAGTAATAAAATCAGAAAAAAATATAACTAAATAAAAAATAAAATATATAAACAAAGAAAAATAAAAGTAAAGATATATATAGTTATAGTTTATCTATGTAAATGACATTGTATGTAATTTTTAAAGAAATCAACAAACAAGGAATGGAAAAATAAAACCAATCAATTGGTCTAATTTGCTCAAAGAAATCTATAAAATAATAATATAAATGATAAATAAATAATAATACATTTTTTTGTACTTCTCTTGTGTTGACAGTTTTTAATAGTTGAATTTTAAAGCATTTAGTTTAACTAATAAAAGCAGCCCCAAAATGACAACAAATAACGTCAAAAAAATATAAATAAAGAACAAGAACAACATTACATATATTACACCAATTCTTGATAATAAAGCGGTATATTAATTCATGTGAAACAACAAAAAAAAGAAGCAAATTGAAAGAAAAAAACGAACATTTAGTTTTTATTGTAATTCCGTGTCTGTGTGTGTATTTCAGTAATTAATGTATAAAAACAAAAAAAAAACTGAAAACAAAAAAACTCTTAAAAAAGCGAACAAAAAAATAGAAAAAACAAAATATAAACAAAACACTGAACATAAAACATAATGAAACTAGCGAAATAAATAAAGTGAAAACATTTGAAAAAAAAATACCTTAAATTGTTTTCTTTATTGCTTTTATTTAACTGTCTGATATAATGTATAATTATTTTTTTATATTTCTGATAAAAAACATTTAATTTTTTTAGATCTAAGATCTTTAATAATTCTATTTTAACTGAAAAATAATTTGAATCTCTATAAAATTAAATATAAAGTTTATTTCCAAATTAATTTATTCAAGCTACCAAATAAATTCGAAAACAGCTTGCCAAAAATAATTAATTTGATTTTACTTGTTGGATCCCATAAAAAGTTTAATCCTATTTCGAAAATTTCAATTTCAAACTGTCATAGCTCTGTCAAATCTTGACCGATTTCGTTGTGGTTTTCGATTCTATATATTTCCATTGCTGTTCATTTATTCGGGAATAAAACCATATCTGAAAAAGATCAGAAATAAATAAAATGTTGCGAATTCGTTTTGTAATATTCAATATTTATTATATAATTTGCTTCTCATAAACTTTATATAGTATACATAGGTAAATATATAATAGTTATGTTAAAAAAAAAAAAGTTTAAATTAAAACTAATTCAATGTGAGTGTATACTAATTTTTCTTATTTTTGTTTCATTTGTTTTTTAGTTGTTTTTGTTTTTTTTTTTGAATTGAATTTTGCACTTAAAACGAAATCAGTGTAAGTATTAAATAAAATTTTAAATTTTGTTCTCATGGAAGTACATGTGTGTGTGTGTGTGTGTGTGTGTGTGTGTGTGTGTGTGTGTAAGTTAAGGCCATTGAATTAAAGTTTCAAATGAGTTTTTGTTTTGTTTCTTTTTAAAGCTTAACGAAAAGTTGAACCAAATTAGCTGAAGGATTCAAAATGATACAACTAAACTACGCAAAATGTGTATGTGGGTGTGTATGAGTGTGTTGGGTTGTGTGTGTATGTATGTGTGTGTGTTTTTGTTATGCTGTAATATATATATTATGTTTTGTTTTTGTTTATACCAACACCAAGCGATTGCACAATTAACCCGTTGTTGCTTACAGAACTATACAAAAAAAATATATGTATGTTTATTGTATTGTTGTGTATACTCTCTGTGTGTGTGTGTGTGTGAGTGTGAGTTTTAATGGGTATTACTAACTGCAACTTAAAAGCATAATGTCGCATTATTCAATTGGCGAAATGTGTGCAAAATATGAATGCAATTCATTTAGATTAATCAAAAGCGAATCGACGACAACGAAACGAATTCAATTAAAGAAATCGAAATATGCTGTTCACAAACAAAGCATACGCCTAAAGCTAGACTAAATTTATGTGTATTTATATTAAATAAATGATATAGCTTAATTCATTTTGTTGTTATACATTTTTTTATCTACGTGTTTGTTGTTGGTTTTTGTTGACTTTGTTTTCTCAGTACAATTGTTGCTTTCAATTAAAGATCAACAAATAATGCAATATGCGTTTGGGTGTGTGTGTGTGTGTGTGTGTGTGCGGTGTGTATGTGGTGTGTGTGTGTTGCTTAAACAACTACTTAATGATAATAATAAGTATGATACAAATTTGTTGTTGTTTCGTTTCTCGTTTGTTTTGTTGTTGCGCTTTGACTTCATTTATGAACAGCATAATTAGCAATTACATCTTTTACACTTAATTAATAACATTAAAATTACACTTAACTCCTAATTTAACTTAGCCGATTTTCTTATCTTTCATTTTGTTTTTGTTTTTGTTTATGATTATGCTTATGTTTTTTTTATGCCTCTTTACAATGGATTCTCGTTTTTTGTTTTGTTTTGTTCTGTTTCTTTTTTTTGTGATGTCTTCAAAAATCTCTAATTATAATAAATACATACAATGTGTTTGTTGTTATGTTAAATGTTGCTTACGCTCTACAATGTGAATTGTGGAATGTGTGTTTTTCTTTTGTTGTAAATAAATGCAAACGTTTGCAGCTAATTCAATTCGCTAATTGAAAATATGTTGATTATCAAAATTAAAAAAAAATGTATATATATATATAAATATATATATATATATTAAACTTATTTGTATAATTCATAATTTTTCGATTATCTCTCATCATTTTTTTTCGCTACTCTTTTTTGTTTGTTGCTTAAAGCATTCGCTTATAACTAGACTTAAAACTTAACTACAACGTTTTGTTGTAGTCGAAAAAAAGACATATGATCATCATAAATATCAAAAAATAATAATATAAAAAAAACTTTGACTAAGCGATTAAAATTATAAGTTTGTTTTTTGGAACTTGCCAAAAGAATTGTTCTTTTCTCGATTTTTGTTGTTCATTTTATAAGCATTGTTTCAAGTGTTTTGTAATTTGCACAGCAAAGTATTAAATATCGAAATGAAAACGTGTTGGGAATTTTCTTTGAGCTACACTAGTTGCTACTACTAAGTTAAGTCTACAGCTACGAGATATATATATATATATATATATATGTGCGATATATATGTATGATGTAAAGTATTATACATGTACAAAACATAATCTCTCCATTTCCGTGGGCAGTTTTCATAAAACTTCAGTGTCACACGTTGAACAGCTTAAAGTTGAAACATATTTTAGTTAATTAATATCTCTCTCTGTATGTATATCTATATATATATATTAAATATACGTTAGCAGTTTCTGTTTTTGCGCTTAATCTAGTTGCATTAATATTAGATACGAGTTTTAGTTATCAGTTTCTTGTTTCAATTATGCACCGGCATCGGCAGCTGGCCGAGCAAATTGTTCGCAAACTGCGAATTGGTGAACTTGAAGTGACGCTTATCGTAGAATTTCAAAAGCGCCGGTGAGAATGGGTGATTTTCCTTCAAATGGAGATAGTGAACCTCTGGCTCGCAGGTGGTATGACCGCACTCCTCGCACACGTACATCTAAAAGCAAAGATTACCATTTGTTATTAAACATTTTTATTGGAATTAGAAATTGAAAACTATTTACTATTTATTATTCCTTTAATCAGGATTAATATAATAATCCATACTATAGGAATAAGGTTTATTAAATAGCTATAGTTTTATAATGGAAACATTTCTTTGATATTAAATTGATATAAAATTCGTATTATTTAAGATGAATAATATTTGTAAAATATTCAATTTTTTCGAATTTCAACAAAAATTTAATTTGTGGAAAATCCCAAACATTTTTATCGCGTAGAATATAATATATTATATATATATATATAATCGATCTCTTTTTGACTGCATATTGAAATGAATTTTGGAAAAACAGTGAACAAATTAAACACAAGTTTGACATTGGTTTGATTTTTTGAAAAATAAATTGAAATAGAATTCAAATTTTAAAATTAATAGATTTTAAAAATTGGTAATTCTTTGAATATTTCTAGTGTTGCAACAAAAAATTCAATGAATTGGTTTTGTCCACCTATTTGCAATAAATTTAATCACAAGCTATGACAAAACTCACCTTAGCGCGTCGCTCCTTGTAGGCATACTTGTGTTGGACACTGTGCACCTTCTGGCAATGCGACTCGAGGGAACAACGTTGCGTGAAGCTCTTCTCGCAGAGATTACACTTGTAGGGCCGCACACCGGTGTGTGTGCGTGTGTGACGCTTCAAATCGAAGGTGTCATTAAATCCCTTGCCACAGAAGGTGCACAAATAACGCTTGATATCCGAGTGGCATTTCATGTGACGATTGAGAAGGCGTTGCAACGAGAATGTCTTCATGCACACACGACAAACGAACTTGTTGTTGGCATCCTCGGCGCCGCTGTTGGCGCACAATGTGTCGCCTTGGCTGCTGCTGTTGCTGCTGACGCTGCTGCTGCTGTTGTTGCGATTGTTGTGGCTGTGGCTGTGACTGTGTCCGTTGTGATTGTTGCTCAGCGTATGATGTTGCGTTACAACTGCAGCGGCCGCTGCTGCAGCAGCTGCTGCTGCTGCCGCTGCTGCTTGTTGCAAGCTCTGTTGTTGTTGTTGCTGCTGCTGCTGCTGTTGCTGCTGATGTTGCGCATGTTGCTGCTGCGGCGAGTGTTGCTGCTGTGGCGAGTGCTGCTGCTGTGACAGATGCTGCTGCGATTGATGTTGCTGCTGCTGTTGCTGCTGCTGCGATTGGTGGCCATGCTTGAGATCATCGATGCAATCCATGTTGCGTATGCGGTGGTGATGATGGCCTCCATGCG
Organism: Drosophila sp. st01m; assembly: GCA_018901795.1. Classification (NCBI taxonomy): domain Eukaryota; kingdom Metazoa; phylum Arthropoda; class Insecta; order Diptera; family Drosophilidae; genus Drosophila; species Drosophila sp. st01m. The sequence continues at coordinate 5,463,295 of JAEIFG010000706.1, read as the reverse complement.
CATTCTCAACCGCCAGCGGATTCTTAATGCCATGTCCCCCATTCACAAACTCCAGCTGCAAATCTGGCGGTAGTCCCAACTGCAAGTATTTCACACAAATGTTAAACAAATCATCATCAATTTATCATCATCATTTAGTTGACAGGAGACGAACACACGAAAGAACAACACAACAATTGACAAAACACGGTGGATAATGATAAAAGTGCTAAATAGTGCTGTTTTCGTTAACAGCGTGACGCTAACAGAGCTAAATCATGTCAGGAAACGTTTCAAACTCTTACATCTTTGTCTTTACATATCCTAAATTCAACAGTTTCTTGAGCATTCGAAATATTTGTGAACAGAACTTGGAAACATTGTATATAAGTGCTGTTAATGTTAAAAAGTTTCAATTCTGACAACAGAATTGTAATTATAAGAAATATACTTAACAGACTTTCAGTGTGAAAATATATGGTTAACAGAGTGTTAATAGAACCTAACAGAGATTGCTTTAGCATGCATTTAACATAGGACTGAGTAATTTTCTGTTACTAATGTGTTATTTGACATTAAGAAATGTAACAGAGCTAATGGCAATAAAATTGCATTATGACACATTATGACATTTGTAATTCAAGAAACTGCTGCTGTTAGTTAATAAACTTCACATTTATATTGCTTAAAAATGATAGCATTGATTTTGGTAAACAAAACACACAAGAAATGCAGTTAAAGACAGAAGGAAACATAGAGGGATGGGAAATCGGACAGAGACGTGGACAAATCACAGCTACAGTGTTATTTAACAGCATGGGGCACTGTTAAATCGCCGTCTTACCCGCCGCTGTAGCATTTTACTCTCGTTGAGCGCCGAAACAGTTGTCGATGGTGGCAACAGACCGGCTGCTGTTGCAGCGGCCGCCGTTGCAAGTGAACGCAACGTGGTGCGATGCACATGACGCTGCGGCGGCAACTGCGGCGATGCATTGACAGTGGAGACAAATGTTACCACCGTGGAGCCATAAGCAGCGGCTTTGGCACGACCGCCCATCTTAACAGGGTTGCTGCTGTTACCATTAACAGTGTCAGCTTGAGTGTTGCTGTTACTGTTACTGTTAAGTTTGCATTTGCTTTTATTTAAGGACTTAACAGTGTCAGTGTTAACAGTGCTGGAGTCGCTGCTGTTAATGTTAACGCTGTCGTTAGCATTAGTGCCTTCAGTGTTGACAATGTTAATGGTATCGCTGCTGTTAAGTGAACTATTGTTGCTATTTTGGGAGATGTTGCTGCCAATTTGGGACAAGTTGTTGCTGAGCAGCAAATAATTGCTGTTGTCGTTGTTGTTATTGTTGTCCGATGTTGCTATTGCATTCTCATGTTTCACAATGATGTGTTTGGGAATTTTTAAATAACTTACGCTTTGTATCAACGGCTTTGTATCGAGCAATGCGGCAGCAGCAACAGCTGCTGTGTTGGCATCCAATAAATTGGAGCTGCTGCTGCTGCTGCTGGACATCGGACGTAATGCGGCCACTGCAGCGGCAGCAGCAGCCGCAGCGGCAGCTGTTGTTGTTGGCGACGGCAGCGATAGATTGCTGTTGTCGTTGTGAAGCTGCAGTTGTTGCTGCTGCTGTTGTTGCGCCTGCTGCTGATGGTGATGATGATGTTGATGCGCATGTTGCTGCGAGTGTTGATGATGTTGTTGTTGCTGATGGAAATGATGTTGCTGCTGCTGTTGTTGTTGCTGTGCGTGATGCTGCTGCTGGGCATAGAGATTGTGTTGTTGGTAGGCATGTTGCTGATGCTGTTGTTGCTGCTGCTGGTGGTGCGCATGTTGCTGCTGTTGCTGCAGCAATTGTTGCTGTTGCGCTAGCTGCTGCTGCTGATGGTAGCTATTGTTGTTGTTGTTGTTGCTGCTGTTGTTGTTGTGCTGCATTTGCAGCATGTTGCGTGTGGCATGTTGATACGAAGGCGGCGGCTGTTGCAAATGTTGCTGCTGCTGAGCCGCAACAACATGTTGCTGCAAATGCTGCTGCGCTGAGACATTGTTGTTGTTGCTGCCGCTGTTGTTGCTGTTGCTCTGCCGCATGTTGTTGGTGAGATGCGTCAAAATATTCTCATGAAACACATCCAATTGGGTGACATGCGGCGTCACCGAGACAACATCATCGGAATCGGGTGTCAACGATGGCGTGGACACCAACTCAAAGTCCTGACGATGATGTGGACTTGGATTATGATTGGTGTTGTTGTCATCGCAATCATCGTCGTCATCGTCAACACAGCTGCGTTGCAGGAACGAACTCAGATCGACGGCATCCGATAGTTGCTCCAACAAATGATCCGCTTGCGAGTTTAACATTAGGGTGGCCGTAAATTGCAAATTATCAACGACGGCAGCAACACCATTAATGCCAACACCAACAACACCAGCATTGCCATTGGTACAATGGGCAGCACTGGCTGCCAGATCCGACATAATTGCATCCTCGTAAAAGTTGTTGGAATTGTTGTTGTGATTGTGATTGCTGTTGCTGCTGCTGTTGTTGCTGCTGTTGTTGTTGTTGCCCTGATTGCTGCCCTGCATTGTTGCTTGTATAATATTCTGGGCAAATGTGCCAATATCGATTTTCGCCTCATCATATTCAATATCGGGTTCATCTTTCAGTATAATGCCATAAGCTGATGGATTGCCGCCGTAAAAGGGATGAGCAATTGTTGTTGTTGGCGTGTGTGTGCCCGTTGTTGTTGTCGTTGCATGCAAATTATGAAATTTGGAATTGGAATGTATGTCATTAGTATTGTAATTGTTATTATTGCTATTGTTATTATTATTATTATTATTGTGGTTGTTGTTGTTGTTGTTATTGCTGTTGTTGGCAGTGTTGCCCAGCCCAAAGTTTAAAATATTATTACCATCTAAGCCAACAGCTGATGCACCGCCAATTCCACCTCCTCCACCTCCACCACCGTTGTTGCAACCATTGTTGCTGCCGTTGTTGTTGCTGCTGCTGTTGTTGTTGTTGCTGTTGCTGTAGTGTTGCTGCTGCCCGGACATTATGTATGCTGCTGCTGCCGCGTTTTGTATTAAGAAATTCGAATTCGTCTGCAATTGCAGATTGTGGGCGTGTGTGTGGGCGGTGGGCGTGGTCGCCTGACCGTCTGCCGTTTGTCCGCTTTTTAGACTCTCATAAAATGGCGGCAATGCACCGCTAGGTGGTGAATTTGGTCCGTAATTGCCGCGCCCGTCGCGACCGCCGCCCATGCCACCGCCTCCTCCTCCTCCGCTGCCGCCGTTGACGCCGCTGCCAAAGCTACCGCTGCCGCTGCCCGCACCGCTGCCTGGGCCACCGTTCTGCGCACTACCGCCGCCGCTGCTGCTGCTGTTGCCGCTGCCAAACGCTTGAAAACTTTGGCCGCTGCTGCTGCTGCTACTGTTGCGTCCGTGTCCCGCTGCCGCTGCCAAAATGCCGGGCAGACTGCGCACCAGGCGGGGATTCAATTGCAGCACACGCGCTGCCAAATAACGGCTGCGTCGACGCGCGTCACGTACGCGTCGAGCGCGCTGCTGACGCTGTGCGTTGAACTCGTCGTCGCTGTCGTAGCTGGCGCTGCGACGCTTCGGCACGTGATAATCGATCGGCTCCTGTTGTTCGGGTCCCAATTGCTCAAGATCGAGTGTGCGTTGATATAACAGTTCGCGGTCGCAGCGCTGCAACTGCACTGTTGCGCATGCGCTTGACGCTTGCGGCGCACGCTGGATGACGCTGCAGCGTACGGCGGGTAGACGCGGTGGCGGCGGACTGGGACGCTGCTCGGCTGTGGGTGGTGTGCTGCGCATACGCAGCGACAGCGGTTGTTCCACTGGCAATAACGGTTTCTCGTCCACTATCAATTTGCAGTTATCATCAGAGTCATCGCTGTCGACGTCGCTGCTGTTGTTGCTGTTACTATCCCTGCTACTGCTGCTGTTGCGTCGGCGTGCACTGCTTGCTGTTGCTGCCGCCGCTGGCTGACACTGCTTGACGTCTGCTTTGTTTACAATTTCAAGCGGATATTCTTTGCGTTGCGCCTGCGTTAAAACAACGCCAGCGCCGTAATAACGCGGCTTTGGCGCCTCAATGCCCACGTCAACGTCAACGTCGACTTCTTCGGCTGCTGTTGCTTCCTGCGCAGCCTCGTCGCTTTCAGCTGACTGCGCAGCTACTATTAACGGCGAAGGCGACGGAGGCTGAGACTGCGTTTGCTTTGGGCTTTGTTCGATTTCTTTTGGTATACTGCTTGCTGCTGTTATAGTTGCTGTTGCTGTTAACGAATTATCGTCGCAGTCTTTGTTGTCTGTTGCGGGTGTTGGCGTTCTGCTAATGTTAATGTTACTATTTTTAATGTTGTTGCTGCCTGCTGTTGTTGTTGCTGCTGTGGTGGTGGTGGTGGTGGAATTGACGGCTGTTGCTGTACTGCTTGCTGCACTGCAGCTTAAACGCTGCAACAGCTCTGCCGGCGTTAGGTAATTTTCTGCAAAAACAAAATTTTTAAAACAAAATTAGCAATGGTACAAAAATGTTTAAAGTAAAACAATAAATAAATAAATAAGATAATATCCAATGTTAACGCAGCATAAGTTTTACATATTCTACTTTATCGTTTGCTACGATTTGCGAACTTTTGAGAGAGCGACTTAAATAACTGCAAAAAACGAAAGCGCAACTTTGATTCGAAAAATTTAAAGAGGAGCGCAAAAAATGTAACCGTGCAATCGCCACGACGATCTATTTCTAACTGTAAGCGCATCTCCTTCTTCATCTGCCAAATATGAAAAAGTTGACACACACATGCAAACACAAAATAATTTTGTGTGTCCTCTTTCCTATTTCGCGCTTCGTTCAAAGCCAAAGAAAAAACACCAAGTAATAACTGTAATTGCAAAGAGTTGCCATACAGTTGCTTAAGGGGATCGCTGGACCATCATACAGACAAATAATGTATCAAGATAATATTGCTAAACATAGAAAAATTTGAATATTTTAATTGATTTAACAAACATTTTTATTCGATTCGTGACGTTTAATTATGTGATTTTATAATGAAGAATGTAATTTTCATATATTGCAATTATTCAAAATTTATTGCTACATGGTTTTAATTTATTTTTCTGGGAAAAATCTAACAAAATATTGTGAAATAAATATTGACAACATTTAAAAATATATGATTGCGTTTCATAAAAAATATTTTAGATAAACAGATTACAATTGCTGAAACTTAGTATTTGGCAACCACTTAAAAATTCGAAGTGTGTCATAACTTTTTCGATACATTCACATGACAAAGGTGTAAAGGAGTGTAAAAGCAAAGTCAAAAGCAAATAGCCAATTAATAAGTGCGCAGCTGAATATTATATATTTGAAAATTAAAAACTAGTGCAACAAGTGAGAAAGTATTAAATTAGACACAAAAAATAAATAAAATTAATAAATGAGAATCAATTAAATGCAAGTGCAATTGCAATTGCAATTACGAATTGCAAATGGCGAACAGCAAGTGCTAGTGCGACAAGAGGAGAGAAGGAAAGAAAGGAAGTTGCCCTCGGCAAAGACAAAACAGGCAAAGACAAGGTTAGTAAAAAAAAAAACACAAACGAACAAAATAGAAGAAAAAGAAAAAAAAAACTTGTCTTGGTTGTAAATAAAATAATATCAAGTGCAGTAAATAATAGCAACAACAATTAACAGCAACCACAACAACAAACCCCATTGCAATGGCAATCAAAGTTGACGTCGTGTTGACGTCGCTGCGCTGCTGTGTCATTACATTCATACTTACGTACATACATACAAACATATGTGCGCGATCAAGATCAAGGCCTTTTGCAAATGCCTTTGTTTGTATTTGTGTGCACTGTAATGCAGCGACATTTGTCAATGAACAAGTTGTGTGCGTAGGCGATATTATTAGCATTATTTGTTAGTGTGAAGCCCTTCATAAATACGTATGTATTATTTAATTGCATGCAATGTGCGCAATATCAATAATTACATATGCTACCGTGTGTGTGTGTTTGTAATTTCAAATGCCTAACACGCACGCAGCTGCACACACTGGTCAAAAATCGTTTTATATAGTTTTCGGAAACAAGTACATATAATTAGTATAATTCAACTTGTAATTGTATGTGCTGAAAAATGTTGTTTTAACTGTTAAATAATATAGTTTATATGTATGTAAGTATTATACTTTTATTAAATATAAATATTAAAACAACTATAAATTTTGGCTTGTAACAACTGAAATAGTCCAACCGTGCGGCAGTTAGTATTTTGTTGGTTTGTTTTCGTCTGTTGGTCAGGGTCGCCAGCAAAAGCAGTGCAGTCGACTGCGCAGCTAGTAAATTCTAACTGTCGCATGCCACTTAGCAGATAGTTAACAGACGCTGTTAGCCTTGGGCGGGCAAAACAAAAATAGTTTAGCATAATTGATTGTAAACGCACATTCCGCTACGCTTGTGTATTTAATTAGTTTTTTACATTAAAACTTGTTGGTTGTCTGTTATTTTGATTTAAATTGACTGTAAAATGTTGGCATTGTCATTTTCATATTTATTAATGGGTTAATAGAGACGCCCGCAACTAAATTGCAAATGGCAACGCCCCACCCATATGTACATACATATGTATGTTGTGTAGTTATGTTAACTGTCAGCTATTGTCGTACAGACGCACACACACAGGCCCAAATATATATATATCTATATACATATATGTATGTAGTATATGTACATATGTACATACATGGAGTTCAACATGATCGAGCGCATAACGAGCTGTTAAAATGGTTTTGCTTTCTGTTTATCTGCTGTTGTTGTAATTGCTGTAATTTATTTTATTGTGTTAAGGTCAAGGCAATTGTAAAATGCTTTATAATTACATTCATATTACATACACAGACACACATGCATTCAAACATCTGTACAGACACAATAAATGCGAAAAAGTTTTATTTCTGCTTATTTGCAATGAGGAAATGAATTCCAATTGAAATTTACAATAACATTAACATTGACACCAAGTAGTTATTTTGTAACTTAACAGCACTCTGTTAACTGCGAAGACGACTTAGTGTTTAGCTGTGCGGCCTGCTTTTGTGCTCCCAGTCTTCTCCTCCTCGCCTTCCTCCTAATCCTCCTCACACTCCTCTCACTCTGGATTTTTTTGCGGCAAGTTCAATGCACGTTTTATCCTTTACAATAATTGATTTACATGTTTCTGTTTTATTTTCTTTATTCTTTTCGCACACCTTTTATTGTTGTGTGTACATGAACTTTTAAGATATTCCCTCTTTTTTTTTTGTATTCTCTACGCTTTTTTGCCATTTTGTCTAGCACCAAATGCGTCTTAGCGAAATATTTAAACACACAAATACGTAAACATACATACATACGTACAGAGGCAGAGACAAAACGGAATTAAAGCAAGTACAACAAAACTGTAGTGCGTCTGATTGTGTGTGTGCGTATGTTAATGTGCATAACAGAGATGTTGTCTAGAATTTGTAATTGTATTTTTGGCTTGTTTTGTGTTTCTTTTGTTTTCTTTTCGTTTTCAGCTGCTTCTTTATTTATATTTTATTGCGCTTTGCGCTAAGCAACAACATTTTGTAAATGATTATGAATATCAGCTCAAAGTACAGTAAGTCAAGTAATTTTGACAAGAAACATTTGTTTTGTTGAATATATTTTATTCAACATAAACTTAGACCAAAAATTCTTTTGACAAAATCATTATAATTGTTTTTTTTTTAATTTTAACAAGTATTAAATTGAGAAGACTTAAATTTGATAGTCACTAAAATTGAAAATATTTAAACAATAAATAAATAAAATAATTGTTGACAGATGAAGTTATTTTATTTTACACTATCATTTTCCGCAAATTAATTGAATAGAGTATTAGTATTAAATTGAAAAATATTAAAAAAAATAGAGAAATTTTATTCAATAAATTTACTGTACTAAAATTGTTTTTACATGATAATTAAAAAAATTGTGATAGACAAATGTATTAAATTAAAATGGTTTTCCAATGTTAATTTGCCCTCTTCTGTAGTCTTAAGATGTTTTTAGACATTGTCGCCATCTTGAAGCATGGAAAACTATTCAGGAGGCAACAGTTAACGCGTGTGTGTAGTGGGTGTAAATGATGAGATTTTTGTTGTTGCTTCAACCATGTGCTATTGTTACTGTTATTGTTATATTTGTCGCTGTGTTTTGTTGTTGTTGCAGGCAAATTCCAAACGCATTCTACAGCTAACTCACATGTTGAATTCCTGACATGCACGATGATGACGACACTCCTCTCTTTGTCTCTCTGTCCACCCAACACCCCAAGTCTAAGCATCGTTTATATCTTATTGTTGTTATTTCTGTGTGTTGTTCTCTGTGTCATTGCAAATGCTAAGCACGTTGTCCATATATAAGCTACACACACACACACACACACATGCACACACACACACATACATAAATGCAAATTCAAATTTTAATATATATGTATGTATGTACATTGAATGTCCACACATGATTAGATAACATGAGCTTCAAGTCCCACAAGGGTTAAAGCGTCTTTGCAGCGGTGTTGCCACTTTGATTTAAAATAAATAATATTGCCAGACATTTGCCAACTATATCATTTATTTGTAAATAAATTATAATGAAAACCATATGCATTCAACACACAAACCTAATTTACTAACTCTACTGGTATTTATAGCAGGGTTACAGTGGGTGTGAGAAGAGTTGTGCACTCTTAAAATTATATATTAATTATTAAATGTTTTAAAACATGTTAATTTTAAATACATTAAGTACATTTTTTAATGTCTAATATTTTCTGTAAAAAGTAAAAAAATATTAGATAATATTTTTCTCTGGGTGTTTCTTTTTATAAGGCAACTCATTGATATATCTTTCAATTGCTCTAATACCATTGCACTTGGCCCTGAGCTCAAAGTCAACGAATTGTAACAAACATTAATACAGTTGACATCTTGACTAAACCACATGACGTGTGGCAACACCCTAAACAATATCAAGAAAAATAAAAACAATCCATAGACATAGTCAAAATAACTATTGCAACCTCACCCCAAAAGCCACCCACTTTTATTTTACTAAATTTTTTTTTTGAAACTCGCTGTCCAGCTATTTAATAGAGCATGAAAAGCACGCAGCGTTGACAAAGGTACGAGATACACTGCAAAAAAATCATTCTTAAATTGAAGCTTAAAATATGTGAAGAAAACGGCAACAAATCAAATTTAATTTAAAGTAGCCCTCAAAATTTGTGTTGTTAATCCAAATATTGCTTCGAGTTTTATATCTGCAACATGTCGAAAAAGAGTAGATCGACTTGAAAATATTTAGTTTTCTCAATTTAAATATATGCGTACTTTTAAAACAATTCTTATAAAATCACAATAAAATAGGCAAACTAAAAAATCATTCATTATCCCGAAAAATAAAATAATTCATGAAAAATTGTGTTCGCATCAAGTTTTAAATACTTGGTTTGAGCAAATTTGGAATTAAGTACTTAAACATATTTTATTTGAAAATGTCGGACTTTTTTTCGTGTGTAGCACGGGGGAAAGAGTTGATAGGAACGATAGAGGGGAGCTTGGTAGGTGGAGCAATGTGTAGTGTCAACGATTAGCCGACAGCTAATCAATTTTCTTGTCTTATGTCGAGTTGTTTCTTTTTATTGTTTTCAACGTTTGCCAAAATGACAAGTGCGTTTTTTCAAATATGTGTGTGTGTCTGTATGTGTGTATTGGCCACCTTTTGCTGCCTTGTGGCAGATGTAAGACCCTTGTCAAAGACTGGGCGCAAAAAAAAGAAAAATTAAAACCGAAATGAAAAAAACAGAAGGTTGCTTCCTGTTGGCCACCAAATTGATGAATGCATCCGTTTGAATATTTGTTGGGGGCATATAAAGGAAGTCTCCTAACAGGTGCTTTGACCAAATGACCTAATGCGAATCGAGACAGATCACAAAACGGTGATCCGAAGAACCCAAATGCGAGAACCCCTCGAATCGAAAGTCGTAGCCAAACAAATTATGTAGTCTCCTGTTGTCTGGTGTAAAAAGAAGCTTAAGACAGAGCCCCTATTTGCCATTTTAGCAATTCTAATGCCAAAATGCCCAACAGCGGCAATGTGATACCGCGATAGGGTTGCCCTTTGCTTTTTCTGCTTTTTTTTTTTTTTTTTGAAACTTCATTTAATCCTTTTTCAGCTGAAACGCTTCTCTCTTCGGTTTCTAACTGCTTGAGGGCAGTCTATAAATTTATTGCCTAAGCGATCTGCGTTTAAATGAATTTGTCTCTAACGCCCCAGCAACAAAAACAACTCTACAGCGACAACAGCAACAACAGCAACTCTACAATAACAACAGCAGCTTTAGCAGTAAAGCTGTCTGGGATTTTTTGGCTTCGGGTTTCGGGCAGCTGTTGATAGTTCGATTTCTAAGGGTCCAAAACGTTTTTAAACACTGTTCAGGGCGTTCAGTTAAGGGGTCGTTCCAAGGTCTTTATTAGTCCGTTCACACACACACACACACACACACACACACACACACACACACACACACACACACACACACACACAACTTGCACACACTCAGGATCGTTCTCAGGTTTCGGGCGCAAACTTTAAAATGCATTAAGTGGCATGCAATTAAGTTTATCGATGCGCTAAAATCAACCGAAGTCAACTTTAATCTCGTTGCTTTTTTCCATTCATTTTTTCTTTTTTCTTTCTTTCTGCTGCTTCTCTTCTGCTCTACTGCTCCTGCTTTAATATAATTTTTTTCTGTCTTTTGGGTGGCTTAAAAATTATACATTATACATGCCGACGCGTTACTTTTTGGCAACTTTATAATTTCTGGCTGGAAATTTGTGACTTTGATTGTTGCCGACTGGGGGGAAGCATTTGAAAATATGAAATTATGCTAATGATTCTGATAGCTGCTGTTATTTACAGCAATGTTATGCTAAAACTATGTTAATAAAATATAAATACTGGGAAGAATTAGTTTTCATATCATACAAAAAAAAAAAAAAATTTGAATAAAATAAATCAGTGATAAATTTTATTGTATTTATTTTATAGCTTTTGTCTTTTTCCTCGTTTTTCCTCTCTCTCTCTCTCTCTTTTAGTATTTTCCGGCTCAATTCAAGTTCGTTGCCTAAGTCTTTGGTTTTCCATGTAAGAAGAAAAAAATTGAAGGAAAACCAAACGAGTCAAAGAAACATTTATATTAACATTAACCCAGTAAATCCAAATTGAATGACACAGCAGCCTTGCTGACAACAACCCCCCTTCGCCCCCCACCACCCCTCCCACCACGGGCAACATCCCCCAATGCAACTTTTTAGCCTACACAAATTGTTAACTGTTGCTGCTGCTGCTGCCGCTTTTCAAGGTCAAAATTGCAATGTATACGAGTTGAAATACTCGTATGTGTACACACACACACACACACACATACAGACAGACATGTGCAGCATTTGATATATCGACAGCATCCAAATGCCACAGCCCCAATAGATTGAGAGCTGCAGATGTTGACTTGACACTGAGACAAAGACGCCAACTGAAGACAGCGGACAGAAGACTGAAGATTGTGGAGTGAAGACTGTAGACTGTAGATTTCGATGCAGAGAATTTTTTTTCAGATATTCCAAGTTGAAGCGCTGGCCTCAGCTGCTGCTGCTGCTGCTGTTGTTGTTGTTGTTGTTCATGCTGACAGCTTTCAAGCTCAAAGCGCGTCTTAAATTGCAAACCACATGCTTGACAACAACAACAACAACAACACACTCACACACACAGCAATTACAACAACATGTGCTACGTTTTGTGCAGCTGCTAATTACAGTTGCTTTTTTGTTGCTGTCGTTGTTGTAATTGTTGTATTCCATCTATGTGCTTTAATTTGTTTGTTGCTTTGCTTTATATATATATTGTTTTTGTAATTTTTTTTATTTGTATAATATTTGTGTTTTATTGTTGTTGTTGTTGTTGTTGCTGTTCTTTGCGGTATTAATGTCAATGTTAACCTTGCTCTGTTTCATTCTGCCTCGTTAACTCGTTTACATTGTTCATTAAGTGGCCAGGCTTTTAATTTTGTGTCTAACTATTGAGCTGTTTTATTTTATTTTATTTTTTCCATACATATACCCTGCAATTGTTGAGTTTTAGCATATGACAAAGTTTTTTTTTTAGAGTTAAATACATTGACACCTGCTAGCTTTAAGTATTTTCTATGCACTTAAGTGCCATGCAAAGTATGCAAAATTACTATACAGGGTATCTGACGCGTCTAATTGGAGCATCACAATTTTTGAATGTCATAATAAATTGTTTACATAATGCATTTGGAAAGCTTTGCAAATTTTATTTGCTGATGACTATTATTAGACTACAGGATATCTGTTATTCGAGTTAATTGTAATGAAACCTGTAGAAATGGTTTTTTGAGTGGGATTTTAGATTAATTTGTTATTTATTTCGGTTAAAATTTTAAACGCTTTCTATATTTTGAGCACTTAGATATTACAGGGTATCTTAGATAGCAGTTAATTGCAGAACCTTTTTTTTATTTGTAATAAATGTGAGTTTTGTTTCAATAGATACAGTTGGTTATAAAAGTAATTTCCAACAGCAAATGCTAATCTATATCGTTTTTTTTTGCTCAACTTTGAACTTTTGAATCAAATAAAATATACACGTATTTTAAGCGTTTAAAAAAATCATAAATAACTTTTGATTTTGTGAATTTATGTTGAGTTGAAATTTGAAGCAGCTGTTTGATTTTGAAGGCCTTCAATCGATTGTTGCCAATGATTCTTAAGGCGTTGCACATCCACATTTGGAGACTTGTGCAATTGTTAATGCATTTCCGTTAAGCACGTTGCACAAACAATGAGGCACGAAAATGGCAAACAAAACGCAAATGAGTTTGTCAACATATTTCTAATTCGACACGCTTCAAAGTGACCAATACACACACACACGAACTCACACACATGAGAGCAACGCTTTTAGAATGAATATATTATATGCGTTGACCTAAATTTTATGACTCTTGCTGTTTGCCATTTAGTTGCAGCGGCAACAACAACTAAAAATAATAATAACCATTGCAATTGCTTGTGTGTGTGTGTGTGTGAGTTGCACAAAGAAGCATGCTAAACAGCTACTAAAACACAATGCAACTGCAACTGCAAAAGCAAAAGCAAACAATGCGCTGAATGAGACAAAACTGACTGACTGACTGACTGACTGACTGACGAACTGAGACATTGTTGTGACAATGTCTCGCATGTGTGCGTTTGTATTTGTGCTAATTGTTAGTGCCAATAGACATTTTAAAGCATTTACAAGTCTATTACAGGCCATATACACTGATAAATAAAATATTTCAAAATTCGGAACCAAATAGTTTTTGGAAATTCAGAAAACTCCTTGACTTTTATATTACTTCTTTTATTTTCAAATAGAAAATGCAGGCAGAAAATAAATTATAAAAATTAAAGGCATTTAAGAAAAGAACACCAAATTTAGTAAGAATTGAGTAAACATCTTGATTATAAAATGTAACATTGAAATAGTAAACGATATACGATGATCAAACAATGAAACCTTTATTTTATTTAAGCTAAATGAAATAAATTTTATTCTTTTCTGAAGCCAGCTTCTTTATATTTCCTAAATTTGTGATTTTGTAATTCGAAAAGTGTTTATATTTTTCTTTTTGTAAATAAAAACTAAGCAATGGAAGAGACAAGTCCATTGGCTTATCGCACAAGTCATAGAACTGAACCGTCAATTCGTGCAAGTCTCATTAACATTTACAACGGGGCAACCTATTCTCCTCCTTCTCTCTCTCTCACACTCACAACAAATCATTTAACGCAATTGCGTTAAAACTTTGCCCATTTCAAACAAAAGTTTCGTTTCGGCTTTAGTTTGTTTGATTTTATTTATATTTTTCTCGTTTTATTTTCGAAAACGAAAAAAAAAATATGTTTTTCGCGTTTTTGTTAAACAGTTTGTTGCACTTTTTGTTACAATGGCCTCGATCTCTTTTGTAACTGTAGCTGTATTTGTTGTTGTTGTTGTTATTGTTGTTGATGCGCTGCTGCATTGTGTAAATAGCTGTCAAGTTGCGCTGACTCAATTTTCGTCTAGAATTTAACTGAAACTGAAAGCTATTTTGTTGTTATTGAATAGCAAACACTTGAGCAATTAGAAATGGAAATGGAAATAAGTAACTTTTGTGTGTGTTCTGAGTGTGTTGTTGCAAGTTTGTAGCATTGAGCAATCAACGACTTTCGGAATGTTTTTAGAAAAGTGAATTGAAGTACACTTAAAAAAAATAGGCACTACTGAAATCATAAATGATACGACTGCAGTTTTACTGCACATTTAAGTGTGTACATTATTTTTATTTTATTTAATAGCCAAAGAAATATGTTCAAAAATTCAAAATAATATTTTTATTTTCAAATAAAAATGATAAAAAATTATATTTTTTTTTTGCAATTGAATTGTTTTTTGTCTGGCTTTATTATATTTTTATTAAAATCTATTTAAATAAATGTAACAATTAAAATTTAATGAAAAGGATCCTTTAAAATAGCAAAAACTTAGAATTGCAAATTGAAATGTTACCGTGAGCGCATTTAATATATAGCTTTAGATATTTATAAATATATGTATGAATGTGGGTGAAAATCAGAAGGTTTTTGTTTGTTAGTTGCGTGCAACAAATAAATTTGGGGCACCATAACATGCTATTAAATGCACTTGCCTAAATTGATAATCAGTTAATGCAGTTAGTCAGTCAGTCAGTGATGAACTGAATATTATAAATGTTGTTGCTGCTATTGTTGTAAGTGTTGTTGGTTGAAAATGAAAAAAGCGCATCTGGTTGACCTTCTCAACCGTTACAGGCGTTGATTACAGCATCAGCCTTTATTCCATATATGTGTCAATATACAAACAGATAAACATAAATATAAATATACAGACACATACAAATGAATATATGTATATATATTTATATATATTTATATATGTATGCATGCAAAATGCACAGAATTTAATAATGATGATGATGATGATGATGATGCTCATGGGCAACGCTTGGTTTCATTTTACATTTTTATTTTTTTGTCTTTCAACTTTTGGTTGTTGCTTCAATATTTATTGCCACACGGACGACAATTTGCACTGGCGTTGTTGTTGTTGTTGTTGCTTTAACTGTAAACATATGAAATGATGCAGGCGACCCTTTGTTGCTGTCATCTACCTACCAGTTTTGACCCACATTTAGCTGCCACAACAACAACAGCAACGGCAACAACAACGCCAACAACCAGATCAATGGAAAACAAGTTAAGCATCCCAATAACAACAACATCAACAACAGCACAACAACAAATTTGTATTAAGTAAACTCCCACTTACAACATTATGCATATAAATGAGTCTAGCTCTCTCTTTCGCTCGCTCTGTCTCCCCCTTGTTGTTGTATTTTGTTACAAATATGAAATTATGCGTAAAATTGTTTGTTATTTTCATGTGTTGTTGTTGTTGCTGCAGTTTAAATTACAGTTTTGTTTTTAAATATATATGGTATACATTTTTTTTTGATTAAATGAAATGAGCCAAAAACCGCAACAAGCGCTGTTGTTGTTGTTGCTGTTGTTGTTGTTGTTGTAGGCCGTGTGCGTTGTTCATTTATGACGTAACTTTTGCTGCGGCTGCGGCTGCTGTGATTACGGGCCCGGTGTTAATACAGTTAAAGCGGGGCCTAACCTTGAAAACCGGTAGATTTTTTCTCTTTTTTTACTCAATTTTATGTGTGTTGCTGTATATTTGTGTGTGTGTGTGTGCTTTGTGCTTGCCTCTTAAAGCATACAACAAATATTAAAGATAAAAAAATAGATATTTGTATATGTATAAAATAACTGCTTAAATATATATATATATATATGTATATTTATTGACTAATTAAATGCACTTAATATTTTAATTTATTGTTTTTTGTATACATATTTTACACATAGTTTATATGTGTTTTTTGCTTTTGGTTGTCCACAAATTTCACTTGCGGACAAACAAAAGACTTAGGCAACGAACTTGATATTGATATTGAAATTTGCTGACATTGCCAACTTGATAGCGGTTGTATGTTTGAATTGAGGTGTGGCCAAACACACACATACCCTCGCGCTCACACTCACACTCGCACACACATACACACTTGCACACACAAATTGGGCAACTGCACAAATTAGCAGCAATTTGACAAATATATATCTCAAGTGTTTGTTATGGAGATATGTAGTCTCATGCTGTGCGCCATGAAATATCCATAACATTTCAAATTCCCAGACAAAATGACTTAAAAACTATGGTGCTAAAAACGTAGACGCTTTATGCTTTCTTTAAGTTGCCAAGCTGTTAAAGATACACCAAGAAATTCAAACGCATTTAACTAAACTCGAAATCTACAGAGGTTGAGGCTTTGAAATTTGGTATATGAAGTATCTAAAAATAGTTGGCTGATTTTAAAATATACTGTTGGTTAGACAACCGACTTGTGACGACTTAAAAATTCACAATAAAGCTGATTGATTTCGAAATCTACAACAGTTTAGACTGTGAAATTTGGTATATGAATTCGATTGGTTGTTAATGTGTACAACGTATTTGTTTAGTCGTGCATACTCCATTTACACGCATTTCATATCAAATCAAGCGCTACAAATGACACATCGCATGCGATGCCATATTGAAATTGCCGTTTTATGCAAATCGTTAAACGCTTAACGTAAAAGGAAAAGAAAAATATGAAGTTATTTCAAACGAATTTCACAAACTCATAGGTCAAATATTGACCAATTCAGGCCGCAAACTGTATGTGTTCCCGGAGCTAGAGATGTGCAAAATTGCACAATTTATAATCTATGAAAACAAAAAGAAAAAAAATTTGTATATAAAAAACGAAATAAAAAACCAAAACGAAATCAAATGCAACAAAGGTAAAAAGGAAAACAAAGCGAAATGTTTGTAAATGCTGTTGAAATATAGGGAAATAATAGGAATTATCAATACCCATTGATGTGATAGGGGATTTTTTGGGTTTTTACCCAATACATGCCGCCAAATTTAGATCATTTAAGATATTTTTGAATTTCCCTAGACTTTTATACTTTTGAAGTTAAAATCTGTATTTAAAAGCTTTTATTTGAATTTAAGGACAATTTTTAATATATATTTATAGATATTTTAATTTTCATCAGATGTTCTTAGTTGACAACAAATAAATAAATTAAATAATTATAATATGTATATAAATATAATAAATAAATAATATATAAAAATATAAAAAATATATAATTATATAAAGTATATAAATATATAAAATATATAAATATGATAAATAAAATATTGAAATTTCATTGCAAAATAAAAAAATGCAGGTAGTATAAAAAAAGACGCTGATGAAAATGTGTCCACAATGCGGCCCTAATAAAGGCAGCATCAACAGTTGGGTTACTTTTTGGTTATTGGCTGCCAGTTGTCAAGTGCATAACCAGTTCAGTTGCCAATGCAGGTGCGAGCGAGAGAGCCACAGCGAGGGAGAGCGAGAGGGAGAGAGGAGTTGATAGTGGGGGTAGCTTATAGCGGTTTTAGCTGCGTTTAAATATGTATATATATATATAAACACAATACATTGTCACAACAAATTGTCAATGTTTTAGCTAGTCGTGCACAAACACACATACACACACACACACACACACACACACATGGGGACAGTTAGCGGGGCGCATTCATGCATTCAATTCATTCATTCATTCATTTAGTCAGTCACAAGTCAACCCTGACCTGAAAATATATGACACTAGTGTGTGCATTACATGTGCTTATGCACATGTGTATGTGTCTGTGTGTGTGTGCATCTGTAGGTGTGCATGCAACTGTTTGATGCTTTTTTTTTTGTATCTTCTCAATTGCTTTATCTGTTTAACTTTAGACTTTTGCGTGTGTTTGTGATGTGTATGTGTGCGTGAGTGTGTGTGTGTGCGTGAGTGCTTGTTGATATTGTCATTAATTTGTTGTAATAGCTGTTGTTGTTAGCTCATCATTTCGTTTAAATTGTTTATAACACATGCGATTTTTACAGAAAATTACTCGGCTTTAAACTTATTTTGAGCTATTTTCGTATTTACTTTTTTGACTGTTTGATTTCATTTAGTTTCTAGTTTTAACTGAATATTCCTATTCAATCTCGTTTCAAATTTGTTTTTTTTTTTCACCTTAAGATTAGATACTTCCTAGTTTAAAAATTGTATATTTTGTTTTATTTGGTTTTTTTTTAAATTGTTCTATTCAAATTTGTGTCTAGGTCTCTTTACTCTACTCTACTTTTGTTAGCACATCTAAACTATACCATAATTTTTATTTGCTTTATTAAATAAATAATTTTTCTTGGCTTTTTCATTGTGTTTCATTTCCATTCGTTTTGAATTTACAATCACTGTCAACAAACACTTGGAGTTTATTTTCCCATTCCTTTATGACAACTTTTATTATCTGTTCCATTCCATTTAATTTTTGTGTTTCATTCCAAAACGTTCTAATTACTTTTGAAGTTTGAATTTATTATATCGTAACTAGCAATTATTTTCCATTTTCAACATCTTTAATCTTAAAATGAAACTTCCCTTGAGTTAAACTCTAGTTATATTGTTGTTTGATGATCAGAAACCATGCAATTGACATTGACAGTTGGCGAGCGGAAACTGTTTAACATACAAGTACAATAAATCATTTAAAATGAGCCCATAATTTGTTTAATCAATAACTAAATGCAGTTAAATACTATTTAAACAATGCAATTTGCAATTTGAAAAGGAATAAACAATGCTGCAACAAAAATTGAATAATAATGCCGCTTATTATATAGAAAAATTCGCACACTTGAATTAAACGTAACGAAAACTAAATTAAAACAAGTTCATGCCATGTGTGAAAGAGACTTAGAGGGAAGTGGAAGTGAGATAGGGAGAGAGAGGGAGAGGGAGAGTGCGAGGGAATAGAAATTGCACATAATTACCTATTGTATTAAACGACATTATATTATTTATAAAAAAAAAAGATCTCATTTATTTGCCTCTCTCTAGATAATTCTCAAGTTGATCGAAGACGACAAATTTAAAAGACGAAAAAAAGATGAAAACATATCAAAATTAAATTTTTTGAAGCATGCGGAATGCGAAACTCGTTCGTCTTTTTTTCGTTAAACAAAACAACAGTTAACTTTTTATAAACAACAATATGAGGGAAACAAGTTCTATTGTTGTTGTTATTATTATTGTTATTGCTGTAGAGTGTTAAACGTGTTTCAATCGAAAATTAAAATTGTATAAATATATACATATAGTATAAAAGCAAAAACAAAAGCAATAATTTGATGGTTTATTATCGTCCGGCCCGAAACAAGTTTCCATGTTGAAAACGGAAAAAATACATTTAATAATAATACTAATAAATATGCATATATAAAAAAACAGTAAATGAAATCCCAAATATACAATCAATTTACAAGTTATTGACACTGCAAAAACCAGAAATTTAAACAAAGAAAAAATCAAATCACAAAATAAAGTGCGCGTAAAGAGAGCGTGGATAAATTTAAAATGTTCTATTTGCACTGGGGAACTATAAGAGCTGGATTTACTAAAATTTGATGTATAACTACGTTGAACTCTTATACAGTTCGATGTGGAGTCAATTATTTAATATCAAAATAAATGAGAAATTGAGACTAAAATTTTGTATTTAAACTCTGGAACTATAAGAGCGGAATTTACTAAATTTCGAATGTCATTTAATAGAGGGATAAAGCTTAATAAAATATATTTTTGAAAATAAATCTATTGATTGGAAAACTGTTGATATAGTGAATATATGTTTTGTATAACTTCAAGCTGGGGTGGAAAATACTCGAAAGACTGCATCAAACGGTGATTTTAATGTAGTTTCGATGAATGTGAGGAAAAATGAATAGTTTGCCTGAAAATTAAAGAATCTTGTATAGTGTATCGATTGTCTTAAAGATCATTTGCCTGTCTATTGCAAACAATTGTTTAATGCCTTAATTCAATTAAAGCTGCTGCAAGGCAAATGTAGAAATATACAGAGAAGAAAGAAGAAAAGAAGCTGCTGTGGATGTTGTTGTTGTTGCTGTTGCACAAGAAATGCATTTTCATGGTAAAACTGAAAGATGACTTTGGGAGACAAAGGCCATGACAGGGGCTTGAAAAAAGGCCTCGAGGGGCCAGCCAGGCAATACAATCAATACACAGCACACAAAACACAACACACGCACAGGGCTGGGCCAAAGACAAAGTCGGAGACTGAGACAGAGAGAGAGAGACAGAGACTGAGCCACAGACTGAGTCGCTTCTTGGGCTTGCAAGAGTTGAGAGTCGAGCCGAGTCGAGTTGAGGCGAGGCGAGGCCTCTTGGTCAGGTATTTTCAGCGTTTTCCGTGCTCCATCAGCCTCGCATACCAAAAAGAGAGCCCAGAAGAAGAACCAAAAAAGATTGAAGAAAAAAACTCGCTTCCTTTATTATTATTCTTTATTTATATTTATTTTTTTTCTCTTCTACTTGTTTTTGTTCTTTTCAAATACAGACACACATAAAAAAACGTATTTTTATTCTTATGAGCGGAACGCAGTCGAGCGCAGCACTTGAGACCAGTTTGGTGTCTCTGCCTGTGTGTGTGTGTGTGTGTGTGATTCACTGCACAAATAAATCTCAGCTTTGAATTTGATCATTGTATGCGTGTGTGCAGGATTCTTGCCCTTTTTGCTTTTAGCTCTTGCTTCGTTCTTCTGATTGTCAAATCTCTGTTTTCTTTAACCTTCTTCAGTTTTTGCCGTTTTGTTTGATTTCCAGTCAGAGAGCGAGAGAGAGTGAGAGAGAGAGAAACAAACGGAGAACAGGATTTGATGGGAGAGCATAAGAGGAAGGGAGACTGTTAGGTAGCTAGTAGAGACAGCCCTTAAAACAGGTAGACAACATGCATTGTTATCATCAGCAGGTAACAACTAATGTCCGATTGCCAGCGCACAGTGCAGAAAACAAGCAAAAGAAACCAGTAAAAAACGAAAAACAAATGACTTAGGCAACGAACTTCAGCCAAGGATTCAATTCAACTCATTCGACTGCTCAAATTGTTCAGCGCGTTTCAACTAGAGCCAAAGAGCAAAGCAACATGTGCCGAAATACCTTATTAGGCAGGCCCATAAAGGTTTTCAGCCCAAATACGAAACTCGCAATTTCACAATTTCAGCTTGTAAATAACGTTTAAAAGAGTTGAGAGAATTCAAAGGCAACATTGCAAATTAAGTTTAACTATGAAAAATACAAATAGAAATTTATTTGCATTGTTTATTAGAAAATAAGTGTTATTTTAGGGATATAATTCGCTCAGAATTTAATTTAAAATTTAATTTTCGGCACATAGTTTGCTTGAAATTGGAAAATTGATAGTTAATTGTTGTTTTTTTAGAACTGAATTTCCATTAAGATACAAAATTTATATATTTTTTCAAGCTATAAAATTGAAAATAGAAATGCAAATTTTGGAAAATGCTCAAATTATTGGAGAAATTTATGTTAACTATGTTAAGATTTAAAATGAAAATAGATATCACATTGAAATGCTAACAATTAAGTTCTCATAGAAATTACAGACTTATGCAGATTTTAACTATGATGAATTGAAAATATAAATGCATATTATGGAAAATATTCCAGTTATCAAAGAAGTTGCAGACTAATTAAGAATTTTACGGAGTTCAAACTCAAAGTAGCCTAACTTTTCTTAAATTTAAGCTATTTTAAAATTTCGAAGCATTCTATGAGTATGAAAATAATAAAAGAAATTGTGGTTGCGCTTCCTTACCATTAACATTAACTTTAACTTTTGTTATTGACATTTGGCATTTCGCTGTCTTGTTGCACAGCTGGGCAAAACAGAAAGATCTGCTGATCAGAGTGTTGAGGATGAAGAGGGGAAAAGGGAAGGAAAGTGGGTAAGGAATCGAAAGAAAAGGAGTTGCCGCAGAACTTTTGCAACCTTTCGCTAACTTCCGGCCGCGTGTTGTAACATCTGCGTGCGTCAACTCTTTTTATTTTTACTTTATATATATACATTTTGTACTTTGTTTATTTTGATGGTCTTCTAACAGCTGCAGAATACGTCATGTTGTTGCTTTTGTTATCAAGCGCTAAGTGGTCAATGCTGAGTTATCTCAGCAACTTTATCAATGAATTTCCTTTGAATTTATTGACTTTTACTTTGAATGCCCCGAAGAAAGAAGAAATGAGTCGAGCTAAACTGAACTGAAGTGAAGTGGAATGAAATGAAATGAAAAGATCGACAGAAGACGATTGCAAGAAATTGTTGCGGCACAGGAAGTTAGTCAGTTACTTGCAGAAGCAACAAATTAGTTAGTAGCAGCTGTTCTAGGAATTGTTTTAATTTTTTTCTATCGTTTTTTTTTCTTTCAAAAAGTCAACAGACCTTGTCTTAAGGTCGCGCTTCCATAATATAATACGAAAATATATGCAGTCTGTTTATATATATATATATATGAAGATATGAATATTTATGGCTGCCACATGCAGCACGCAACAAACGGACTATATAAGCGCACTATCTAAAGCATATTTATAGTTTGTACAAGTCTTTTCTCTCCTCCTCCCTCTCTCTCTCTCTGCGTGTGTGTGTGGATATTTTTGCCTGCTCATGGGAGCAAAAATCACAGACGCTTGCAACAGCAATTATGGCCGTGGCAACAGGCAACTGGCAACATCATTATGTTGCACTTGAGACAGAGTTCGGTTTTGGCTTTGGTTTTGGTTTATGTTCTTTTTTTTCTTCTTCTCATTTGAGTTCTTTTGAGCTGCTTCTTGGGCGCTTTTGTGGCCAACACTCGTGTGGCATGCCCTTGCCAAGAATCGTGCTTGCTGCTGCTGCTGCTGCCGTTGCTGTTAATGTTACAGTTGTTGCTGTTGCTGTTGTTATTATTATTATTGTTACTGGTTCTACCACTTTTCGTGTTGCCTTGACTTTGCTTTGGACAAATGGCAGCCCAGCGTTGCAAGCAACGCCCAAAGTCAAACTTGGCCTTATGTACACGGTTCTTTTTTCTGCCAGTTTCCTTCGCCTCTCTTCTTTTTTGCGAAACGGCATAGTCAGCCCTCTTCTTCTCTGGTCCCCTCCCCGCCTTCCGCCTCCCCCTGCCTGCCTAACCATGCAACATCATAATGATGATCATCATCATTATTAGTGGCAACTTGTTCATCATAATGATGTTTAGGCTAGCTGCAACTTTTGCTAGCTTGCCACTTCTACATCTTCTATTCTATTTATCTCTACGTTTTGCTTTAGTTGCTCTCAGTCCTTGCTACATCTGCGTCTTTGCCTGCTTCTTCTGCTTCTTTTTGTTGGTCTGCTTCTTTTCGTTTTTAGCTGCTCTTTGTTTTATTGCCCAGCGTCTTTTAACTTGTACTTTTGCTTTGGCCAAATGAGATTTGTGGCTTAGGCGCTGCATTGTTATATAATTTGCCCATTGCCAACTTTAACTAACCTTATATATGTTATATATATATATATATATATATATATATATATATATGTGTGAGTGCGCTCAAGTGTGTGAAGTTCTTGGCCAGCGTTAACCGCTAAGCCAAGAGCCCACTAAACCACTGAGTCAGCGTCCATGTCCAGAATAATGCAGCGGAAAAATAAAAACAACAACAACAACAACGCAGCGATTGCTGCCACAGGGTGGTTCAGGTTCAACCACAGACACTCAGTTACTCAACGTAACTAAGCAAGTGACTAACCCAGACAGCAATCTTTAATTGTAAAGGGAACAGTAATTTTATAGTGAACCACAGAACTTAAGCAATTTTAAAATTAATCTAATTAATTCAAATCACAAAAATACTTTACTTTCAGTTTTTACTACCAATTAAATTTCAATAATATTGCATACAAATATCAATTGAAAATTAATAAACAAAAAAACTCAAAAATTTAAAGATTTTTAGACTTTAAAATACATTTGTACCCAAAAATGAAGAGAGAAAAAGACATTTTCGTCTTATTTTGGCTTTTAAAGATTTGTACAATTGATTTTAATGAAGAAATCAATTATTTTGTATTATTCAGTCTTTACACAAAGTAATTATTTATATATAAAAAAAATGTGTTGTGTAAGCAATAATAAAAAAGGAATTAATAGTTTTGTAATTAAAGCATTGTTTTGAGGAAGTTTTAGCCAATTTTAAATCATTTTCTATTAGACAACCGCTTGGAAAAAATGCCTAGCTTATGTCTTTGTTTATCAGAATTTTGTAAATATTATACTTATTTTCAATATTTGTTTATTTTCAAATGAAACAAAACCCAAGAAAGCTGCAATTATTATTTCCATGTCAGAATTGTAGCTCAACTAGACGTTAAGTAAGTTTTGTGATGCGCAACGAACAAATTGATGATTATTTTAAATCAATTCATAGCTGAAATTAAAATTTATGTGCCAGTATTACAGATAAACTATAAGTTAAGTTTGTTTGTCTGGGGAGCAGTCAACAAATTGGGGAATATTTTAAAATCAATTCATAAATTCAGCTCACGTTTTCAATTCATGAGAGAACATTGAATTCAAGTGAAAGATTTTTTTCCACTCACATTTCAAGTTAGCCCCCTCTGGGCACAACACACACACACACACACACTCGCACACATACACTCAAAATTACACACTGTTATACAAGAAACTTGGTAGTTAGTTGCTGCGTGTGATTTAAAATTCAAGTTGGGGTTTCCAAGCAGCGACAACAAGTAATTTCCACTTCCACATCCACTTCCACAGCACTTGCCACTTGCCTCTGCCACTTGCCACGCCATTCTATCCATTCATTTCGTACTATGCATTGAATTTCATACCCTTTCATTCCATTCCATTCCATTCTATTCTATGCTTATGCTTTTGCCATGCTATTTATTCTCTTTATTATACTTTATTCCTGCATGTATAGTAATTATGATATTTTTGCGCCAAAGACAAAGGGCAGTTAAGCGTCAGACGCTGAAGACGCAGCGTCGTCAGCATGTGAAACAAAAGACTTAGGCAGCGAACTTGACAGCAAACGCGAACGCGAACTTGATGCCCAGCCAGACAAATCAGTGAAGCATTTCCACACACAAATTCAAAACCAAAAAAAAGCGAAATAAAACACAAGACTAAAGACGAAGAAGCAAAAAAAATGTATATATATATATAAATAAACATGGATAAAATTCACTTTCGAGACAAAGTTCATAAATTCTTATTAGTCCGCATCGAAAAGAAAGTAATAAGATTTGAATTTGTTGAAATGAATATTCTCCGTCTAAATTTGGTTTCTATCCATTTTTTTTTTTTTTTTTGTCATGGTCAAGGGTGACGGGGGTCGAGAAGCGACCGCCTGTTGTGGGGCCAAATCGTATGACTTAATAGGCAGCCACAACGATTATATAAGCCATCCAAATAGCTGGCGCACAACGAGCTTGGAATCTCTATTTTAGAATCGCTTGCTGTTGTTGTTATTTTTCTTCCGTTGTTTCTTTTCTTTCTCTTTTTTTTTTTTTTTTTGGCAATTTAATGAAAGTGATTGATGTTGCCAAAGATTCGGTGTAGAATCGACAAATCCAAGGGTCGTGTGGGCGTCAACACACGCACACACCCAAACACACACACCAGACAGCGCTGACTCTGCTTAAAATTGTTGTTGCTGTTCTTTATTTTTGTTATTCACTGATTCGTTTGTTATGCTCACTGTGCTTTTCTTTCTTCTGGTAGAACTCTAGACTGTAGATAGCCATCAGTATTTGACTGACAGATTTGTAGCTATTATATGGTCATAAGCATTTATTTGCCTGTCAGCTTTTTGTTGTTAGTCGCCCGTAATGAGCTCGAAATGTAACAATTGGTCCTTAAGGCAAAAAATAGATAAATAAATAATATACTCTGATTTGATTCGGAGAATTTAGCAAAAGCGCATTATATTATTATTTGAAATAGGTCAATATAGCTAAGAACTGCGAGTAAATTTAAAACGCAATTGACTAAGAATTTTTAATTTTCAATTGCTTTTTTTCATAAAATTTTAGATTATGTAAAATAATGATATTAAATTGAAGCTCGTTTCACAATTTTAAAACTGTGGCTCATACACAGCTTTCTTAATACTGAACTACATAATTTTTTATTTATTTTTTTTCATTTTCAGATTAAAAGACTCTTCTATATAGATAACCTTCCTAATCGAAACTCATTTTGAGTGAGGTAAGTACAACTGATTAAAGAGAGATTCACCAAATATAGATTTAAATTGAATTATATAGAAAGAATTAAAAATAATTCTGAATAACCTACAACAAGATACTGTAGACGCAGAAATCTGGAAGTAACTTTAAATTTATTTATATAAAACTTAAGTTTAGTTTCGTGAATTTAAGGCGTAGACTTTAAACAGGCTGTCATCAATATAAAATTAAGTTCTCAATGACAATTGATTTTTTTTCGAAATTATAAATATTTTGAACTCACTTCACTTCAACTGATTTACGTGTATAAGGCAAAATATGAGAACAATTTATTTATTAAAAAAGGTACATAATAATCTTGTGTTTCAAGAAATCTATAAGTCATTTTGAATTTGCTTAAATAAAACTGAATTTTGGCTTTAAGAATTCAAGTCGAATATTTAAAACAGGCTGACGAAAATCTTAAACTCGCCTAAAACAAGTCCAATTTTAGTACAAAATGTGTGCTATGGAGAAACATTTATTTATTTATATTCTTCAAGTTCTTCTCAGAAAACTTTGAACTGAGGAAATCAACTTGCAGTTAAAAGTGAAATAAAATTTGTCAATGCTGGGGCAGAATTTGAGCTGAGCTGTGGTTAACAAAATCTATAAACATCAACATAAAACTGAAGAAGAAAATATATTCTTAATTCAGTTGAAATCGAAGAAAGCTTTCAACGAAATTGTGTTTTGTTTTTTGTATTTCTTTTTTTCATTCTCATTTTAAATTCCTTGTTTTCCCTTTGGTGTTTTGATGGAGATGCATTTCAAGAGTTGCAGTCGTCGCAATTTGCATAGACTCAATAAAACTGTGATGACTTAGGCAACAAACTTGCCAGCAACAGCTTGATTAGTTTGTTGCCTAAGTCTTTTGATTGAAATTGATTTTTGGAGTTGAAGATATCAACTTACCATTTTGAACTTGGCTGGGCGACGTTTGCGGTTTGCTCTCAATATTTGAATGTTGGATGTCTGCATTTGATTCCTGCGCTGTCGACGTCGGCGTCGGCGTGGACGTCAATTCGAGACTGTGACGCGTTTGGCCAAAATAATGTCGTCGATGATGGAAACGTTTGCGGGTCGTTGTTGTTGCGGTTGTTGCTGTTGTTGTGGTCAAACTGAGTGGCTGCTCCTCATCAGCTGCTGCCGCTTGTCCCTGCGGTTCCGGCTCCGGTTCAGGGACTGTCGGCGTCGGCGTTGGCCTCGGTGTGTTGTTGTTGTGATTGTTGGGCGTGGGCGAACGTTGGGATTCACGAGCGGCCGCTGTCGAACTGGCGCTGTTCGGACTAAGCGGCGGCACCAGACAACGCTCGTCATCCTGCGCCTTGTGCTGCAGCAGATTCTGTGACTCCAACAGACGTTGTTGCTGCTGATGCAGACGATTTTTGATCAAAAAGATTTTCGGCATTTTTGCTTAGTTGTTATCGTTGTTAATATTGATCATATATATGTGTATATATTTTTATGTGTTGCACCACATATAGATTTAAAAGACACACACACAATTTATTGGCATATATATATATATATTTGAACACACATACACACACACAAAAATGCACGCGTACACACACACTGGCACAGTAAACAAAACACTAATCCAATTGTGTGTCTGTTTCGCCTTCCCACTGTGTGTGTGTGTTATTTTCCAACGAACGGCAGTTCTACTATCCGCAAATCCGATGTTCAAACAACAACAAAAAAAATTAATGTATATAATCTTTATATGATATTGCGATATATATCTATATCTATTTCAATTTTAAATATCCAACTGATCAGACAGCTTTGAGCTCGGCTCAGTTTAACTTTTGTGTTTCTTCATTATTTACAGTTGTGTGTTTTTTTTGTTTTTTTGTTTTTATATATTATTTTACAAAATATATATAATACTTTGCGATTTGTAGCGCACTTTGAAAAACAAAACAAAAAAATTTTATTATTGTTTATTATCGAAAAAAATATATGTATTTATTTTTTTCGAAACTAACGCTTAACTGTTTATCAGTTTATGAATTATTTTTAACGCGATTTTTGCCGATTTTAACCGATTTGTTTGGTTTTGAAAAAAAAAAAATATTAAAATTTTTTTTTTTTTTTTTTAAATAACTTTTGTTCAACGGTTCTAGGTGTGTAGTTTTTTGTTTATATTTTTTTTTTTTTTTTGGCAGTTTTGCAGCGAAAACACGTGCATTCACAACGCCGGCTCGCCTCTTACTGTATTGAAGCGGTGTCCGCTGCTGAGCAGTTAGGCCAAAGTCAACCGCAAAACGCAGCGGCGCAAGCGCAGGCAGCGCTGCCTACAACCAACTCAGTTAGATGAGGCGAATTCAACGCAAAACACCGTAAGCCGCACTTTTTCCAAGCGGACGACAGAGAGGGAGAGAATAAGAGAGCGCGAGCGAGCGAGAGAGAACAAAAGATCTTGTTGTTAAGAGAGAGAGAGAGAGAGAGAGAGAGAGAGAGCGGACGTTCGCTTTCGTCAGTGAGTCAGTGGAGCCGAAGAACGAATGCGATAGAACCAATGAACAAACCAACGAACGAACGATCGAACGAACGAACGAACGAAGCAACTCGGCTCGTAACTGTTTAACGCTGACGCTGCACATTGGGCCCATATCAGCAGTTCGCATATAATTGCGAAAAATTGTGTGTCATAACAATATTTTATCCTATTATTTGTTTATTTTATTAAAACTAAGAATAAAGTAAATAATGTTTAAATAAAACTTGTTTTTAAATAAGTTAAATATTTATTTAAAAATACGTTTTATTTACAAATTGTTTCTTGTTTCAAAGTTTATTATTATTATTTGTGTATTTTATTAGAACAAAGAAAAAGAAAAAATAATGATTTTTTTTTTAGTTTTTTCACGTGTTTATTACTAGTATTATATATATAAATAGTGTATTTAAATAGGTTTTAGTTATTTTTAAAATTTATTTGAAGTGTTTTTTTTATTTTTTGTTTTTAGTTTTTAATTTATTTTTCCTTTTTAAGTTAATTTTTCCTTTTTAAGTTAATTTTTAGTTTTTTTCTGTAGTTAATATTAGTTTTTTTTGTTTTTTATTTTAAATTTTTGTTAACATTAACATAGTTGATTTTCGATATTAAAAGTTTTAAAGGTCTTCAGGTTTTGTGCCACTGTGCGCCGCCTGGTTGCGTGCCCCGTTTGCTGAGCGCTGTGAGCACCTGAGCTCACGTTCGCGTCGCTGCCAACAGCGGGAGAGAGTGAGAGTGTTTTGCGACTGCGTCTCAGCTCACAGTTGTTGTTCTTCTTGTTGTTGTTGTTGTTGCTGCTGTTGCTTCATTTCGCTCACATAACGTTTCTCATGCAGTTTTTTTCTCTCTTTCTCTCTCTCCCTGTCTGTCTTTGCTTCTGCTTCTCTTGATGAGCGTGTGTGAGTGTGTGTTAGTGTGTGTATTACTTGTTGGTTCAGAGTCAAGGTAGAGGTAATGTTTTATCGCAGTTGATGTTGTTGTAATTGTTGCTGTTGCTTCTTTAGCCTGTTGCTCGCTTTGGCTGTTGCTTTGCCCATTTGCCGGTTGGCATGTTGTGTTGCTGTGTGTCTGTATCTTTAACTGTGTGTGTGTGTGTGTGTGTGTGTGTGTGTGTGTGTGTGTTTGTGTGTACGTGCGTGTTTGTTTGGCTTGTGTACTTGTTGTACTTAGAGCTGCTTAATACTCCCGTTGCTGTTGTATTTGTTGTTATTATGACTTTGGTCTTGACTCTGAAATCGGCATTTATTTTTGTTGTTGCTGAAAATGTTATGAAAAGTATTTACAATTGTTTTCCATGAATTAACAGCGTATAAGCCATAAAAATGTGGATTAAATAGCTGACAATTGACTATATATTACAAATCCAAATCCTCATTTAGAGTTTAATATGTTTATTGAGATATTAACAATTGGAAATGATTATGTGATATTTTCTTATTTTAAATTAATAGTTAATGTATTAAAATATTTACAATTGAATCGTCTTTCCCCATCTTTGGATTCATAATATATCAATATTTTGTTTTAGAACAATTTTTTTAAAATGTTTACAATTCGATATTATTTTTGACTATTTTATGTGTCCAGATCTTTATTGGAAAACATTTGATTAAGTTAAAATATCTTTCATATTAAATATCCTTAGATTTCTAACTAGATAAAATTGGGTTTTACATTTATTAATAATGTATTAAAATACTTACAATTGGAAATAATTTTTGTTGTTTAGAAACATTATTTTTATTTCATATCTCCAAAAGTTAAAAAGGATATACTTCTTTAGATTTTAAAAATAATGTTTTTAAATATTTTCAATTCGAAATAAATTTTCTTTCACAGATTCAAATTGATGTATATATATTTTGGTATTGCATTTAATTTGGAAAGTGAAGAAAAAAAACCCTAAAAAATTATTTTTAACTGCTAATAATTAAACACATCAATTGCAGATACTTTTGATTTCTTCAGTTTCCAATTGAAATATACGTATTTGAGTTTTGATGCAAGTTTTTTGCTTAAGTCATTTGTTAGCAAAATAACTTTTAAATGCAGTTTGGGTTGAGAACCTTAAAAAAATTTCATTTCATTTCATCATTATCGACAGCCCAGGTGTGTGTGTGTGTTTGTGACTATGAAGACGCGTAAATACAAGAAAATAGGTTCAAAAAGAAGCAGAAGAAGGAGAACTCTAGCAGAAACAACAGCAACAACAGCAAGAACAACGTCAATAAGTACCATATAAGCGAAATTAAACGGCAAAATAGTTGGCAACGCGCGCGCAAGCCTCGTCTGCTTCAGAGTGTGTGTGTGTGTGTGTGTGTGTGTTTGTGTGCGTGTGTGTGGCTATAAAACTGAAGAAGACGACGACGTCGTTGGCTTGTAATGAGTGCTTAGAACGCGCTTAGAATGGCAATAAGATTACGGCGAGAATTCTCGCTCTCTCTCTCTCTCTCTCTGTCTCTCTCGCTCTCTCGCTCTCTTTCTTTCTATTCGCTTTGCATCACAGAGACTCGCCTGCTGTCTCACTCTGTCAACGACAGCGACAACTAACGTTATTTCACACACTTTGTGTGTGTGTGTGCGTGTGTGCGTGTGTGTGTTCGGTTGTGTGATGTAAGCGCTGCGACTGCGGCGACAAACGGAGCGAATTCGCCGCCAAGCAGCACACCTGTGACACACACACACACACAAACACACACTCATACTAACACACAAGCACTTGCAGGCGAAGCGACGTAACAAATTTACAGCTAACTTTGTAGCTGTATGCGGCGAGAGAATTCAAGAGAGAGAGAGGGAGAGAGAGTGCGAATTTGAGCGAGCGAATTCGAGAGAGAGATTTCAAGAGAGCGCAGATTTGAGACTAAGCGAGATGGAGATGGATATGAAGATAATGAAAGAGTGAGAGAGAGAGAGCGGGGAGATAAAGAGAGATAGAGAGAGAGAGCGCCAACAAGTGCGTCCGAAGATACCTGTTAACAGTGGCTTTGACTGTGACTCTGACTCTGAATTTGGCGTCAGCAGCAGCAGCGACAGCGACAGCGACAGAGACAGCAGCAGCATTGCCGCTGCAACTAGTGCTGCAATTGTTAGCAATTTTACTGCTAACCTTAAAGCATCAAAGCAATTGACAATACTGGAAAAATAGTTGAAAGTGGATATATCTAGCAATAGGAATATTGTTATTTATATTTATTGGATTTTTTTGGAATCCGAGAAATATACAAATGTTGTCATCGACAATGTCACAAGAAAAGTTTTAAAAAACAGTAGGTTTTATTTACGTTTTAATCTAAATCTTTTGAAAATTATATACTTTTCTAAATTGTTCTTCACTTATTTTATTGTAAACACATATTTATTGAGAATTTTTCAGACGTTTCTTAAACTTAAAAAATAAATTTTTGGCTATATTTAGTTTTAATTATATTTTAGATTAAATTTTCAGAAATTTCTCAATTTTCTTTTGAACTTTTGCTAAATTTATTAATATTATAATTTTTTCCCATATAGATATAAGTGGTTTTTTTTTAATATTTTTATTATGATTATTATTATGATTATTATTATGTTTAATTTTATGATTATTATTATAATTATTATTATAATTATTATTATAATTATTATTATAATAATTATATTTTTGGTTTGTTGCTGTCAATTTAGCCGTTTCTGGCAATATTCTGGCAACACAGTTTGCAACATTGGCTGCCTTTTAAACTGAGCGCGCTTTTTAACTAATTTTTGTTGTTGCTGCTGCTGCTGCTGTTGTTCCTGCGCCAACTTCACTCTCACTCAAATGCCGCTGCCTTACCAAATGCAAGTGCTCTGCCCTTTCGCAAGGCAGCAACAACAACTCCAACAAACAACTTCACCAAGAACAACAACAACTACATATCAATCCTGTTGTCTGTTGTCAGCGATTTCTTCAAGGCAATTTGTATAAGTATACATAAAGCTCATTTTATTTTTGTTAGACTTTCTTAGCACGCGATGCGTTTAATTTACACAATTGATCCTTTGGAATGTGCTTTTTATTAAAATAAAAATGCCCATATTTGCGGAATTTTTTTATTTTTAAGCATTTGTTAAATTTGATGAAAATTAGGCAAGTAAACTGAATTTTTAGATTGAGTTTTTATTAAGATAGAAAATCGCCAAATCGAATTGTCAGTGTGTAGGAGAAGTTTTTTCAACAAAATAAATAATAAAATAAGACTTCAATTATTTTTCCTGTATCGTTTTCATGGCTACTTTAAACTTTGACAATTTTGTTGCTAGGTAGTTTATCAAAAA
The DNA here is from genome assembly GCA_018901795.1 of Drosophila sp. st01m. Lineage (NCBI taxonomy): Eukaryota > Metazoa > Arthropoda > Insecta > Diptera > Drosophilidae > Drosophila > Drosophila sp. st01m. The sequence goes on along the minus strand of JAEIFG010000706.1, from coordinate 5,430,002 downwards.
TTAAATTTTTTAAAAGATATATCGATACCGTATCGTATTGAAAATGAAACGTTTAGTTACGATCAGTAATTAATTAATAATCTGGGTTGATACAAAAATCAAAATAAATAAATAAAAGAAAATTAATTGTTTAAGATCAATTATTTAATTTAATTTAATTAAAAAATTATAATTATTATAGTAAAGAATTTAGCTTAAAAGAATTAAATTAATATAAATATATTAAGATAAATAAATTACAATAAAAAAAATTTTAGAATAAATTAGTAAAGCAAAATTCATTAAAAAATATTAATTATAATAATTAAATTCAATATATAAATTAAATAAATAAATTAAATAAATAAATTAAATAAATATAAAAATTCCATAAATATACAGTTAAATAAATCAAATAGATTAATGGAGAAAAATATTTTAAGGTAAATTAATTAAAATACATTAATTGTAGTAAATTAGTTATATATTCAAATTAATAATTAATTACGTACTCAAAACAATTACTCAACTAACTGTATGTTGGCTTAAGAATTATTAAATCTTATTATTTTTTGTCGGTTTCTAATTTCAACTGCATCTTCAGCTACGCGGTTTGTTAATCCTGGTTAATAAACCAGACCTAGGCCAGGGCCGCTTGCAACTTGTTATTTTATATATATATATATATATGCGTGTGCCTTCTTATCGGAGTGTATGTATGTATATATGTATGTATGTGTGTGTTGGTGTTGCACGAAATTGCGCTTGAGCGCACACACAGCGTCTATAACACTATTAATGCTTTGGGCCTTAACTTTGACTGCGCCTCATCATTATTCGCATCATCATCATCGTCATCGTCAGCGTCATCATGATGATTATGAATTTAATGCACATGATGATGTTCAGAATGCTCAACATGATCATCTTCAGTGTCTGTGCGGTAATTGCAGGTCTTTAAGAATGTGTTCTTTGGGACCTTCCAGCGCTCTCTTGTTTACTTGCCTCTCTCTCTGCCCCTCTCTCTCTCTCTCTCTTTCTCTCTCTCTCTCGCTCTCACTCTCTTGACTATTCTATGTAATGTTCTTTCTCCACCTCCAATTTTATTTCCTTTGCTTCTTGGTTCTTTCCGTCGCTTTGTGTGTAATTTTGTGTTCTCTCTTTGCTTTTTTTTTACTTTTATCTTTATTTGCTCAATTGTCGTCATCGACGGCGACGTGCTCGCTAAAATAATGCTAAAGTAAAGTGAAGTAAGAAGAGGCATAAGAAGAAGCAGCATAGCGACGACGACGTCGGCGGCGGCAAAAAATAAAGTAAATGAAGAGCGGCCGAATACCTGTTTTACCTGTTTGTATACCTACTAACGTACTAACACTGTTATAGCGGATTCACGGCGCACACGCCTGACAACGACAACGACAGCAACAACTACAGCAACAACTACAGCAACAACTACAGCAACAACTACAGCAACTACAACAGCAACAACTACAGCAACAACTACAACAGCGACAATGCGATTGAAGACGAGACTCGGTCCTCAGTCTCGGTTTCAGGCCCAATCCCAGTCCCAAGAGCAACCCAACCCAAACGAAGAACAAACCATCCAAAGCTCGAGAGCCGTAGCCTTACTCCACTGCAGCCTGTTCTCTTCTTGTCTTTCTCTCTCTCTCTCTCAGTCTCCGTTTCTGTCTCCGTCGCTCTGTGCAGATTCTTGGACTTTGGTTACATCTTTGGCTTTTCGCTTTTGAATTCCGCTTCCTTCCCTTGTGGCCAGTAAACTACACAGAGAAAAATAACTTAAACAAGCAAACAAAAATTCAGGCTTCGCTAAATTGCATTATTTTTATGTTATTTTATTTTTTAATTCGACTATTCAACAAAAATGAAAAATACAATGTAATTGATAATGGCAATACTAACATACACGAATCTTTGTATAACATGCGTAAAAATCAGAGTGTAATCATTTATCTGAGCGAAAGTAATACAATGCTTTTTGATCGACATATAAATTACATAAAACGATAAAAATGTTAAAAGTTTTATAATATTTTGATAATTTTTATATGTGTTTATTTATTTATTGATCAACATCGAAATTTCTTTAAAATTATGGTGAAATAAATGCTTAAAATACTCATTACAATAATAAAAGTTCATGAAAACGTTCATATAATATTTATGACTTTTTCGTTTCCTGAAAGAATTATTCTAAAAAAGGATTAAAATTCATCATTATTAAAGAATGCATTTTTAAAAGCTTGTAGTGAGTATATTTGTTTCTTATATATTCTAGTTTTATAAGCTTAGTAGATGTACAAATTGCACTGAATCAGGATCATGAAATTCGCTGTAAATATTTGATTAGAGTCCAAAATTCCTGAATTGCACTCAGATAGAATCAGAATATCGCTATGAATAATTGTAATTAAATTGGAAAATACATATATTAAATTCGGTATTTAATCATCGTTTGGCATTAATTTCATATGGGGAATCTTGGATTATTAATTTTTTTTCGGTGCATAGTAGAATCGTGGGCTACCGCATCTTCTTAGTTCCTTTTAGTTTCAGATGCTGCGACTGTTGTTGTTGTTCTTGTTGCTGTTGCTGTTGCTGTTCCTGTTGTTGCTTTTGTGTTGCCTGTCGCTGTCCGTTGTTGTCGTTTTCGTTGTCGTTGTTGCCGTTGTTTGTTGTTTCCTTTTGTGCCGTTTTATGAACGCTTCACTTTTTTCTGACGCTGGAATTTTGTTCGTTCCCCAACTCTCAGCCCCCTCCCCTTTGCCCTCTCCCACCTCTTGAAAGCTTCCTTTGGCCAACACATTTCACTATATCTATTTTCGTACCAGTGTGCGTTCTTTTTCTTTTCTTTATGCCGTAATGATCTGCCAATATATATATCATTGCTGGTTATCCAGCAGAGGGGTGTGGTGTTAGGGGATGGGGAGGGGGAACAGTCGTTGTTTTACATATGGTAATTTATGTATAAAGTGTAAGTTGAAGACTGAGGAGCAGAAGACTGATTTGAAATCTTTGGTGAGTTTAGAAGAGTGATTAGATCGTTTCCTAACTCTGTTTAAACAATTTTGAATTTTCCAGCTAAAAGAATTACAAAATTTATTGAAATTCTTCCTTTTAAAATTGTCATTAGTTTTTCACAATTTCAATTTTTTTCAATAAACTTTTATTGCTGATTTTCAAAGAGTATTTGCAAGTCCTTTTCCAGAATTTTCCATTGTTTCCTTTCCACTTCCAAAAGAAAGCAAAAAGAATAAAAATTTCATACATTTCTTGATGTTAGCAAAATAATCACGGACATTTTAATTGGATGCTTCGAAACCATTTTGCAAATTTTTATGAAGTTAAGACTTAAATATATATATTTTATTCTTCTAGTTTGATCCAATTTTTTCAAGTAATAATTATGAAACATATTTTTTTACCAACAGCTAGAATATAAAGTAAGAATAAACAGATAATATATATAAGTTGATTATTCTGCAGCAAAATATTTTGTCTTTCCAAAATATTTATTTATTTTAAATTAATTTTAATTATATAATGCCGAAGATGTAGGATTGTTTTGATTAAGATTATTTGGGAGAACTTCAACGGAGATGACATTGTAAGTGTTAGACATGAATACACATTCTTAGCTGTTTTGAAATCCATTTGAATGTTGAACTTGAGAAGATGTGTTTATGTTTATTATTATAATTTTTTGTTTTCTACACTTTGCGGTTCAAGTTAAAGTTGGGACAACAACAATAGCAACAACTATAACAAGAAGAGCACCAAGCATTGTGCACCTCACGTCTTGCACATTATAAAATTTTCATCGTCGCACTGTCAACACCTCTTTTTCCTTAGCTGCCGTAGTCTTTTTTTATTATATATATATATTTTTTTTGGTAGTTGAATTCGCTTCGCTTTGTACAACAAAAAAAAAAAAACATAATAATAATTGACGAAAAAAAAAATTTAATTAAAATTGTATGCAAGGTCGAAATTAGTTGGCAACGTGGCCATCAAGTCAAAAAACTTAATTCATAATTCATTTAAAGAGCGCACAATACTCCGGGTCGCCTGGTTGCCCAGTGTTGCCCTGTATAGTAGTGTGCCAGTGTTGCCCCCCACTTTCCTCCCAAACCCCCTTACCATGTGTTTCCCTTCCCCTCGCATCCATCAGTGCAAGTCGCTGCTCGCTCTTTGCACCATTCGACATAAGCTCGACAATGTCGTTGTACTTTCAAGAGACGTTGCGAGACGTTGTGCACGTTTTTTTGTTTTGTTTTATTTTGTTTTATTTTATTTTACTTAATTTTAGTAGTTTTTTTTTTTTTTTTTTTGGTTTTCAGACTACTCGACCTGTTCGCCATATTAATCAGTCAGTGGTTCGCTCAGAATGGGCCATATCACATATCGTAGGCACTGTATGGTATACACGAGTACAATAACTATAGCTATTTCTTGACTTTTAACATTGTATGTGTATCGTTTATCGTGTACCGTTTATGCCATGTGCTCGACTTGCACTACAGTTTCGGTATTATCTTATCTTTCATATCACTGATTATTGTGCTTACTCTTAATTACCACAAAGATTTATTGAAAACGATTTTTCTTTTGATTGAAAATGGACATACATTGAGCATATTAATTGTTTGTACTTTGTACGTATGTTTATGTTTTTAATTTTCTTCATATTCATCGACTTCAGATTATATTTATTTTTTTTTATATTACTTTACATGCATTTTCCTTACATTGCTTAATATTTTTGCTCTCTATCTCTTTTGCGTCAAAGACTTGAACAACGAACTTGTCAAACACTCTCTTTGCTTGCAAAGCCTTGGGCAACAAATTAGCTTATGTATATTTAAATACATATATGAGAGTGTTATTTATTAGATGTTTTTTTGACACCTCTTTGCACACAATTTTCGCAAGAAAACTAATAATGCCCAAGTTTGTGGCATAAGTCATTTTTTTCTGTGGCGAGTTCTAACAAACAAAAGACTTGGGCAACAAACTTGTTGGGCATTTCATTTTTGTAGTTGCTGTTGCAATTGCAGTGTGAGATTTTTTGAGGCGTGTTCTGTGCATATTTTTGCGTGGGCGTTGTGCACAAAATCCAGGTAGCAGTTTAGGTGGGCGTGGCACATGTTGTTAAGCCTGTTGTGTGTGTGTGTGTGACAGTATAAGCAAAGCGGCAGTTATACAATAAGGTGCAGAGACAGTGATAAAGAGTGAGAGGGAGAGGGGACAGGGATGGGAATGGAGATAAACGTATAAAGAGATAAACAGATAAATCGATAAACGGCTAAAGAGCTGAGCAGCAAACAATGTTGAATGAAGGCAACAAGTGCAAGTGACAACAACAAACAAAAAGGCAACCTAAGCAGCAGCAACAACAGCAACAGCAGCAATTGCTGTTAGTGTTGTCATTGTTGTAGTAGTTGTCGTTGTTGTTGTTGTTGTTGCAACAACATTTCTGGCTAAATATTTTTGCGAGCTGCCCGTGGGCAACGCCTTTTGCCAAGTCGAGTTGAGTTGAGTTGAGTTGAGTTGAGCTAACAATGGTAACAAGTGCTCGCAAATTGTTGCCTGCCAGCAACAACAGCAAAAGCAGCAATAACAACAACAAGAACGACTGCCACTGCCACAGACAACGGGTCGCAACAACTATAAAAGCCACAACAACAGCAACAACAACACATATAGCAACAACAATGACCAACAACAACAATGGATTTACCATTAAACTTTAAATTCAAATTCAAGTTCATGATGAATGTATCACGTGCAGTTGCCGCCGTCGCTATTTGGCGGTTTTTTTCTTCTCCTCTTTATATATATTTTTGTGTATGTGTGTGTATGTGTGTACTTGAAGCTGAACACGACTATTGCTGCTGTGCGCTGGGCTTTTTTTTTTAGTTTTAGTTTCGTTGTTGTTGTTTTTCTTTTCTTGCTACCTTGTGTGGTAATAAGTGACTCGACTTTTTCGGCCCATTCTCTAAGTATTTCGATTATTTGAGAAAACTGATGAAAAATACACTAGTTTAATTATTATTATTTTTTTTAATACAAATATTGCAAAAGTATTTTATTTAATTTTATTTAAGGCAAATTTGAGTTTTGTTAAATTTGTTTTAAATTGCTTATTTATCAGTGTGTTTTAAATTACGGAATACGTAGCTAACAAAAAATTTTTTTGTGGTAAATATATCAGCATAAAAAAAAACAAAAACTTTATTTCTGCAGAAACTATTTTCAGCTGCTTTAAGTTAGTAATATTTTTGACACTGAATTAAATTAATCAATTAATATTCATGAAAACGGACAATTTAACTCTAGTTTAATTTATCATTAAAATTTACAATTTTAAATCAATTTATTTTTCTCATTTTCTGTCACAACTTTGTCAAATTTAAACCGATTTTCTTGCTGAATGATAATTTTTTTATTTTGTTTATAGTGTGACCACTATTTTAATTCTGCATCCAAATTGAAAAATTACATTTTCTTGCCTTTAAATTAATTGTGTTTTAGTTGTATTATTATTTCATTAATTAAAGTTTTTAGCACTCACATCTATTGAGTTGCTCTTCCGCAACTGAACTAAAAATACCCTGTAGTCATAATTTAGAGATTATATGTGCAGATATTATGATTATTAATTGTCTTTAGCTTTGTGGAGAAATATTTTGCACTTGATGCGCAGAAATGAATAAAAAGTGTTATCTTTATAGTATTTGTTAGACTGTGTTTATCCATACTAGTTTACAGGATATTTGCAAGTCGAACAGCTGCTAAAATTGCCTACATTATTACTTGTTTCTTACTTTTAGTTTTTCGGTTTCTTTTTCTACAATTTTTTAAAGCAAACTTTGAATGGTTTTTTTTTGTTAGGTCCGAGAGTTGTTGTTGTTGTTGTCGTCGTTGTTTTGTCTAGTTCTTTCTGTTGTCATTACCGCAGGGCCATAGTGTTTTCTTTTTCTGTGTTAGTTTTACATCATACTTGAACACGTACCGAGACACTCTCATTTCCACTCTCTTCCTGATGGTGTTTTATACCCTGTACCTAAGAAATTGTGTAAAAGGTGGCTTGAAAATGTACTTATATATAATATACATAAAAATGTGTTTTTATGCCAAAAGTGACTCTAAACAATTCAAATACTGACAACATAATTGCATTCTTTCAAAAATCTCTTCGCTTCTAGTTTGTATGATTAATTTCTGAAAATTATTAAATCATTAAACTAAGAAAATTGAAGTGAACATTAGGACATTTTTTGATTAAAAGTAAAATGTTAATGAAATAGTTATGGTAAAGATAAGTCATAATTTAAGCATAGGGTAACTGATAGTTGAGCAATAACAGCTTAATGTTTTGTTACGTGTTGTCTCTGTTGTTTCTCTGGTTCTTATATAACAACTGTCCAGAATTATGCAATGGGCATGGATCACTTTTTTTATTTTTTGGGTGTCAGAACAACAAAAGCGGTTAATCGACATGAAAGACGTAGTAGAAATCTGCGTATCTTAAGTAACTGAGTAACAGACTTGGCTAAGTATCTGAATCTCCAAGTAACTAAGTATCTTAAGCATTTGTATGTATGTATGTCTATGTGTTTGTCTTCCACATAAATACTCGCACATACATTTATTTTTAGATGGAATAGGGGTCTCTTTAATGTTCAAGGTAAAAAAAAACAAAAAAACATTAACTCTGACTTTGAGATTACATGAACGCTTTTATAATTGAACTCCGGTCACTTGACTTGGCTATTTAATTGTGTCATGTGCTATGGCCGCTAATTCGCTAAATGGCGAATTTCCTGCTTCAAGACATAATACTACCATTACCATAACTTCCTGTTGTTGCTACTCCTTATCTTGAATATTATAATATTTATGCATAAGATATAAAGAGCCAAGAGACTTAGGCAAATTCCCTAAGAGTCTGTTCATTATTGTGACACTCCCCTTCAGAGTGTTATAAAAGGAGGGGCGACATGTGTGAGAGCTGAGTGAGAAAGAGGGGGAAGGGGGTCTTAACAATAAACTAATCGCTCTAATGCCCCATAATGATGCTGTTGTAATAAGAGAGACGTCAACACGCCGCACCGCAGGGCGTCTGATTGATAAAAACCAAAAAAAAGAGATAGAAGATGAAAAAAGTTGAACATAGGAGACTCTCTTTGAATTGACTCTGATTCTGACCCTTTCATTCATGTTACCAAAAGAGAAAAAAAAAAAGGCAAAGCTCCTCTGGCTGATGATAAATGCGATCGCTTACCAAACTCGACTGCATTTCCCACTCAGAAGAAGCAGCAAACAAATAAACAAACACATAACACAGAATTAAGACTACGGCGACCGACTTAATTCTTATTTACTGGACATGGTTTTTTTTTATATATATAGTCTTTTATAGTCTTTTTTTTCTTGAAAGACTTTAGGAGAAGAATAGTCCAAGTTGTTATGAATGCATTAGCACAGGAATTGTATTAAATTTGTGAGTGTTTGGATGATATACATATTTGCGAGACTCCAAAGAGAGTAGAGAACATGTATGGAGAAGAGCCAACGATTTGAAGACTATTCTGTAGATAGTTATATATTCAAATTGCTAATTAATCCTTGAATGACAATTTCTACTTCCTTTGTGTGGGTTAAATGTTTGAAACTAATTGTTTTCTGACAATTATATTTGCAATTATCAACTAGTTTATGTCAAAATGTCAAAGTTATCTTTCAACCATTAATGTTTCTTTTAACATTTGAAAACATAATTATATAAAATGTTTGATTCTTATCAATATCAATAATACCATAAATTGTATGAATTTCATAAAAGTATTTTCATAAAATGTATTATTCTTATCAAAAAAAATAACTTGAATTGTATGATTGTTTATCTTTTATTATACTGCAGATAATTAAGACTTTGAATCAAAGTTATATAATAATAAGTCATATTAATTTATTAAATTCGTCAACACATTTAGATTTATAAGATAGGAGGCGGCTTTAAAAGTGTATAAAACTTACAACAATAAACAAATTTATTGTGTGATAAATAATACCTTGGATTAAGTGGGTATATAAAGTGGTTCGTGAACTGAATCTTTGGTTCGCAGCACGGAACAGAAATCTTACTAAAATGTTACCAATTAGCAGCCTTAATAAAAAGCGACTCTTTTAAAAATATGTAATAATCATGTCTCTTAATTGGTATTTTTTTTAAAATTAGTTGCAATGCCCAACTGACGATTAGATCACATTATAATAATTAAAAAAATTAAATTCATTTAATTTCAGCTAAAAACGTTTCTCAAATTCCTTCTCTGTGTGTTTCGATTTTAATTTATACACTTACTTACCTGAACGTTGCATTTTCACTTGTAGCTTTTAACTAATTAAGGAACAAATTTCCCTATACAATATTTTTAACATTTGACCTCTCATTTCTTATTAGAGCGAACTTCACGGTCTTTGTTGTTGTTGTGGCCACTTGTAGGCAATCAAAGTACCGTTTCATCGGCAGCCGATGCATAAACTACTTATAGAATTTATATACTATACAAACATACAGATATATCGCATCTAAATGATATGCAGGCCATAGAATGCCGCCTTTATCAAGCGACAGCAGCGCCATAAATTTATGCTAAAATTTAAATTTTCTTTAAACTTAAAATCGTGTTGTCATTTGTGTGTGTGTGTGTGTCAGTGTGTGTCGCCCTAAAACCCAAAAGGTCATTCCAAATGGGACAGAGCGGTGACAAAATACCACATAAATATTACACGAACCCGAAGCTGATAGGCAAATGTCACTGTTATTAAAATGAACGAAAACGAAGAATGAAATTGGTAACAAAGCGTGCATAGAAAACAGACTTCAAAGTATACATTAAAAAAAAAGAAAAGGAAAAATGTCATGAAAGAACTTCCGAATCTGTTTCAAAAACCAAGAAGATCCCATAATGACAAGTCAAACATTGAGCCATCAGTTTTCAGTTTTCCTACAGTCAATGAAAACTTGAGACGCTTTTGCAGCTTAAAGGAAGAGTACTGAAAATCTTGCGAATTTTCTCGTATATTCTTTTTTATTTGACATTTCGCTTCGCTCCGTAAAATTGAGTTCTAATTTTCTGTATTATTTGATCAACTTTTTTTTTAAATATACAAAATATTGTTTCCTCCTAAAAACACTATTTTACAACTCTTTGGTAACTTGAACACATTTTTTAACCAATCGAAACAATCTGCTTTACTTTACATTATTTAACTGCAGTCATTTACTACCTTATCTACATTAGATTATCAAAAATTATCCTTCTGTTTGTTGCATTGAAGTGCAACCAAAGTTTCGCACTCACTTACAGTCCAAATATACTCATGTTTTAAAATTCTCAATGCTCGCAGCTGCAGTTGAGACAACTTCCTTGACTTGACAGGTGCAACTGTTGAAATTGTTAGATATGATTGTTGCAGTTAAAAGCTAATTTGATCTTTTATCTTTCGATAGAGGAACAATTTCACGCTGTTGTTTGTGCTAATTGTGTGTAATCTGAATGTTTTCTTGCCATTTCCATTAGCCACGCTCATCTCTTTCATATCTCTTTCTGTCTCTCTCTTCAATCTGCAAAATGGTCAACTAATCGCCTGACTTTTAGTTTTTATCTCTCTCTTTATATATTTTTTTGTATTTCCATTTCTTGTGGCAAGTTAATTTCTATTATTGTTGTCGCTATGTGTTCATTATCCGAGTTCTTGGCTAAGCTCACATTTGTCGCAACAGAAGCAACAGTAGCAAGTGGCAAGTACACTGAAAAATAAACGCCATCTTCTAAAATACTTACATATTTTGTTCTTTAAATTACATCATCAGAAGACCAAATTTGTTGTGCTAAATGTTACCATTGTCGCTTCTGTTAGATTTAAAACGAATGTTCGAATCCCACCAAAGATAGACATGTCAAGGGAATATTTGGAAAATATTTTAATCAAAAAAAAATGTGTATATCAAAAATTAATCACAATATTAAGACCAATTTGTAAACCAACTATTTTGTTATATCAGTGTAGCAAGTGGTAAGTAGCAAGTTTAGACACCTGGTTCCCAAGCTAAAGTGCGATGTGTATTCGCAAATGTTGACTTGATTGAGTTGTTCTTATGCCCTGTCGCAGAGGTTCGCACTTAGCTGTACTTTATATATATATATATGTATATATCTATATATATATCTAACGCTTGACCATGGGAAAGGCGTCGATTCACATTGCGGACCATCATCATCATCATCATTATCAGCTGCGCCACAGCTGAGGCGATGCCTCATCCTAACTCTCAAATGTGACAAGAAGTTTACTTCCCCGTCCACCCCACACCCCTTTCTTTCTGCCGTTGCTTGCAATGCTAGTGACGTCATCTCAGTGACAGCGACCACAACCAGCAATGGTTGAGAGATTGACTAACAGATATCCTGTAAGCGGAAATCAATATCAATCATTGCATTACTTTTTTATTTTATGAACGCTCCTTATGAAATATTTAGAATATGAAAGACTTACATTAATCTACAGTTCGGCAAAGAATCAGAGCTATAGCTTTTAAAAAGCTCAAGTTAGGGAAGTTTATGAGTTTAGATAAAGTTGGGAAAACCCTAAATAAAAATATAATAAAATGAAATAGTTAAAATTAAATTTATAATAAAATGAAATAGTTAAAATTATTAAATAAAAATTAATAAGTAACTAAAATAAATAAATTGAAATTAATAATAGTAAAATAATAATAATATAACAATTAAATTAAAGTTACAGAATTGGGAAAGAGAATTGAGAAAATGAAATGAGAATGTAAGCTTCTAAGAAAAATCTAAATGGAAAAATGTTTAAAATGTTTAAAACAGCAATGAAAATTATTTTTTAATTTTAACTATTGTTGGTTATAAAGGTTTTTATAAGCCGTTATCTTAAATTTACAATATTTCTGAATACATACTTTAAAATAACATGCTAAAATCAGGAGATTAAACATGAAGTTTAGAAAATAGATTTAGATAGACAGAAAAATTAATCACACATTTCTTTTAATCCGTAGAACTACATATTAAATGTTTGTACATTTTATAAAGGTTTTTTATTGCCTTTATAATACCCGCTATTAACAACAATATGACTACAGGGTATAACCACAATGACAACAACAGCAAGAACAACAACAAATAGACAAGTACAGCACATGCAAAAGCTCTATTGTTGTTGCTGTTGTTGTTGCTGTTGCTGTTTTTGTTTCGCCAGACAAATGACTTCCGCTGTAGCTTGTTCAGCTCCCATCGTAAAAAAAATAAGCTGTTGATACTAGTGAAAGGGGGTGTAAGCAAGGGGGTGGGGGGGGGGGGTAGGGGTGGTGTGAGGGCGCAACAGGTATTATTCTAACCAAAAGTAGTTGCTAGGTAATATAAAACTTTAATTCGTGCCTCTTTTGTGTGGTTCTTAACAGTTTCTTTCCTTTTTTTTTTTTTTTTGTTGTTTGGTGTTGATTCGAATGTTGGAACTCGGTCTCATCGAATGGGGCTCAGATTCCATTTCGAATTTTTGACACTTTTCATTATCATTTAAATATGTTGTGTCTGAGATTGAAATAGATATGCGGGTTCTTAAAACCCTATAAGTATTGTATTATCGTTTGTAAGTGCAACAATAATATAACAACAAGTTTGTTTAGTTTTCATCGTCTTCTACTTAGTATTTTCCCTATTGAGTTTCGATTTTCATTTTTTATTGCATTTCCTCATCTCGTTAACACTTTTTTTTCGTTCACTATTTTTTTTCAGATGTTCAGATGTTGATCATTGTCATTCTAGCGGTTTTAATGTCACTTTGATTACGTCGCGCCCCCTTTAAGAGTGTCAGTTGCATTTTTTTATTGAATTCCATATGAAGTAGCGTCGATGGGTGTGTGTTGTGTGTGTGAAATGTGTGTAGAATGTGCTCCCAAGCAGCTTCAATTCTCATCATTAAACTACGCTTTCTGGCACTAAGCCCAAAAAGCTACTGATCGACTTTGCATCGTTAAATGATTCCAATGTCCAATGACTTGACTCGACTTTAAGCCATAGCTATAAAACCTAAATTAGGCTCATGATTTTCACTTCCTGGACTTGAACTTACAAAAGAAAAAATTAATAATCAAAACAAGTTCACTTTAAGCAGTGAAAAATAGAAGAAATACAACGAGAATGGATAAAATCCAGTTAAATAAAGGAATACACACAAATTGAACAATTTTAATTTGAACTAACTGACTTAACTTAAATATTGATAAAAATTAGTTGTAAGATTTATTAATTTTTGTAGTCGCATTATCAATTATTAATATAAGAATATTTTAACTAATACGATAATATAGAAGGTAACTTAATTGGACTCCAGATATGTTCATCTTTAAATTTTTCTTACAATTAATTAATTTTGAGTTAACAATTAATGTTGAAACCTTTTTTCATTTAAAACTACGGAAAGTTATGAAAATAATAAGAAACTTTCATAAAATCAGATAACATATAATTGCATATAATCTAAATGACAATTGATTTAAACTAAGTAGTGCAATATAAACAGCTTTGAAAGTGTACAAAATGTATGCGAAACTAGTATAAAATCAATTAAAACAGCAATTTAAAAGTAATAAAAAGATCTTAAAAGAACAAGTTCAAAGAACAAAAATTGTTTGTTAAACAATTTGCTGATAGAAATGAGAAATTGTTTGTTAAACAATTTGCTGATAGAAATGAGAGAACGATAAGTAAAAAGCCTTCAACAATTTGAACCTGTCTCCCTTTCTCACTCTAAGCATCGATATCATTTTGATCGCTCTGCTGACCCAATTCTGAGTTGCATTTTCGTTTTATAATCGTCAATCGAAGCACATAAAAATGCCAAAAAAAAGTTGTAAATAAAAAGGAAACTCTTTCCCAAGAAAAGAATACAAAAAAAAAAACTGGCGCTAGAACTAAGAATTAAGATAAAAATTAAAAATGTTTGGAAAATTAAAAATTTTCTTTTCTTTTGCTGTCACAAAACGCGGCACTAAAAATTAAAATACAAATTTAAAAAGATATTAAATTTTAGTGTCTTTTCTATTATCTTTGTTGTTTTTTTGTGCGTTCTTGTTTTAATAATCAAACTAATTTGCATAGAAGACGCTGCAGCTGCAAGCTAAGAGTGTAGCCTCCCGTAACCCCTTAACTAAAATACCCCCCTCCCCCCACAAATGCATCTAATCTTGCGGTGAGCGGGAGAGGGGAACTTGTTAGGCCAATTAGTGTGCGTATTTCGGAGTTTGCAGCAACCCAAAAGGCAAAAGATACACTCTAAAGCATGTTCTCTCTTTTTTTTTTTGTATTTATTTCTTTGATAAACGAGTCGAGATTAGTTGTAGCAACAGTCTACAGTATACACACACAACACACACATTAAAATCTACTTGTTGACGGGCCAATAAACGTCCAAAGAAATGAAGCATGCTTAATGAGCGAAGCAAACAACTGCACAATCTTAACTTTAAGATATTCTCTCTTTCTCTCTGCATCTCTCTGGAGTATTTTGTGAGTGTTTTTTATTCTTTTCATTCTTCTTTTTTATAGTAGATGTGAATACCCGTACGAATAGTTGTAGTCACAGTTGCAGTCGCAGGGCCCCCAGGGTCGATTCGCCTGCTGACAGCAGGTGTCTCGCACCAGTGGCACCAAATCAGACACAAATTGTCGAAAAAATACCAATGGAATTACTCGCGTTGGAATTTGCAATAATTACATAATATAAAATAATATTATGTATAGACTGAAGCCAAGTATTCTTACTAAGATTTCGAGATGTACACATAAGAAAATGTATAATATATTTATAGCCACTACTAAGAGATTCTTGTTTATTAATCATTATTATGTATTATTTATTTACATTTTATTTATTTCAGATTTTGTTTATTTATTTTTTTAGTTTAGTTTTTTTTATTTAGTTTTTTTTCTTCTTTATTCTAAATTAAACAAATTTTGTTTTCTTTATATATTTATTTTTAAGCGGATTTATTTATTTATATTTATGTGGGTTTATTTATTTTTATGTGGTTTTATTTAATTGTACATTTTATTTATTTATTCAATTATTATAACATTAAAAAAAATGATTTTTTTTATTCATTTATTAAAAAAATATTTATTTTATTTATTTGTTAAGCTTTTTCAATTTTATTTCTGGTTTGTATTTATTATTTTACTTCTATATTATAGGTATATCTACATTTTTAATTCTGACTTACATTTTAATTTATTTTTTATTCACCATTGTGCTTGCAATCACTATATACGACTTTAGAAGCACTGTGCTTGGCATTTGCGGTGAACTATGTGAGTTATTTGCGTTGGCAATTAGATAAAACTGAACAAAACAAAACAGAGCAAAGCAAGGCATCTTCCCTCGCCTGGCGAGAGAAGAGACCGTTGGATGGTTTTGATTGTACGATTTGTCGAATTGGCCGATTGGTGCGACAGTTCGATTGGTTGACAGACTGGTCGATTGGTCGATTGCTGGATTGGTCGATTGTTACAATTGCTTTAAATTACGTGCAGATAGTCGCGAGAGTCTTAAACAGCGGCATATAGCTTCGAATACTCATAAAAGGCCATAAATTAGTCACTTAAAGCGGCCGTTCCCGCTTTGATATATCCACAAATGGAACTTGCTTGAATACCAATAATTCCGATACCAATACCGATTCCTATACCGATACCAATACCGATACGAATGCAACAAAACGCATTTAACCAACTATCAACGTCATCAGCATGATCATCATCCAACTAACCAACTATCCAAGTATTCAAGTATTCAAGTATTCAACAATCCAACTGTCTAACCATCATCCATCCACAACAAGTCCTCCTCTGGCTATCTATCACTGCCAATCGTCGTCACTCAAAAAATTGTTTTTGCTCTCAGCCTCCCAACATCCTCCCTCTTTCTCACTCTCCTTCTCTGTGTCTCTTGGCACCAGCTCTTTTTTGCTTTTTCATCTAATGATCGGCGCTCGTCCGCTCTAATTGACGCTCTTTTCAGTTTTCTTTCTGTCAAAGAACGTTTGTGGTCAAGTAATGTAATTAACAGTCAACTCCCACTCTTCTAAAAAATAGCTGGGGGTGTTCTCTCTTTCTCTCTCTTTGGTTTACTGTAACACATCATTTGACAGTAGAATCCAGATCTATATATGTACTTGGATAGATGGAAATTGGTATGTTATTATCAATGTTACTAACATTTAATTTAATACTATTTAGGACTGTTCCTTTTTATTTATTATTATATAATTTTCACCTCCGTTGAATAATGTCGAAAGTGAAAACCGGTACAGTTCTGATTATTTTATTATACACTTCATATATGTAGATAATCTCTTTACATTTCGATACTTTGCTATACATGTTTCTTTACTTATTCAGCTTAAAACTTTTGATGTTTTTTTGTAGCTTACAAATTTTATTTTATTTATATACCAAAACTAAATAAAGTTTCTTCTTTGAATATATATGTCGAAATATATTTGTCAAATATATATGTCCATTTTTCTAAGCGTTTAGTATTTCAACCATTTATAATATTTCAATATTTATATCTAAAATAAAAAGTCTTGATTTCTATGTATAAACTCTTATATGAAGACAAACTGCTAAATTGAGTACTTTACATCTGGGCTAATCTCATCTTAAATATTTATATTTATTTTATTAATATAACAGAGTTTAATAAAAAACTATATCTATTTTTATAATATCAGCTTTTATAATACTCAATGCTATAATTTCCATATCTCTTTATTAATTTCACCTTAAATTCCGTTCACTTTGATCTCTCAACACACAGCTATTTTAAAATCGGTTTCTCTTATAATTATAAAATTATCTATAAACGCACTTTAGCTTCATTTTACCAAACGTAAGTTCTGCTTTTAACTCTGTATTTTTAAACTTTGTTGGCTATTTTTAGGCAACATTTCTTTTTTTTTATTATTATTATTATTCTTTTTTTTGCCACATTTAATTTTTCGACCGCTTCTATTTTTGGTCAGCGCTTGAGTTGCGGCGGCAATCAGCAAATTAAGAATGTATAACAACTGTTATTAGATCTGGCAGCTACATGGAATATATACGAGTAATTTTCTTTGCACAAATAATTTGTTGTTCTTGTTGTTGCCTTTTGCACAAATTATTGTTATTTTATGTCTGCATTCATTCACAAATTGTTTTTGGCGCTGTCGTTGTTGTATTTATTTTGCCTGAATTCAGAGCATTTTTTCTTCGCTTTTTGTTGTTTTTTTGTTTTTGTGTTACGCCAAGACGACTTTGTTGCTCTTGTTTTGAATGAAGTCTGTCTGGAAAATGTCTAAGAATTAAATGAAGTAAGACTGTCTGTTTAGGCTTCAGTTTTATATCGTAATAGAAATGTTGTTGACTTTTAAAGAAGATAGACAAATAAATCGAATCAACATGATCTCTGAAAGGAAGAATGAAGTTCATAATTTAAATACATATAAATTTTAAAAGGTATTTAAAAAGTATTCTGTTTTTTTTGGAATATATTATTGCGATAATCAAATACTTTGGTTTTTATTTATTTTTAAATATTATTCAAATATTATCTATCCGTATCTTTAATTAAAATAATACGTATATATTCTATTATATTCTAAATATACAAGTGATCTTTTTACACATTATTTATCTAGCTGACTTTTATTTTTTGACTTTTAGCGCTGCTTTAAAATAGAGTTTGTTGAAAATCTTTCTTAATGCTGGAAATAGCAACTATTTTATTTTATTTCGGCGATATAATTTACTGCACTTGTATTTTTTAATGTTGATAAAAAATTAAGATTTAATATTTATTACATATTTATTTGTTACGTATTAAAGTTAAATTAGTATTTAATCATTGTTGTCCAAAAAGGAGGCTAGTTCTAACACATGTGATTGGCAAAAGTATTTTCTAGGTTAATTTGGGCAACACTGATTTAAATGTAATGCGTTCGTGATTCTTTAGTTGGAGTCGTTGACATTTCAGGTGCAAAACATGATGTTAGAAAAATAGCTGGGTTCGATTACCAGTCATGTTTTTAGAACTGTGAGTGATTCAAGTTCCATTAGAAATGAAACTAAATTCACTTTTCACAGTGTTACAAATAAAACAAAATAATAAAATAAATGCAATTTAGAAAGATTTTTCTCATATGTAGCGCATTTTTGCAGTCGGTGTGGCCGAATTGTGGTCAAGTGGCCTGCAGATTTGCAGTTCATTGACTGACTGACTGACTGACTGGTTAGGCCCAACTTAAACTACCATATAACTCGTACTCGGAGTGGGACTCGGGATTGGAGCTTGGGATTGGGAATGTGACTGTGACTGTGACTCGAACCTGGTATCTGGACACTGAATAAGCTGACTAAGTGAATGAGTCGTATCATTGCTGTTGTTGCAGCGCATCTTGTTGTTGTTATTGTTGTTGCTTTGGCAAAAGGCGAAATTTATAAAAGATAAATAAGCGTGATTTTCGAGAAACACACAGAAATGAGTTGGGAACAAGTTGAAAGTTGAAATGACTAATGATTTAATGTGTTCAGAAATTAGTTAGTGAGTTTCTTAGTTACTTGAAGCTTATGGGTAAAATTGTGTGGTATTTATAAAATTATATACCCTGTAAACGGTAGACATTGCTTAGATTTACATTATTTGAAATGAAATTACAAAAGATGAAAAAAAACTGAAAGTATAAATGAATTAAATTCAGAAACTATTTATTTGCAGGGTAACTTCCGGTTGTCATTACCATATATGCTGGCTCTTTAATGAATGCAATTTCAATTTCAATTTTAATTCAATTTCTTGAATTGTCTTCAAATGACTCGCTTTATAGCATTCGCAATATGATTAAAATAATAATTATGAAACAAGTCGGTTAATTTTATGGGAATTTGTTGGTTGTTGCAGTTGCCGTTTCCTTATTCGACTTTATTATTATTTTTCTTTACATACACCTCCTCCGTCTTCAGTTAACTGTATTTTATTTAATTATACTTAAGTATAATTATAATTTGCAATTTTTCGTAGCCGTTTCTCTCATTACTTCTTGCTCTTTCGTTGGCTACTCAGACGGTTTATTAATTTTTACTTTATCTAGTTTTTTTTTATCATCATTATTATCATTGATATTTAATTATTATTATTATTTAATTATTGTTATTATTTAATTATTATTATTATTTCAGGTTCATTTGGAAACTGTTTTAGGAAGTTAAAGCTCAAAACGTTGTGGTTGACAGTAGGTAAGTGTTTCTTTTTACACTACTACACTTTTTATTACATTCTGAAAATATATTATCCTCTGTTAAGAAACGCGCCACAGTAGTAAAATACTCTAGTTTATATCATTCAAAAGACAACAATGTAAGTGTGTGGGTAATACATTGCCCCTGAAAGATGTTGTCAATAATCTTATTGACTGTCCTAAACTCAATTTGCTCCATTCCATTCGCATCTATTCGTATCTTTTCGTAGTATCTGTTTGTTTTAATTGCAAGTCTCCATTGAGACCGTTATAAAAGACGAAATTTAGTTTTAAGTCTTAAGTCTGTTGTTACCGTTCTGATTGGCACTCAATTAGCTAGGGAATTCGCATTATAATTGAGTTGTTTTTGGCAGACTTATAAACACGATGACACATCGCATTGCTGTCAACAATGGCAATAAATGAAGACCGATTGAAATCGGCTTAAATAGAACAGTTACAGTTTAAAGCCAATGCGATTTGCACAATTTGAGCAAATTAATTTGACGCCAAATATGTATTTATTTTACTGACAGATACTCTGCATCTTTTTCCCTCTCACACATCTTTTTTCGCATATTTTTAAAAATATTATTGAAAGTTTCAGAATATCAGTGTTAATTTGCTTTATTAATATGTGCAGAAGATATATGTAGAACTTGTTACTTTAATTGCTATAAGTAATAAATAAGTAAAGATTATTTGATTTTTATTGTTTAATTAGAATAAAATATATATAGTATATTATAATACCATAATAAATATGTTTTAGCTTGTAGCACTAGAATTTAATATTGAAATAAATGAATACATTAAGATACAAAGCTTATATAAATCTAAATCTAATTGCAGCTAAATTAATTTAAAATTTGTTAAAGTAGTAGGTCAGATAAACCATATATAATTATATACAAATAGTTTAAGCTACCCCATCACACACATTTTAATGAGTATCAAGAGTATAGAAATCATATATAAATTGTAGATAGTTCAAAGTGAACATCCGTTAAGCGCATTGATTTTTCTCGCTCTCTCAGCAACTTCTTATGAATTTAAGTATTATTTCTTCTCTCTCCCTTTTTTTTTTTTTTGTTTTAATGCGTTTTTTGACAACGTATTAATTAAACAATTCACGTGTGAATTTCCTGGCCGGACATTGTCTATCTGTGTGTGTGTGTGTGTGTCAGTTTGTCAAGCGGGCAACTGGACAGGTGGGCAAGTACATCCGCCAGGTATCGATAGATCAAAAGTGTCAGAGAATCCACTTATACATTTATTTATTTTATTTATTATAATAATTTCTTAGTAATATATATATTTTTATTTATTTTATTCATTTTGTTTATATTATTTATTTTACTTATTTTATTTATAATTTTTTTAAAATTATTTCGTGTCTTTTATTTGATTTATTCATTTTATTTGCTTGGGTTCATTAGATTTTTATTTATTTACTATTTTAATATATAAATATATTTTTTGTTTTATTTACTTTATTTTTCTGTTTAACTTAATTTAATTATTTATTTTATTTGCTTGAAAATTAATTTGTTTTTAAATTAACTTATTTACCTTTTTAAATTTATTTAATTTAATTGCTTACAGATTATTTGAATTATATTAATTAAGTATTAATTTAAATACAAATTTACAAGGGGAATGTAAAATTAACAATTAAATTATTTTTAGAATCAATTTGAATTGATTACTGCATAAGTTAAAATTGAAATTTAAACTGGGGAGATTTGCTGGCAATTAAACAACACTTGACGTAATTAATAAATATATATATCTAATCGTCGACTTTTGTACTATGCCTAAGTAAGTATTATTGGCGGTTTTGTTCTTTGAAAAATGAACAAAAAACTACAACAAAAAATAGATGAATAATAGAATTGAGGGGGAAAAAGCGCTTTGCTTTATTTTAGTTTATGGGCTGCCAATAACCGAGCTCAAGGCCAAAGCCTTGGTAACTAACGAAGCCAGAAAAAAAAGCATAAAGACTTGTGTGTTCATTAACTTCTAAGCGGCTACAACTACAGCACAGTAACAACAACAATAACAATAACAATTATAAGACTCACACACAATACGCACAATAAGACGAGCTAATGCCACGCATCGTCCGATTTTGTGGTGTTTTATTTTTTTCTTTTCATTTTCTATTTTGGAATTGTAGTTCGACTTGTCTTCCCTCTCGTTCGCTCTTCCCTTTTATTTGTACCCCACAACGACTTGAGCAAAAGTGCCGTTTGTGCGTGACTCGTTAGTTGGTCTCCCCCTCCCTCTCTCCTCATTTAACTCCCTCCCTCCTACTCTTTGTTAGAGACGTGGCAAAATTTTGAAAATCATGTTCCACCTTGCGAAACATCAATCAAAAGATGTTTGTTCTAATTGGCTCAACTCTATTCGACAGACATCAGCTCAGTTCAGTTTAGTTTGAAATCCCATTCAAGCTCATCACAGAGTCATCGGCGTTGAAAAGCCCAGCTCGATAACTGAACAGACCGGAAGTTGCTGAAAATGCAAATTAATTTCGTGTAAACACGCATATATTGAATTGACAAACTGAAAGAGAAGCCATAATGTGAAGAATATCTCAAAAGATAGAAGAGGGAGACAAAGACAGAGAGAGAGGGAGAGAGAGATAGAGAGAGAGTTAAACTAAATTTAATCATGATATGTAACAAAATCTGTCAAGTTTGGATGACAGTTTTAATTATTTAAAGTTGAGTCAAGTGGGCAAAGATGTCAAAAATGAATATTGACTGAAAAAATAATAATGTTTTTCGATTTTAATGCAGAATTATCATCAATTAAATCGGAGTAGTTTTCACAAAGCTATGACACGTTGAAGATTGTGAAAAAATGTCTGAAAAAGTATTGGAAAAAATACCAGAATACAAAGAATAAAAAATTGAAAATTTTTTTGTAGTTCGTAGTTCTTATGTCAGTTCATAGTCCCCTCATAATTAGTTGGAAAATGTTGTGTTTTTAATCTTTGCAAGAACACAAATTATGTTTTAAGCCCAATTATATGTTTTATTATAACCTTTATATTATAGTCTTTAAACGATATTTTTTAAATTGTTCTTAAAATTATATTCTTTAAATTCTTTAAGTGCTGATCCTAATAAGAGTTTTATATATGCTTTTAATGAAAATATTGAGTTTTCCGCTTGTTGATTAGGACAGTGTTAGGAAAGTCAAAAAGCACAGATTTAATGTTGTAGTTTTGTATGTTGTGGAAAATAAAACACGTCAAACAATTCCAAAGAAACAAAAAGCCAGCTGCTACATATATTCTATGTATATAAGATTACATAGCATAATTATATACTAACTAAATATATACTTCAAGTAAGTGTGTGTCTGTGTGTGTGTGTGTGTGTGTTTGGTGTTTAAACTGCCGCACAACATGCGAAACTCTCACGCAACAGAGCAAGACAATAAAGACAACAACAAGAGCAACAACTACAAAAAATAAAAACGAAGAACACTAGTAAACATAATAAATTTCAATGTCCCTTGCACTTGATTTATAAACAAAAACAGCAAAGAAATGAAAAAATCCAGAAGAATTGAAATAATGTAAAGAAAATACTCGACTGGAACGATAATAGGAATGTTCGCTGGGCATTAAATGTAATCCAATCTAATCAAATCAAATCTAATCAAATAAAAACTAATTACTTCCTCATTGATTTGAGGTGTTGAAAGAAAAAGTGCATAAACTGAAATGGAATTGAATAAAAGAAAAACATTATAAAAAGCAAACGAATACAAAGAATACAGACAACGACAAGAGAACAAAAGCCCGTGGCGTAGCCACAAAGCGTTAAGACTGCAAAAGGCATCTTAAACGAGTTAGAACCAACAACAACAATGGGCCAATCTTGCAGCTCCTCCTAGAGACATTGTTAACATTGTTGTATGCAAAGGTCTGAAATATAAATGGCAACAACAACTAGAGTACAAGCTAAATAACTAAAGATTGACGAAGCTTGAATACCCTGTAAATAGAAAACAAAAGTATTGTCGAATCGAGCTCAAGCTTAACTAGACTAATAGAAAAAATTGAAAATTTTGGGATTAAAAAATTCAGCGAGTAATAAAAGTTTTTGATATCTTCTGGAAAGTAAAGAAATCATCTTGATTGTAATATGTATAATTTTTATTTGTTGTATTGTAAATTTAATACCTGCTCAATATTAAAAAATACAATTTTTTCTTTTCAATTTTCTCTGTTTTTAATGTCAGTCAACTTATCAAGTTGGCGATATATCGCAATCGTCGTTGCTTTTTAGAGAAATATATTTTTATCAACTCAATGGATAATTTACAAAATTTCAGAATTTAAGTACTCGATAAATGTTTCTGCAATAATCGAGTGGTCGAAATATCGATGTATTTTTAGCTTAGATAAAGTTCAAGTTAGCTTTTCAAATTAAGAATCCCAAAGAATCAAATTTGTAAGAATCCCAAAGTGTTGCCAACAGTCTTCAAGTGAAATAAATCCCATTTAGGAAGGGTATTAAGAATTACAATGTAACTTTTAATGGGGCACTTGTGGCCAAAAATGGACAAGTTGTTGGCGTCATTGTTGTTCTTGTTATTGCTTGTTGTTGTTGTTGACAGTGTGTTCGTGTGGTGGGAGGAAAGGTGAGTGGGAAGAGCGGCAGAACCGAGGAGAAGGTGGGGAAATACACTTCAAAAAATGAGAAAAGCAAAAACACTTGTTGCCCATTTGATTGCAATTGTTATACAATGAGCTTTCATTGTAATAACAAAAGCAAAACAATGGTCAAATATCTTGTTGTTGTTGTTGATAGTGTTGTGATGTGTGTCTGCATTAGGGTGCATCGATTTGTATAGGTCCAAAGAACTTAAAAAATGTTTACCCAGATTCGTTAAATGCGCTTAATTCAAAGCACTTTTTAAACAGAAATCATAGTTCTAAAATGAATTTCTTATCAACGCTTTTTCAACTCAAGAATGTAGTTTTTAATTCTTTGCGTGTATTATTAATTACCATATAATGAATATTACCATATTTCATTATTATTAACCATAATTATTAACATATTTTTTATAGTTTTTAAGTTCGATTGTATTCAAAGGAATATTAATTTCGTTCCTGCTAGAAGTAAAAACATAATATTTTTTAACTGAAAAATTTTAAACTGATTTCCGGATGAAACTATCTAAGAATTAACCATAGATTACCAACCTGGGTTACCATTTTTTGTGAAAACAAAATCGATGCACCCTAGTGTTTTTTTTTTTTAAGCAATATAATGATGTTCAGCAACAACAACAACAACAGAAACAACATTGCCGAATGTCTTTTCTGCAACAACAACAACAACAACAACAGCAACAACATTTACACGAGCTTTAACACTTGAAGCAGCAACAAAAACAACAACAACTACATTCAGTTGCCATTGTTGTTGTTATTATTATTGCAAAGCTTGTACAATAGAAGCTGCACAACAACAAAACTCACACATACACATTGAGATCTATTTCCATTTCAATACGTAGCAAATTCTGTGTTTTTTTTTCTATTCTGTATTTGTTTGTTCTTGTCACGCTGCTCTGCACAGCCAGAGAGGGAGAGAGAAAGGTAGAAAATTCAGAGAAAGAGAGACAGTTAGTAAAATTAGCAACTGTGTTGGCTTTTGATTTGATTTTTTGAGCACACTTTATATGATTAATATTTATTCAATTCAAAAATATATTTTTTTTAAATCTTTTAAGAGCTTCAAAAAATTATTGAATAAAAATTGAAATTAAATAATTATTTAATGATTTTGTTATTTATATCAAAACCAAATGTCAAAGCTTATTTTGATAGTAAAATATAATAATAATAAATAATTCTTATATCACAGTTATTTTTAAAAAACTTTAATTGTTGTGGTCTGTGCTTAAGATCTTTAGCTAGTCGTATATATATCTCTCTATATGGTAGGAGAAAAGCCGACTTAGTTGTTTGCTTGATTTAAAGCTGTTTGTTGAAATGCTGCTCATAGTTAATGAGTTTGTTCTCCCGACGACAAACTTGTCGATTTGTTTACCATTTAGATTAATGAACCTCGGCTTGGTATGCAGGTTAATTAAGAGTTTAGTTTAGTTGAGGAATCAGTCAAGTTGAATTTGTGTTAAGGCGCATGCCAGTCGTTAGATTTGCATTCCACAAACTGGCCTGATGTTTAATGTTAATACATACTATGTGGAATAAACAGTGAGAAGAGCTATATAGGGAAGTGGAAATTGAATTCAATTCAATCAATCTCTGCGACTTGAACTCTACAATTTAATTTACAACGACGGAATAATCTATATATTATGTTGCCATCTTTTATCAATCAATTTTATTGCAGCTACGAAAGCTAATAATTAGATGAACGGTTATGAAATGTTTTCCAAAATTAGAATGAAATCATAGTCTCTTTTACTTTGCTAGCTCGAAAATTGTTTTTGAAATTTAATAATAATTTTTACTTTATTCCATGCTTTTAAGAATTTCTTAATGTTTATATATTCGATACTTAATTATTAATTTTGTTGAATTTTAAACTGTGTGCTAATATTGTTGGATTTTTAAATTTTCTTATGACCACTTACAATATTAACAATTTTTAATATCAAAACCTGCTTTAATAAAATCTACTAAGACCGTATGAACTTGGAAATGTTATTATTTTATTTTTAAATTAATTATTTCTAATATCTAATAATTAAGATTGGAAAAAGCATTTGCAAATTTGGTTTGAAATGGGAAAATAATTACCAATATATGAATTATATTCATATTAATTAGTCCAGATTGCATATTTTATTAAAGAAATATATATAAATTAATTGGAAAATATTTAAAGAGCCTGCACTTGATAATTTTCTAAATTTTTTTTATATATTAGTTACTTACATTTCTTCCTTTACGGGAATTTCGCAAGTTATTTATATAGAGTTTCCACTGTACAAATAAATTTGCATTTAATATTTTTAATGTCTAACATTTATGCGAAATTCATAACTACAACTCTTTGTTTCACATGCTCACAGTACTCTGTCTGGTCACACACACAGACATACGCACAGTAGCTCAGTGAAATTCAAGTTCGTTGCCTAAGTCTTTTGTTTGTGTCACAGCTGATTGCCGCCTTTTTGTTGTTTTCTTTTAATATTGTATTTATTTCTTCTTTTTGGCAACTGTTTGCGGTTCACCTCAGTTCACTACAGTTAGGCACCAGGTGCCAGGCAATTCCCCCCCACCCCCTTTGCGTACACTCTACATATATTTTAGTTGCCCGCTGGGCGGCAAACAAACACACACTTACACAGACACACACACACACACACACACAAAGTACAAGTTCTAATGAAATTTGTCAATAAAAATTCGCAGAAATTCAGACAATAACAGAAGCAGCGAAAAAGCCATAAAAAGCGAGTAAACAGCAGCAAAAAAATACAAAAAAAAAAAACCAACAACAACAACAAAATGAATTGTAAACAAGCGTATTTAACGCTTTGTTGTTGTATTGAATTAAATTTACTTTTTACCGTTTTCAGCGAAAGGAAGATACAAACACGAATATGATGAGAAAACAGATGTGAAGATTGAACAGTATTAAGCACTTATATATAGTATAAGATAATATATATGTACAAATATATTCTCTGTACTGCGCAGATTGAGGAAACTGTAAACTGGTAGTAAATAAATTCAACCCTATAAGTGGAAATATATTTCTCTACCAATTATTCAGAGCGACAAACTTTAAGGAGTTATTTATATGAGTTTGATATATAATTATATTTTGGAATGATTCAAAATGTGACAGTGAGAAATTAATAAATACTATATTTTTGGCTCTATGACATTTTTGTTCAATTTATAATTATTCCATTCAAGGTTTGAGCATTTTAATGCAAATTTTAAAAAGGAAAATTCTGAGATTAAAAGGTTTTATATTAATTTTCAAAGTCAAACACATTTTAATTAACTAATATACCTTTTTATCTAAATATATATATATTTTATGATAAATTTATTTATTTGTATTCTCAAATATATTTATGTTGTTATTTATTTATGTTCTGAAATATCTACTTTATTTTGTATTTATTTACTTATTTTTAGCCATTGAGTTAATTCCTTAAATTTATGTTCTAACCACTATCTAGTAATGTGAATTCAAAATTAATATTACTCGGTATTTTATTTAATTATAATCTTATCTTCAATGTGATTGAACTCAGTTTTATTATCTCTGTGTTTTTTCTTCTCAGTGTTAATTTATAAAAACTCGGATAATGCCGTCTTACAACCGCTAGGTATATAGGTGTACTGTTGTTCGTAACACATAATTTGCAGTGCAAACAACAACAATTTGGACAAGAAGAGGCCAACAAATAAAATATAAATATTTTGCAAATTTTTGTATATATTTATATTTTTTTCCTATATATATACAATAAATATGAGTTGGTTTCGATTCAGCTTGAGTTGAGTTGATTTGATTATGTGGACCACTCAGTCATTGTCATTGTCGAAGAATTTTATTTTTGGCTTATTTACTTTGGGTTATACACAAAAACTGGTTAAACATGAGAAATGTAGGCGTCTCCATGTCTCTTCTCTCTCTCTCTCACGTCTCTCAACCCTCAATTATATTCTCTGATGAGTAACTCAAGTAGTCTGTTTAAGTTAAGACCTCCAATAATAATAAAAATCTTGTTTGAATCTCTCAAACCAAATTCACAATCAAGACAATGCAATTCGCTGTTCAATCTGTAATTATAAAACGGTGTCATGAAATGCCTATTTATTGCACATAAATAGCATGTGTATTTGTAATTCAAGCAGGTAATTTCATGATTAAGACCTTTGCCATGTGGACTTACTCCAACTTACGGGACTTATTTAAACGATTCCGACATTTGTGTGTGTCAACATCATTCATTTGCTTTTTGTATATCTAAAGATTAACTGCAAATTGTGTTTATATATATATATATATATATATATATTTATTTTTATTAATATTGTGTAAATTTTTATACTATATTTTGTATGTCTTTGTGTGTCCCAATAAACTATAACAAAATATTATAGTTTTATTATATTAAAAGTTTTCTCATAATTCCAAATACTTTCCTACAACTTAAGAACATATATTAATTTAAAAGATTGTATAAAATATTTATAAAAGTTCATCTTTTGACTTACTGTAAGCTCTACTCCTAGAATATTTTCGGAAAAATATATGTAGTTATGTGGATCATTCTTGCACTTTATAGAGTATATAATTGTTTGGCTATTCTAAGGAGCATTCAATGCAATTTCTTCATATTAATTATTTATGCATTTTAAGCGATGAAAACATTAAAAATGCAATGCATTCAACGATTGTTGTGCTGGGGGAGTGGTGTAAATAGGGAGAGGGAGGAGAGGGTGGGTAAATAGGAATGGGTGTATGTGTGATCTGTTTCTAGTGAATGGAAGGGGAAGAGGGGGATTATTTTGCGACTCCCACGCCATTGACTTGGTGTGGAGAATATCGCAATGAATGCATCAAAAAGTGCCACAACAACAACAACAGCTACAATAATAATAGCAACAACAACAATTGTTTAGTGTGTGTGTGTGTGTGTGTGTGTGTGTGTGTGTGCGGTGTGTGTTTGTGGTGTTCATGATGAACTCATGGAATAATTATCCTATGAATGAGCAGTTTGCATGATCATTGCCAAAGCTTCCGCTTTTGTTTTTGCGCTCAAGTGAATTTCGCTCATTGTTGTTGCTGTTGTGGTTGCTGCTGTTGTTGCTGGTTGCTTCTTTGCAATTACGCCATGAAAATGTTGCATTTAAAAGGCATTTTCTTATGTCATAGCCAAGCAGTTGAAGGTTTTTAGTTAGTCAGAATATTCCAACTAATTCAAGTAGACAGCCTGAAATACAATAAAAAGAAAGTAGAGACACTTACAAAATACTCTGTAATTGGTATTGTTGTATATAATATGCTTAATAAATTGCAATTTATTAAATGCAACTTTATTGATACAACAAATGTTATTGATCCATTAAAATGCATCTAACGTTGTTGGTCCCCATAATTATCAGCTATTACCAAAAGATTTTTAGTTAAGCCTTTAAAATTTATTTCTGTCAAAATAAAATTTTAAGAACTTAAAAATTTACTGTCTAACTTGCCATTTTTAGCATATTTGTAGAATATATTCTAGAGCAGATGAATTAAAAATGTACTACTTTCAAATAGTATTATCTCTTTTAATTAAATATATCTAATTACTTTTTTTTTTTTATTAAATACGAGTTAATAAACTTTGTTCTGAGAGTGAAAAAATAATAATAATCGAACATTTTTTTCAAAAAAAAATGTGATATAAGAAATACATATATATAAATAAGCATGTAAACTGCTTTGCATGTTAATAAATAAATTTAAAGTTTTTATATCACAAATAAATCGATGTATTTATTTATTTATTTAGTTAGTTAACTTTGACTTAAAGCAGTCAAGTAAACGAAAAAAATATAGTTATATAAAATGCAATTGGAATTATATAAATGTTAAATTAAAACTGAACTTTTACTGTACGAAAATTTGTAATCCTAACTGAAAAGCTAAAATAATTCATATTCTAAATGCTCTTTAAATCAAATTTAAAAGATTAATTAAATCACTATCAAAGCTTACATTAGAAAATAAATCTACACAAGCTGTTAAAAAATTACAGGGTATTGGATAGACAGCTAGCTTGCTGGAAAGTATAACAAAAAAGAAATAGAGATAGGACAGGCTACTAAAATTTTCTCAGCGTCTCACGACAAAGTTGCTCTTATGAATTCCGCTCAGCTGTTTTGTTGTTTTCAGAATTTGGAATTTGGAATTTGATCTTTGAAAATGCGGGCAGCTAGAAGACTTGAAAACTGAAGACTTTCGACAGTAGACTGAACACAGCAGGCTGTAGACTGTAGACTGCAGACTGTAGACTGCAGACTCTAGACTGTGGAATAGAGAGAATCGAGAGAGAGAGAGAGAGAGCTACAACTTTTCTAAGTGATGCGCATATAAATGTCGAGCACTCCACTTGGCCCTCAGCCAGTTAGCCAAGTTAGTTGCAGCTTTTGCACATTCTTGTGCAATAAAACTATGCAAAATTATGTGTAGCATTTCAAGTGTGGTGTGTGTGAGTGAGTGTGTGTATATATCTGCCATTATGTTGTAGTATGTTGTAATCCAGAAACTCGAAGCTCAGGGCATTAAGTTTGTATTCGGCTTCGGCATCGGATTGGGCTTTGGTTTTGGTTTTAGATGCGGTTTTCTTTGTGATGGAATGCCTCGTCTTATATCTTCTTTCGTCTTCTACCTCTACCTCTATCTGCCTCTTGTCTCGTCTCCTCCTTTTCCTCCTCAACTTGATCATCTTTTGTATATTGTTTATTATTTATGCAATTATTATTCTTGCATGCAAAATTTTCCAATAACTTGCATTGCCAAGCAGCTGACAAAAGCAAAGCTAATCATAAATGCTAAGAATATGCTTGCCACCAAATGTAGCATGCAACATTGAATGGCTAAGAATGGCACATAACTTAAGGTCCTCCTTCGTGTTGAAATTTCAAATTCTTTCACTCAGATGAAACAGAAGAGCTGAAGTGACTCTGGCGAAATTCAAAAAGTGGATATAATAAGAAATAATAATCTGAGAATCTTTAGGGGATATGTTTAGAAATTCTAGAATTATTTTCAGTAATAGATTTTTAATCAAAAAAATGGAGTAGTATAATTAATGTGCTTTCTAAAAATTAGTAGATTATAATTATTATTTTTTTTATATTTTTTTTAATATAATTTAGCAAAGTTTTCTTAATTTTGTAAAAATTCAATCTTAAATTTTTCTATGGTGTAATTTGATTTTCTTTTTGTCTGAAGATTTATCCTTCTATAGTTGTTTTCGCTTATAAAAGTTAGCTGCCACTGATGTAGCTTTCATTGGGTGTAAATCTTTTGAATCATGCTAAAATGTTTTAATTGCTTTTACGCCTCGATTTGCCATTTTTTTCTTGCCACTTTTGCCACGTTTTCTTCGAGATTTCAACTGCAATGAATCAGTGGACAGTTCGTGGACCTGTTGTTGTTGTTGTCTTATTTTTTATTGTCGCTGCTGTCGCTTTTAAAAAACGAGCTTAATGCAGTCTGGCAGTGGACAAATATCGTATCGAAATGTTGTCCCAAAATCTGAATCTTAAACCGACTTGGAGGCCTCTCAGGGAGGGTGTCTTATTTTTATTTTCCTTTCATTTATTTACTTATTATTATTTTTTTTTTTTTGTAAAGGAGGAGATCGTTGTTAAAATCGCCTCGCATTGCGCATAAATTTCATAAAGCTGTTGGCGAAGCGAAACAAAGACAAACGTTTGTCATATGATTAATGAACAGTCGTAGTCCCTCAGTCTTCTACTGCCTTTATGCCTGGCTGCTGTCTTCGTTTGTATTCTTCCCCTCGCATATCTGGCTCTGGGTCTTGTTTTAAGGCGTAAATGTAGACTGCAAGAAATAACCAACTTTTAAATTCAATAACACTCATTTTATATGAGGTATATTTTATGTTCTTCAATTAAATTCATTTTCAAGTTATGATCAAATTTCTGATACTAAGAATGTTAATCTAAAAAAAATCGCAGTTCTTAATAAGAATAAGAAAAATGGTTGACACAGAAAAGCGGATTCGAATCCCGATCCTGTTAATCTTAAAAATATTAAATGGTTATTGATAAAATTACCTAGCCAGAATATATGTAATAATGAAATAATGAAATATAGCAACAATAAAAATATTATATATTTAAATGCGGCTTTATTTTATTTTAAATTTTTTCCTTAAATATTTTATAAGGTTTACATGTATTTGTGATCCTGAAAATTACAGAAATTAATTATTAATTGATCTGCTTTGAAATGTTCATAAAACTAAGGTATGTTTTCTAATTTCAAGAATTGTATGTAATCAACGCATTATTATTTTTATTTTGTTTACATTTTTTTTTTTTTTTTAGATGTGAGACCAAAGTCTTGATCTTAGAACCTTGCTATTTATTTTTTATAAGTGTATTGCCTTTGGATTAATAATGAGGGCGTTCACTACCCAGACCGCAAGTGTGACAAGGACAGCGACCACTGGTCAACCGCAGAGCAGGATCAACTCTGGCAACTCACAGACTCTCGATTCTTCCCAATTCTCCGACTCAATTTTGCGTGAAATTAATTTGTTGTCACAACGGGAACGACAACGGGAAACGGGTTCTGTTTGCTTATTAGAGGGAAGCGCATCTACATATTTTTGTCACCGTCATCGATATTTTCTTGTTGTCATCGTCATCGACATCGAAATTGTCGTGCTGGGCGTTGTCACAATTTGTCGAAAGTTGTGAACGCAGTTCAATGAATTTCTTTGAGCATTTTTTGTTTCTCGACCTTGAAATGATTTCATGTGTTGCTTTCTTAAAGCAATGTGCTTTTTGCTGTTGTTGGTATTTTTGTTAATATCTGGTCTCTTTTTATCCGGCAGCTGTTATAATAAAGAGTACGTGCGCTTCATTTGCCAGCTCATCATTTTGTACACTTGAAAATACCCTTACAGATTTGAATCTCTTCATTTGTTTCATTTCATGGTTAACTTTGTAATTGATTATCAAATGAGGTCATTAATAATTATATAATTTTAATAACATAAAAATATAATAATTAGATACTAAGAATTTTCTGTGCTACAAACTTATTACAACTGAAGTATGTTTCCAATAGAAATATCAGTAATATTTTGAAGACATTAAGTTTAATTCTATTTAATGCTTGATTTTTTTTTGACATTTTAATTAAAAAATAGCTTTACTTTCCATAACTGCTTAATTATGGTAAGCTATTGACTAATTCATGTTTCCTCGATTGTTATTTGAACTGAAAAGTCCTATAATTTAGGGGAATTATATAAAATAGTTGATGTATCTTTTTGTTTGTGAATTAATTTCCAGAATTTAGCAGCACATCTCAACCTCAGAATTTATTTATCTCACCTGTAACTGTCTTTAGAGCATCTTCAAGTCGTCTTGTATTTTTAAAAGTTGCATTGCTGCATTTTATAATTTGCAGGACGCATCAAAAATGCAACTGCTGCAGAAAAATTGTAACAATCAGCGCAGCAATGAAAAAAATTAAAAATGGAATGAAATATAAGGAAAAAAGCGAAAAGAAAAGAATCAAAAGAAAAAAGAATTGAAAATTGGCTAAATGCCCAGGCAATGCAATGTGCAACAGAATTCACAATTTGCTGGCGCGCACAGCTGCCACCAGGTTGCACCTTGCAACTAAAGTCCGGGTTTGCTTTTGGGTTTGGGTTTGGGTTTGGATTTTTAGGGGTTTCTATATGTTCTTCTCTTCATTTCTGTTTGTTCTTTCTTTTTTTTTGGGAAAAAGCGTACAGAACGCCCCACAAACAATCACTTACAAGCTGCTAAATTGCATAATCACCCAGTGGAATCAGTTGTTGTTGGAAGCCTTCTGCATTCTGGTAATTGTTGCCATTATTTGCTCAAGGAATGACACACACACACACTTCAAAGTGGCGGCAGCTGCTCAGATAAGAAATCATAAGGCACAAGGCGTCATCCTCCGGGCTTTGTTTTTATCCGCCTCTTCCATTTAATTTGCAGGCTTAATTTTAAACAGAACCTTAGCTTTATACTTGCAGTTATGCTCAACATAAGGTTCTTTTCGATATTCATGCTGAAGTTCTTTTTTCCAGCATGTGTTTTAAATGCATTTCTTAGTCTCATTTTCCTTATTTCCTCAGTTTTTTGTCAGCCATTTTCTTTGTCTTTTTTTGCTTAGTTTTTCCGTTAGCATTTTTTTCAGTTGCTTCTAGGATATTTATTTTAGTCTTCTCAGCATTCTGTCAGCCTTTTCAACAGTTACTTTTTTTGAGTGCTCTTCTCGCCATTTTTCCTAGTCTTCTCGCCAGCTTCTTGCTCAGTCTCTTTTTTAGAATCTTCCTCAGTTACTTCCTTAGTTTTTTTTTCAGTTTCTTTCTTACTATCTATCCACAACATTTTCCTTAGTCCTTCTTCTTTCCCAGATTTCTTCCCCTTCGGATTCTTCCTCAACATTTTTCTGATTCTTCAGCTTTTTTTTTTCAAATTATTATCTTCTAATTTTTTTCTCTCGATTTTTTTTCGAGCTTTTTTTATCAGTCATCTCCTCGGTACTTCCTCTCTTTCCCAGTTTTTCTTTACTTTCTTTAGCATTCTCAGATGCTTCAGATTTTCTTTTTTCTCTCACTTTTCATTAGTATTCTGGCTATTATTATTTATTAAATGTTTTCTTATACGATACCTCAGATTTTCTTACCTTTTTCGGAGTCTCAATGCATAATTCTACAGGGTATATTATGTCATTATGTTTATTATTAAATCTCTTTTGCTTTCTCAGCTTGATTTCCATTTTTATTTTCATGCTTCTCTTCAGCCTTATAGTTCAATTCTCTGCTTCAGTCCTTATGTTCCTACTTGAAACTCAGCTTAAAGTTTTACTCAACTGCTTCGACTATTAATTCTGTTTCAATCTGCAAGTCCTTCTTCCCTGCTCTCTACGCTCTTCTGGAACCTCAATCTGTTCCTTACTTGAGCGCAATTTGCAAAGCAAACAAAAGTCAAATTGTTGAAATGAGATGCGTCCGTCTTCAAATGAAATGCAATCAAAATGACCACCTAACTTTAACCCTATCCTGCCCCTGCACATTCTCCTCTCTTCTTAATTCTTCGCTTCCCCTCTCTCTTTCTTTTGATTGTGATTTTGTGGATTTTGCGTGTGTTTTTCGCCTTTTTTCTCTTTAATTTATTTGCACTGACCAATGCCACACCCCATTTGTCGGTTTTGTGAATTCGATGAAGAACAGAGTGAGTGAGAGAGTGCGAGGAGGAGAGGGAAGGGGCGATTTGGGTGCACATTAAGTGCATCTGTGTGTTTTTTATGTGCTTTGCCCCTAGCCTCGATAAGCAGTTGGCCATACTGCAGTCCGTTTGTCCAGCCTTTTATTAAATTTATGTGCAGCAGCCGTGCGCAAAAAATTAGCTTTAATATACCCTGTACAATTATGCATGAATTGGGTTGTATGAACAAGCAAATCACAGTTTGGATTTTTCGATTGTTTAATTCAAGTTGCTTAATAATTGAAGTTTCTTCAAAAATTATCAAAAAAATTAAGAAATCCTATATACAAATACCCTGTAATAAATGTAGAGGGGGCAGCTTAAGTTACTTTTCCAAACTCTAGTGGCCTTAAATTTCTTTTTGGTGATCAAAAATAAAGTTCTTGCATTTGTCTATAAATTAATTGCAGATCGTCTTCACTCGAAGCACATAATTTGCTGTGCATTTTTGTCTATACTTAATTGTCAACAGCAGTTTTGTTTTTCTTAAAGAATTCTTAAGAGCTGTGGAAATATGTTTATTAAATAATTTTAATGATTTTAAAAACAAGGAAAATGTAAGATCAATTTAGGAAATAGATTTTTTATTGTTAACAAATTTTATCAAGGTTAAAACCAATAATTGAATAATTTTTTAAATATTTTGACGAAATATATATCTTGAAATTAAGATGTGTGACGACTTAAAATACATAAATCACAAAAGAATTTACTATTAAAATAGTTCGGCAAAGAAAGAATGCATAAAATTGCTATGATTGAGTTATGCTATATTTACGGGGTATCTACCAGTTGGGCATGCTGCTTAGAATTATTCTTATTTGATTTTTATGTTCTTCACATTGTAGCCAAATGGCATGAAAGCGAATTTGATTTGAAAATTGCATACGCCCAGAACGCCAGTGTGGAGTATCTTCAGTGTTTTTTTTGAGACTTAAATCTGTTGTCTCGACTCCTCCCCTCACCCCCCTCCTCTCTCTCTCTCTCTCTCTCTCTCTCTCTCTCTCTCTCTTGTTCTCTGTCGCTTTGTCGTCGTCTCACCCCCAACACGGGGAGTATGAAGTGAGTTTTGGCATTAAATCCAATGTTGATTGACTGCCCAAGTGTGGCCAGCGGCTCGATGACGACGACAAACGACAGTTAACGGTGTGGATTGCAACGTTGTACAGTGGGACAGTCTCACATTTTTTTTTTTAACCCATAAAGATATCTTGAAAATTGCTCAATTGATAGAAAACTTGAAAAACTTTGAAAAGCTTACTACAGATGTAAAACAACTCAGTATTTCGATATGTAATTCTTTTTTAGAACTCATATACTTATTTGTCAATATATTATGCACATATTTTGTTTAAAAAAGATTAATTGATGTTCTTACTCTACAATATTTCGCTATAGAGATCTCGTTTATAAACCATATACCATAAATATTTATAAGAAGACATAGATGTATATATTTCTTCTTTAAAAATCGATTAATTGAGAACTTCACTAGAGATATAGATGTATATATATAAAAATATGTAGATATTTAGATGTAGATATAGAAAGATGACATATTAAAAATCAATATTGATTTTTAATCAAACGCTGCCAAATAAAAAAGAATTTTGCCACGATTTTATGCTTTTATGTCCCACAGTGCGTTGTTGTTGCTGCTGTTGTTGGTGTTGTGAGACTGTGAGAGACGCCTATTCCCGAGCAACAAACAATTTAAAATGCATAAAACTCATTTCGTTGATTAATTGCCTTGTGTTGTCGTCGTTGCTGTCGTTGTCGTTGTTGTTATTGTTGTCATTATTGTTGCTGTTGTGTATCGCTGCGACTTTGATGCATCTCAGCATTAGCTGCTGCCTCGACTTTGAAGATAGATTGAGCTTCGGTTTTTGCCCCAACTCCAACTCGGCAGCAGCTGCAGTTTCATTTTCTCCTATTTAATATCCTAGATACGTGTCGATAAATTGTATTGATTTAAACAGCTTTTGCAGCTCTGGGCATATCAGCTATGCCAGCTCGTTTGTTTACTTCAATTTTTTGGGAGGATTCTGTAGAGAAAAGTGCATTTTTATTTTTAAATTGTTGTTGATGAATAACAATTTGAAAAGTATAATATTTTATTTTCAATTGTGTTTACATATAAAAATTATATAATAAAATTATATAAAAGTATAAAAAGTATTTTAAAAAATAAAATTAATTTCAATTGTTAAAACATGGAAGCTTTCGATTTTAAATACATATTTAAATATGTATCTTGTTGTGCAAAAGCGCATCCGTACATTTATTTATATGTAAAAAGTAAATATAAGTGTAAAAAAGCATGAGTTATTAATTTAACAATATATATTAAAAATTTGTATTTAAAAATAAATTTATTGTGGGTACACTCTCTGCTATTATAATTTAGGTAACAATTTGGACTATTTTCTTATAGATTAGCATTACAGCAATATTAGGGTATATTCCAATTCGTTGTGCATTGGCTAGCGGCTGCTGTGGTCAGTTTACGGTACATTCTTGTGTAGGGTGTCTGTGCTCGTGAGTTAAATATAATGCAAATTAACTTAATTGAAAATTAATGTAAATATTTATGCATAGTTCAAGTTGGACCAACTTGATTTGACTTGGTTTTTTCTTCTGTTTTCTTCTTTTTGAAAAAGAAAAATGAGTTTAATTTTCGGTAGCCAACTCCGTGCCTCGATAACGCCTCATCAGCGGCCTCCGTTCAACGTTGAGAGACAGATGCGCTTTTAAATGCTGGTGCTTTAAAGTGTTCGATAAGAGCAGGCGGATTGATCAAAAACAATAAGAGGTGGGGATAAAACTTTAAAAATGTATAAATTTCAGCTAAAACAAAAGAAAAATTCAAGAAGTAAATCTAAATGTTCGACGCTTTGTTTCTAACGGCTGTTTCTATATTTGTTTTCCTATATTTCGCCTAATGAGTCGCTGCAGATGTGTAAATTTCATTCATTTGCATTCGTAGTGCCGAGACACATTTAGATATCGCTGCAAGTCACACACACACACACACACACACACATACACACATTATTGATAATGATGACTCACAGAAAATAATATCATTAGAATAATTTATAATCAAGTGCTTTACGAATAGCACAATGCACAATGAAATTTATTATTTTGTACCCTTTTTAATTTTGCAGCTAAACATCCTTCCTATTGTTGGTTTACCTTATGGTTTTGTAATTTTACCAGTCCATACCATATATGTACTATATTATAACGTAAAGAATAAATATAATTCCACAGAAACTAATGAATTTTTTTGCAAAAATTTGTTGGAATCTTTACCTGTTAAAATATTTTAATTTATTATATTATGTATTTATATATTTTTTGACGCTTACGATTTTCTTGAAATGTAATTAAGAAAAAAATCTTTTTTCCAACTCAGCTGAATTTTATTAGTTTCAGATTTTCTCCTAAAATAGTTATATATCTCCTTAAGAATTCTTTATAACTGGTTTTAATATTTATTTTAGTTTCAATTAATATTGTTAATTAGTTATTGGTGAAAATAAGTTTATAATCATCGACTTCCCTTTTATATCAACAAATTGCCTTCCCATTCTGCCTTAAACGAAACACTTAACTAGTTTTGTAGTACACTATGCGTTCTTCCGTTTTCCCTTCCCCCCCAGTCCCCGTCACTGATGAGCCCCCCTCTTCTGACCACCTCATTTGCGCAGCATTATGGTAACAGCTTCATTTACCAAACAAATGACTTAAGACACAAACTAGCTGCAATTGACCCCCAAGAAGCACTTAACGGTAACTTGAGTGTGTGTGCGTGTGTGTGACCTTCAGCAAACAAATTCACTTATTCCAAAATAACAACAATTCTCACACGACCAGTAAAAGAGAGATATAAAGAGAGGAAGCGAGAGAGGAGCGTGAGAGAGAGAGTGAGAGAGAGAAGTGTCGTCAAGTGCGGTTCATCCATTTACATAATTGTCACACGGGCTGTTGATGTCTGTGCCATTAACTAACTGCAGGCACTGTTGCCCCTGCCACAAGCAGCAACATTTCAATTTGCCTTGCTTTAGTTATTTGTTGTTGTTACCATTGCTGTTGCTGTTGTTGTTGCTGTTGAAGCTCTTCAAAATGTAATTAACCTCAAGTCTCTGAGCATTTGTATTTTTTTTGGATCTTTTTCTTTTTTTGCGTCATTTTGAGAACGACGACAACGACTTGGAGTAATTAAGCAAAGCTAAAAGTTCATGTTAATTGTCCAGCACAAGTTGAGCAGGTACACACACACACACACACACATGCACACGCACAACAATTATGCCCCGAAAAGGTCAAAGACTAAAAGAATTGTCAAGCGTGGACAGGCCAGGGCTGATATGGGTTGCCAAAGCGAGAGGGCACTACATAGAGAGAAAAACTGTACACTGGAAAAAGAGGCACATTTCCAAAATGAAAAACATTAATCTTACATATTTTATTCTTAATAAAATTTTTTTTAGGAAGTATAAATATGTAATTTTTTTCGATTACTATTTAAGAACCAAGAAGATTACGATTTTTATGTTCCTGGCAAGTTTTTAGATAAATATTCTAAAAGAAAATTTAATTAACATTATGTCAATCAAACCAAATAAAGTATATTCGTTTCTTAGAATATGCTGAAAATAAGTCTCAATACTTATTAGCCCTATACTAATATTCTTGATATAGGAAAAATTTATTAATTCTGAATCAAGAAAAACATTTAAATTACATAGACATGTGTATGAAAAAACTCAATTGAAGATCGAGCCAAGTTCAAGAATGTTAAGGATATTGATTAAGTTAGAATTGTAACTTAATTAAGTTCGTTTTAAAACTTACCAAATTTCTACATTTTATTCGCTTCAGTATTTTAATTCATAGTCTGAAATCAAGTTAAGCACGAAGTACTCGACTTTTTCTCCTGGTGTAGCACTGCTAATGCTAAGGTAATGAGAAAGGAAGAAGAAGGGCTAAGGGGGGATGTAGTAGGGAAGGGGGCAGGTTGAGTGGTATCTAAAGTTGAGTCATTGAAGCGGCCGCCTTTTGTTGGTTCTGTCGCACGGCGGAAGCAACGAACGACAAATTTTTTTGTGCTTTGTTATGGCTAGCTATCTCTTTCGGCACTCCACCTCTCTTGCTCTGGCTCACTTACTATTTGGATTTGTTTTTTTTTTTAAATATTATTTTAGCAAAATGCCGTTAGTTTTGTGCGAACACACGGTGTGAATGATACTTTAATTACTTGAACATAAAAGCAACAAAACGACAACGAGAACAAGTAAAATCTTAAATTATAATGAAAATTAAACATGCACAGATTTTGGTCAGAGCCACAAGTTGAAAGTCAAACAAAATGTTAGAGAATAGGGAGAGACAAATAAAAGGGTTTCAACTTGGAGCAGACAGAAGAACTGAGATCCTAGACCATTAATTTAGTTTTTAAAGCTATTAAAAAAAAAAAATATTGAAGAAAAAAATGATTGAGAACTTTTAGTGATATAAAGTTATTTAATAAGTGTGAAATGCGTAGTAAAAATATTAGAAAGTATACTATATATAAAACAGACTTAAAGAAATGGGGAAGGCAAGAAAATAATGAAAATATTTGTAAAACTATTTTAAAACTTTCTTAATAGTTGAAAAGTCTTGTATAAACAACTATCTTGATAATTTTATGTGTTATGCAATATTACGGTTTTTTTATTATTAGATCTTGTCAACTGGAATTGTGTTTAAAAATTAATATAAATGTAAATATTCGTCATCTATTTTTGAGCGTTATTTTTAGTGGTACCATTTTATACACGATAGATTTTCTTTGAAAATGTGAAGCTCGATATTTATATAAATATCTTTTAAGCTTTTCATACACTTTATGCCATTACAAAACAATATTTAAATAATGAGAATAAATGCTCGTGAATTAATTGTCAATGGTCTAGAAATTAAATAAAAAAGTATTTTAACTTTTACAATTATCTGCACTTTCCTCATGTATTTCAAAAAATCCATTGAATATATACTGAAAATTTGTAAACATCTCTTTCAGAATCTGGTTAAGCAATTTTAAGAAGCTTAAAACAATTGATTATATTATTTAACTTGATTGATTATTGTGATGAAAGTGCGGCCAGCGAATGCCATCAAAGAACTTGAGTCCGGCAAAATGTTCAATGTCACGGATATCGGATAGGAATGAGCTCAAATCGATGTTCTTATCGAGATCCACATTGGGTACCACATATCCCTCGACATAGGGATATTGTTTGTTATTCTTGCCCTCAGCGATAATGACTTTAAAGAAATGTGTGGGCACTGCAACCGTGTTCATGCCAATGACCTGATGACGTATCGCCCAATTACGGAATGTAATACGTTGTGGCATAAATAATGGACCCGTGTATACATAGACCGAACCACATTTGATAGCCAATTCCCTCACATAGGTCTCCAGTTGGGCCCAAATATTTGTCTTGAGTCCGCGACTCACTGGCGCAATGTTGGACATTAAATAGGTCTCGATATAGTCGAGGTGATCACATTTGTAGTTCTGCGGGGATGCCAAGTGACCGGCCACCCAATCGGTATTACGATAATCCCTTGGTGTTGCACGAAACATCAGCGGAATGCTTGAGTCGACATTAAATTCGGGTAGATTTGGTGCATTATTCACCTCGTCATTGATCAGACAATCGCCATCTAGATGCTCACACACCCAATGGGCAATGCGATTACGTCGATCGTACGATAATACAAAATTTCGATAAACGTGTATATCGTCGAGGCCTGGAAAACCGTACTTCATGAGTGTGGCTACATGGGTGGCGGGTTCGGACTCCAAGAGTGGTTCATCACCCAGCGAGAATGTAAAGAACATGGTCTAGAAGTAGACAATTTGTTAATTCAATATAGAAATCGAAGAATTACTCGAAAAGTAGCTGAATCTCTAGTAAAATGTGTACATATTGGATAAGAGCTTCAATTATCAAATTCAAACTTATGATAATTTAAACAATTTCATAATTTATAGAGGGTGATAAATAAGAACTTGAGATGGGAGTTGTGTTATCGAAACTGAGAATACTTTTATAATATTTAATTAAAATTTGTTTAGGATAACTAGACACTAAAGATAGTAGTTATGTTAGTTGTGTAATCAAAGTTTACAAATTTTTAAAATTTGAACTTTATTGTAATTAAAATAAACTCTTGATAACTTAACACTGTTCCAATAAAAATAATTGCTGGTAGAGTGAAGAACTGGAGAGGGGAGCTGTGTTATCGAAATCAAAAAGTATTTAATAAATAATTAGACTCGCATCAAATATTGGCATAGATAAAAGTTTTATTTTATTTATGATAGCTTCGACTATCGATAAATGAAGAAAATATGAAAAGGAAGTTGTGTTATCGAAATCAAATAGTCTTATAAATTGTGATGACTCTTTTAAGGTACAAGCCTTATGTGGAATAACTTTTATAATGACTGCAAAAGATCTCCCAAAGAAGAGATGATCGGAAATGAACACTAGAAGTAGCATTTGTGCTATCGCAATCAAAAAAAAACTCTTATAAATCGCAAGGCATCTCGATTTAAATGTAAAGACACAGCATAAGAATTAGGTTATCAATGGATAAGCTATCGATTGTTCAACTCACCACCGCTTGCATGTTGACCTGAAACCAGCGTATGTAATTGGCAAATATGGAATCTTCGGTACTCGTTGATTCGCAAGCATGATCCCCACTCGATTGAATAGCATTCACAGTTGATTCATCGTTGGTCGTCTCCTCATCGTTGAGTTCTTCACC
Organism: Drosophila sp. st01m; assembly: GCA_018901795.1. Classification (NCBI taxonomy): domain Eukaryota; kingdom Metazoa; phylum Arthropoda; class Insecta; order Diptera; family Drosophilidae; genus Drosophila; species Drosophila sp. st01m. The sequence continues at coordinate 5,386,764 of JAEIFG010000706.1, read as the reverse complement.
AGCCAATGGAGCGACTCTTTGTTGCCCCACAAGTCTCAACTATAGCGACAAAGGAACGAACAATCCATTAGCGTATATCATATATAGAATTATTATATCCATTAACATACTGCACCATAGATTTGCTGACGACTCTGATAGATATATGGATCACTTTCCATGGCCGTCTGTATGCCACGATATGATGCATCCTGTTGCAATAATGCGCCCATTACAAAGCCCACGAGGCCCGTGAGTATGCCAACCGTTATGGGTAGTGTATATGACTGCATTTATACCCATATACAATGCGATAGGTGTCTGTTACCAATGCTAATTTTGTGGAACTTGCCTAATGTCAATCCGAAAATCGCTCCCCCAGCAACATCATTACTTTTGAATTCAACATTTTCGAGTGTTCAACTGAAACATAAATCCAAGTTATTCCGATTGTCAAATTCCAAACGCAATTTGATTGAAAACAGGTGTACAAATGTTAAATGGTCTCAATTTGAATAGTTAACTATTTTTTTCAAATAACTATTCAATTTTAATTCACAAATTTTAGTTAGTACTACACATTTTTACAATAATAATATACAAACGAAATTAAACAGTGTTTGAAGAATTTAAAATTTGTTCTTTGACTATTTGTACATGCTTAAGCGTATGTTTGTTCACTTTTATTTTGTACACCGTACATTTACATTATTCGCATTGATTTTTTTTTCAGGATTTATTTAATTATTATTTTGTGTTGTAATTTATTATCTCTGTTATGTATTACATTATTTTTTTCTTTGTTTCAGTATTATATTTTTTTGTTTTATTTTGTGTGATGCCATTTTTTTATACTATTTTTCTTTTATCAAATTTATTGTTGTTTTTTATCAATGATATTTTATTAAAAGGTATTATTAGGTTATTTTGATTGGTACTATATGTCTTATTTTGGTTCGCTGATTTCCACAAATTTTCCACCAATCCCCATAAAATTAAAGGACTAATATTTTTAGTCGACCTCAAAAATAACCGTTTAGGATATAATTTAAATTAATTTCTAAGGTTAAGAAAATGTTTATTTAATTTGAAATATTTTGGGACAATCATTAAATGCAGCTGGTTTTTTTTTGTTGGTATTGTGTTTAATTGAGTTATAAACTCTGACCCTATATGATTCTCAGCGAGTTGTACTTTATTTACGCTAGTTTTTGAAGAGACTCTCTGGCATGGCGAATAATTTAGCGATCATAAAAAAAATGAACCGCCGCCCCCTTTGGCCAAGCTCAAGTGCCTTCCCCATTGACCCTCACCCAAATCGAGACAGTGTCGGCAACCCTGGCACGCAATCTTGTCTACAATGTCTAAAATAAAAAAAATGAATAAAAATAACATCAACTATCACAGACGATGAACTGAACTAACTGGCCATTTACCTAGACTAATACATATATGTAGCCATATAGATGTATCTATATTAATATGCGCTGGAACAACAACAATAACAACAATAACTACAGTACAACCATCAACCATGAGAAAGCACGAAAATTTCGCATAAATTTTTGCTGGGACCAGAACAAGGGGCAGAGTCAGGGGCAATTCAGCTGGAAAAAAAAATGTATATAATATAAATCTATCTAAACCGTCGCACTTGTTGCTCAAGTGCGATATAAAGTTAATGCGCTCAGAATAGAGTTAAAAAATACTCTAACAAAAGAATAGTTTTGAAGGTTTCAAAGCTGCGTTTGGACAAGCCAAGAAAATGCCATAGACTTGAGATTAGTGTTATTTAAAAAAATGTATGAATTACAATTAGAATTCAAATGCAAAATGTTGATACAATTTGTATTCCGCTAGGAAATCGGTTAAGATTTGATAAAGTTATGAAAGTTTGCATTTTTTTTTAATAGTTTGATTAAAGTTTAATAATGATTCAAATTTATTTTACAAAAGTCATGGACAAAATAGATATTGATTGAAAGAATATTAAGAATACTTAGATTTTCCAATTTTAATTAAGAGGCAAACTAATGATCACAACGATATTCCGCATTAAATCTGAAATTTATATGTATAATATTTGTCCTCGATGATACCTACAATTAACATGAAAATAAATCTTTAACTATTTCTCTTGTCGCCTGCATAAGATGCCAAAGCGAAGTTTCTACAATAGTAAAGAGTATCATATTTAAGGCGAATAAACGAAATAATGTTAGTTTATTGTGGCTGTTTTCTGGTCGTGTGGGAATAACAGCAAACGTGGTAAGCCACAGTAAACTTGGTCGGAAGCAACAGAAGCAGTCGGCAATAAAAAGCAAAACCTTAGAAATAATACAAAAAAAAAAAAAAAAAAAAATTGAGAATAAGAAATGAATATAGAATAAAATATTAGATAGCCACAAGAGGAAGATGAAACTGATGGAAATGCTATGCGAACCGATTGTAAGCAAAATAAACCTGTTGTAAGTAGACATCATCGCATTTTGTGGGTTGTGTTCTTTATTTTATGACTTTGGTTAAAGAAGAAGAACAAATAAAAATAAAAAATTATGAACTATGATGCGAATTGATGGCTGATGCTCAAGAAAAGAGAAACAAATGAAGAAAAATCCAGCGACAACTCGTAAAAACTGACAACAAGTGACAGAATTGATTCACATTTGAATTCTTCTTCTTTTGACTTCCGAACTTTCGAGTCAACATTTTTTATTTTTATTTACTTTATTTGTTAATTCTGTTTTCCCCGCTACTTTTGATTATAATGAGCCAAAGCTAAGTCTACAAATTATGTGCATGCCACACGAGTTTAGCTCCAACAATCGTGAGCTATCAATTGAAATGGTATCATAAAACATGATGATTCCCAAGAACACACAATATATCCACGCCCAACTTTTCAACTTGATTTTATTGTTTTTTTTTTTTTTAAGTTGTGCGTAGGCCATTTTCAAGTATCATATTGAGACTTAGTTGGGGCGAGTGAGTGAGAGAGATTAAATGTTTTCCAGTTGCAGTTGCAACATTGCCATTTGGGTGGCATAAATCCCAGTGGGCACTAAGTTGATCAAAGTTCTAAACGTTTTCATTGTTAATCAGACTTAAGACTCCAATTAAATCGCCTCCACATATTTGAAACGAGGCGTACAAAATATACCACAATCCCAATTAATAATATCTTCTCAAATCAGCATTAAAAAAATATTTTTAAAGTTCATTCTCAGTATTTGGATATTAATTATTATCGCTTATAAAATTGTTGTATTTTCACATTTCAATTTTGACAAGTAATTCCAAGTCTAAGCACTGGAGTTTTTTCTGATTCTTAATTTAAAACTAAAATTTAATTATATGCGATTGTTTTTCAATTTATTTGATAAGAAGATAAACCAAATTTGTTAATTTATTGATTCATAAACCAAAAAAAGTTCATAACATAATTTACAATGTCTAATTCTAATCAACAACAAACACATTTTTTGAATGTTAAATAAAGAAAAATAAAAACAGTAATAATAAATAACTAAAAATGTTTTATACTTTGATTAAACAAAAAAAAACCTAACAATTACTCTAAAACGCAGTTTAAAATTAAACGTAAATTAAAATTTTGAGCTTAAATTTCTTGTAATAAAAATTCGATGCATACGAATATATATTCTTAAACAAAAAAAAAAAAAAATGAAAAAATAGGATATCCCTTAAGAAAACAACACCTGCAGATAAGAAAGAAACTATCGAAATTAGCCTGTTAGTAATGAAGTCTGATTAATATTCTCAAATATACTTATTTATGTTTTTGTAAATCAAAGTAGACATGACATCGACGAAAATGCCTTGTACATTTTTCCATTCAGTGTTTCATTCATTCGATTTAACAATCTCAAGGCGAACACTTCGGTCTATATTTTTTAATTCCAAAAATTTTTACTTATATTCTTTTAAATAAAATTTTTACAAAAAGAAATTTTCTAAACTTTTTCAAAAATGGATACAAACGGGAATTCACAAAATCAAGAATCTGAGCAACCGTCGACATCGGCGGACGTTGTGATTAAACAAGAGTTAACAGAGGAAGAAGAGGGAGAAACTTCAATTTGATATAATGGTGCGACAGAAATTGAAGGAATTCGAACAACTGACATTGCAGCGTCGCAAACAACGTTTGCATGAAATTTTTGAAGAGAGAAAGGGACATAAAATGGCTGACTGGGTGGCTGGAAAGGATATGGATTCATTGATGGATTTGATTGCGATGTTGAAGGGTAAACCCTTGCCGATCCGTAAAATGCGCAAGAGTCTGCTCAGATATCCTGGTTTTCTGGGCACACCAATCAAATCGATGAAATTATATTCGGCAAAAAGATATCCACTTAAACTGGGAATGGCACGGCTGCAAAGTATGACTTGTTCTTTCTGTAACAAGGAGAATTTGGCTGGAAATTCAATGGTATTTATGCAAGGAGCTCAGAACGAAAGCATGTTTGAGCCCCCACAAGAGAACTTTTTTGAGGAAGACCCACAGACATTGTCCGACACATTCTCACAAGAATATACACCACGTAATTCGGAAAATAGCGCTGACGATGCCTCTCAAATTTCTGAAGAAAATGCTGATGAATCTTTTGATGGATTGTTTGATGACACTGAAAATTCCAATGCCGATAACAACTTCAATGCTAATTTCGATGACAATTTCAACTCAAATTTCGATGACAATTTCAATGCAAATTTCGATGACAATTTTAATGCTAATTTCGATAACAATTTCAATGCTAATTTCGATGACAATTTCAATGCTAACTTCGATGACAATTTCAATGCTAACTTCGATGACAATTTCAATGCTAACTTTGATGACAATTTTAATGCTAATTTCGATGACAATTTCAATGCTAATTTCGATGACAATTACGATCCCTCTTTGGATGCAATATTCGATCAAAATTTCGATATAGATCTCGAAAATATGGATTTTGGACAAACTCTTGAGGAATGTTTTGATGAGGAAACGATCAAGTTGTATGGGTTACGACGACAACAGAACCCGGATGATAACGACTCCCTCGACTCCTCGACGGATTCCAACTAAAATTTCTTTTTATTTTTCCAAGTGTTGGCAATAACAATAGTTCCCATATCGTTTGAATTTGTTTCACATGTCATTCGATAAGTGCTGCCTATTTGAGCTTTATATATTTTATAAATTGTAAAAAAATGTAATAAATTTTATGAAAAATGCAATTTTATAAAATTTATTTTTATCGGGGATGTCATCGGAGTCGTCGAAATATCAATGTTGCTGAAATGCAATAGGTTAAAAGAATGTTTTATTTACGTTGTGATCTAAAGTTTGCTCCAAGTGTCTTTTTTTTTTTATTTTTTAATTTGTTTTTATTTTTTTTAGCCTATATTCTGGATACCCTGCCTTAATTCGTTTATCTTTGGTACAGGGTATATAAATTGAAAGGCCAACTGCTCAAAAGAAATGCAAAAATTAAATTCAAAATTGTTAATGTTGTTGTTGTTATTGTTATTGTAAGTGGCCTGCGGGCCAGCTGAAATTTGAGTGTTTAGCCGGGTAAATGTTGCGTTTATTTATTTAAAAACCTATAATAAAGTCATTTGGCTTGGCCATGTGCAACAAGCGGCTGCCACAGACGCAGCAGACACTAAATTGTAAGACAACCAACAGACGAGGAGAAGAGAGAAAGAGAGACAAAGAGAGAGCCAAAGTGGCAAGTGCAACAAGCAGCAACTGCAATCGGCTCGACAACAACATGTTGCGCTGATTATTGTGTTCAATTTTAATTTGTGCTACATTTCGTGGCCAAAATGTTTGTTGACAATTGCCCGATGTGACGATAATCTGATAGTTGCCACAAGTTGTTGCTCTTCTTAACTGACATCGAGATATCTTTATTTTATTTTTTTTTTTTTGGTTGTTTCAATTGATTTTATTATTTTATTTTGTACACTGATTGCCACTTTCTTTTAACCGTTTGAAGCATGTCAAGAACTGTGTGAAATCTACATACATCAATTGTGTGAATTGCATTTGAAATTATATTCACAAATGTATTTATCGCAAAAGTTTAAATACGATCTTCAGATTCAAGTTGTTAAATACAATTTAATTAAACGTTTAACAACATTTGTAATTCTTTTCCATTATTCACATGACAAAGACGCCCACACAGACCTGCCTCAATCTGTGGTAGCAATTTAATTGATGATTTAAATATGCAAAAATAATACATTAAATATAATCAACAATAATAATAACAACAGCGCATTTCATATTTCAATTGAGAGCTGCACTTGAGCACAGTTACAGATTCGGATTCAGATACAGATACATATATGTAGCTAAAAGATACAGTTACATTTTGCTCATTATTATTTTTTGCTTGTTTGTTGTCTTTGTTAATGTTGTTATTGTTGCTTTCTCACAATTAAACAGACAATTTGTTGTCGCCATTTAAGACAAATCCAAAACAATCTAAAACAAACTGAACTGATCTGATATTGCACAGGCGTTATAAACAGCACACTCTCTCACACACACACACACACACACACACTTAATGCAAAACTGCACACATGTGGTGTCTTCAGAGTTTTTAAAATACCCTATAGAATATGTACACAAAAGAAAGTTAACTCTTAAAATTTTAGCAAATTTTTAAGCAATTCTTAAGAAACTTTAAATATTATTTTTGCTGGAAATTCTATCATCTAAAGAGAAGTGTATTATTATTATTTACTTAGTACATCCAGCTTCGATTTGCATTTATTTATTTCACAAAATAGTTATATTAAGTTGGGATATGTTTTTTTAAAAAACACAACAAATATAATATGTTTTAAAGGAACAAAAATACATGTAAAGCAGAAATAAGAATCCGTTTTTCTAAGAGAAGCTAGTTTGAAAAATTAATAGATCAAAGTACACATTGTGCTTGTTTTATTTTTTAAAAATATCGATTTCAGTCAATCTACTCGAAAATGGGAAGGCGAACATTTGAGTCTCTATATTTTGCATAAAACATAAAATAGTATTACTTAAGCTAAAATTAAGACTAGAGATGAGAATGGAAATCATATTCTGTCGAAGGAGATGTCAATAGCAATGGATACATCTTTAGATCTTTTGGGCAGTCAACAACAATCGGCAAAACGAGATCATCGTCGTGCACTATATTTGTCAGACGAAGAGCAACGGGAACTGAAGTCCGAGCTGCATTTTCAGGTGAGATGGACACGGCGACTTGGAGTTTGGCAATTTCATCAGCTACATGTGTGGAAACGACAGACATTGCTGAAATTAAAGGAACGTTTTCGAAAGTCGCGACAATCGATTACAGAAAGTAATCCACTCGAAAATGGGGATTTTGTAAGCTCAGGAATTGACAAGAATTTTCATAGAAATGTTTCCAACAAAGTGCGATTGTTTCATCACTTGCTTCCCAAAAATGGTAGACGGTTTTCTCAATATGAAGAGCGTTTTTTAGCTGGATTCTATTCATCTATCGTGTCTTCAAACGTCTATATTTGTGAATTTGATTGTTAATTACATATATTTTTTATTACCATGCAGTTTATCGAAGGAATCCGTTTTCCTTTCAAGGAATATTACAAATTGTCGAGAAATAGGTTATTGAAAAAATGTATATATAGTATTTTTAACCGAATTTAATTTGTTCTTAACAAACTGTAAAACTAACTCTCTAAATTCTAAAAAAGTTGTTTAAAAATTAAAAAAAAAGTTTCAGCTTTGCTAAGAAATTTTTTAAAACTGAAAACACTCTTTAAATGTCTCATAGAGTGTCTAGGAATGTACATTGCTTTTGATATAAATTATTTAATTTACGGGCCAACGCAAAAGGGAAAAATATCTCGGCATGGTTACCTCTCCAATACCCTATCCAAACTTTGATGTCGAGTGCTTTTTAATTGTCAGCCTCAAGTGCTATTCGAATGTGCGAACTTAATAAATCTTTATTTTTCGATATAAATTTTGTGGCCATAATTTGAACGGCTCTTTTATTTATGTTGTCTGTTTGCCGTATTTCCCATGTATCTGTATCTTGTATCTCGTATCTAACGCTGCTTTTGCGCTCGGTAATTGAAGTGAGTCAAGTGACAAGACAAGACAACTTGAGCAGCTTTAGATATGCATATCAATTGCTTGAAACAATCAATTTGTCTTTGTTGTCGTTTATTTTTTCTTTTTAATTTTTTTTTCTTAAATCCATATTTATATATATTTTCAATGTATATTCGTTTTTCTATAAGCGCCCTTGGCAATCAATTTGACACAACGGGCGGACAGTTGGACAGTCGGGCAGGTGGGCAGTCTGGGAACAGGTGGCAGTCTTTGCTATAATTCTTTTAAAATTCCGCTGCCGATTAAATTTCACATATTGTATTTTATATAATTTTTGTGTGAAACTTGAGCAATTTTTAATTGATCTAAGTAGAGGCTGTTGTATATAATATTGACAATTAGTAAAGCTTCGTTGGATTCAGCTGACTTTAATTTTACAAATTTAATAAGCAAATGTACTTCTGACTAACAAACTTATTAAGTACTAAATTTAACATATATTTAACTACTTAAAAGTTATTTAATTAAGAGAAATGAATTAATTTCACATAAAGTATTGGATTTTTCTGAGTCCTAAGTCTTAGTTGAGCATTGCTTTTTTACAACATTTTTACTTTATTTGTTCTTGTTATTTTATGTTTTAACTAAACTTGTTATATATATATGTTGTGCTTTGCAGTCTGATATATTTATTGATATATTATTTACCTTTTTTATAAATCTTTTTATATTTTTGATATATTAATATTGTAGTTTCTTTTATTTAATTATTTTTTGTATTATTTCTTAACATTTTTAAATTTATTTTATTTGTTTGAAATGTTTTTATCTTTTTTTTTTACCGATTTATATACATATTTCATTTATATTAAGAAAAAAAAGTTGGAACGGAGAGAACCAGATGACTAAAATTTGTATAGAAAATAAAGTGAGGTCAATTTAAATTTCTAAATGATCAGGATTAAGATTTAAATGAATCACTATCAATGTTGCTATAGAAAAGTCATTGCAATTTGTATTTGTAATTATTATATTGTATTTCCTTTCTATTTTTGCTAAATTATATTTTATATCTATTTATGAAAACAGCAGATACTTTTGTATATCATATGTAATATGAAAAAGTATTTTAGAGCAGAGGTTATTTTACTACTTCTAGATAGCAGTGATCGAAAGGAGCATATTATATATGATTGTCATAGACTTATTAAATTCGAAGAAAATGGAAATACTTTGTATATATATGTATATAAATGGTCAGTTCAATAACAGCTTTATTGAGTGTGCAGTTTTAGTTAGTTGTTTGAGCATTTGAATGCCAAGGCTAAATCATGTGCAGCCAAGTTTGGCAAGAACAGAACTTGTCTTGACTTGTGGGCCTGAAAGATTAGACTGCGACTGAGACTGAAGCTGGTAGCAGATGCGGCCAAGAGGCAGCCGTTAATAAGCAGGCAGGCAAAACAGCTGCTAGTGTTGGCCAATTGGGATTGCAGTTGTTTGTTGTTAGTTGTTGTTAGTTGAGTATTATGGCCGGGTTGTAATACCAGTTACCTTTCAATACCAAACGCCAATATCCCCTTCCCATGGGAGGTGTATTACTATACATATAACAACATTCAATAGATCTTTTTTCTATTTCTTTTTGCATTTTCGCATCTTCGCATCTTGTGTGCATTTGTCATTGGCGATTATGATTGTCGTCGCCCTGGCTGTCGTATATTATGGCCAGGAAATGCAAGCCTATGTCCGAGCTGGGCCCAAAAACCCGTTCGCTGTCGTCTTGTGTTGTCTCGTCAGGTCTTGGCCAACTGCGAATAAAACGCATTAAACATTGCAGTTGATTAGTCAAAATGTTGCCCAACCGGGACAACAACTTGCAGCGTTGTGCCAACAAGTGATATGTTTCTATTAACCGAGTACCAAGAACTCAAGAACTCTAAACGCAACCAAAAAATAAAAGAAGACTTTGCAATCCATTTGCACGCACTTGAATCGTTGAGTCTATTGGCCAAAAGAGCACTAGTCGAGTTAACCAAATAGATAAGACAATTTCATAGAGTGCGCATAAATTATGCATAATTTATGAGTAGCATTAATTATCGATTTGACATGCATTCCCCCATTACGATCGCTCATTAAATCGAGAATCATGTGGTAAATTGGTTATCAGTTCATTGACTGTCTCGAATCGAATTGAATCGATAATAAATCCTTTATCATCGATCGATTATGATAGGTACTATCGTAAAACGAATCGTTGTCAAGATTTACTATCAGCATTTTTCACTGACGTTTATCGATAGCATCTACATATTTTATGGCTTGTTTTCGATCATATGTTTATGTGTTGCATTCATGCATTCATGCATTTTTCGATTTTCTGGTTAATTCGGTTAATAATTGATTATGTACTTATAGTTGAATTTTATTGGCAATATCGATAAATATCGATCAATTCGTCATGTTTTTACTGCTTAATGGGTGGAATTGACTAAAAACTGCAAGAAAGTTATCGATAGCACATACTTAATTTGGTTGTCAATAACTTTTGTAGACTGTTATTTGTTGATAATCAACTATGAATAAGTATTTTATTTGAATTAATTAATTGGACTCAATTTTCGTCGGCAATATATCGATAATGTTTCCGATCATTGGTTCTAATAGATAAATTGTTGTGCTGCATGCAATTGATACTTTATTTTTGGCGTTGTCAATAACGATAACATGTGATCGATCTCTTGCAGACATTTTTCTTATCGTTAAGCGACAATTAAAAGAGCTTCGGCATAAAATTAAGCAATTTATTGCAGACACTTTCGACAGCCAAAAAAAAAGCATACAATCAATTTAGCATAATCGAAAACTTGTGCTCCAATTTGTGGCGAGTGCTTCTAACGGCAATCGATAAATGCAAATTTGCCATCAACAATGTTCTTGGCCAGAACTTGACCAGAAAGGAGTTGGCCAGAGCTGAAGTTGAATTTGTCATTTACATTTGCATAAGATAACTTGCAATCTGCTCTATAGACACTCACATACCGATTCTGTATGGTATAAAAGTGTGTGGTGTGTGTGTGTGTGTGTATATATATATATATATATAAATGGAATGCTCTCTATATACGAATATATTCAATCGTCTTTATATTCATTTGTTTGTTCAACATGCACGACACGTACTCAACAGTTGCTTCAGCATTTCTATTGTTCGGATCGAGCGTTGAGAGAAGAGTCTATGATTGGAGCATACCAAATAGTTTGTTCAGAATTCATGGGGATACAAAATAGTATATTGCTTATCGACATACTATCGCTATTTATATCTTATTTATCTTATTTTTTATAAATAAAATATATGCATAAAACAACCGCTGAAGACCTTGTGATCAGAATGAAATATATATATATACATGCGGAAATCGATTTTATATTGATTTTTTTTATTTGTTTCCACTTCAGTTTTATATTAAATCTAAGTTTTAAACTAAAAAGCAGTTTCAAAAAAGGATTTAGAAATTTAGTTTCCTACCGATAAATAATATAAAAATGTATTGAGTTTTGGTGAGATTTTAATTGCATTGTATTTGTGGAACACCCCTGATACAACATTTTGAGTTAAAAAAGTTTGCTTGCAATTTAATATGAGAGTTTGAAGGTCCTAAAATAAATCGGTTTTCATTTTCGACAAAATTTATCGTTAAAAGTCTCTAGCTTGTTTCATATTAATTTGGGAATCATTTTGCGTATCTAATTTACTATGATTTGTGAAATTGATGTCTGATATAGTGAAAGCAAATGGTATAATAATCATAAATTGTTTTAACTAACTATAGTAAGGCATATATTTTGTTTTTGCTCTAAAAATTGTTTGGCAATAAATGCTTATTTAAAGTCGTTTTTTGCCATAGAAAAGTCGCTGTGGAAAATGGAAAAAATTTACGGAAAAGCTGTTAAATGTGTTAACGCGTATATCGAGTGAATACACGAGTAGTATACGTTAATGGGTACTCGTAGTGGTATTCGTATTCGGATTCGTATTCGTATTTGTATTCGTATTTAACTAGTCTGTTGTTTGGCACGCTTGTAGTGCAAATTTAAACATCAAATTGATTTGAACATGAACGAAATCTATAACAACAACCTGGGACAACAACAATTGCAATTGTCTGCGGCACGTTATCAGCTGCAGCAACAACAACAATAACAATAACGAGAGTCTGTCTGTCAGTCAGTCCGTCAGTCAGTCAAGCTACATAGATAAAACTAAAGTGTTTACGATCTGTTTAGTGTGGTGCTTGGAATTGCAAGCACAGACCGTTGTTGCTCCACGTTGCAAGCACCGCACAGTGGGTCATTACTGAGCAAAAATGCGGCAAAAATCATCTTTTTGATGAGAGCACTTTTGATAGTAAGATAATCATGCTATAGGGTAAATTAGCCAATTCAAAATGCATTTTTAAATTAGCTTAAAACGGAATTATTCACAAGTTAGGCAACCGATCTTTATATGATCTTTATGATCCCACTGTGCAGCATTTCTTTGGCCATTTGTTGGCAACTTGACTTGACAGTCAGTGGGGCTCTGTGCCGTCCTCGTCGGCTATCTGAAAAAACTTGTAACCTTGCAGCCTTGTCAGCATCGTGCAGAGGTTGTGGCAGCTGGACAACGAACCACGGAACGAAGCCACTGATCCACCAAACCAACAAACGTACGGAGCGACCCACCGAACGACCGCGCAAATCTTGTTAGCATTTTTCAGCCATTTCCTTTTTGCAAATATACTATGTGTATGTTGTGTGTATGTGTATGTGTGTGTGTGTGTGTGTGTATCTGTGGCTTGCTGCTAAAATTATGTTCGATATCAATTTCGTGTGGACACATGCCAAGAGACACGCAACGCCACCAAACACGCGCATCACTTTGCTCCCGCTCTCTTTCTCCATCTATCTATCTATGTATCTCTACCTATCTCCCTTCTTCCCTCATACTCTTGCCCTCTCCCTCTCTGACCGTACTGCAATAAAAGTTGAGGTTTTCGCTATAGTAAAGTATGGTCTTTGTCTTGCTTTTCGGTTTCAAATAAAATACAAATGCACATCTGAAAATTGTACACAAAGAAAAATAATATATTCAATCTATAATTGATGTTTAAAATTCCATTTTTGATGCGACTTTTTGCTTAAGTATTTATTTTAAATATTATTGTTAATGTTAGATGAATTAAAAAAACAATAAGTCGGTTTCAAAATAGGTATTTAAGTCTAAATTAATTAAATAACTATATGTTTCCCTACTTAGTCTAAGAAAAGCGCATATGTCGAACTTAAATAAATAAGACGATTCAACAGATAGAAGCCAGGGAAAATGCTGAAAGTTCAACACTTAAAATAAAATAAAAACAATATTCTTAAATAATCAAAATAACTACGTAAATAATAAGAAAAAAATGCTAAAATAAGAAGCTGATATCGTTCCAATGTTTTAAAATATTTAAAAAATAAACCTCCAAAAGTCAAGCAAACACTCACAAAAAAAAAAAATAATAAACAATTAACAAATAAATGATTATAGTAATAATAAATGAGAGAATGAAGTAAATAAATTGAAGTAGCTTAAGAAAATCGTTGATCATTGAACTTTTTAATGTTTGCAACTGAATTGTTAATATTCTGAAATCCCAAATGATTTCTTTTTTTAGCTGTGTATAGAAATTTAATTGAAAAAATAGACAAAAAAAATATTAGAGTGAGTTAAAGAAGTTGTCTGGGCGAGAGATTCAGGTAGAGTTGCTAAAGTTGTTGTTGGTTGCATGCTTCGTTGCATGCGCTTAGTTGCTTCTACTGCCCTCTATAAGCCAGGTCAGAACGTGGACGGGACACGGACCGGGGATGTAAGGAGGTAATTACGGCATGTGGATAACACACCGCAAGCGACTTGGACTCGGACTTGGACTTAAACTTCAACTTCAACTTGAAGCACTAAAATTAGCGTACGCATTGGGTAAATACTCACTTTAAGATTTGTGCGTGTTTCTCTTATTTTTGTTATGCCCTATAAACAGAGAGTAGCTTTAACATATCATACACAATGTAACATTGATGAAAAATAAGAAAGTTCACCATAATATTGACTTTTAGATATTCCTATAGATAAGATGTTGATTTTACGAAGATTATACAATTTATTGACTTCATAATATTTGATTTTGATGTCTATCTTCTCTTATCCTTTCCTACAAATATCTTAACAGAATCCATTGACTTAAGCTTAATTTTTGTTAGATAGATTTCTTTATAAAGAATTTTTTATACTATTGTAAAATTTTTATAATATTTTTGTTTACCAACAAAATCTGCTTTAAGGTAGGTAGGTTTATGTGCAAATATTTTTTAAACTTGTGTCAGAAATAGAAATAAATTAAATATATTTAATAATATTATTCCTTATTTTGGTGATTTTTACATTTTTCTCTTTCAAATTTTGTTCTCATCTTCGGACACTGAATATTTTATTATTCTTGAATTTATTAGTTTATAATTCCTTTTTTCCTTGCTTATCTTTTATTTCAAATTTTTTTTACTGGTTAATTTTTTTTTTTTTTATATTTTTTAAGAGGTAACAATTGAGTCAAAATTGTTTACATATCTTTCTGATTCTCTGTGTTTGCTTGGATGCTGCAGTTGCCTTAGATTGGTTACTTTGTTATTTCACCACAGGCGATCGACGCTTTTAGTAGCGTTGTGGGCGTGGCACTTGACTGGGAAGTGGGAAGTAGAAAAAGTTGAGGCATTAACAACATATCGACAGCATTTTGTGTCGATGCTGTGAATACTTGCGCAATTTAACAACATTTGACTACAAAACAACAAATAAAGAAAACTATCGAGTGCAGTAGCCAATCAGAATAGTTGGTCAAATTAATATGTCGATTAGACTGAACGAGGTACAAATCAAAGTAAAAAACTCGGAAATGTAGTTATTACGGTGTGTGGGAAACGTAGACATCCGTTTAGTAGTTCTTTTAAGTTTTTAGTAGCAGCAAAGTAAAAAAATCTAAAAAACTAAAAGAAATAATAGAAGATTTTTTTCATATTGAAATATTCTTTAATGTATTTAAATATATACATATATATTTATTTATTTATTTAATGGCAGCAGTAGTTTCATATATTAAATGGTAGTTGTTATTGGTATTTAAAAGCTTTAAAAATATTAGCAGAAAATACCAATAGAGTTGAAAAAACCAGTTAACAGACAAACAGTATATGTTTAATTATACAATAAAACTATATGTGTTGAAAATGCAGTATAGAGTGTGAACACTTTAAAACTATCTTTACTTTGTCATAAGTGGTATAATATTTTATTTGCAGATAATTTTCTCTAATTTTCTCATTTTCATAAACTTTAAACTATCAGAACTTTATTAAATCTAAACCGATTATTATTGTGAATGAATTTTATATTATTATTTACCATTATCGAACTTAATTTTGCATAAAAATTTTAAAAATCATTATTTTCCAATACCTTTTTTTTTTAAGTTTTCAATTTGTCTGCATTTCTTTTTTGTCATTATTTGAACACTTATTTTATTGTGCATCGGTATTGTAAAATAAATGTTTTTTTTTCTCCACAGGTTATTATTTTTTATATTTTCCATGTTTATTTCCAAGACTTTAAATGCCATTTTCAAACTGTTATAAGTTTTAACTATAATTCTTGCGAGATGTTAATTTAATAATTGTTTGATGTCTTATTTGATTGTGCAACAAAAATGTAAAATTTAAATTTTTATCAATTCCAATTGAAGTCCCTAAGGATTTTAATATATTTGTATTTTATTTGAAATAAATTTCATGCATATTATATAAAACTTAGTTCGAGTTGCTGTTGATGCTGGAATACTAAAATTTATGTTAATATAGTAAGGCGTTTGTTTAAGCATTTGTGGTTTAACATAGTGAGTGTAATAACATTAAAATATGAAATGTGAAAAACTGGAGTCGTGCTAAAAGCATCTTTCAGCATTGTTGTTCGCTTAAAAAGCTTTGAGGCAAAAGCCAAGTATAGAAAATGGGTCATTTCACTTAGGATCCGCTGCACACGCCCAATAGACACACACACACACACAGACAGACAGACAACACACACCTTACCTTGGGCCAGTTTTTGTGGCTGCTGCACGCTTTGAACGTTTAACATGCCATGAATGGCCATCCATTTTGGCCATTTTCATTGGCCATATATTTAGGCGGTCCGATGCGCTAATAAAGTGCTCAAAACTGCGCCTAAGCTAGGCACATACAGGTGTGTGTGTGTGTGCGTGCAACTGTTGCATAAATATGCAAGCATAACGCTGCTTGAATGATGAGTGCCGCGTGTGTGTGTGTTGCAACAACAGTCGATGCCGCGCCGCCTTTAGTCGTGCCGAGTTCAGTTGTCTTCTACTCTATTCTATTCTATTCTATTCTGTTGTATTATTTTTTCTTCTCCTCTCATTTGTCTTGTCGGCAGTTTGATCATTTTTGCTTTTATCTCACAACAGAGAGCGTGGAACATTTGAGATATCTGTGGCAAATGCATAAAATCTTATAATTTGCGCACGTGTTAATCAGACATTGTGCAGCACTCGATTAAAGCGACGCCACAAGTTGCAAGTGGCAGCCTTACAGCATTTTTTGCCACATGCCAAAACAGACAGTAAGGCAGTAAGACAGACAGACAGGCAGACAGACAGTCAGTTAGATAGACATGTTGCACGGCTAAGTAACAATTTTAGGCTAATAATGTGCTCATATTTAAGTTAGTTGAAACGCTTTTAGTGCTCGCCACTGAGCAGACAAGACAGCTCTACAATTTCTCAAGATACCCTATAAAAATGTTAAATCTATTGCCCAATAACTTAAGTACTGTAACGTGTTCATTCGAATTAGATATTTAGATTTGATATTTGATAATAAAACAATTTGGCCGCCTATTAAAATTCTTTCAAAATTATTTTTATTTAAATAAATTGCTTAAAAAATAGAAGAAAATTACTTTCTTAATATTAATAAAAGTTTCATTATTATATGCAGAAAATTACACAAAATCAAATGCTGTAAATTAAAATATAAACAAAAATTATACTAATGGGTCTGAGTATGAATTGATTTAATTTTGAATAGAATGGGAAAGTTTATTGAACTATGGAAAGATTTTTCTTTACTACAAATTACTGTAATAGTTTGTACAACATTTATATTTAGTTTGATTAGATTTAGCTTAGATCAGAAAGTTATGTGGGAATTCCAGAAATAGAAGTGTAATTTACTTATAAAAACACTATCTTTATTTTTAATCTTTATAATTTTTGTTTTCCTAATGTATTTTTCTAATAAATTGTATTCAATTTTTTTGTTCTAATTTTGACTTTTTCTACTTTATGTCATCCATTTTTCCTTCAATTTGTTTTCAATTTCTAATAACAGTATTCCTAAATTGCTTTACCTTATCTTAATTATATTATTAAATGCTTCCTAGATTTGTTTACCTAATTTTAATCTTCCATAGTATTTTTCGACATTTAATTGAAGACTTACAGGGTATCTGTGCGTCACAGTGCCAATAACTGTCGCGTTCTTTGGACTCCGCTGATCAGGTGGCGGCTCTCTCAGGTGCTTCTTGGGGCACGATGGCCCGGGACCTCATGCTGTTGCATTTAATGATTGCACGCCTTGACTTTGGCAATAAAACAAATTTGTGCCCATAATTTTCGAAATTCAAATATCCAATGCAGCAGTGGAAGTTGCAGCATTGAATGTTGCACCAGTGGCAGCAGAGACGACAACGTTTGGGGCATTGCCAATGCCAATGCCAATGGCCATGTCGACTCTCCGATTTCTGTAAACTCACAGCCACTGTGGCGCAAAAGCCCAATATTCTGGCATAAACTCTGAATATAAAGCTAGTCACTTGAAATTCGGCAGGAACATTAACTTAATTAATATTAAATTTTTATAATTTGCTCTCTTTTTAAATTGCCAATCTAATGCCAATTAATGAAATATTTAAGTTAACAATAAATTAGATACATTCGAGTGAATTTGACGATTATTTTTGCATTTATCTTCACAACTTTTATCTTTGATTCTGCGAAAATTTTTATTTATTTTAAGTCGGTACCCAAAAATAAATACAAGAGCACTCTGATTCGTGACAATATCGGTACACAACTTTAAGCACTTTTATCTTCGAGACTAAAAGAGATAGAGCAAAACAATTGGATGACAATTAGTTTTAGTTTTAACATATAAATATTAAGCTAAATATTTAAAATTTTATTATTTGTTTGTTAATAATTTAAATGTTTTAAATTGTCCTATGTGTCCTACAGTGTTTAAGTGTTGAGATTTAATATAATTTGCATTTTTTTCTCCACTGTACTTGCTTGCAACTTGTTTGCATTGAAAATTTATTGTTACGCAGTTTGGCCACTGAAATGGACGGAGATGGAGTGGTGAAGTTGGTAACTGAGAGTTGGATGCTGTAGATCGGGGTAAAAAGAAGCGTTTTGGCTGCTTGGCCAACGATTTATGGCATTGCTGCAATTGTTGCCAACTGTAAATGCTGCGGCAAACAAGTCAATTGAATTTATTTCGTTTATAAATTGCCTCCGCCAAAGAAAACATGCTTGAGTTGTCTTTGGAGCAGCTGCTTCTCTTCTGGCCAAAACGCTGGAAAGCTCTCTTACTCGACCTGGCCAACGCCTCAAGTGTCAATTGGGCCACTCTGTTGCAAGTTGCCAAGTCGCAAGTTGGCAGGTTGCAAGCTGAGCTGATTGAATGCACACGCGTTGGCAAGACAAATCACTGAGCGATTTGACAGCGTTTGCAACTGCTTGCAATTGCTTCTTCTTTAACTTTGCAAATCTCACAAATCTTTTGCAAATCTCACTAATCTATGCGACTACACTGATAAAAAATAAATAAATAAAATGATGCTTAAATCTCAGAACTAAGAAGTTTGACGTCGAGAACATATATTCAATTTTTTAAGTTATAAAACACTTGTTCCCTAAAAGTAAAATGTTTTTATGGATAATATAAAAAATTTTTATATTTGCCAGACGACAAATATAAGGTTACAAATAATATATTCTTTAATACTCGAGACAAAAACAAAAGCATTGTACAGTTTGTAAATTTATTTTTTATTATGTTTGTTTTATTTTCATATATATATATGTATACACGTTTTTTCTGGTTAGAAATTCGTATAAATATTCTTTTAATATATTATTGTATGCCATAGGAAAAATTCGAATTCGCGATTGATTTCAATTTGAAGTAGCAACTTTATTCAAAGTGTCACGAGAATATAATTGCCCTTTTATTAAAATACAACATATTGATATTTGCGATTTTTTGATAAATATTCTTTATATTTGGTTTTAAATTGTTCTTAGTTTTAAGAATAAAACATATAAGAAGTATTTTCTTGATTTTAAAGGTTGATCTTTGTTCCCAGTGTACAGCCGTAGCAGCTTCTTCTTGGGAGAACAAACATGTCTTCTCTTGATTGTTTTTTTTCTGTCTGTATTTTTTTTTTTTTTTGTTGCAGCTGTGCCACATGCTGTGATTTACGCTTTTTCCGCTTGCTGTTTGTTTGTTTGTTGTCGTGTTTGTTGTTTGTCCGTTTGTGCATTTGTTTGTTGTTGTCGGGCTGTCTAGTTATTGTCGTTGTCGTTGTCGCTGTCGCTGTCGTTGTTTGTTTGCTGCGACCAACCAAAAGTCAACTTGAAACAATTTGCATATGACTCAAATAAAAAATTTGCTTCCTTTCACAAAAACAAAGCCTGGAACTTTCAAATTGCGAGCAACGCACAAAACACATACTCGCACGCACACAAACACATATTACACACATATGCACCATTCACACTCACACAAGTACTCTCGAAAGATTCACTCAAAGATTTATTGTAATATTAGCGCAAAAAAAACCTTTGAATTTCCTTGCCAGCCAAACAAAAGACTTAGGCAACGAACTTGCTTTCACAACACATGTGCCACACACACACACACACTCACACTCAGAGCGCCTCTTAACAAATTATTGATTTATTGCCAAAGAGAGAAATAACCAAACATAATAAAATTATAATAACCCTCACACAAACACATGGATTTCTAGACAAAACCCTAAAATTGAGTTGTAGTCAAAATGTTGATGCCAAAAATATGATGGTATGATTAAATTTATACTCTACAGTTATTTGAAAGAAGGGAATGCTCTCTTCTGTAAGCTCTTGACTTCTGTCCATCTGTCCGAAGCCATCGGATGATATAATTTCATATAATAAGATACTATAATAAGTATAATATAATGTGCAAAATTGGATACGTAATATTACGGTCTAAAGCTGCTTGATTGAAATAACTTATCATTTATAGCGTAAATCACATGTAAATTCCAATACTTTTTCATCCAATTAAAAAAGGATAAAATTTTTTATATGCAAACAGAAGGCACCAAATTTATGTTGATACAAATAAATAATTATCTATATGAGTGATCATTCTATGATCATAATTTTTTTAACATACAAATAATAATATACATACTCATAATAATAAATAACAATACGAAAATACAAAGAAAATCAAAATTTGCAATTAAAAGTTGGGAAAGCAAAACAAACAAGCATTTAATAGAAAATTAAATATTATAATTCTAATATTAGGAGAAAGGTGATTAGGAATAAATTTTAATTGCAAAAATTTGAAAGAAAAGAATTTCTAATTAATATTATTTGAAAGGAAAAAATTCAGGAAAACCAAAAAAAAAGTGTTTTTCTTTAGATTAAACAAAGTATTTTACTTAGTAGCATTTCTTAATTTCTTATTAAGTATGAAGAGCCATCAAAAATACCTGTTTTAATTTTAATTCTAATTACTAACTCCAGGATATCTGCCTAGTCGAACTACTCTTATTTAAAATTTATTTATCTTAGAGTTGACAACGTTTTTTGATCATAAAATACGTGCTTGGGCATATGACCATATATGCATAATGGGTTTATATGTCTGGACATATCAGCCATGTGCATTTTGACATAAAAATGATCTTGGCTTTGCCCCCGGAGGCCATTTTATGGGACGATCATAAAATTGTTAAAGTGCCATACAATTAGTCATGACATTTGTCATAAAACATTCAATCTCAGACGCAGCATTAAAGCTAACTAAATTTATGTTATTCGCTTGCTTGTGTGTAAAAGGAAGAAAAGGAGAGTGAGAAAGACGGAGAGTGTGAGAGAGCGAGAAATAGAATATGAATTGGATTCCTATCTGCATTCTTGTAGGTAGGATAAAAGTTGAGTTGAGTTGAAATTGTGAGGCAACTTTAAAGATTTAACAGCCTCTGTTAATGTTAAGAAACCAATTGTTATATTGATATATTTTCAGATATACAAATACTTAGTTAGATATTAGATATAACTTGAATTTGAAATGAGCTATTAAAATGTTAACTTTTTGTTTGTTTATTTTACAGAACACATTTAAAATTGAATAAATGAGTTGCTAATAAAGCCGAAAGTAAACGTAAGTATTTATTTATTTCAATTCATTAAATTTCTATGGGAGGAAATTTAAGAGCCACATTAAAACAGTAGAGAAATTAATTTTAGTCTTTCGTTGATACGTATTTCATTTTAAAGAAAGCGCTTACAAATTCACATAAATATTATGAAAGTAGACTGCTTTCCATCATTTTTTATTAATTTCTAAATTTTTGATTGAAAAAAATTAAAAAAAAACATTTGGACATGTAGCTCATTTTGTTTAATTGTTTAATAGATATAATCATTCATAAGTGATTTGTCATCAATCATTATTTATATATACAAGTTAGAATAGTTAGTATATTACTTACAAAAGAATGATTGATTTTAAAGTATACATTAAAAATTACGAAACAATCGCTCTTTTTGAGTATGGAAATAAAACTCATAGTCGGAGTTGTCATAGTAAAATCGCTAGTTTAATATATCAGAATTTAGATTAATTAATGATTCTATGTTTTCGGTCACTGGACTCCGAAAATACAAAAGATTCAATTGTTTTGTGATCATCGAAAAAAAAAAATTTTTAATTGTATTCTTGACTTTCCATGTGCAAATTTTACACAAATTCTTAATCTGTAATTAATTTTCTTTTGAAAAATTGTGTGGGAAATTACTGAAATATTACAAATTACTTGTTATTTAATTATTTACGTAATTTTTGTATTATTGTTCAGGATGTTATGCACAACTTTAACTAATTTAAATAATAACACTTGTAGGAATTACAGTGCCTGCCAAAAATCCTTAAAGAAATTGCTTTAATTGATTTCTATCATAATAATTAGTTGCTGTCTATTAAAAACGGTTTTTACAATTTGCATACATTAAACTTGCAGTTGTTGTTCTATCTATTGTAGTCATTATTATGACGGTTGTTGTTGCTATTGTTGCTGTTATTGGTTGGTTGCTGGTTTGTTCGTATGTTGGATGCTGTCACAATGGCAACTGTTGCTCCACAGCATTTTAGAAATGCCAACGAGTGACTTATTGACGCAGCATGATACACGATATTGTGGCAACAATTACACACGACTTAAAACTAGACGATAGATGTGAATAGAAGTATTGATTGATAAATGGATAGATGGATAGTTGGATGGATGGTTGGATGGATGCAACTATGAGGAGTCTACAACAATGATAATGACAATGACAACTTGGTGCGTCAGCTCACGTACGCAATTGCTTTGATGATTGGAAACGAAAGAAAATACCATTCGGCTATTCCAACATTTTCAAAGGCAAACAACAACAACAACAACAACCATAATGCTGTGGTCCGTTGACAACGCCCGTTGCCAGGTTGCCAGGTTGCCAGTATGCCATATCGAAGACATAGCTCCACATACATAGTTCATTGAGGCAACAGACAGGAGTCGGGCAATTTCCACGAAAGTGATTGATTACAATCAAAATGCAGCCAAAGCGATCAATTAAAACGACTGATGATGATCAATTATCGGGTAACGTTGTAGAAATGAAGCTCAAGCAGAAGTTGAAATGAAACGAAGAAGCAGCAACACAAACTGTAGACAACAGAAGTCCCAGTTCCAATTCCAATTCCAAACTATGTGCTATAACTGAAGTCAAGTCATGTGGCAACATAAAGTCGCCGCACTTGATACAAAGTCAAAGCAAAAGTCCACAATGACTTTGCCAATGCAACGAATGCATTAAAATAATCAACATCGTCATCGTTGCTCGTCTGTCTACTGTCCTCTTCTAGCTACTGTCCTCTGTCCTCGGTTTTCTTTCTCATTCTCATTCTCATCATCACGGCTTGTCATTGCCTAGCACAACATGTTGTTGTCGTTGTCGTTGTCGTTGTCATTGTTGCTGCTGTTCTTGCAACAATTTTAACACATCATAAAGCGGCTTAAAGTGTTCGCCCAGCCGCACGCCTTGATCTTTCTCTTCCTCTTTCTGTCGCCAGTCACCGTTTCAGCAGCCTTGAGATTGCCGCCAAGCGAACCTCTTTCTTTCTTTCCCAGCCGCCAGCTGGTTGCTTCCATTACGTAATAGAGGGCGTCACAACCCTCCCGCTCCCCCATCTGTGCTTTGGCTTTTGAAAATGCACAGTCAAAGTTCAACGGACAGAATTATTGACTGATTGGCAGCAAGTGTATTTTGCTTTATATATTTTCCTTTAAAGCCATGCATAATTCATAGCTGATTGGTTGACCGATTGATTGACTGATTGATTGACCGATTGATTGACTGATTGATTGACCGATTGATTGACTGATTGATTGACCGATTGATTTATTGATTGAACTCTTCAGCTCAATAAACATTGATTCTGTTGTACTCTGAAGCTATGCATGACGAATATGTGATTGATTGATTGATTGATGGAATATTTAACTGCTTGATATAAACTGATTAAGCTGGAATATTTATTGACTGAGTTGATAACCAGTTGCAGTTGGGCTATATTGTATGAATGATATGCAGATTTACTGATTGACATCCTGTTGCTTAGTTTTGGTTGGTTTCTTTCAATTCACATCATGTTTTTTTTTATTTTGTGAATAAGTTGATTGATTGACTGACTCATTGAACTATTGAATAAATATTTGATTGAGTAACTGAAGTTGGCTGCATACCTTTCTGAGTATTTTTTACATAGTGAGTAATTGACTAGATGATTAATTTATTGATTGACTGCAAAAAAACATTTTAACAAGTTGCAGTTAATTGATTCAATGCTAGTATTTCCATGCATATTCTGTTCGACTGATGAACTGATTGATCGCAAGATGACTAACTGCTTGACTGAATTTGTTTTTAGTTTATTCTGTCATCAAAATGTGTAATGATTGATCAGTTTACTTACTGATTGATGGAACTATTTTTTGTCTTTCTATGATATTTGTCTTTATTTCTGTTAAAGCATAATGTACATGTCTGATCAATCGATGATTGATTGATTGATATAGTAGGTAGTAGCTTAATAATAATATTAATGTTTAAGTTTAGACTTCTCAAATCATCATCTCATCTCTGTCTTTCTCTCTCTCTCTCTCCCCCTCTCTTTGATTAAATAAAATTGACAATTTAATCAATTATGAATAAAATAAATGCATAAATATTTTGCCTATTTAAATTGCAAGCACTGTGAATTAAGTAATTAAATTAAAAGTTGCACATCATTTGCGTTGAATTAAATGCAAATTGCATTCGTTTGAATTGCAAACCATTTTCCGTTGATCAAAGAGCGCCATCTGGCGTGCAGCAGGAAAAGGAGATGAATTTTGGACTTATTGGCTTTAATTAGATTTGCCTGTTAGCCATCAGCTTTTGGTCGATGCCATTGGCATCTGGTTCATTTATTTAAGCAATGCCAAAGAATCGAATCGCCAACCGTTAGAGACTCTGCCCCAACTGACTTCAGCTGAGTTGTCAATTAAGTCAGCCGCTTGCCACTGGCTGCTGACCAAAAAAGAAGAATAAAAAACACCAATGGGACAGGCAAACAGTCGAGCAAACACGACTTGAAAAATGCCCTGTACTTCATGTGAACAGTGCATGGAATAAATCAAAAAAAGAAATAATGCTCCTCTAACCTGTACTTATTTCATAAAAAATAAAATATAACAATATTAGATATAAATATTTTCTTTTTTATTCTCAATAAATCACGAATTGATAAAAACATTCCTTATACAGAATCATACAGGTCACACCTCTATTTGCTTGTATTCTTATTTATTTTGTATTATCTACACTGTTTAGTATTTACTATATTTAAAAAAAAAAAAATAAAATTTCATTTACGATATGAAAATAAATAAAATCATTCATTTATTACTAGTAAAAAAATAATAAAATAGAATGAAATGCTAAACAATATTGCTAAACAATATAAAACTCGAACTCAATTTTTAAGTGCAGGTTTTAAAAGATGCGACACTGTTAATTAGCATATCAAGACTTCTTACAGAAGCTCTATCTCGCTCACTCTCTCTTGTTCTCACTCTCTCTATCTCGCTCTCACTCTCTATTGAATTTCTTCTGCGAAAAGAAGTAGAAGAAAATTGGCGAGAATTGCGAAAATGCGGCGAAAAACCGGAGCAATAAACAAAGACATCAATTGCCCGTAGGCAGTTTTCATTTTATTATATATATTTTTTTTTTTTTTTTTTTTAAGTTATTTTGCAGTTTGCAACCAGATGCGGGGCCCAATAAATAATAATTCGATGGCAATGGCAAAGAAAACTGGTAAAGCAAATAGCGTAAATGTTGCAAGTACCCAACGAACGTCGTGTGTGTGTTCTTGCCACGGCGACAAATGCAAATGCCAAAGTTGCAAGGTGGCTGTTGAATGTGGCAGGCAGTCAGACAGGGGGGTAGACGGAGGCAGCACACACACACACACACACACACACACGTTCGCCCAGAGACCCAGAGCAATCAATAATTCGAAAATCCAACAGCAGCCGCCTGTTTAGAGATGGCAATGGCAATGGCCAACAGGAAGGAATTGTTATTTTTCACAGAATCGACCAATAAATACCCTCATAGAAGAATAAAACTAGATAGCAAACAACAAAAAATAAATAATTCCCCTAGATTTTCAACTCAAGCATATTAGCATGTGCAGTGAGAAGTGATTTTGGAAACTATAATACCCCATGTAAGTGTAGTTAAACCTGTTCCACAATGTTCCACCCAACGGGCCGCACATTACGCGACTTGGCAGTGTTGTATCCTTTTGAACGCAACGCACATAGAGTCAAGAGTTACAGCAGCGGTGGGCAAAATGTTGAAGCCAAAAGGAGAAGCAACTACAGGCGGAGAAGAAGAAGAAGTTGCGGCTTTAAAAATAGCCACAGACCCAACAAAACAAACAAGTCACGGCCAGAATCATGGCCCAGGCCATGGCCAAAGCCAAGCAGTTAGAGAATGAAAGAGATAGACACACACACACACGCACACACTAACGCACACACACACACACATAACAGTGGTAGGGGAGGGAGAGAGGGGGAAAAGTATAGGAATGTAGCAATCGGCTTTCAATGTTTCATGTGCACAAATCAAATAAAATTCCTGTTTCTCTTGGCCAGTTTGGCGCATTAAAATCCCCGCCTGACGCTGATTGAAAAACGAAAAAAATCAATAAAAAAACAATTACAAATAAATAAGGTGGCAACACTGCACTCGAAGATGTTCTGTATTTAATACGATATTATGATAAGAGTATGCTTTCTCAATAACCATTTGATAGCAATCAAAAGCTGTAATAACGTGTTCCAAGGCCATGGAACAGAATGTCGATATGTTAAGTCACTGTTAGCAGTTATGCTAGGTTACTGTTAGATATATATTTTTTTTTTTAATCAAAGCCAATTTCTGCAAGTTAGTTTTACTTGCAAATAATAGCAATAAAACTTAACAACTAGTTTAATATCCCCAAAAATTTCATTTTGAATATTCTTTTTCCTATCAGTTTATTTATAAATTTAGATTTGTATTTTAAAGCCACTTTCAGCATTTTATTTTAATTTATGCAACTGTTCTAAGTTGATGCTAAGTTTTTAAATAATTATATTTAAAAAATTTAAATAATACGAAAAAACTAACTTAGATCGGTTCCTATTCGAAAACTGAAAACTCTTCAAGATCAAAAACTTAACAATAAAGATGTGAACTGGTCAGTTGCACAACAAAAAATGAAATTTTTACTTATTATGAAGTTCTAACATTTGAGTAATTAATGTTTAAGTTCATTAATAGACTACAGATTATATCTGTTATGTCTAATACATTTAAATGGAACTCGCTTCTGATAGACATATTGGTATAACATCTGCAATATAATAAGTATTCAAATTTTAAAATAAATATATAAATGTTTTTATAATCGTCAAAACATCGTCAAACAATCGTCGAAATGCATCAGGATTAAAGATAATTTGATGATATATACACATAAAATAGTTAAATTATTTTTTTGTCTAACTCGAATACATAATTTACCCTCTACAAGTAGATGGACAACAACGGTTAGCGCTAGTAAAGGTAGTAAAGATTGTAATAATAATAATAGTAATGAAGAAAAAGAATTGCAAACCGGAATTTCCTGATCCTGTTGTCTGTGGCCCAACTGCGATTCCTTTGCTGCAGATTTCTTTTGCTTTTGTACATCTTTTTCTCCTTTTTTTTTTATAAAGTTTATTGCAGACGTTCTTCGCGCTTCGTTCTTCGGCTAACAGAACTCAACGCCTACCAAGGTCTATGTAAGGCATTGGGTTTGGTTCTTTTTATTGCCCCCCTTATTTTTGTCTTTCCGTTTTATGCTAAGACTGTCACTAGTTGAGGTTCCGTTGTTGTTTGTTGTCCCTTTTCGCTTTCGCAGTTGTTTTGGCCAAGATTGTGTTTTGCATAAACCTTTACAGCTGGTTTTCAGGATATTGTACTTGCTTGTAATGCCCTGTAAATTCATAAGAGCGAGCGTAATGATTTATTATAATGCATGTTGATTTGTCATGTGCCGATAAATCGAATTAAAAATATCTAGTTTTTCGAAATTCCTTCTTTTTTTTTTAAATTATGAAAAATATGCGCTGTTATGTTGGAGAATTTAATTTTTCAATTTGAATGCAGAATCATGCAATCAATCAATCATAATATAATTTAAATTGAGTAAGGGAATTAGTTTGCAGTTCTTCACAACCGTCAATAATTATAATTAATTTTTTACATGGTGATTCTCTATGGGAAAGTGGAAAAATATTAGGAATTTTGTTAATTTCAAATTTGTTTATTTAGATATTTTTGTTATCAATTTAGAATTCCCTATAACAATATTTCTAGCTTTGATTTCCTTATTTTGAATACCGTGTTAAATGGTTCCAAGTTTAATTTCCAAATTTTTTTTTTTAACTTTTTAGGGAATGTTGTTGATTATGGCTTTATCTTATTATAAATAATTAAATGATTATACCATACAATTAAATCTGTATTTACTGTAATATATTGCGTGGCGCCTTGTCTATAAACTCATTAAAATCTTCGGTTATGTGTTTGAAATACGATTTAAGTTGCGATGTGAGTCCTAATAACATTTCTCTTATTTCCATTCTTAGGTATTGCCTTTTTTTTCTAATTTTTATTTCCCAGTAATATTATGCCTAATTTTGGCTTTTCCAAATTTCTATTTATCCATTATTTTGTTCCTAATTTTGTTTGTTGAATTTCCTGGTTCATAGAATTTCTATTTTCTCTTCCTAAATGTTTTTCTTATTTTTTTTTTATTCTACATTTTTCTATTTCATCTTTGTTATAGTTTTTGTTCCTTCGCAAATATTCGGACTTTGTATGAGTTAACTTACAGGGTATATGCTGGTCGAGCATGCTCTGCTTATATATTTGCAATTGATTTGATGTGCAACTAACAGCATACTTTGCTGCCTGATCATTGTCTGTTAATCTATTCAATCAACGTAATTTGATGACTCTTTAGCAGCTGCGTCGGCGTCGGCGTTGACGTCAGCGTCGGCTTTGGCGTCAGCAGCAGCAGCAGCAGCAGCTGCATCGTCAATTAATACGATTATCATGCAGATTAATTGCCCAGGCAATATGAATGCAATTAATGTTATGATATTGAGATGCTTGTGCTTTTCCTACCGGATTTTGCCATCATTCCTCATCTCGCATAATTGTCTAACTGCCAGCTGCCTCTTGCCTCTTGCCACCTGCCACCTGCCACGTGCTGTTGCTGCCTTCTGGCAACGGTGTGAATTGCCCGATTCTGAATGACAACTTGACCAACGTCTCGATCATCATTCAACTCGCACTCACTCAGTTGGTGGCGCTTGTTGAAGCTGCAACTTAGTGTGTAGCAAGTGGCAAGTTGTAAGTTGCAAGTGGCTAGCTGCAAGCTGCAAGTAGCGAGTTGAAGAATTCTATCGCATCATCCGTTCAACTGCTGGCACTTTATAATCTTATAATATCACAATTACGACCAAGTCATCCGACAATTCCTCACTCTTCATTTGGTAATTAATCAATTTGATTGCATTTAACATTTGATTAACACAACTGTACAATGTACACCCCACTGCAAATAAAAGTTAAAAACTATAGCCATTAATCCGCACATGTCCAGCTGAAACTGAGCGAACTGTTTATGATGCTTAGCACAAACAGATTAATCATAAACTCGTCAAAAAAATGGACGTAATAATTTCGAAAGCATTTCTATTTAAATTGGAGCATTTAATTTAGTTAAAAGAAAAAATATTTATATGCAAATCATGTTAATTAAGTAATTGTTCTAAATATCTAAATAAATTAAGATATAATTAGTTATTTCGAACAAAAGTTACATTAAAAATAAAAAGAAAACTTTTCAACATTTTTTAAAATGTTTTAAATGGAATTTACTAAAACTCTTTCTTTATGATATTTTCAAAGATCTTATTAAATGGTTTGATTAAAAATTTGTTGAGATTTATGAGAATTACTCATAAATCTTCACATTTATACTAACAACGTTAGCTCGATTTTGTTTCTTTTTTGCATTTCTTACCTGTTTCAGTGTCGGTTTCTAAATTTAGTTATAATTCTGTATATATATATTTAAACAAATGTTTATAAGTACATTTTTATCTCGTTGTTTTGCAAATTGCGTGGTAAATATTTGCGTAAATTTTACGTGCAAACAATATAAAATCTCAGATTAGAATTACGAAGAAAAAGAAGAGACTAATGAATAAAAGGAAGAAGCCATCAAAACAGAAAATGCTTCGCATGCGTCACATTCTGTTAACAAATTGAATTCGCACATGAAATATGGAAATTATCATATGTATAGTAAGCATGTGTAGACATATTTATGTGCTTAACTGTTATTCAAATACAAAACGACGATATTGGCCCAGTGTTGTTCTTGTTGTCGTTAAGAGATAAATAAACCTGACCAGAAAAATGCATGAATTGCATTTCGAGTGCGATTTAATGAGTTTGAGCTTGAAAAAAATGAGAAAAAATTTTGCAAAAATATAAGAGAAGAGAAAAGAGGAGACAAGAGGAGAAGAGAGAAAAAGAGACAACCAGGGTGTTAGACAAAGTTCAGGCATTCAAAATCATATTTTATGGACAAAAAACAGAAAAAAAAAGCAAGAGCGAGATAAAAGATATTCAGGATGGCAGAAGAAGACGAAGAGACTAATAAAAAGCCATTAAGGCAAGTTCAGGCAGGTCATGTGACTCAGAGAAGAGAGTCTTCCAAACAGTCTGGCGTGTCTCTAAGCGAATCTTCTGGCTCGTCTTCTGCCTTGTTTCTCTTTATATTCTTAAGGCTCAGGATCATAAATCAACGAAATTAGAAATGGCATCAACACTAACAGCAAATCTTCTTATGACGCTGCTTCTTAGTCTTTTATTCCTGCCTGCCCGGCAAATGCAATTTTGAAATATTTTTCGAACACGCCCCAAAGAAAAAAAAAACGCTGGAAGAATTCACAGACAACGATGTTGATGTTCATATTAAATAAATGAGAAGAAGCAGCAGCAACAGAAGAAGAAGCGAGATGCTGTCTGGCGTCTCGTCTGCCTTGTCTTCGTCTTGCCTCTTTTCACTTCCCTTGTCAGCTTTCTGACGCCCTTTGTGTTATTGCTCCTTTTTTTAGGCAGACTTTGCTCCTTCTTACCGTTTGCATGCAAGGCATGCCACAAAATGTTGCCTGTTATGATGAAGAACCAACTTAAGCTGTGTGGCCCCTCCTCCCCCTCCCCGCAGCACCTTGACGCCCTCTAGCGGCGCGAAAAGCAACTGTATTTGAAAAGGAAAAGGGAGAAACCAGTTTTCGGTTTTCAGTTTTATTTTATACACTTTTGCAGAAGGTTAGGGTATTATACGTTTTTCAATGAATATGTTTCGCATTGCCGGAGAAGTCAACGACCCCTTAAAGTATATATATTCTTGAACAAATCAAGAAGCTGAGTCGATGTTCTTCTGTGCGTCTATGGATATTCAAACTGGATTCACAGTATCTAACCGATAGTGATAAAACTTTACATATATTAGAGTCGAGCGGATCGAATCACTTTGTCTTATAACCTGTAAAAATCATTGTTGTTTTTTATGATATCTCAATAAATCTTACAGAATCTGCATTTGATATTATAATAATAATAACCTATACACATAGGTTCTTAACAACTTTGGAACGCTCGCCCGAAAATCAAACTTTAATATGAAAATTTTATAATTGTTTTTTGAGATATTTAAAGCGATCTTATAGAATGTAAGTTATATACCTACAATCCTATTAAATTGTAATTAAATCAGTATAAAATACCATTTTTGTAGCTGACATAGAAACAATCGATCAAAAATTTATATTCAATACGAAACATTTTTTTTTTTTATGAAATATCTCTAGAAATCTGTAAGATGTTTAATATAAAATTTGGTTGGAATTGGATTGCTATATAGAATATCACAGAATCGTCATAACGAAAGTAAAGTTTATTATATTTTTATTATTTTATGTAAATTTTTTTAATTTTACTACAGAAATCTTCTGTGTTTTTATTTTAAGATATCTAAACAGTTTCAGTCTCAGGCACTCAAAGTAAATTTGGTTAACATTGGTCATATTTTAACATATCCGTCGAAAGTTAAGGTTTCGAATGAATTTGTTTTTTTAGATAACGCAACCAATCTATAAGCTAGAGTATTTGTATTGTCATTTAAACTCCGAACAAGTTTGTTTATAGTTCACATGGTATCATATCATATATGATATCATTTGAATCTGGAAAAAAATCGACTCTGTAAGGGTATTAAATGCTCAGCTTGTGGATGCTCAACTTTTTTTTATTGTTTCTTCTCCTTTTTTTTCTCTTTATCCCATTGTTCTTTTTTTTTTTTTGCTTGTAAACTCAACTTCATTTTCCTTTTTGGAATTTGCATTGATTTTTGTTATAGTTTATTTATATATATATGTGTGTATATATATATATATATATATGTCTGCTTTAACTGCGTCTTCCTCTTTCTTCATCTTGTCTGTTCTTTTGTGGTCTATGTTGCAACTCCTCCAAACAATTTTCATTGCAACTTCCATTGCTTCCTCTGTTAATATCGAAGAATCGAAAGACAGAAGTAATGTATTGATTATTAATAGAAATTGTGTTACCAATATATGAAAGTCTCATTAGGTTTTTGATTTAAATTAAATTCATAGCAATACTGGTTGTTCTTCGCTAAGTTTTTCGCATTTATTAATTCCACATTATTCACAAATCGAGTGATGTTATTAATGTGGATAGTGTTAATAATGATGACCAATAATATTTGCAAATAAAATTGGGTCAAGTGAATGGCAACAATGGCCGGAACACCACGTAATGCCATCCATATAGATATCGAAAACAATCCATCTAACCGTCTAACTATTTATCTATCTATCTGTCTATGAAGCTACCTGCCATCTATATCTATATGTATTCGTGTATCTATCTTTATCCTATGCTTGTATTGGGAATATGCTAATCAAATATGCGTGTTCATTTGTAGAGAATCAAATTAAATAGAATCGAATTGAATGAATCGTTCAGCACTCAACTGTAAATGTTGTACAATAATAAAAAGAAATTATTTGTTAAAAAAAAAAAATAGAAAACAGATAAAAAAAACAATGCACAATTGCCTATTAGCATAATGATGCCATAAAGCAGAAGAGCGTTGGTAAGCGAGAAGGGGGATTAAGGAGGCTATATACACAGGAAAAAAATCGGGGAAAAAATTAATTTAATACGTTTAAATAAACGCTCGATTTTTCTCAAAAATATATAATGACTTTTATTGTTCTGGAAGAACTTTTGATTTATTTCAACTAATTTAAGATTATTTTGCACCTAAAATATATATATATATTTTTTCAAGCTTAAAATTAACTTAAAAATGAGAATGTTTTCCGCTGAAAACATGTAAATTTTAAAGTATGTGCTAAGGATTTGCTTTTGGTTGTTTGATTTAGTTTTGTAGTAAATAATTAGCTTATCAGGAAAATTTACTCTTATTAAATAATATATATACAATATATATATTTTTTTTGCCTACTTAAGTAAACTTAACAGGGTATAATATAAGATTAAATAAAATTAAATATGATATTGTTTTCTAAAAAAAATAGGTTCATTCTGGGATAAGTTTGAGATTTGTTTGTTTACTCAAATTAGTATTTTTTATTTAATGATATTCGGAATTGTGAAAATCGAATATGAAATGAGATTTATGAAATGTTAAATTCCGACAGTTTTTGTTCTTGAATATACTCTGTTTAAGTATGGAAATCATGTGCTTAGAAAAACATGCTAAATTACCTGAATTTTGAGCATTAATTGTAGATAGGGTTATTTTTTTTTACAGTGTAGGCATTTGCAAAGGAATGTGACAATGGCTAGAGAATGAACATGCCAAACATGTGCCCAACTAGCTACAGGTATGATCCGACTCTGCCCCCTTCCCCCCTCTCTGTTTCTGCTCCCCTCCCTGCCCTCTCCTTGCTCTGCTCTTCCCCACTTCTACATTTGCTTAGGTTCGTTTTTTGCACTTTGTCTCTCTCTTTAACAAAGACCAAAATGTTCTCTATGCGTCGTTTCATTTTATGACAATTAACACGACCATTTCTACTTATCTCTCTCTCTCTCTCGCTCTCTCACTCACTGTTGCTTGCTGTCTCTTTCTGGCCATATATGGTGTGGTTTCAGGAGCTGGAGATGGGTGGGGGAATGTCTAGTAATTGCATATGGGACTTTAACTGGAGGTCTCTGAGCTCGAGCCGCTCTTATATGGCGTAATAAAGTGACGTCTATGCGTCAAGCGTTGTCAGTCTCATTGCCACCTTTGGTGTCTGTGTATAGGTGAGTGTGTGTGTGTGTGTGTGTGTGTATGGATACTCACGTTACAGCTATGCGTAGACAGGTAACCATTTGTTTTCTTTGTCTTTTACTGTTTGTTGTTTAGCTTCAGCACTTTTATTTACACATTATTTAGCGTAATTCTCAGCTCTTTGTCTCCCTGCCTCTCTTTCTTTCTTTCTCTTCACTATGCTGCATTCTTCTCTGCTCTGTTTCTTACAATGCGCTAAGAAATTGCATAAGCAGAACAACATAAATAAAAATCTGATTACATAACTCACTGTCGATCATATGACAATGAAGAACTTTTAACATGGTTATGTTATATGTCGGTTATGTTCTTATGTTAATTACAGGAAATTGCATTCTTTTAAGAGTCAAACTTAAATTGTTGGCTTGTGACTTATTATGTTGTTCATTTTTGTTTGTCAAAGTCCAAAATAATATATAGGACATGTGGTTTGGCCATGGCTGTGATATATCAGTCAGCCAGTCATATATAGATTTTTTATTTGGTCGGAAATGTTAAATTGCTTTTAGTTCTTAAAATTTATTGTTATTAATATACTATATTAATTATAATACATAATTATTTTATAATATATTAA
This sequence comes from Drosophila sp. st01m, assembly GCA_018901795.1. Classification (NCBI taxonomy): domain Eukaryota; kingdom Metazoa; phylum Arthropoda; class Insecta; order Diptera; family Drosophilidae; genus Drosophila; species Drosophila sp. st01m. The sequence continues at coordinate 5,351,569 of JAEIFG010000706.1, read as the reverse complement.
ATTATTAACCTATTGAACTATTTATTATTATGATATTTTACTATGATGTTTTTATATTATTATTTTACTTTATTCACGACTCTTCTCATAAGAATGTAAATCAGTTTTTTTTTTTTTTTTAAACTATTCGGCGAATATATAGAAGAAACAATATTCGTATGTAACTCAAAAGCAAAAGGAAATTTAAATCGTTCAAAGATTGATCGATATCTTGTTTTCTTTGAGTAGCTAAAATAAAAGTATCTCAAGATGCAGAACTCTATGAAATGAAATTAAGCTGTCAAACGTTTGTGTACTGCAGAAACACGTTAAATTGCGAAGGAAATATCATATTAAATAGGTGTATATGTTGATTTATGTTGCAATGAGCGGCTAAACAGCTGATTGGCTGTGGCATGTCACATGCCACATGCCACATGCCGCAGGCAACATTCAACAGACAACTGTCAATATGTGTACTTATGTACATACAATGTTGCATAGACGGCGCGTGGCAGCCTCTGGTTAAATGGTCGGCCGGTTGGACTTGACTCAATTCGTCATTTAAATGATGCAGCAGCACTTAGCTCAAGATCAACTCAAATTGCAACTGCAACACTGCAACGGCCGAGTCAGCAACAGCGCACAGTGGAACAAATTTATGAGTATTCTTTTTTTAAATATAACTACATTTTTTTTTTTTTGCTTTCTAACTATTTAAAATACAATTTATAGTTTCTTTTGAAAGAAATCGAATTTGACAAACAGCAGTCACGAATTAGTTGTGCATTTTATATTCTTTACCTTCTTATCTTTGAAGGCAGCAAAATGTCTCATTAAAATGGATTTACTTAGACTTGAAACATTTCATTAAAAAATTATTTATTTTATGAAAAATACCTAAAGCTATTATATTAAGTATTATTTCAAGAGCTTTGTTTGGTTAAAAACTTTGAGCTTCAAAAAAGATTAATCTGATAAGTTTGACATTAAAACTTTTAATTAAAATAAGTTTGACAAACGATGATTACAACTAAAGAATCGGTTACTTATCGATTTGAATAATTCCGCTATCAGTATAAAAAATATGCTTTATTCTGTTTAATATTTCATTTAGGCCTATTAGTTTCAATCGATTGCATTTTCGATTACGGCTTTAGTTCCTGGAAAAGTTTATGCAAATTTCTAAATCGAAATTTGGAAGTTATATAGGGAAATTTACGAAATTGTTCCACTGTCCAGCGTGAGCGGAACAACGACTGGCAACGGGCGAGGAACGTGCCAAGCCAAATTAATTGCTTCGTTAGATGGGCAGCATTCAATGTATGGCAACAGTTGCTCGTGTTGCAACCATGTGGCATTTGCCTCCCCGTGTGCGTGTGTGTGTGTGTGTGTGTGTGTGTGTATTAGGGTGAATCGTTTTTTCCCAACAAAAAAATATCTTTTTAAAGTCTATTTCGTAATCTGTGTTTAATTATAAAAAATTTAAACTCGAATGCGAAAGCTCTTATCTAAATTCCAGGCCTTCTTATTAAAAATTTATACATTTATATTTTTTATATTATTAGTGTATTATTTTAATAGCAAATCTTTAGAATTTTTAGTTCGATGCTGACAAAATTGATATCAAAAGTCTTTTTACGAGCTGGACTTTATAATTTCATAGACTGAATAGCACCAATTGTTCTTAAAAAATAAATGACAAAAATTAAATAAAGATAGAAATTTGTATTAGAATTATGGTTTCTTGTTGAGATTGTCTGAGATTTGAACTTAGATATCAAATTGGGGCTATAATTTTTCAATTTACTTTTTAATTCATATAAATTGAGACACCCTACTGTGTGTGTTGACCGTGTGGCATAGAACCGCTTTGGCTATTTTTTACACTTCCGCCAGCAATTGGCTCAGACACAGCCCAGCAGCGATTGACAAATTTCCAAATGCCATTAAGAAGGCGTTGCATGCAACATCAGCTGCAGCAACAGCAACAGCAGCAACTACAACAACAACAACAACAACAACGGCCAAACAGGTAGCAATAACCGGGCTACCAGGCTACTTACAACTTGGTCTTGATATTGCACTTGGTCTTGTGTGTTGTGTGTTGCATGCCACCGCTGGCGTTTGCAATTACGCGAGTCGCACTAAATCACTAACAACAACAACAACAAATAAATTTATGAAAAGAAATTATAAAATGGAAAAATATAAAATAGCTGAAAAGCTGAAATATTTCATTTGTTTGCCAAGTTTTTGACAATCAACTTTTGCCGTTTATAACTTTATCTTTTGCTGTCGCTCTGTCGCTGCTCTGCCGCTGCTCTGCCGCGATAAGCATCGACTGCAATCTGCAACAATCTGTGGCATTCCAGTTGCCTCGTCTGCGCCTCGTTATTGGCTGCTTAATTAATGATGCAGGTGGCGCTGCTAACAAGTGCAACAAAAACACACACACACACACACACACACTCCGTCGCACACACACTTGAAGATCTTAACACTTTGTTAATGCACTATCTGTAAGGCGCTGACACGCCCCTTATGTCTGATTTGAACTTTCTCAAAATTGCAATCAACTGTTGAAATCGATAGGGGGCGTGTTTAGCTACACTGACAGATGAAAAAGGGTCTAAAATCCAGAAACTTTGAATTCTAGTCAAAAAAAAGATGAGTCGGAAAAATAAAATTCTCGGTGCCGAGTTCCTATCAATAATTCCTATATTTTTTAAGAGCACAAGTATAATTTTAAGAAATATATACTCTAAAAAAAAATAGTCAGTTATAAAATTTATATATTTTTATATTGTTCTATTTAGATAAATACACATTTCGTATGGTTCTGAAAATTTATAAATTATCCTTTTATATGTTTATCCCCGAACACCAAGATACCGAACATTTTCTTTGAATTTTAAATTCATGTATTTTTTAAATTTTTATACTTGTATTAAAATCTTCGATTTCATTATATTCTTAAAATTTTTAATATAATCTTAAATTGATCTTATTGAAAATGATATTCTTGATTTGAGAAGTTGATCTTTTCAGTGTACTTTCTTCCCTTTCAACTCTTTGCATCCTTCATCTTTGTCTTCTTAATTCTTCTTGCTCTTCTCTTCTCTTCTCTGTCATCGCTTCTTCATCAGCTTTGTGAGTGGCTGCCATATCTGTTTGAAGACCCTCAACCCACCCTCACATAAATAAGACAAGAAGCTGAAAAGCAATTGTATAGCCATAAGCCGGACTAGCTAATACCCTTTAGTAATGCGTTAGATATAATAAAGTTTATGCCATAAGCTCTGTATATGTTAGAAGCGTAGTTCCTTGAGATCATATAACACATTATGTTTCCAAAAAAGAACACTCCATTATAAGATATCAAAAAATTGCTTTGAAAAAGAAACGTATGCTTGATTTTCTGATGCTTAAACAGTTTATTTTCTGAAATGTCCAAAAAATCATAACTTAATTTCCTGACTCTATAAATATTCTGAAAGAATCATTCTTTTATTTAATTATGGGCTTTTTGTATATTTATATTGCAGTTTACATAATATTCTTTAATATAATAAGCCTTTTAAGTGATCAGTTCCTTGAGGCTATCTACACAGTTCCTCTTACAAAATTCGATTAACTTAAAAATAAAACTGTAAACTTCGAGACATAATTTTCTGCTTTAGTGGGTTATAGAATGTATCACTATATTTCTGAGCACTATATTTCTTGTGCTGTTTTGCAAATTTTATTTAATTATTTCCCTTACCCATTCATACTTGAATTGCAGGGTATCTCTATCTAGTTATCTGCAATTACTTAACAGATTTGTGATTACATTTAAGAGGAATTTATAGCCCAATCACACATAAACTGTGAATGCGAATTGAAAACACTGTGTGGAAGCATAAGCATGTTATTTATCATCCAATTCTTCCATGTACATTCCACATTTAGTTCTGAGTCTGTTTAGACTTGACGGCAATTTATCGGACAAGTATTATACTAAAGATTCCTCAATTACCTGAGTTGGTAATTCACGGGGTAACGGGTTTGAAACCCAGATTGCATTGATAAATAAGCAATTGAATCTTTGGTAATAATAATAAGAATCTCAGAGATCAATATTTACTGGATTTTATATGAGTAAACACGTTCAGTCTGGTATATTTCAGATGTTAGATTCAATAAATTAATACAAATTGATATTTTTGGTTTCGATCGCAGTTACTTGTCTTAAATACTTTTTATTATTAGATAATTAATAAAGATTTAGATATCAAAATTATCCTGAATATAAACAAGTTAAATACGTTTAGTCTGGCATATATCATATGTAATATTTCATATTACTTATAAATATATATATATGTATTTTTCCAAATAACTTGTCTTAAATTTATAGTTATTTTTGGATAATTTACACTTGTACATGAATATGTAATATCTTTTCTATAAACTTGCTTATCTTAAGTATGTATTTATATTTAACTTAAATGCTTTCTTTGCTGGTTAGTTTTAATAGAAGCATCTACAAGATTTCTAAACCAAAAAGTTTAAATAAAATCGCAATGAATCAACTTTCGTAATAAGAAAGGCCAAAGGGCCTTTCTTTCGTAAAGTCTTTCTTCTGGTTAGACATCTTTGAGGAACTTATTCAGAAAGTGTCTACAGTAAGAAAAGAATCACATACAAATGTCATCCTTTTGTTAAATATTTAGTTAAGTGTAGCCAGCTCTGGAGGATTTGCATATAAAATGTTGTTCAGGCCTCAGACAAAGATCCAAAAATAGTTATCAATGCCAGACTTTGCCAAAAAATAAGAAAATATAAACAAATAATAATAATAATGTATGATAAAAATATCCAAAAATTGTAAAATGGAATCGATTTAAAAACGCAATCTGCTTCGCCCTTTATTTTCGACACAAAAGCAACTATGATATAATTCACAAAATATTGACAACAAAAGGGGGGAAGAAAATAGAAGCAACAAATGATGATGGTCATAATGATGTTGTTGATGAAGATGCTTAAGATGTTTCTAAATATATTGGCAAATAGGTTTAAATAACTTTAAATCATAGCGCAAATTGTAATACCGCAGCGAATGGGATTAAAATGGGCTTCATTTATAATATAATGTGATATGTTATGCTATGCTATCTGATTGGAATTGGATTGGGAAGAGGTTGACAAATGTCAACGGCCAGATTGCCGCCCCAAAACAAAAACAAATACCAAACAATAGACAAGACATTCGAAAATTGTATTGTTACAAATATTGTTTTATCTTTTTATTTTTGTTAGCAACAAAAGCTAAAAGAGGCAGAGAGTCGACGGAAGAAAGGGAGAGCGAGAGAGGGCAGAGACCTGTCGCGTCTTTATCAAAGTCGTACGGTACTTTAAGTTAAAAAATTTATAAAACCAAGAAGAAGCCAAAAGCCTAAAGAAGTTTTGCCCCAAAGTTCATGTGTCAGTTCGGAAAAGACAAAAATCGATTGGCCAACAGTTTGAAGAGGGCATCGATGGGATTGGAGAAGGTTATAGAACTGGCAGTTTTTTCTCTTCATCTTCTTCTTTTTCTTATTTGTTGATTTGTGTCGACCTTTTTTTTTGGGGGGACTTTTATTTATGTTTTTCTTCACGCTTCACCGTTAAGCTAACTGCACATTTGCTTTGTCTGCTTATTGGCGCTTATTGTTTTAGTTGATCTTTGAAATGATTTGTTTTCCTCCACCAAAACCCCCCTCCCCCTACTCCCCTTCCCCATCCAATCACTACTTTAACAAAGTTGCCTCAATGTTTTAATTATAGTCAGAAGAAAGAATCGTTAGTTGACATTTGACATTCGATTTGGCTGACAGCTTTGCAGCACCTTTCTAGATAGTTTGCCATACTACTTACAAGTAATTAATATAATATTATACACACCTTTTGTTTCCAAAAATAGACTACACTAAATCACAAAGAATGGTCCGTAATGAGCCCAATAGTGGAGCGATAACCATTTAAAACATATTAATATTTAAATGTTCTGCATATTACTCAAAATCTAGTCAAAGAACTGTTGGATATTGAATTGTGTGAATCGGTCTATAGATTTATGGTTTCCAGTTATTAATAGTGTTGAAATGTTTTAAATTTGTTGTAATTATCTGAGACATGTAACAAATTGTGGAATAAAGCAAGAATGAACGTAATAAAATGCTTAAATTCAACGCAATTTATTTTCAACTTAAATTAAAATTCTAGCTCAAATAACTGAGAAACTTTAAGAGGTTGAGTTCTGAAATTTGGAAATTTAACTGCAGCTTAGTTTTATTTTCAGTAATAGTTTATTAAAATTGGTCACTTGCATAAAATATGCTTACAATTTTTTTAAATAAATTGCAACTAACAAATATATTTATATTTATTATTTATTGTTATAAATATTGAACAATTCAAACAATTCCATTTATAAAGTCACCAACAGTCTTCCCTAGGACCCTAGCCGAAATAACCCAGCGACTCAAAGAGCTAGAGCTTTGAAATTGGCTAACCAGATGCTCTTGACATAATTATGAAGAAAAATTAAATGAAGTTATTTTTCACATTGGGAAATTAAATGGATATTTTCTACCATAGAAAAATAATTGTACGAGAGAAAGACAGCAAAAAGTATAATTTTAATCCCATCCTCAATGTCTTACTAATTATAAGACCTAGAGTTACAAAATTTGGTAAACAGATTCTCTTTATTTAATTAGAGAGCATATTTGTTTTTAAGTTTATGGAGCTTAACGGACTCAATTTCTCTTTCTTTGAACCCATCTCAAAAACCTCAGGAACTAAAAGAGCTAGATGTATGAAACTTGGTACCTAAATTCTTTTCAATTAACTAGGTGTAAAATGCATTTTTTTTTTTATTTTATGAATTTCTACAAAGTGAGCATTAAAATTACAAGTTGATTGGGAACTTGATTAAAATATACAATGCCTGAAAAAATGAACAAGAATAATGGAGTACAGCACTATTAAAGTCAAATCGTACATAAATCGGAAGATATAAGAGGTCGCCTGGAAAATTGTAGTTTATCGACACACGCATAAAAAATGCCAACTAAATTTGTCTGAAATTTAGTTTTAATTGCCAAAATTGAGTATAAAAATCGCAGAGTTCGATCTATAACTAGTCATAAAATGAAGCTTGCTTATGACTTAAATCGTAATTATTTTTTTTTTATGGTGATAACGATTAGGAGCACAGTTGAGGTGCATTTGAATTTGAATTGAATTGGTAGCAGGTGGCCTGGTACAGTTGTGTCGCAATCTGACTAATGAATTGATAACACAATTGCAATTTCAACTGCACACCTCATCCCCTCCCCCTCCCTCTCCCCCCACAACACCTTGCGTCCTCATTGATGCCACAATTGGACGTAGTTTGCGGCCTGGAAACCGTTTTAATGAGCCATCAAACTCAACAGCAGCAGAAGCCGCCTAATCCTTGTTTATGTTTATGACGTCTGAGCAAGCATCTTCAGCCTCCAACTGTGGCAAGTGGCAAGTTGCAAGTTGCAAGTAGTAAGTAGCCTATACACTGCACACAAGAACCAACTTCTTTAATTCAGAACAATAATCTTATATTTTTTGTTAGTCAAATTCAAATTTTAAGACCAAATTACTTCTATTAAAAATATCATTATAATAATGTCGCAGTTTTTACTATAAACATTTTTTTGAAAACTTTCAAAATGTTATATTTTTATGTAAAACCAATTGTTTTTCAGTTGAATTTAAATTAATGGCGAGTTCAAATCACTCTCTTGGCAGGAAAAAAATAATTCAAACGAATCTTAATAAACATTTCTTGTCCGAACAAAATGTATATATATCAAAATAATACGACAATAAGAAATATACAATTTTGTAAACTGACTTATTTTGTTTGATTATTTTAAAGCGAATTTTGAATAAAAATTAGAATGGGATTTTGGTCTTAGTTGAAATGATCTTAAAACCAGAATGTGCATTCGATCTTTAAGAATTTTTGTACTCTTATTTTTCAGAATAAATTTTTGATTTTATAAGCTCTTCGTTTTGAACAGTGTAGCAAGTAACAGGCACAGCGAGTTGCATTACGCACCTGAGACTGTGCGGAGTGTTAAGTGGAGATTTCGCCCCCAACCTCCATTTTCCGACATCTCCAAGTGCGCACTTCCCCCCATGCAAGTGAAATTTATGCAAATGGTTAACAATTCGATTCCTTTTTTTGTTCTTGTTTTTTTTTTTTATTTGCTTTTTTCTTCATTTTGCGCAATTACCCGACCACCGAAATGGTCAACAACGAGGAGGCAACGTTGCGGCGGCATCACCTGCTGTGGCATTCGATTGAACTCAAGTGTGCCAGTTACGCCGGACAGGCGGTAAACCGGACGAGGTGACGCACAGAGACGGAGACAGAGACCGAGATAGAGATAGAGATAGAGATAGAGACAGACACAGACACGTGACGCATGCCACAGCGGGTGGGGGCATTCAACAAATAGAAATTGAAAAGCGATTGAAATTGAAATGTGCCAGCAGTAGAGCAATTTCTGACAATGTTAGATTGCTCTAAATTGTAACTGGACGACTGCCGAATACCCTGTAGACCAAAGCTCGTCTATGTATATTAAGATTTTGTACTTTTATTTTAAAGCACATTGCGCTCAATTATTTTAATAGCTTAAAAGCACTTTTAAGGAAGCGTTTTCGTGGTTTAAATAGTAAACATAATAATTTTTGTTGTTCATATCTTAAATTAAAATTTTTATTTTTATTTTAACGCCTAGGAATTTTTATTTTCAAATTTAATTATGAAATGAGATATGACTAACTGCACACTCTTTTATTTCTATAATTCAATAATTCTGCGGTGAAAACAAACGGCATATTATTAAAAAACCTAAAAAGAATTATACAAATTTTTTTTTAGCAAAATATTTAACAAAATTAAGTTACACAATTTTTTAGAAGTTTCTCATTGTTTGCTGGGAAACTGAGCTGATATAAAAATTCTCATTGTTATGCATACTTTGTACGCCAGTAGACATTTTTAAGCTACAGGGTATACTCAAGAACTTGACCAATTGTGGGTGCTAGTTTTTGTACACTCTACGCGATACACTGGTGCAATTTCATTTGAATTGATAAACAATTAATTAGTTTTAGTGAATTGTTCTGAACATGTTTAAAAAAAAATAGAAAAGCTGTACAACTCCAAGCAGTGAATATATAAAATTATATTTCTTTTATGATCAATTTAAATATCAATTATATTTTATTTAATTGACGACATTAAATTTTTCGTCAGGCGTTTTTAATAGCCAAATTTATTTGATTTGCCTTCAAAGTCAAGTTTTAGTTGGTTGAACTAATAAAAGCATTTTAATTGGCCCCACTGTGCGAGGCCAGGCAACGGCATTTCGTGTTCAGGCTAATGTCCATGTCCAAGATGCAAATTGCCAAGTGAAGTGTCAACATCTCCGATGTTTGCATTCGCAATTGAGATTCGAGCTTTGGCAATTCGCGCCTTCAATCAGTATCGATTGTTACCCTTAGGGCAATGAACGTTACAAGGCTTTTCCTTGGAACACGAACCGCTAGAATTGAAAATCACCGGATGAATGGGGCATGGAAATGGAGCTGATGGATGGAAATGATACGCACGCCAGACGCGCGCAGGTGACCGACTCCAAAAATGCAACGTGATATGAGAAATAGCTAAAGGCCTCTCTCCTCCACCCTCCCCCTCTCTTTCTCTCTCTCTCTCTCACTATGCCAAGCGAAAAATTTACAAAAGAAAAGCAAAACAACGTTGCATTGTCTTCTCGTTGTTGGTGTTCACATGGAGCAAAACACACGAACGAAATGCATTTTAATATTTATAAAATAAATATTTACCATCGCAAAACATGCCAGATTCAGTTTGGATAAAAAGAAGCTTTAAAGGAAAAAAATATATATAGATACAAAAAAAAAACAAAAAGAATTGATTATAAATCTGCGTAGACTCTCGAGACGACTGTGTCTTCTTATGGTTTTATTTTTATGATGCTGTGTACTCCGCTATTGATCAATCTTTATGGCATCCTCGTTGGCTCTCAATGGGCGAGATGCATATAAAAATTTACGAGCTTCAATTAGTGAAACGCAGCAGGTCGAGAGTCGAGAGCTGAGAGTCGGGCGCCGGCCACCAGGCGAGAGTGATGAGATTTTGTTTTAGAAGCGGAACAAGTTGTCTTAAAACTCGTTACTTTTTAACTTCCACTTAATTGAATGCAAAGAGTTTTCTGCTTTGCTACTCGGTGCTAAAAGCTCGTCACTTTTCAATCGTTACTTGCTACTCGCTGCTTACGATTTCCTTATTAAATATGCTCATTTTTCTCTCGTTACTGGCTTATCTCCGCTTTGATCTGTTCACTTTTCAATCGAAACTTGCTACTCGCTTTATTTGAATACGCTCGTTACTCGCTAGTCAATACTTTCACTGCTTAAATTTAGTCACTTTTCTCGTTAGTTGGTGCTCGCTGCATACAATTTGCTGCTTAAAACTTTTTACTGTTTATTCGTTACTTGTTATTCACTGCTCACTACTCGCTGCTAAATATTTTCCACTGCACACGATTACCTTAATCCGTTTACTTTTACTCACTATTTACAATCCAGTGATGTCAAATATATGCTTCGTAGTGAGAACTCGTTACTAGCTACTCGTTGCTTGCTATTCGTTTTAGACAAGACCAACCACAATTTTACAACTCGCCAACTACAAATAATTACTCGCTACTCGTTACTGACACTCTTTACTCACAACTCGCCGCTTTACATTTGGCGAGAATTAGCGAACACTAATATTGCCATAACGACAAAGACAACTCGTTGAAGGGGCATCAATCGTCCTGTCGCATCATTATCAAATATATAATGAATAATTCCCCCTTTGGTTTTTAGCATATCCCTCTCAAGCTTTGACTCCGAGTCGCCGTCACGTTCAAGAACACACTCGTGGGTTAGATCGTCGGTGATTTGAATGTGAAAGGGAAAACAATACATGCGCACATTTTTGAATTTAATGGTACGTCTACCGCCATCGCCATCGTAGCACACATATTCCTTCAATTCGACCAACTGAATACTTTCGCAACGATGTAGTTCCGATTCCTTGAGGGCAACCATGACATAATCCAACGAATCGGGCATATACAGCGCCATTTTATCGTCCTGTTTCATAAATGTATCACGAAACTTTGTATATGCCACAAGGGGAAATTTACCCTTGCACTTTTGATGCAACACCTCTTTGGTCTCCTTCAGATACTTGCAACGTTCGGGCAACTCGAATTCCTGCTTCTGATATGCATTTCCCACACTCAAAAGGTCCATTAAAATCAATATCAATATCAAAAACAATAACAACCTCAACCCCAACATCTCGATAATGATGATGATGATGATGATGATGATGATGCTGATACTGATGATGACGATGATGCATACACAATGAATTTACACTGAAATTGTGAGTGAAGCAAATAGAATTCATAGCTGACTTTGACATATTTCACATTTCATTCAACTGACACTTTCAGTTCAGTTACTCAGAGTTCGTGACTTGAAAAGATTTCAACATTTCGCAAAATTACTCAGCCAACTGGGTGTTGATTTTACTTGATTTGCTGACTTAATTGTTTAATTATAGAAAATTATTTCAATTTTCAACATTGAACATTCAACATTCAGCTAGCAAATCATTGCATACATCGATCTCATTTCGTTCTCAACTCAATGTAGTTCAAGTTCTTCCAATGACACACTGTTTCTGCTCTGGCCTCTCTGACCTCTGTTTTGGCCAGGCTAATAAGTGTCACGAGCGGACACCTGACACGACATGACATGGTCGAGTCATGCAGCAACTACATCAGCTTCCACTTTACTCAGATGCTATGTGAAAACTATTTTTAAAAATTGTATGGTCACTTTAAGGAAATGTATGGTATGTTTATTTATTATTTTAAGAAAAATGTGTATGTGAAATTTGAGAAAATATATTTTATTTATTTGACTATATTTTATTTTTAATTTTCAGCAAGATTTGTTAACACTCACGGAGTAAAATTACATCCATAACACTTCTGACATAACTTCGTCAAGTCTTAATGTCAATGTGTCGGAATATCATTTTATCACCATGTGATCTCTAATTTTATTTCTTTTTTTTTTAAGACGGTCAATATTTTCTTTAAAACTATTTACTATAATATATATATTTTTTTTTCATTATTTTTTTTTAAATTATTTATTCTATATTATTTTGAATTTATTATCGATAAATTCTTAATCATCTTCATGATTATACATTTTTGAGCTCAGTTTATTAATTCTAATAATTTCTTGCCATGGTATTAACTATTCGATCTCTTTCTGTGCCTTTCTTTCGCTCAGACTACACTCTTCCGAATATCCCTCTATTTACTTGTTTTATCTCTCGTTAATATGATTTTAAATGGCCTCCGACTGTTGCAAGTAATTCCATGATTAACACAACGGCATATTTAAATATCAATGTGATAAATTGTCAGTCCGAGTTCCCAAGTTCTCTTTTCTCAGTTCTCTGTTCTCAGTGCCCAGTTTCCAGTTTCCAGTTGAGTACTCAGTTCAGTATGCAATCGTTGCCGTCTTCTCAGATTGACTTTTCCGGGCATCAACAGTGCCAATTGATGGATCTCAGTTGCACACAGTCCCCTCTAATAGTATATGCTCGGGACACGCTTGCTATCACTGTGAATATGATTGCGTAATCCGCTTGTCACATTGACTATGCAACATCCAAATTGACTTAATGCCATTTACAGTTGCACTTTGATATGAAGTTACAAATAAAAAAAATAAAATAGAATATACAATGAACACAAGGTCTATTTTAGTTGCTATTTCGGAGAAACGTTTCTTAGATTTCTTAGCTGCAATTTTTGTTTATATGACTTGCAGTGTAAAAATAAAAATAACTTTGACAACGCCGCACTTCAATCCCGATTTTAGTCCGCTAAATTAAATAGACTCAATTTTCCTATTATAAATTTATTTAGTAAAACATATAGAACTATTTATACAATCCATTTTTAACCTTAGGTTAAAGACAACAGGCATTATCTATAAATCAAAATAAAGATTTTTATACATGAAAATGAATAAAAATAATAAGCTTATAATATGGACAAAAATAAGTACGGATATAAGATTATGAAAATGGAAACAGAAATACTTAAATTAATTAAGCAAGGAATAAAGTATGAAAATATATAAAAGAAAAGAATCAAGAAGCATGTACGTATAATACAAAATAAATAAAAGAAATATATATAGGGGAAATGCAAAACTAAAGTAAGAGATAATGTTACAATATATATAAATCGAGTATTTAGAAACTGAGCAACATTTTGGAGATTAAATTTAATACTATATTTAATATTATTAAATCTGGCTCCAGCTAAGAAATTGTATTTTTTAAAAATATAAACTCAGACAAAACACTTTTAGTTGCATTAAAGCTATTTTTATTATAAAAGTATTCGTAATGGCTTAAACTTCTACCTAAAGATTGATTCTATTTTAATGTTTTGGGAGTTGAATTCGATGAGTCGTTAAGTTGAAGTAGATTTTGTTGGTTTATGTGACAAATGAGGTTTCATTCAGTGGAAACAAACGATGTCAGTAGACGAAGCCACCCGTTGAGTTTGTGCGCGCATTTTATTAAGCAATTTATAAAGTTTTTGATTCTGTCGGAGAATTGGATGGATCTTAATTAATATTGTATTTTAAATCCGACAGCACCAGTAATAACAATAACAACAACAACAACAACAAATCAAGACGACAATATTTAACTTAACGGCACTTTGTGTGTATGTGTGTGTGTGTGTTTGTGTTTGTGTGTACGTTTGTTTATTTACATTTATTTATGCATTTTGTCGATGAAAACAAATTAATTTATCGATTTTGTCATTAATGGGATTTCCTTCCAGCGATCACAGTTTTTTTCATTTCTTTTTTTTTCGTTTTATTTTGACTGTCTGAATTTTTCATCCAAGTGTAGGGAGTGTAGATTGCAGGGTATCTGCGATTAGTTGAGACGTTTGACAATGTTCCCAAAAAAAAAAAAAATATAGAAATATAGTGGGCAATTAAGTTAATGACAAATTCCAAAATAAAATATAAATTCACTTTTTAAATAGAATTTTAATAGAAGTTAATTTAATTATTTTAAAAATTAAAAGAAAAAAATTAGATAAGAAGCTATATTATTGAAGGTTAATGAAGATTATAGAAATATTTAATAAATATATTTGACAATTTAATAAATAAGAAAAACCTATGTAAAATGTAAAAAATAACAAAAGTAATTTTTATTTTGAAAGCCATCCAAAATACAATAGGAAATATAAATAGTTGATCTAGAAAGTGATTTTTAAAAATATCAAAGATTCAATTACTTAAAGCGCAGGATCTTTAGAAAATATTTAGAATTTCACGTTCATATGAATACATTTTTTTTTTTAATTTTATTTATATTTTAATTTATATTTCTCAAAAAGTGTATGCATTCGACGGCTTTATTTAATTTACATATTAAGTCTTGCTTGATTGTCAACCTAACTCCTCATTTCTCTGTCAATCTCCAACTCCTTATTTTTTGTCTTCTATTTTTCTCTCTCTCTCTTTCTCTCTCTTTCTCTGTTGTCGTTTTGTTTTCTTGTTTGTTATGCCCTGCCACAGGTGGCAATTGCCATGCACATCTACAATTTCCAGGCAGGCAATCGACTGAAGTCGCCTCCCCACTTCAATGCCCTTTGTTCACCTGTTACTTTAACTGCACTGATAAAAACAAGTGTGTAGAAAATAAGAACTAAGATTTTTGGCATAAACAATACAGGAACAAACATTTAGTTCTTAAAGCAATAAACACATTTTAATTTTTTAAGAGCATTTTAGATTAGAAATCTAAATATTTTCAAGATCATACATAAATAATGCCTTTAAAAACACCAGACAATAAAAAAATGAAATAAATGAGGCTTTAAATTTATAATATTTTTATTGTTCTTTTATATTGTTAATCTATTTAAAATGTTTTACTTATTTTTAAACTGATGCGGCGATTCTTATTATTGTTGGATAACAAATCACGCGAAAACAATTGGTTTTGCACACAAAGAAATCCTATTCAAATTTGTCTAGGAATTTAAGATATTTATTCATATTGTATAAACTGAGATTTTGTAGATAATTATTTTTAGTATAAGTTATTTGCTCATGAAAGTATCTAATTTATAGAACAAAATATAGGATGAACAAAGTATTTATAAGTTTGTCTATTTTTCCAGTGCACTTGATGGTCATGGAGGAAGGGCGGGGGGATGTGCAGGGCTACCTCTGCCAAATTTGATTAGCGCTGTCGATCGGAAGTCGATTCACCATTTACGACAACTGTCAACGTTCTCCATATTAATTATGCGCGCTGTATTTTCTTTTTAACGTTTTGTTTTGACGTTTGTTTGCTTGCTACCAGAAGCCGCTTCCAAGTCTGTGCACTTCCTGTGCCTCTGGTTTGTCCGCCTTGTCCCCCCTTTGTCCCTTCATGCTCGTTATCGCGTCTTAAGTTCTCGCAGACACTTGGAAATTGTGTCACGCGACGCGTATTAAAATCAGTCCGCGAAACTCAACATAAAACCTAAAGCTCCCTGTGAATTCCGAATTCGGAATTGGAATTGAAATCAGAATCGGAATTAAAGTCGGAGTTGGCAATTGGCAATGCTAAGAACGCATTCAATATGCGCACATTGTGCCAGTTAAATTTAAGTTCCCTTTTGTCAATTTGCCAGTTTGTCTGGTTGCTCATTGCTTTATTATTATTTATTGCTTATTGCACTTGACTTTTTTACATTTACCCTGTAAATTTTATGCAAAATTTTAGTTTTCAATATATCTAAATTTTTTTTTATATACATGTATTTTTACTATTTTATATCTATATTTAATTAATGTTTATTGTTAGCACACTTATTATGTTTATCTTGTAAACTTTTGAAATCATTATTTTTTTTATGGGACGAAACTTTTTAGTTTTAGAAGAGTAATTTTATGTTTAGAACTTTCGCGTGAAATGCTTAATGTAAGATATATATAATATATTAATTAATATATATAATATATATTTTGTTGCTTTATATTTAGATCAGTAATATTTTAAGTTTTTTAGCTGTTTTAGCTGATCTAGTTTAGTTATTTGTTTTAAACTTTAAATTGCTATATTATTTGAAATTTTTCTGAATATTTGTTTAGCTGCTCTTAATTGACGTTCAGTACAATTTCAACTAAAAATATAAATTTAGTTGACAATTTAAAACTTAAATTTTATATTTTTTCTGTGAACTGCTCTTAATTCACATTTAATATATAAATAAATAATTAAGTCTTACAATGCAGACTTGAAGATTGTAGTAGCTCACTGAGAATTCCACTGACATTAATTTCTATATATTTTCTATATATTCTACATTATAATTTTGTTGTAAAAATTTGATTAACTTAGCGAATATTAAAAGCTCTGGTTCCAATTGTAATCGTCAAAGTTGTGTTTAGTATGCTTCATTAAAGGGTA
The DNA here is from genome assembly GCA_018901795.1 of Drosophila sp. st01m. Lineage (NCBI taxonomy): Eukaryota > Metazoa > Arthropoda > Insecta > Diptera > Drosophilidae > Drosophila > Drosophila sp. st01m. Next base: position 5,334,906 of record JAEIFG010000706.1, on the reverse strand, counting down.
TCTTTAAGTTAATGACTCTCACTTATCGCTATTTTTCATATTTCATATGTTTCGATTTTTATTTGGCAAATCGTGCGACCTTCCGACTGTCGTTGAGTTCGTTGTTCAGTTGCCGGCGGCTTATTGGTGTTAATATATATAAATTTACATTTATATGGTATACACATATTTGTATGATTAGTTTGGCGAAACTGCTGAAAGCACCGTTAAACTTTTGCCATTGCTTTGACATTTGACTTTTGACACTTGACATCTGACATCAGACACCGGCGACTCTTTTTTTGAAGGGGACCCTGCGGCCCTTTATGTTGTTGTTGTTGTGGAAATTCTTGCCTCATTAATCGCACGCAATTAAGCGCCACTTTATTTCAAATTCACACTATCTATTTGTTATTGTTGTTGTTGTTGTTGTTGTTGTTGCTGTTGCTGTTTCCATTGATTCATTCGCTTTTCATTGTTTGTTGTCGTAGCAACACTTTTGTATCCCTTTGTGGCGTGTTTATTTGATTTGTTGCCTGTCTGCGGCACGTGTTCATTGTGGAACATCTTGGATCGTCGTTTTCATATTGAACTAAGCTGGCCAAAGTTGGTCAGGCTATTGTGATGAGAAATGGGGATAGTCATAGCACGTGATTGGAAATCGAAAAGTTGACAGATAAAAGCCAATTCTGCAATTTATTTGAATTCATCAAGCAAATGGAGAAAGACTTATGCAGATATAGCTATGTATTAAGATATATATTTGGCAATATATTCCAATTTATTTATATATTATAATAGAAACTATGAAAGTCTTCAAAAAGTTCATAAATCTATTTTATTTCTTATTATTTTGCAGTAGAGAAGAAAACAATAGCTATATATTTAGATATGATTGTAAAAATATACAGATATATCTACATTTTATAATAGAAACTATTTAAAAGTTACTAAAATAAAAAAGAAATTAAAGGCAAATAAGTGAGTACAATAAAAATTAAAATGCTTGGTTTATAGAATTATATGCGAACCTCTGAGCGTTATCTGATAAGTTTACAATTCTCATCATTCTAAACATTATGCGCAAACAAAAGACTTAGGCAACGAACTTGCACTAAAATTAAATTTACATGAACTTAAAAGGACTTCTAGAGATTTAATAATTCTCCACATTTTTGTTAATAAAACTAAAAACAAATTCGAAAACGAATGAGGTGAGAGAGAGAGAGAGAGAGAGACAGAGAGATTGGCAAAAAAAATAAATGATATGGTACCAAAGAATGACACGAGCATCAACAGAACTCCAAGTAATATCAATTCAATAAACTTGTGAGCAATCGCAGCCAAAAGACTTAGGCAACGAACTTGCATCAATTGGCAATGGGAAACCGTTTTTCAGCAACTTTCTGCTTTATTTCAACTACAACTACACCAGGAAACCACTTGTTTTTTTTTTCCTTTGCTTCTCTGCCATTTGAAAAGCGCGTTAGCATTCGGCCTGACAAAAATCTAAGCTGCCGCTGTTGCATTGCCTTGCACCTGTTGCTGTTGCATGGTCAAGTTGAAAGGCTGCACTGCTGCATGCCGCAGTCGAGTCATAAATAACTGAAATCTCTATCTATGCTACCGAATCAGCAGAGAAGAGTGCCACAGGCTGCCGCAACTGCAACATTATAATATGCATACACACACACGCGGCAGATGAAACGAAAGTTGAGTTCAACTAAAGTCGAGACCAAGTTTGTTATGCACTTGGCAAAAATCAACATTTCCGTAATTAAACAGGAGACATGATATCGAAGGCTGACTTAGTTTGGAATTTTAAAAACTAAGAATAACTGCAATCCCTGTAATCTACAAAAGACATTTTACTGGCATACTTAAAGTTTTTTTTATTATTTAATTCAAGTCTGCCAAAGACCAAAACACACACACACTTCACACATTACACTTTAGGTATACACAAATATTTAACTAACCCCAAAATGTTATTGTTTTGGGTACAAAACAAATCTGCATTTAATTTTAGGAAATCTCAATAGAGATTTTTAACATAAAATTTTATTTCAATATAAATTATATCTTGTGATTTGTTATGTATCTATCTACTTGTAGCGTTAGGATGAATTCCAAGAATTTAAAATTAAAAATAAATTTCTGTATACATACTAGAATATTAAATTAAGCATACTTAATTCGTGTTTAATAGATAAAAAAACAAAACCATAAAATAAAAGTATATTTAGCTGTTTACCGACTTTTCTACAAGAAAAACTAGCTGAGAATTTTATGAAAAATTCATTTTCAACAATATAAACAAAACATATATACATAATACTAAGATGTTCCCCTTTCGTGTAAAAAACACTGACATATTTTGGATTATTGCAATATTGAAACAAACTATTGCAAATATAAAAAGAACTTAAACTAATTTAAAATACATAAACATTAAAATCGGAATATCAAAAATAAAATCGTTTCATATTTAATTTAATCACATTAGTTAGTCTTAGAATTTTAGAAGTAAAACTATTTAAATTCACGTGCAGACATAATTTATATTGGCATGTCATAGTTTTTCTGAGTGCAGTTAAATATAGTTGGTCTATAAGGTTGACTAACTAACCGATTAGCTGGCTGCCCAAGCAGCAACAACAGCAACAAGAAGACGCAGAGGAAGAATTGAAATATTGTTATGGGTACTACAATATCTATATAGACCTTAGACTGAGCACAGTCGCACTTTAATCTGGTTCTGGGCGCTGAGCGCATTAATTATGCGTTTTCAAGCAGCAAAATACTCTTTTTTTTTCCTTTTTTTTTGTTGCTGTCGTTGATGTTGTGGTTGTTGTTGTTGTTGTTGTTTTTGGCGTGCAGAGATGCTCTTCAATGTTGCTGTATGAATTTCTTGGCACGAGTTGGTTAATTAATTTAATTAATGTTTTTTGAAAAGCGACGGCAGCGCTGATGAGTTCGTTCGTTCGTACGTTCGTTTCTTTTCCCCTTTTCCCACATTTTCCCTCATCTTTTAATATTCTAACGGTAGCACGAATGCTCACAGCAAAAGCATTGAAAAACATGAAGTAAAATCCAACACACACTGACTTTGTGGTTCACATCATCATCGCTAGATTTCCATATAAATATTCAAATTTCTTTTCGATTTCGATCAATTCGCAATTAGAAAAGACCAAAAAAAAAATATATATATATCTATATATATATATATATATGCATATACGTGGAATTTTGCATATTGATTTAGTAGGGGAAAAGAAACGAAACATTTTCTAATGTTTAATTAAAATTTATGTTATGCTAGTTGCTGGGGGGAAAAAAAGAAAAGAACTTATGAGCAGCTGAATTAATGAAATTCGTTTGAAATTTTAAATTTCCTGCCACTAAAACTTGTCACAACATATTTTCCATAACCATTTCCAATTCCTCTTTTTATCGACTTAATCGACTTAATCGAAGCGACTCGATCCCGCTGTGGCACTTGTCTTAGCCATCATCATATCATATTATAACTTTTTATTCGGTTTATGCTGCTGATGCCTGGCCGGTTGCATAATGTGGCCACAGTGCGTGTGAAAAGCATGCGACGTTGTTGTCTAGACATTGTTGTTGTAGTTGTTGTTGTTGTAGTTGTTGTGCGACCCCAAAACTCTGATCGAGTGAAAATTTATTTGTAGATTGTAATCGCTCTCAACACAGGTTGAAAGTGTTCGATCAGCGGGGCAGTGAGAGAGAATAGAGTAAGACCGAGAGAGAGAGAAAAAGGGAAAGAGAGAGAGATAGGTAGTGAGAGAGTGTAAGCGGAGTGAACCTCAAGAGTCAATCAAATGGAAAGTATTGCTTTAACTAGTTTTAAGTGTTGTAAAGATAGATCGAGAAATCTATAATTCAATTTTCGCGAGAGTCTTTTATTTTTTGAAGATTAATCGAGTTAATTCAATCGATATTCCTGAAATAACGAAAAACTCACTTCTAACTTGCATATTCTCCATCTTTCCTTTCGCCGTAACACTTTTTTGAAATAGTTTAAACCGGCATAACTTTGTTAAATTTTGACCGATTTCTTGGGGGAATGACAATTTTAGAATGATATGGCATCTAATTTGATGCTGCATTAATATTAAAAAATAAAATTTTTTTCAAAACTTTCAAGAACTTCAAGCTTTCATAAATTTGTCAAATCTTAACCGATTTCCTTGCGATATATTAGAATCTGCTACAAAATTGCGAAATTAAATTTGTACATTTTTTAAATTATCATCTATTTTAAAATATTTTAAAAGACTCAAGAAATTAAGTATACAAATTATTATTAAATATATATTTTCATAGCAGACTATAGGGAGCTGGTATCATGTTGAGATTTTATTTGCATAAGTTTGGTTCTTTGGTTTCTAGAACTTTCTATGCTGTATGTAGCTGACTTGATATTTAAAAATACACATAAAAATAAATATATTCTTTTGGTTTTATTGACTGCACACACTCTGTGCGCTTATATAGTTGTAATTGTTGTTGTTGTTGTTGTTGTTGTTGTTGTTGTTGTTGTTGTGTTTATCAACATTGGACGCAACATTTTGATCGCTTGGCTGCATTTTCATCATTTTCTTAATCAGTCAAAATAAAAACAAAAGAATAAAAGAAAAGCAAGTTCTTGTGGCATATGAGAAGTTGCTTCTGGTAATTATAAAGTACACTATTATGTGGCAGAGGTAGCACGCAAGAGAGACGGAGAGGGAGAGAATGAGAGAGGGAGAGAGATGGCACTAGAGAAATGTTCATAGAGAGATAGAGCAGAAGAGAGAGAGAGACTGAGTCTCAGTTGGGTAATTAAGTCAGCGAGCATGGCAAGTGCGCAATTCAATTGCCTACTCCCCTCCCCCCGCCCCAGAACCCGCGCTAGTCATTTTACAGCATTCTTACCACTAACCAAAAAAAAAAAAATATTAAAATAATACTAGTCACAAAGTTGTAGTCAGAACCTCGACTATAGGAATACCCGTTACATACTTTAAGGAGCACGCTTATTTAAAAAAAATTAGAATTGCTATTAGTGGAATTCTGCTTAATCGATCTTAATGCGATTAAGTAGGATGATATTTACAAAAAATAGCGAAATATCTTAAACGGTGTTATTTCGTGGGCTTTATAGAGGTCTGTGTGCCAAATTTGGTTGCTCTAGCTCTTATAGTCTCTAGAATCCGTTTGTTTAAACAGACAGACAAAGAGACATGGATATATGGACTCGACTGTTGATGCTGATCAATAAAATATATATTAATTAGGGTCGGAGTAACCTCCTTTTTCCTGTTACATACACTATAACGAACACAATATACCCTTTTCCTCCATTTTTAAGTAACGGGTATAATACTAAAATAGTTATATAAGTTAGGCCGTGTCTGCAGTCTTCAGTCGTTTAGTTGTTGTATCTTTTGGGATTCTTCTGTGATTTATGATGCTTGAAAGATAAATTTCGTAAAGCGCTTGTTAACTGCGCCTGTCAATAGTCGCTCAGAGACCCCCTCCCCTCTTCTTTCCCCCTGCTGATAATGTTAATGATGATAGTAGTAGTGTCAATGCTCTGTAGCGGTGAATTTGCCAGCAACATGTTCTGCCTAAAAGAAGTTTTACCTCATCATTTTCCCCTTTTCAGGTTCGATAATGTTGGGGGCATATTACGCATACGCTCTGTGGTGCATGCATAACATAAGGCATTTCATTTGTGGCATCCACTCAACACTGCACTGAAAAGCTTTATCCACTCCCAATCCCAATCCCACTCCCAATCGGAGTCGCAGCCTCCGTTGATAGTCTCATGCCGCATGTCCATGTGGCAACTTTGATGTTGCCGCCTGCGCATAAATCAATACAAATGCAACAGCAGCATCGTACAGTGGTTAAAAGAGCTTAAATTAAATTAAATTATGAACATTTAAATATATCTAATATACAATTGACCAACAATCGAACAAATAATAAAACTATTGAATTAATGAATAATAAATCTATAATTTTTTTTGATTTATTTTCAATATACTTTTACGTAGACTTAACTTAATAGATAATAGATCAACAAATACATGGATCAATTAACAAATTAGGAAAAAAATACATATTATCTAACAATCTATTTAAAGTGTAGTATCAAGGTGGTTCTACATATAAATAACAAATTAAAATAATATATTTTTGATTTCGTCTTTTTCTTATTATTGTTCTTATATCTGCTCTGAATATTTTTTTATTGGAATTCTTGAATTTATTTTTGATTTCTTAAATTATTACTATTATTCCTTATTTTTGAGAATATTAAAAAAAGAATGTAATTTTATTTTTCTCTTAAACATGTCAGTGAATTCAAATAGATAAAATTTGAATTTATCGAAAAATGTGCATAAAAAATTTAAATATAAATAATAATGCACAAAATGAGAAATTTTTGAGTAATGTGAAATTTGTTGACAAAATTTTTAATTAATCCAAACTAAAGGAACCACTGTGCGTTGCCCTGCCCCTGGTATTTGTGATGCTCCTCAATGCTCTCATACATTTCCCTTCTTCTCCCATGGGCAACAAATTAAGTTTGCCGCAACTATGTGCCGCAATCGGTTGCACAATGAGCACATATTGGCCTTCAACTGGACAAATGCACAAATTTGATGATCAGCGATGCACAAGGCAGTACAGAGAGAGAGAGAGAGAGAGAGAGCGAAATATACAGAGACAGGTAGTGAGAGGCAGAGAGATTTAGCTGAAGCAGTTGATGATATCTGCATATTTTTGTGGCAAGTTTCTGCAGATTAATGTTCTCGTCTTGAGCCGAATAGGCATAAGTTGATAATTATGATGAATTCTGGTGATAATTTATCGAAGTTTACCGATTTAAGTCATGTTGATAACTTTTGCAAACCTGAATAATATTATAAAATATTAATATTGTCGACAAGTCGATCTTTAAAAGTTTTAAAATTATGTGGACATTTTATTGGCTTATTTTTTTCTATTGATTTTTAGCAAATTAATAATCTTGATGCAGAATCAAACAAAGAGATAACTGACATTTCGAAAGGAAATCGGTTAAGATATGACAAAGTAATGAAAGTTTACAAATTTTCAATATGTCTTAAGTATGGAAAACAGTAAAAATTTTATTTTGCAACATTGCTAAATTTTTTAACGTTTATGTTTTCAATGTTATGGTAATAATTTTGTTACTTTGTTTCGTATTAACATTATTAGTTTACAAAATATAGATTTGTAAAATTTGTGTATCTAAAAATTTATTTTCTTATTTAATTTTTATATTTGAATAGTATTTAGGCGAATGTAGTTTGTATAAGATGAATAAGTAAATTCATTAAGTTATATTACAATTTTTGTTAATAAAGTTTTTAATTAAATGTGCAGTTACTGCCGAGACGGAACTTTTGACTATTTCCGAAAGCTCAATAAATAAATGTTTATTCCCAGAAGAATTCCTGAAACATATTTTAATGCTGACAAATGCTGAAACTACTAGAAATTCTGGCTAAAGTCTACAATCTAACTGCTTGACTTCCCTTTGCCTATCCTTGTCTCTTTCTCTCTCCCTCTTTCTCCTAACTCTGCTCTTTTCTCCCATCAATTTCGACTTGTTTTTCGCATTCATCAATTGCCAATTTGTGCAATTAAATTGCCTTCAAATTTGCCTGCTGTGAGAGAGAAGTTGCCTCTCATGAGACCCATTCAACAGGCTGTCATGCAACTACACTGCTAAAAAAAAATAATGTTTTAAAATATAAATTTTGTCGCAGAACTGATAATGTTTATCTAATAAATACACAAATTCTTACAGCCAAAATAACTCAGCCAGGCAACAAGACCAAGTTTTTATTATTAGGAACAGAAACTCTTATATTTTCAAGTCAACAATTTTGAGTATAATAAAAATGCTCTCCAAAAATCGGGACAAGAATTATATAATAATTAGGGCGGCTATAAATTGATAACATATTCATATTATTGTTGTGATATATTACATTGCATCTTATTTATTGGCACGAGTGAAGTTCGAATACGCGTTTGAATTCTAGAGATGAATTTAGTGATTTTCCAAAGTTAGTCTTTTTTTTCTTTAGTGTAGGAAATTCGCTTGCGCCTCGCTGCGTCTCTTGGCTCCAACCAAATAATGTTGGGCGAGACAAAGTCGTATATAGCAATAGATATGAGCATCGTCCAATCATAATTCAGCTTCTTATCGCATTCATGTGCATCTCTAGTTTCGTTTCTGGTGGCCGCATCCCAATGCCAATGTGGCAATGTTGCAATGTTGCAATGTTGCAATACTGTCAGCTGGGGCATCGACCGTAAACTTGCGACAAAATGTCGCGTGCTCTGAACTGCAGTTATGCAACTTTACAATGCCTGACAACTCGCTGACAATGTGCTCATAAAATGTTGTGTTTTATCACAATAGTTGTTCAGTTTGCTTGTTATTGACTGTTTGTCTATCGCCTATCGTTTATCGTTAATCGTTAATCGTCCAGCGTCTATCGTTTATCGAACTTTGTGCTGTTTGACAAATTGTGCTGCAAAATTTTCTTGGCATGTGGCATGTGGCATGATTGAAAAGCGACGACACCTGATAATAAACGTATTCTGCAGCAATTTGAGGCCATGCCACATTCTGTTGCATGCCGCGTGGGTGTTAAATTATAGCCAAAGGCTTGACATTGGCCTCACACTGACAGCTCCAGTTGCAGTTGCAGTTGCAACTTGGCGCTGATGGACGGCAACATTCGCGCGTCAATGTCATCCAGATGCAAGTTGCAAGAAACACGAGGCAGCCACATTCGCCCCTGGCCGCAGCACAGTGGTTCTATCGCTTAATTTAAATTGGATTGAGAAATAATATTTCTTTAAAAAAATTTCCAAACTTTAATATACAAATTAAATTGTACACCAAACATATAAAAGTGTTTCCATTATTTTAATAAAAAAATAAAATATTTAAATTTTACTTTAACCAATTTTTTTAACTGATAGGAAAACCAAAATTCCAATATAAATGTAAAACTGTAAATGTTTTTTGTTATTAAAACAAAAATATTTATTGGTCTAAATTTAACTATTTATATTTAATTAATGAGTACATTAATTAAACCAAAATATATTAATAATGTGATCATCATGTAACAAATGTATTATTTTTTTGTATTAAAAATAAAATATTTTTGTTTGAATTTTTACTAATTTTTTAATTATTTAAAAAATCTACCTATTCAATAATTCTTTTAAAAAAAATATTCTCCAAACGGTAAATAAATGATATACTTTTCTACTATAATATAGATCAACTATTAAGAAACTTTAAATGAAAATTATAATATTATAATTTGCAAAATTTAAAATTAAAAATATAAAGATTTCAAATATTTTTAACAATTTCAAATAACATTTTATTTTACAAAATTGAATTTATTTAAAAAAATCGAGCTAAAACGAAAAAAATATGAATCGTTTTAAATCGTATTTAATTAAAAATCAAAAACGTAGCGCAACATACACTAAATCCCGTTTGGTTTTTGATATTTTGTTAAATTTGAATATATTTGAGTTCAGTTAATCAAATGGACCACTGTGCGAGGGCAGAGCAGGGGAGGCGGTACCTTGTTGCAACCGGGTTGAGTTCGCCCGCCTTCTTCAAACAGTTAATAATTGTATTTTGCCAACGTTGCAAGTGGGCGTTGCAAGTGGGCTGCTCAGGCACTTTGACACTCTGCCGCTTTGCAACTGGCGATTGTGGCACGCTCTGAGGTCTCACAGTCCTGTACAGTTGACGGTGGCGTATACTTAATGCCTGGCATTTATTCACCTCCGTCCATGGAGACAATCATTAGGCACTGCCACATAATTTGACCAAAAAGGCTGCACTACACTACACTACACTGCCCAACACACTGCTCCTACACTGCACAGCACAGCCAGTTCAAAGTCAAAGTCAAAGACGAGAGAGTCAATAAAACGCTGCAAACGTTGCTGAGTTGCAACTCAAACGTTGTCGGCAAAGATGAGAAAGCAACTTGCAACTCGCGCTCCGATCACCGCCAGCTAAATTAGTTGTCATGGGAATTTATTGTGCCATTTGCCCAGCACAAAGTCCACAGCACCACATACACTGCAAAAAAGCAATAGGAACAACTTCTTAAATCAAGAACCAGATGTTAATATTGGAATAAATATAAAAATGACTAGAAAAATGCGGAAATGTTTTATTTTCAAATAATACCTATAGTTATATTGCACTTTGGTTAAAGTCGCCGCTGCAGTTAGAAATAAAACGCGGTTTCGAATTCCACACGTAGTAAAAAAAATATAAATAAAATATTTATAAAAATTGCTCGCCAAATTTTTGTTATATATTTCTTCAAATTTAGAACCTGTCAATTTATTTTCAATTTGTTGTTTTGAGTGTTGGAAAACATTTATTAGTGTACTGAAATTAGTCGTCTTATAACTAAAAACATATGTTGATCTTATTATTAAGAACGTGGTCTTATTTCAAATGTACTTCAAACCGAGCTAGCTCTTAAAATATTATATATGTTCTCAACGAATATTTATATTAAAAATTGTAAGTTCTTCGACAATATTAAGATTATTAAATTTTATTATTTGCAGTGCAGCACCACAGATCTTAACACCATCAGCTAAGACAACGAGCCGAGTTGAGCTCGACTTGCATATCAGTCCAAAAATAAAAGAAAAAACAAAACAACACCCGGCACGACATTTACTCGAAGGTATTTAAAACTTGTCCACAAAGTATAGCATATATTTTAGTATATAAGGAAAATATAACAATGCAATGGATTTAGTATTTTCGAGTAGATACAATCTGATAATATAGCTTTAAAATGATATAAGTTTGTTAGTTAGTTTTTATAAAATTAGCTTTATTTCAAACATTTTTATAGGATTATTTTCAACGAATTTCGTATTTTAAAGTCTACGTCCCAAGACGAAGTTCTACAATGTTTTCATTCCCTGTTTAAATTATTATCATAATTTGTAGCAAAGGCTTACAAAATAATACAAATAAAAGAGTTCACAGCATCTTTTAAGTAGACTAAACCAAGTATCTTAATCGAATTGTAGAAAAATCGAGAGAAATGTTTACTAATGAGCAGGAACATTAACACTAAGGTTGTTTGACTGTTCTTGCTTGACGTAATCCAAAAAACATGAACAATAAATTTGAAAAATAATGAATTATTATTATGACAAGTGGACATATTGTAATTAGCAACAGTGGAGCTGCTCTATAACGAACTTGTTCTCTCGTTAAGGTATCTAATTTTATTATTTACTAAACTCTGCTTCGTTTCGCCTGTTTCCCCTTGTCCGGTTCATTATAAAGCTGCTTGACTGCAATCTAATCGTAATATCTCCTGAGTTGAGTTTGCTCATGACCCGCACGAAGCACGCACCTTGTGGATGCAACATTGTGGCACAATGTGGGCCTATTGGCATCTCTATTGCCGCTGCCGTTGTTGTGTTGCATTCAAGTGTGAGAGATTCACAGACTCTCATACTCCCGATTCCCCTTTTCTCCATTGCTCCTCTTTAATTTCCTCATCTCTCCAGCCGATTAGCCAGCAAAGTGGCAAGTTCTCAGACAAACTCTGGCTTTAGTTTTCCCTGTTGCAACCTTATTCATTTCTTTTTCAACACAAAAAAAAAAAAAAACACAGTCGAGATTCTGAAATCAATTAAATAAAGTGTTAGAAGTGTTAAGCAAGTACAAAAATACTCGATTTCAGCTCGAATTTTCTCAGCGATATTTATTATACTGAGTTCAGTCAACTTTTTTTTGTCCTATTTTTTGGTGGGTTGAATCGTTGCCATTTTATCTACATATTATCTTGATTTAATAATAATATCCTGAATACATACACTGATAAGGATAAGGGTTCTTATACTTAAAATATTGATAAGGAACATATCTTGGTATGAAGAACATTGCAAATAAAATCAAGTTGATTAACAAAAAATTAACAAATTCGTATATTATCATAACCACGAGTAAATAAATAATAATAATTATAATGTGTTTAAGTACTCAGGATGACAAATAAAAAAACGCAGTTTTTAAATTAATAATATTTTTATTCTTTTTTTATAAGTATTATTCTGGCTGTTTATTGTTGCTATTAGTTGTTAAATATGTTTTTTCTATTAAGAGTAATATTAGTGATTTAATTGAAAACCTCGATTTTTCATATTTATATCTTTCATATTAGTAATTTTGCCATTAAATAATCTTATTTAAGATTAAAATGATGAATTTTAAGTGTGCTTTAATTACAAAAAATTATAAGATATTAAACTTGAATTTTTGAATGATTATTATTTTCTTATTTTTGTGTACTTTTTTCCCTCGCTTTCTGATGTTGTTTTATTGCCAATTTGTATTGAAGTTTAATTATGCAAATATTGCAAGATTCGACGATTCTCAGGCTGTGCTTTCTAACTGTCAACTGTCACACACACACGCACACACTCACTTGTCTTGGGGCTTTTCGTCAGCTCATCAGTTGGTCTGCTGTCGTCGCCATCATCGAAATCTATTATTAAAATTCCATTAGAGCGGTGCAACATCAGCAGCAGCAGCAGCAGCAGCAGTTGTCCCAACGGCAATCGCAATTATTGAATATATATTTCAGTATTTCATATATCATCATCATTTTTACCAGACATCATCATATTTCATATTTCACATTTGTTTTTCCATCTTTTTTTCGCACATTTCATAGAAAGCCAGCCCCATAATAAACGTTGTCCAAATATTTGGCGCGAGCAGCTCGCGTGTCCCCCCGGGCGATACTCTATCAACAATTTTTGTATACTCTAACCATGTAGAGAGTCTTTCTTAACATTTACTAACCATATGAACTCAGCTTTCTGTGTAGAAAACGCAATTAAAGTTGGTACAGCTGCTCTTTTCCTATTTCTTATAGTATTTATATTACAATCTATACAATCAGCTGAATATATTAGAATATAATTGTTTTAGATATTCTTTCACAAAATTGATCTTTTTCCATTCAATTACAATCAACATCAAATTTTCTTTTAAATTCGTTATTTTGCACAATTGGATAACCTTTTTCATAAAATTTTTTGTGTTTGCCAAGGATAATAGAAAATTATTATTAAAAATTGGATAATATGGAATTAATATTAAAAGTGTAATCGCAAATTCGGCACCAATAGCTTAACTTATTTTGACCATATTTTTTTTCAACATTTTTTGGCTCACTTTTCTTATATTTGTGTAAGACAATTAATGTGGCACGACTGCCAACACGTATGTTTTATTTTTATTTATTTTCAAATTAAGACTTTGCATAATCAAGTGCCAAAGAAAAAAATAGAAAAAATGGGCCTTAAACCATTAAATACAATTAAGTTTTCAGCATTTCCCTGTGTCTTCCATCTCGCTCTTTTCGCTCAGTCTGTCTCATTGGCAGTGTGGCGAAATTAACAGTTCATTAGCTAAAGCTCTGGCAAATATTTTACTTCTTGCAACTTATTAATTCCCCCTTTGGGGCAACACCGATGGCAACTCTGATGATGTATGTTTTACCATAGACTCGTTGACACAGAGAGTCAAGAGGAATAAGGAGGGGAGATGTAGGTAGAGAGAAGAGAGAAGAGACCTCACCAGTTGAAGCTGACAAAACTATCGAAAGCCGTTATATAAATCTATTCGCAACGATCATTTGAGCTGTGAAAATGGCCTCGGGTTTAATGATATTTCTCTTCTAATAACAACATAGTTCCCGCAAAGGTCAACTCTATAAGGTTCAACTAACATTAACATCTGCTGTAATTCGTTAAGTCTTAAATATTACTTGATTTGATAGCTTATTTGAAATGAAATCCTTTTCATCAATCGTTTGTTTTTTGAATTTGACTTTAAAAACCTAATCCCGTTTTATGCGAATTCAAAAAACTAAGAATGAATGAAGAATACATTTCAGGACCAAACCATATTTTAATTAATATCCGCTTCAGTTTAGACAGAGTTATTATTGTTTAAAGTTTGTGAGACTTTTGACCATCGTAGTCAATAACTGCTTAAAATACTTAAAAAAACTTAATTTTTCTTAGTCACGTTTTAAGTTTATTGTGGTTCATTTTTATATCTAATCCTCATTTGACACATTTTCCAGTTATATTGGTCTGTAAAGTTAAATATTCCTGCTGCTTATTCCTTTTTGAAACGACACGTCTATATTTAAATTAAAGTCAAAAGAGATGCCGAAGATTAAGAATTACAATTTAAATGTGTAGAACGATTAGTATAACTGCCCCACCTAGAAAATCTCTTGATATTTCGTTTTCAAAGAATAATATCGTCAGCTATAAATATTCTGGGTGGATCCATTAAATTGATGTCAACAAATACAAAGCGTTGAGCTAGAAAACCAATTAGAAACTTATTATAAATATGCATGCCTAAACGATTATGCATAAATTAATGAGAACAATGCAAAGATTCCCAAAAATAATTTTATTTTGTATAAATATTAATGTTGATTTTGTTTATATTTTGGAATTGTTTAGACAACTGTAAACTGAACTGAATTATTCTAAAGTTATGAATATGCATGCTTTAAATAGTAGCTATTATTTTTGTATCTGATAGCGCACTCTGAAAATAAAATCATATATATTTTGTGGCTGTGACTTAAATTTTTGATTAAATCATAATATCAACTATTATTTCTTAACTCCTCCAATATTTAATTCTAAACCCTTTTTTTAATTACATTCGGGAACATATAACATTTTGTACATATTTTAAGCGCGTTGAAGACTATATTTATTATTTTAAATAAATATTTTATATTGAGTATACATGAGTATTTTATACTTTTAAGCTAATCATCATCATCGTCGTGCCGTCTGGGAACGGGGTCTCCTTCTGTCGAGGGTGCTCTATTGTAGCGAGCAAAGTGAGCAGGGGGGTAGACGAGCGGAACGAGCTGGGGTGTGTCCCCCTTTTGTTCTTTGGAGCACGATGGGAAGACGGGGGCGTCTTTCTTTTTGGGCCCCGCATTGCATACCGACAGGCGTTGGCCAAGTTTATTGGAGACTGTCCCCCGGGCCTGGCCAACAGTCCGAGTTGTAGCTAATTGGCATGCGTCGACTGCACCGTCGTCGTTGTTGCTGTGATTGCTGTTGTTGCCGTTGTTGTTGTTATCGTCTGTTGCCTGTCAGTCCAGGAATTTGTGCGCCCAAATTGGTAGCTATTGTGGCCAGAGGAGCTGACCTACTTTGGCGCCAGTGCGTTTTTGGCTTAAATCCAAAAACAGTCAACGCAATGCGCTGCAGTTTATACATGTATCTGGCAGATATACAATATATATTTATATGTATATATATATAGAATATATATATACATATATATTTATATATATAATGTATTTCTTTTTGTATCTTATTACGTTTTCGGTTTTGTTTTGATGCCACACTGACAAATTGGAATTCTACACTGTTGAAAAAAATGAAATTCTAAAATCAATAACATTTATTTTTCAAAGTTTGTTTGTATCCTATTCATTATATTATTTCTTTTAATATAACAGTTTATTTGGTTAACGCTTCATCTCAAATTAGAGTTACAAACACTGTTACAAGAAAGACAAAAAGTTGATAATTTTATCATTATAATTTAAAAAAAAAAGGGGTGGACTAGTAATTGAATTGGTGAAAACACCAATCGGCACACTTTTATATATTTATTATAATAAATCAAGAATTAAAATATTATTAAGTTAAAGCACGTCTTAAATTTTATAATTTTTTTGTCTTGAATATTTAAGAAATTTTTCTTACTATTTTATTAAAACTAACTTGGACTTATATAAAATGGTATTAAAATTAAAGTGTGTTTTCTGACATTAAGAATAAATTTCCTACTTCTGAGAACAAGATGATGCATTTAGTATTTATTTTTAGTAGTGTACACATTGACTTCTCCTTCTTTGTCTATTCGTGTGTCTCTCTCTCTCATTATTGGACTGCTTAAACAACAAAAAGCACTGCCCAAAAAGGTTTTGAGTAATTTTCATATTGCAGTTTTAGCCTGGCGCTGTCCGTTTTCGAGCGTTTAACAGATAATTGATTGATTTATTGCTTTATTGTTTGCTAAATCAGACAATAAATGAAAGAGAAACAGAATCAAGCAGCAAGCAAAAAGAAAATCCAATTCGCTTCGATCTTTTTTTGGAGATAAAACAAAGCTCAACCTCATGTCATGTTGTTGCGTCGGAACAGTTAAGGTCTGATAACTTAAGGTCTCAGTTTCTACTCACTCTCTTCACCTTCACCTTCATCTACCTCCTCTTCTCTGTGTTTCTTCTTCTCAACGTTGACGCGCCGAAGGACATGAAAAATGTCGACTGACAATCTGATCTTAACTTCCCCTACGAACCTTAAAAAAACAGTCTGAAATATTAAATAAAAAAAATAAGCAACTGCGCTGATAAATATCAAATTGACAGTTCGCGATCGTTTGCTCCAACAGCTTTCAGGTTCCATAATATAGTCATTTCAATCAGCAGTTACAACAACATTTAAAATACCAAATTGACGAAAATAAACACATTATTCACATACATGATATATTATTTCTCACTTTACTCAAATTAAACAGACTAATATTTGGAATATTAGATCTACATTTTTAAATTTATTTTACTAAAGAGTATCTCTTTGAAATCTTTTTGGTAGAAAGCAAATTATTAAAATATTGATAAATCATTAAAGAGATTATAAATTATATGTAACTTAATGTAAGCTTAATTTTTTAATGCAATTTTTATTTAATATTAAATTGGAATATTTCTCAGCTAAATGTGTTAAAATATATTAAAATTGATCGATTCTCTGTCTATTAGTTTAACAAATGAATTGTGCAATCAGATTGTTGCTACGCTCAGGGGCAGCTGATAATATAAATTCCCAGGAGATTTATAGAACAGTTGGGGCCATAAAGTCGTCATAACAGATTGCAAATAAAGTACTCAGACTTTAATATGAATAAGTGTGGTATAAGTGTTTGTGGCAAGCGATTTGCATGCAACTGCCACTTGACTCAGTTGCATTAAGATCGATTAACAACAGTTAAGCAATGCGAATGTCAATTGCAAATTAAAATAACAAGCAAATTAAAATGTAGCACCTGTAGATGCAAAGATACAAAGATACAGAAATGCAAAGATACAAAGATACACAATGAGATGCAATGAGATACAAAATTGATTTGCAATTGAGCTTATATCAACACACCGGAACTGAGCGCGTAATTATGCAAATATGTCGCCCAGCTTCAATGAGATGCGGCAGTGTCCCCCTTGCCCCCCTTGCCCCCTTGGCACTTTGCACTTAAATGAGGTCTGACTTTAGTTGCAAATAAAAAGAAATGTTGGAAAAATGTGTGCATTAAAATTAAAATGGTGGCAATTTCAAAGGCATCCTGCCACAATTTGCGGAAGCAGCAGCTGCCACACACACATACACGGAAGTTCGCAAGTGTTTGCAATATGCGAAATTAAAATGCAATTAATATAATTTAATAATAATACAAAAAATACAACTCCATTTAGTAATAAACAAATGAGCAAACGACAGGTTCCATCCAGGGAGCTAAGCAGTGGCAAAAGGAAGCGTCAAAAAGGGTAGAGGGGGGTGATAAAAGGCAAGGGGGAAGAAGCTGCAGCCATGTTAATTGATTATGCAAGTGGCGCATTTGGTTTTGTGTAAACAAGCTTTTAATAACTCAATCAACATAAATTGACAACAGGCTCAACAGGAAAAATAAAATACACACAAAATAATTGAAAACACTGAAAAAGCGGAATCACATTTTTTTTGGGAACTGACTACTGAAATACCCTATTAATTAATATAGATCACCACCAAAAAGTTAGATTTTTGCATTAGATTTTTTCTAGTTTTATTTTGATATGATAAAAATTTAGTATTCATTTGGTACTTATGAGCCAATAAAAATAATATATCTTATAATTTAATATAATTTTAGAGGTTATTTGTGTTTGTTTACTACACCTCTATATTTAAAAAAAATTAATTTTAATATTGTTGACATTTCGTCATGAATTTTATAATATTATAGCTTGTTATTTTTTACAACAGAAATAAATAGATACTATAAATATTAGATTAGCAGACATAGTTCCGAAATAAAATCTGTTTGAATATAAATAAATTAAAATTTAATGCAACAGATATTCACATAAGTTTTCCTAGTTTTAGGTTCATCTTGTAATATTTATTTAAAGTGAAATTTACAGACACAGTTTATACAGTGGGCTGCAGCATATTTCAACCACTACTCTTAGATATAATAAATTTTAAACTAATTTATCTTTCGCTGCGAAATAGAAAAAGTTTTTTTTATTGACATTTAAAGTAAAATATTTGTGTATTTTTTAAAAAAATATTTTATTTGAAGTAAGTGATAACAACAATAATCTGTTATAAAATGTAAATAATTATTGTGACATTTTCGATTAACACGACACATCGACTGACAGAATTTCCTACACAATTATTATGCTCGAAAAGCTTTAAGAGTATTCCACAAATGAATATAAACGAGAATATACGGCAAATGAAGGCAATTTGGTCAGACCCAAACAGCGACTTGGAGACTTTGAGACTTGGAGCGTTGCTGGTTGCAAGTTTTAAGTTGCTGCTTGCAAGTTGCAAGTTGGTTGCTGGGTAGAACTAGAAGCTGAAGCTGGTGCCAATTTGATGGCCATCACTTGGACTGACTGTCAAACGCATGCCAACAACAGTTTAGTGCAACAATTAGCAACACATTTTCGCCAAAGTGCCACAGACACAGAAGAGGCAAGTCGAAAGCAAGCGACGATGCGACGACTCGGACATAAGACAGTAGACGGAGTAGACAGTGCTGACAGTCCAGCCAGAAGACAGCAGACAGCAGACAGATAAACAGACAGAGGGACATTCATTTAGGCCGAGCGAAGAACCACAACCAGAACTTCAACTACCCTGCAGTTCCACAATTGCTTTGCCTAGTTTGTCTTTAATGAACCAATAAAAACAAAATTACATTTATACATATAAAAAACCATATATATTATTTGAAAAAGTTTTTATTATCAGTTTAAAGCAAATGAGTCTAGCAAAAAATAATCATTAAAGAATTCGCGCAAAACTCTGACGAAAATTCCGTGAGGATTCAGCATTGTTCAGTGCTAGGGAATCCGTAGGAAAGATATCTCATTCCTCGTTCGTAGTAACTCTCACACAACTCTGCGCGGAGTTTCCTTAAAGGTTAGGGAATATTCCTCAATGATTACACAAGATTTATGGCAGAAACTCTCAAAGTTAAATTCCTCAATGTTTCTTATACAAATTTATTCACAGTTTCATCAATGATTAGGGAATATTCCTCAATGATTAAACAATATTCCCATTGAGATGTTGCCCTGAAGGGAAGAGTCGTACCTCACACTCGCACTCATTCTCGAATTCATCTTTGCGGTGTGGCTAAGTGGTTGGTTGCCTACCTGCTTCGTTTTTAATCAAGCGTTAATTTGCTGGCCAAGAGACAAGCGCAAATGTGCAACACTGTTGCAACGATTTCAACTCGATTTAGTTTCGGTTTTCGCTTCCCTTCTCTTCCCTACCCTTCCTTTCCCTTGCCACATGTTCAGCCCCTTCTAGAGATGGACAATTTTCAAGTCACAGGCACAATATAAATTACAACAATTTATAGAAGTGTTTTCCATAAATCATCAAAGTTGCTTTTAGAAACAGTACTCATAAATACATACAATATGGGATGAGAGGGTGTCATAAACTTGTGTGAATATATGTACAAATTCAACTTGAAAGAGCTTGTCAAAACACACAGTGGAGCACAGGTTTTTTAATTTACTGCAAAACTTAGATTTAACATAAGTTTTACACTAAGACTTCCCAATGCATTTAAAATGAAACCGCCATTGAGCCGAAAGAAATGATTATATGATAATTCTTGTTAATTTACGATCCTTGCACCGGATAGATAATTATCCAAATGTTTTACAACGAAAAAATTATATAAAATATATTTGTTTTACTTAAAACATTATTTTATCAATTAATTAAATTAATTCTAAAGGACTAGCATAAGTTTTCAGAAGTTGTAGCAGAAGATAGTATAGCAAAATCAATCTTACAATTAATACTCTTTACTCTATTAATACTATATATTTACATTATATTTAATGTTGTTAAAAGTTATATATTTGGATAAAAAAAGATATAATATTAGTAATTTATATGATGTTAAACTAAATTTTAAAAAATATCAGATCAATCAATGCAATGGTTTTTGTTCGATCAATTATGAGTTAGATAACTCTATAATATTGATTATATAATTTATAAAGATTACGTTCCGTAACAATTTCTAGAGTGTATTTCCGAAATGTGCTTAACAGAATCCAAAACAAAAAAAAATATATTAGAGTGCACAAAAATCTTTAAAAATGTGCAAAATTTTTAAATATAAACTGTTTAAGTAAAAGTTTTAGTTGCAGCTTTAGACCATTTTATAACTATCGTACACGATAAGTTTCTACTGCCATCTCCCAGTTAATTTGACTCTTTTACTGTAGTTCTAGAGATAAGGATTTGGTCATTCTTTGGTCCCCAATTCGATACACGTGTTTGCTATTTGTCACCCTGTCCAACATATATTCTGCTTGTGTGTTGTGTGTTTTTGTTTGAGTGTGTGTTGTAACTAGACATCCCAGTTAATATCTCAGGCGAAGAACTTTGCAAATTGAATTTATCGTTAAGATCAACGGCTAAAAGTAAAAATGAAAAGTTTTTTTAATAGCCATTATAATAATTATAGACTGTGATGAATTTTTATAATGTAACGCTCGTAAAGTTAATTAAAAGCGCACTGAAAGATACACAATAGAGAGAGGGAGGGAGAGAGATGGAGATAAATAGATAGTTAAAATAGAGGTTCAACAACCTAGGCTAGAAGTTAACCAAGTTAACAATTCGCTTGCTATCATATTCAACATATTATAAACAAACAAAAAAAAAATAATACAAATACATCGACAAGTTTTGTGTGCAGCAAAAATTTTAATCGCGTTTGCAGAACATTTACAGAATGATACATAAATAACGAAGAGATCGAGAAGCTAGATGGGCAGTAGATATGCGCGATAGAGATGGCGATAGAGATAGGGATAGATGGACAGACTGTTTCGGTTTCCACTTTAACCAAAGCCCAGAAAAATATCGGTAAAACACAAAAAAAAAGAAAAAAACAAAACACAACTTAATAAATTTGATGACAAGCTTTTGTTCATTTTATTGCTATTACTATATATCTGATATCGCAGTCGAGTTTTGACGAATATTTGGAATTTGAGCGTTGACTTTGCCGGCTTGAACAATAAAAATCAGGACTATTGTCTGGCAATCTAAGTCAATACACCCATCACACAATAGACCAAAAACCTGAAGAAATCAACAAAAAAAAAAGTAAATGTATATACATATGTATATATGCGCAAATAA
Source organism: Drosophila sp. st01m (assembly GCA_018901795.1). NCBI lineage: Eukaryota > Metazoa > Arthropoda > Insecta > Diptera > Drosophilidae > Drosophila > Drosophila sp. st01m. The sequence continues at coordinate 5,313,270 of JAEIFG010000706.1, read as the reverse complement.
ACCTGACTCTGGTGTGTGCATATATGTGTGTGTGCGTGTGTGTGTGACACACGTTGACAATTAAAACCGTTACCAAATACTTGACTAGTCTTTCGATCAACTATGCACAAAAAAAATAAACAACCTTTTGTTCGAGCATTTATTTATTTATATATTTCATTTTTTTCTTTTTCCTTCTTTTGCATTTTGCAAATAAATGTTAGCAATTTACGCTGCTGTGAATTGATTTGCATTTGACTTCATTATCAGCGGACACCTAAAAAGTCAGTTCAAAAAAAGATAATAATAATAATAACCATCGAAGATAAGAGAAATATCGATAGCAATTATTCAAAGAGCTATCTCGCAACTTAAGTGCCCTATAATCATTTCATACGTAATGCTGATTATAGCGATAGTTACATCTAATATATGTAAACAAATGCTAATGTCATGCTTATAAAATTAGAGTGATGTATACAAATTTCATTTCAAGACACTACACAAAAATCTTTAAGCCCGAGAAAAACATTAATATTTACCTTAAAATCGCTATAAAGATAATATTTGTTTATAGATTGCTTAAATTTTTTTTAAAATCTTGAATTTTTATGCAACATAAATCACTATTTTCGCATTTCCAAATTTTTGTTTTTCAAACTTCGATTTGGTTTCCAAATGCAATAAATATTATATTTTTTTGAGGTTTCTATTTTTCAATTCCTTTTTTTGTATTCTGATTTTAATTTACACTTTCGAAATTTTTGCTAAGCAAAAAATTATGCAAAATCTGTCAACAATTAAATCCAATTAAATAATAAAAGATCAGCTCTTTAAGAATAAAGCTGCTGCTTTACTCATGGGGTTGATTAAAAGCGATAAAAACTCATTTAATTTACAAGAATATTTGACAGATTAAATAGATAAACTAAAGACGTCAAATATCGATTTATCAAGCACGCTTTATACTAGGCAAGAAAGAACTCAGAGCTTTGCATAATGCCAGCCAAAATCTACTAAAGAGTGGCTAATTTATTGGGCCAACTATTAGCATTGGCTGTCAGAGATGCCAATTCAAATTCAGCTGGGCTTGGATACGGCGTGAAGTTAATGCCGTTGCCTACATACAGATCAACAGATGGACTGATGGACAGACAGAGAGACGGATTTGTCTCTTGAATTTGTATGCGAATGAAATGCATAAACAATTTTGGAATATTTTTTTTTTTTTTTTCATTAAAGAAATATAAAAGACAGAAAGAGAGAGAACATGATGTGGAGCAGAGACGGAGAGTTGGAGATTTAGCAAAACGATAAAGTATCAAAAGTGTTGTCGCTGTCTGTCGCCAAGTCTTAAATATGCGTCAAAGAAGTTAATAAAAATGTTAACAAGCACGTCTTTAGCCTTTGTTGGTTGTCCCAACAGCAGCCGCATCTTCTCCAGTTCCAAGAGATACAAACTTGAGAATTAGAAAGAGGCGACAACAACTGTCTCATCAAAAGAAATGAAAAATGTTGTCGTTCAACTAGTCCTATAACCAAATTGTCTCATTTTAGAATTAATGTGCAGATTTAGTCTAGAAGAAATTTATTTGATCTTTTTAAAGAATCACTAAACACACATTTAGTAAGTTGTTAAGTTAATATTTTGTAAAGCTTCTAACTATTTTTTTTTTTTTGAATTGTAGTACGGGAAACTGTTAAAGTAAAAATAGCGCTTAAAATATATCAACATAGCCAAAATAAAAAATTATATTCTAAAGCAATTGTAGAATATTGAACATATTTGAAATATCTATAAATCATATCACTGTGACTAAAGCAATAATAATTAAGTCCCTTAAGAACTTAAATTATAAAATTTCAGCAGATAAATGACAGATGGTTATAAAAGGAACTTGTTTCAAAAGTATCAAAAGTAGAAGTATAAAAACTATAAACGGTTTATATAGTTTAGTTTACAGTATCAAAGATAATGTATAAGTGGATTTCACATAAATAAAATATATTAAGTCTCTTCCCAAAGTCATTTTTCCAATGTAAGCATCTAAAGGAACTGCTAACTATCTGCAACTTTATCATTTGCATAGTTAAATTATACTAAAAAACCGAAGAAAAAGAAAAACTTTCTATACGCATGGACATTTAAGTGCATAGATCTTTATGAGTATCTGTCAGTCTGACGGCACCTTTCACCTTGCCGGTTAGACAAAACGATTGAGAACGACATAAATGGAAATTATCAGCCATAAATATCAATATCAATAAAGCAAGTGTTTAAAGTAGCCCAAAATGTAGATGATCGTGAGAAAGGAACGTATCGAAGTCAAGCCCAAAATTACAATGAAATACGAGTGCAGTTTCCCCACAACCAGAACAGTGGATGAAATCAAACTTTGTGAATAAAAAAAAGCTAACAATCGACTGCATTTTTCACTTGACTCGTCCCACAGAACTCAACTTGAAATATGGCTAAAACGAAGAAAAGGTTCTTTCATTCACACTCCAAATGCGACGCTTTGGGGCACAATTAAGATACATAAATTGCTGTGAATATATCTATTTATTCGCTTTTCGTATTCGTTATTCGATATTCAAGCATTGAAGCCATTCATATTCATGTTGGAGGCGGAGTTGGAACTCAAACTAAACCAGATACTTGCGAGTTCCAGCTGGAATTATTTGAAGGTGGATCGGAAAGGTGTCAATACAACTTTAATTTAGTTGCAATATCTAGAAAGTTTTGGGCATTTTTTGACCATACTTATCATCGAGCACAAAAGCGACATTTTGGTCTGACTTTGTGTAGATCTGGTTGAATGGTAAATATTTATGTTTCTAAATGATAAAGCGTCTTTAAATTATGAATTTGTAATTGATGCATTTGCAAATGACTGAGAAAGCGTAAGGAAAAGTATCTCATGATAAATTGCATTATATGTAGTAGAAAATCTGGAAAAATAAGCAATTTCCATTTAAATTGTATAAAATTTAAATTGTATAGTTGTATACTTTATGAAATAAATTCAATGATATCAAATATAAATTTAAATATAATAAGATAAGTTTAAATTTAGTTTAAGTTAGTTAAAATAAATAGTTGATTGGCAGAAATCCTCGACTGAATTCTTCGACTGGAAATGTCGTTTTAGCAGTTATTTTTAAGAACTGCTCCTTTGAGTTGGATTATGGACTCTTTTATTAGCCTAAAAACATAAATCCACCTAGCATTAATTTGAAAGTTAGTGTCAGTTTAAGTGCCTCGGAATCAGCTCAACTTTTGGCTTTTATAAAATTTAAACTTCGGTTAAACTAACTATATCAAATTCCTCTCTCTAATTACAGCTCCACGCTTTCGACTGTCAGCTTGAAAGTTCTTCACCAGCGAAAGGACTAAAGACTAGAGTTATTATAGAATGCAATGCGAATTTCATTGCTTATTGGGGTGAGTCTCTCTGCAACTTTTTAATTGAATCGAATTTGCTGACATTGCAATCGCAGTACTAGTAACATCATTGTGTTCAGTGACTCGTCTCGAAGCTGTATGAATAACCGAGATCGAGATTGTCACGAAACCTCAATCTCAACTGTCAACAACTTTGAGTCGAATCTTTCGACAATCAATCGAGTCAAAAATATCATTATTTCCATTACAATCAATTTTTTTCATACTTTCCGAAATCCTTATATTGTCTTACCTTTGTCAATTCTTATCTGATTTTTTTTTGCGGAATATCGATTTCAATATTATAATATCTTTATTTCGATTCTGCATCAAAATTTAAAAATTGTATATAAATTTCACATACCTGTGTTATCGTTGCGAAAAGTAAATTTCAACATAGTTTGGCATCTTACTTAATTCTGCATCAAAATATTAAAATTAAATTTTTTGTTCCTCACTCTACATCGTGAAAATGTCTTAAGTTTGTCCAGCTCACATGTATCAGATGACAAAGTAAATAATTTGAATGAAACCAAAGTGCGATATGTAACGATTAAAGTTCCATTCAGATTGAAGATTAAGAAAACTTTACTTAGTTTAAGATAAAGATTAAATGCGGAACACAAAGTCAAGAATTTAAATTGTTTGTTAGGTGTGAAAAATGTGCGTTTCAAAGTTGAAATTGAGCTGAAGTGAGAATTTGGGTAGAGAAATGTTTTGATTTAGAACAAACAAGCGCCACAGGAGTCGCACAGCAGCTGAATAAATTATTTGGGGTGCCCCTACCACCTTACCCACCGCCTTCCCATGCCACCAACATTTCTGTAGGCCTTTCAAAAATATTCAAATGTTGTATGAGCGAGTGTGTGTGAGTTTTGAAATACGAATGTGTATTTATTAGCGATTAAGTATCAAACATGAGGTATATATATAAACATATATGAGGGAAGGGTCCGGTTTGTTCTGGCCCAGTCTGACGATGGAAATGGAAATGTAGCTGGAGCTGGAGCTGAAGCTGAAGCTGGAGCTGGGGATGGAGTTGAAGTCCGAATTGATACTTCAACTGCTGCGGCATAGATTAGAATTAGGAATTTACTGTGAAATTATGCAAATCGTTGCTAACAAATTTTCGAAAGTGTCAAAAGAACCAAGAACTGTCTTCTCCTTCTCTATAGATATATATATATATATATTTATATTTTATTTTTGAATGGTATAGATAGACCCAATGGGGCATGAGGTAGAACAAACAAGTGTTGTCTCGAAACTGATATCTTTATCTGTCGTGCGTCTCGTTAGCAATAGTTCTCCCCTCCTCCTTCTGCCCCTTTCAACAGCAAGCTGATTAGACAGTGGAAGGTGTGAAAAGCCACAACACACACACACACACACACACACATATGAATATGAGTGAGTATGTGAATATATACTCGTCCCATTGGCGCGCGCTAAAGTTCAACACTCGTCGTCGCAAGGCAGATGAATCAATTGAAATGCAAATGTCGCAACAGTCGAATCGAATGAATATCTACGAATAGAAATATTTGAATACAAAATGACAAATCGTTGAATTATGAACGGCATGCACAACTCACATTTCCCTTCTCTTTCCCTTCCCCTTCCTTTCCTCCTTTTTCTTCTCATTCCTTAGCTTCCCTCCTAAGCTTTAGTTATTTGAGTCTCTAAATACAGAATACAGAGACGAGCCTACAGCGACATTCTTTCATTTATAAATCAGTAGTTCCTTTATAGCATTTAATTCTCTCGAATTTTCGTTAGAATTGCACATAAAGTGATTTAATTTGTCTAAGAACTGATAAGAAATGTATATTTTAACATACAAATTTTAACAGCATAAAATACATTAACAAAAGTTAAAAAATAATTTTTATTTGCAAAATTAAAGAAACAGTTGTTGGGAAAATAAGTTAATAATTAATATAATTGGTAATGATTTTCATAAATTTTTTTTGCTCCTATCTTCAATGATAATTACAATGATTTTTTATGATAATATTCATTAGTTTGAAGTTAGATAATAGACTTAGAAGTGATGATAATGATGATTGTTTTAATTTTTTCGCGAAATATAAAACTTAAAACTTTTCGAAATCTACCTAAGACTTTACAACGATTGTATTTTTGCTAAGTTTAATTTAAAAGAATTTATTTATAAATATTAAAACTAAATTATTATTTGAAATATTAATATTAATGGTTGAAATAACATTTGTTGCGATCACTGATAATATTAATAATAATTTGCTTTATTAAGCGAAAATTTACATTTTGCTTAAAGCTAGCTTTACATTTAAGATTCACAGTTTAGATATAGTATCTTTGCAGCTGAGATAAATCAGTGATAATAATTATTTAAAATGAGAAGTTTATGTTTTAAATTTTTTAACATCTCCTAGTCTGTTTCTAACTTTTATATTTAATAACTATACAAGATAAAAACATTGTAGAATATTAAATATATACAAATTGTATACTTCAATAGATTGAAAGTTTAATATGCAACTAATCGATAATCTAATTCTTTATTACATTTTACTAACTGGGAACTGACTTGATGACTTGACGTTGAGACAATGAAAAATGAGTATGAAATTGATAATTTAATTTAGATTCTTAAACAAAGTTGACATTAATTTATTAAATAATTTAATTAGTCTTAAAATAGTGTTTAAATAGGCTATAAAATTCTTTTGTCTACCAAACGCGCTAAAATAAAGTATTTTATAGCCTTGTTTTGGTCAACTCTATTTCAAAATTAAGAATATAGGAAAACAATTGATAATTTGTAGTTATTTCTCTATAAAAAAACTGGTTAAATTTTGCAAAAATTATTTAAAGCTAATATTAATTTATATTTCAGTATTTTCTGTGTTCCATACTTTATAATTAATACATATATCGCATTTTTGACAAGTTGCAAAGAATATTTAATATTGGACTTTGGTTTGGTTTAATTATTTGATGCTGGTTGGCCGAAAAAGAGAAAGGAATCTCAGTTAATAATAAAGTCGACTCATAATAGATATGCAGATAGATAGATATTTAGATAGTTGTTGGATATATAGATAGATAGATGCTATTTTCAGCTGGAGCAAAATGTTTGCAGGTGTTGCAGATGCTGTTGCTGTTGCAGTGGCAACAGTTGCTTGACTTGACATATGCAACAAGCTGTCCAAAGCAAGGCCAACAACTGGCAGCCTCAAGTTGAGGCAAAGAAGTTGCAACTGCAGCAAGTGCTGATCCGGCCAGTTGGCCATGGCCAAGGTCTATGTCTTGGCCCAAGAGCAACAGCAACAGCAACTGTTGTTGTTGTTGCTGCTGCTGCTGCAACTGCAATTGTAGTTGAACGCAGCATGCAACTACAACTAACGAGGCACGTTGCCAGCGAAGCGTCCGTGCGGCAAATAAATACACACACACACATACACATACACACCTACTTCACTCTGTGTGTTTAACTGGCTAACAGTTAACTATGCAAACATATATGGCTAATATGCTGCTGTTTCTGCTGCTGTTGCCTTTTTGTCTGGGCCTAAAAGCACACGTGGCGTATGCGCAATGTATGTGCCGCTAATTAGACTGCTTGCAACATGAACAATTGCAACCGTTGCTGCCTCCTTTTATGCTCAGCACTTAGAGATCTGCCAGAGTCTTTTAACTCTTTGACAATTTATGCAGCATGCAGTAAAAAGCAACTGAAAACAAGAATTTTTAATGCCATTCGATAAAGGTTTTTTTTTTATACAAATCTATTCAAGAAATTAAAAAATTAAACAAAGATACTTATTATATAAATACAAATAATTTAAAATTTTTTTGTTATTATAAATGAGAGTTGTTTTATTTTTATATTTTTATTTCTATCCGCATTATTCTCCTCTTATTATTCTGCAATCCCCGTTTTGTTGTCTTTTCTGCCTCTTCGATTTATTCCCGAGCCTGTCTCCTAATTCTAATCTGTTTCTATTCTTTTTTTTTCCTATTCTCAGTTTCATTATTTTCTCTTCTTCAGCTTTTATTCTTTCTCTTTATTCTCCTTATTGTCTGTACTTTTATATTTTCTTATTTCTCTTAATTCTTCTTCTTGTCTGTTATTTTCTTTGTATTTTTCTGTTTATTTTATCTAATATAATTTTATATATCTTATCTTCTGCTCTTTTCTTTCTATTTTCTTCTTCATCTGATATTGGGTCGTAAATTAGCGAAACGACAACAAAATGTTTGGTTTTTATTCTGTTTCGCTTTTCTCTGTCTGATAATCTATCGTCGTCTATCAAAGCGCATCATGTTGCCAATGTTGCAAGTTGCACGTTGCACGTTGCAAGTGCCTGTGCGTTACAGTTGCTGGCGTTGTTGCTGCTGTTGCAGCTGCGCCCCACACGGCAATCATTCACTTTTAACCAAAGCATAATAATAATATTTCAGCTAGTCGCAGTTGCTTGGCACGCGATTCATCTTGACTCCAGTGTTGCCAACTTAGCTATATTTCTATTTGAAATCTAGTCTGCTTTTTAATTGTTAGCGGGACAAATGAAAAAAAAAATATATATAAAGTAGGTATTACCATTTTTTATTTATTTTAAAAACCTTCTGTTCACTTAACACTATAACGATAAACTTTCAGATGATTTGGAATATTATTGAAATAATCAAATATATTTTATTTCATTAATTAATTAATTTATCCTATCGCCACAAATATTTTTATTTTTATAATAATCATTTAAGAAATTTCCAAATATTTTAACATTTTATATACAGTTTCTCCAGAAATTGTTGTTGGAAAAGTTTAGCTTATTTCTGACCAATTGTTTTTTGCGCTAAATACAGAAATTTTTTATGTTTAAAAAGCTGGCAACTCTGGCGAGGAGTGAGGGGCGGGGAGGCGTGGCAAGCAGGCAGCTAAGAATCATTGGATTTCGATTTAATCGAGTTCTCGCTGTCGTTGCTGCTGCTGTTGCTGCTGCTGTTGCTGCTGTTGTTGCTGTAGTTGCTGCTTTTATTGCAGATCTGATCTAAGTTGCATTTAATAATCGTCGTCGTCGTCGTCGCCGCCGTTGTCTGTTGCAGCTTCAACAAGTTTGCAACAGGCAAAACAGGCTAAAAAACATTGTAGACGAAGAATATTGCTGTTGCTGTTGTTGCTGCTGTCAACGTCAATGTCATGGCAAATGCGTTGCTGCTGTTGCTGCTGCGCTCACATTCATATTTCAGCAATTAAAAATCTAATTGACAAATACTTGAAAGGCAACGTGAAGGCAGCCAAGAGTCCAACAGCGGCAACTGCAGCTGCTCCACATGCAATTGCCACAGGTTGCAGCAATAGCAGCAACAGCAGCTGCAACATCTGCAACATAAGCAATTGCATTTCTATGTTTTGGCATCGCATCTTGCAACAGCCACAACAACAACAACCACTTGCCACTTGCCACTTGCCACATGCAACAAGTTTCAATAATAACTTCATCATCTGCTGGCGCCTTCAACTTTTGGGGCCACAAAACCAACCACAATCGAGAGTCTCTGGGCCAAGTTCAGGGTACAGTTGAGACTGCACGCTTAACGGCAAGCTGCGTGCACTGATTGATCATTCAACAAATGTCAGCAACAACAACAACAGCTTGCAATTTACAACTTGCCACAACATGCGTACACCAAAAAAAAAGTCCGAAACTCCGGCATAAAATCAATACAATTTAACTAAAAAATTTTTTTTTTATATTTCGTTTTAAAAAAGACCGGTAATACTTCGATTCTTAAAAATTTAAATATGTTGTAAATTTGGTAATATTTACAAAATTTAATTTGATTAATATAGACAATATTTCATATTACAAAATATATGTGTCTAATAAGATAGATATAGAAATTACAAATAGAAATTGTATCGAATTATAATGTATAGGTAAAATGAAACGGTTGTTATGGTATCCATAATTTCGGTTATCCGGTTTCGACATAATAAAAAATATTTTTTTTTAATTCGGGTTTCTGTTGTGTCTGCCAATGTCAATCGGTTAATATCGGTTGAGTGCGAACAGTGTCGTTAACAATGTTTCTCCCTAGTGAGATCAAATATATTTTTGGTTTCTTCGACTTTTCTGTATATTTAGTCATTGTATTCGGAATACATACTTTAAAGTAACATGCAAAAATCAGTCATTTTTAAACTAGACTTTAAGCATTGCATTTTTTTTATTTTTTTCAGTGTATGTTGAAACCACAAGAAAAGGCAGGCATTTGGTCGCTTGGCCTAACAAGCAGGGCACGTGCCCTATTAAGCTTTGTGGTCATTTTGATGAATACTCATGAGTATACTCGTATTCACTTATATGTCTATAAACAAGTTATTAAATATGCCTACCTCAAATTGCATGTCTCTTCTTGTAGTTGTTGTTGTGCAAGTACATTAATTATGCACACAAGTTGTCATTAGACTTTTCTATTCATTGGGTCAAGACAACTGCAGACAGAGACCTCGAAAAGGGGCTGAAAATTGCTCGAATTGTATTGTTTGTGCACTGGAGATGTGCATTTATCCGTGAACGATAAAATAATCATATAATATATAATATAATCATATAATATGTCAACGAGGATTCTAGCTAAATAATAAATGAGGATTTTCAATAATAATGAAAGAAAAGACATTTAAATAACATTTATTTTTCAAAGAAAGTAATTTTTACAAATATGTACTTTGTAAATAATAATTTAATACGGTTTTAAAATTAAGAAAACCAATTTACTTCCAATGCCAATACTTCCAATGTACAAATTGTTTTAATTTAATTCAAAGTATTTCACATGTTTTCTTAATTTAAGGAACACAAATACTTTTCACATCACTGTATGTAGCATCCATAAGATTAAAGCTATTAAAAGATAGTTTTAATAAAAATCCCTGTATTAAATTTAAGACGTTGTGTTTAGTTTTATAAAGAAATCTTTGTTTTCTACTTATCCCTATTATATCTCTAAATAAAATCTCTAACCTAAAAAGAAATAACATTTGTATAGAATTAAATAGAATTTGAATTCCTAATTATGATTGCTTGTCTTAATTTTAACCAATTAGTAACAAACTATATCAAATCTGAATCACATTAATTTCAACTCTTGCCTTTCGTCACATCTCTAGTTTTGTAGATTCCATCACTAACGAGCTATACCAAAAATTACAGCTTAATTAAAGCCGCGTCAATAGTTTATTTTTCGTTTATGTTAAACGCATTTCGAGTCGATTCCAAGAATTAACAACTTAGATTTAGCCACCTGACTTCCTCATGTAACTGAGGAAGGGGAAAATATAGTGGGTGTGAGGTTACAGCAATCGCTGAGCCGTGTAATATTTCGGTGAAAAGCTGTTGTTGATTACCATATTCACAAAACTAACAGAAATATATGTATATATTTAACCACTTCTCACTTAAATGCAGAAGCTTCTTCCGCTCAACGAAGCCGAACCAAAGAGAATGCAACTCAAACTGTGGGGGGTCTAAAAGAGGCCTGAAATATACTAAGTATGTTTATTTTTGTTACACTCGAAATGCTGATGGCCTCATTAGGACGCAAACAATTACGATTAACGCTTAGGGATTAAGGTTAAAGCAGGCTGATGGATATTTAAGCGATAAGCGATAGGAGAAAGTGAAAGTGGCAGAAAAAATGAAAACAATAGAAAGGTGACAGTTCAAGGATCAAGGACAAAGATGCAGTCCAAATGACAGGCAGACTGACGATAAGCATAAGTAAAATAGACAGACAAAGAATTATCTCTGTCAACTGTCAGACTACCTGCTTTACTTTTATTTCCTACCTGTATCTCGACAATGCATAATATAAATAATACTCCACAGTTTTCTGTTTAGCAAAACCAAAAAAAAAAAAAAAAAAACTCAACAAAACAAAAGGGGGCATGTCTATTAACGCCTCCCCCTTTGTCCCATAGCTGTCGTGGGAATTTGTAGGCGCTTCAGGATGTGTGTTTGAAATATAAACAGATGAATAGGAAGAAAAGGAAGTGCGTTTACTTGGCTCCGCTTCATTCGTTTGTTATTATGTTTCCTCCGAAATTTCATAGTTGTGTCATGTCAAAACCTCGGCGTGCAGTAATAAACATAATCTCTTTAAGCCGATAAATACAAAATTATAATGGCAACTGTTCTTTTCTTAAATGAAAAGATCAGCTCTCCTGTATAGTTTGATGATAGTATCTAAGGAGATGTTCAGTGTAGATTTCTAGGTGATGTTGAAACTGAATTTTTGATCGAAACAATGAACATAATAATGTTATAATAATATGTCTTTATATTATTGGAATAGTATTTAAATTTAATATTTAAGCTTACTCCAATTTTATAAGTCGATTAAGGTTCAATTTTGCTGGAAAAAATCGACTAAGCTTTAGTATTATCATATTCCATAATAGTTTTTAGAATTTGATTTACTTGCCACAGAAAACCAAAGCAACCGAATATTTCTCAATTTTGTATATATTTTCAATAGATTTTAGGCTGGTTTATTTTCTGTGTTAACCTGAAATATAAGAAAGCCTCTAATTCTTTAACTCCTTTCAAATATTTTATATTCAGGTTACTCCCATTTAGACGCCCTTCAGACTTTATTCGAGATTGTTTTTCTCCTTAAAGATTTTTTGTTTGTAGTTTTGATAATTTACTTTTTACATTTTTGTATTTAATTTAATTATTAATTTCTAGTAGCCTTATAAATTAGTGCACTCGTCACAAACATTAGTTATATAACTACATATTTTATTGACCTGCTTGAGTCTACACATGAAATTTAAATCTCGCTTGAAGTTGAATATTTTTATTTTGATAAAAAATAATTTATGTTATGAAGTTAAATTTATTTTTAAAACTCAATTTAAGTTCTAGTTTGAAACTAAACGTTAATGTTTATATTCATAAAAATTTAGCTCATTTAATTTCTAAACTTTAATTTAACAAACTATGATATTTATTAAAGGTATTTAATTTAAAATTTTTTTTAGAAGTCAAAAAAAGTTTGTATTATGTGTTTAATTATAAATAACTACCTAGTGGAAGCTAAATTCTTATGTATATGTATATTCTAAAAAATAATTGCTTAAAGTTGAGTTTATTTAATATGTTGAAGTCTAACAAATTATTTTCGAAAACTCAATTTGAGCTGGTTTTTTTTATTTGTCATCGAGAAACCGGAAGAAACGACAACACACGACGCGGCGGTTTCTTTTTGTTTGCTTGTGAAGTTCTACAAAACGAAAGACTTAGGCAACAAACTTGTCTAATACTAAAATGCTGGTAATGTTATTGTTGTTGTTGCAGTTGTTGTGTTGTCTGTTGTTCTAGTTGCTGTTGTTGTTGTTGTAGTTCTTGTAGTTATGGTTGATGTTGTTGTTGTTGTTGTCGTCGTTGTTGCATATAGAGAACATGTCATATGCATGTTGTTTGTACTTATGTTGTGCACATGTCTCTCGGTGTGTTGTATGGGTATGTGAGTGTGTGTGTGTGTGTGTGTGTTGGCTAAAATACTCGCATCTAGCAAGTCAACTCATCGACGCATGTAACCGTGAAAACCCATTTTTCTTGTTCATTGACCAAAAACCCAAAAGCAACAGCAACAACCGCATAAACAACAACAACAACAAGAGCATTGCAAATGCACCTTGGCATAGCATTTGGCTCTTTCAGTTGGCTCTGTATTTTTGTTTCCTTTTATTTTTGTATTTTTTTCGAATCTTTTTTGTTTTTGCTTTTTCTTAGCCAGTGCTCGTGGTTTATTTTGTCTGTGATTAACGTGGTCTGGCGTCTTTCGAGTCAGTCACGAGTCATGTGATCATGTGTGTGTGTGTGTGTGTGTGTGTGTTGTACGTACGCGTGCTGCCGGCAACTATGACAATAGCAACAACAACGACAACGGTAATCATAGTTTTAAGTTGCCAAACAAACAGGTGCCCTAATGTCAATAATGTTGCTGCTGTTGTTTCTGTTGCTACTGTTGTTTTTGCTGCTGCCGTTGTCATAGCATATTGACAAATTGGCTACACATTTTGGCCACAATTTGACTTGTTAGCTACTGCAGCATGCGCCATGATCAAATGTTGACAACAAGCCACTTTGCAATGCCACAACAGGAGCGGGAGAGAGAAAAATAGACAGTGAAATAGAATGTTTAACTGACTGACTGACTAACTGACTGACTGATAAACTGACTGATGAACTGACTGTTGAACTGATAAACTGACCAACTGCCTAGCTGATTCACTTGTCTTTTAGTCTCTTGTTTTTCCTTTTTTTATTTTGCTGCTCATTGAAGCGATCTGAGCACAGTTTTTGCAATCGATATTCTTATACCCTGTGTCCAGTAGAAAAGGGTTTTATAGCTTTCTTTAGACAGAGGAATTAATATTGCATAGAATGACAATCAACCAAAAAAGTAAACGCTATTATCACATTTAAATTTAAGAACAACAGCAGCTTTTGAATGGTATATTAGTAATCATAAATCTGTATAAGTATAATTTCTGGAGTTTTATTTTTTCAACAATAATAATGATTATTACGGAAGCTCAAGAATAAAAATCATCTTGAAAATTTGACTTTTTTATACATTTTATGACTCACTAAGTTAAATTATATAAAATTGTGTGAATTCTAAAGTTATAAATAAAAGTGAAGTTTTATTTTAAGAAAAAAGAAAGAAAAAAATAAAATATAATATTTAGTCTAAAATTATGATCATTTTCATACTGAAGGAATAATCGAAGCTTAATGATAAAATGATTATTAAAACTCAATGATAATGGTAAATGGAGGAATCAAGGAATAATAATAAAAATAATTTTTATTTAATGCCTTTAATGTTTAACTCAAGTATATAGATTATTGCAGAGGCATTTGAACCTAAGTTCTTGACAATGTATCTTGTGTGTGCGTATTCATTGCAGGGTAGCTGCTGGTCGAGCTCACTCGACTAGAGCTTTCCAAGTTGTTGCTGTTGTTGTTGTGACAGGCACTTGCTACATGCGGCATGGTCTTGTTCTGCTGCAACATTAGCTACCGAACAAATCTTGGCTATTTTTGCGATTTTTGGTCTTTTGCTTGGTTTTTTTTTTTATTAATTTCGGGATACAAGAAATCGTGAGTTTTATGATCGTGATTTGTTGATTTGTGACTGTGTGTGTGCGACTGTCATTATTGCGATTGTTGTTGTAGTTATGGTAGCAGTTGTTGTTGTTGTTGTTGTTGTTGTTTTCTGCTCACATAACATACGTTCTTTCATATCATTTTGGTTAATTGCAAAGCAGCTAAATCCCATGAAAAATTATACAATGCGATAGAAAAAGGAAACTCAAACTCCCATTCAAATATTTATTTGCAACATGTGGCAGCTGAATTCGCCAAGGTATCAAATTTCTCGACCTTCGTCTCTATATTTCGCTCTCTCTCTCTCTCTCTCTCTTGTTATTGGAAACAGCACCTGTGTTGGTTTCCCACGTTGGGGAAAATGCGAATCAAATTCATGTTGATCGATATGCGAGCATTTTTCACTTTGCTTTGCATTTACACAACAACACAGACACATGTTGCAGGGGTTGGAGGATGTGGCAAGCTGAAGAAGTGAAGATTTATCTGCTACCTGCGAGGCATCGTGACAGATTTCGGATAGATCAACAAACCCACAGACAGACAAACAGACAGTTTGAAGGGTGCAACATTCAGCATCCTAAAGGGTTGTTCCACTGGGAACCTGACACAAACCTCTCACATCTCACATCTCTGCACTTTGTCTATTGTTCCAGCTGAAGAGGATCTGGGTGTGTCTATATACATATACAATTTATGCTGCTCCTTTTAGGTTAGAAAATCTAAAAAAAAAAATAGAAAGAAATAATCGTAGAAGACTATTCGGCGCTTCCGCAGTTGCTTTTGAAACGGAATCCTTGAATACCTTAAATAATCAAAGTGATCCGCTATGGGAAACGGAAGTTCAACCTGGGCAATAACAACATACTGTTTGCTAAAGAGGGAACAAAATAGGGAGTGTGGAATTGTGGGCGATAAGTGTTGGATTAAATTCATCCACAACACAAGATTATGGGAATCTTAGCTTAGATGCACACTAAAGTGCAATATATTTTGGAATATTTCTTTCGTATGTAAAACTATGTATAGAAATTATATTTTATTCAAATAAAATGTTGCTGCAAATTTCCAAACAACTGAATGTAACATATTTATTTTCCTCATTTGCCTAATAAAGCAACTTTAATTGTCCAAATAAATTTGTTTTAAGCATGATTAATAAATTTTATAATTCTGCAAAAGTAATGAAAATAATCCCACTTATTTCTTTTGATTTTTTAAATATTCTATTGTGCAATATTATTTCACCTATTAAACTAATTTCAAGCAGATATCTTTTTAATAGGGGTTTATCCTCATCTAAAGAATTTTATATTATTTCCGAAGCCGAGAAATATATAAATTGAATAGCTTAGAGAAACACAGAGAGAGAAAGAGAGAGGGAATAAGGGAGGGAGAGAGAGTAGTTGTATGCGTCATTCATTATTATAGACAATGTGGCTCTATAATAGATACTCAATAAATTCTTTAGTTGATTTTTTTTTTTGATTTTAATTTATTTATTTGTATATTTTCTATTGTCTATTGACTTGGTTTTATTTTCTTTTCTCTTAACTTAATTGAATTCATTTTTTAACTGTCTTTTTGTTGCCCAATTAGGATTCTCTATAGAAAGCCAATGAGTTTATTTTACTTGATTGGCTTTTAATGAATGCAGTTCTCCCCTCCCGACCCCTTCTCTTCCCCCTCTCAGCATTACCTCCCTTTCTTTCAATCATTCTCTCTGTTGCGCTCTTTCAGCTATTATGAATCAAGTTGAAGCCTGAATTCGATTTTGATTCCATTACCCTAAAATTCAAAATTCATTGTTGTTTCTGCTGCATTGTCTTTTATATATTGTTAAAGTATTTTTATAGATTTTTAATTGGTCCAAATGTAAGTTGTAGCTAGTTTTCTTCGAGATGTTGTTTCTGGTTATTTTAATTTGATTTTAGCTTTTTGCCCTTGACTGAACGAGATTTAAAAAGGTGTCGTCTTTGTTCAGCCCCCTCTCATTTGCATACAAATTTAAACACAGAACTCAGCCGAGTGTTCGCTTTCTTTTTAGGTTTCAGTTTAGGCTCATTTAAAGATATATTTATTTTCCTATTTTTTTTCTTGTTTTAATGGGCTACCGTTGAATTTGCCAATTCCACAAATATTATAAATTAAGTTACATGGCTTACCAAATGATTTTATAGTTTAAGGCAATCATATAAATTGGGATTCTCTATGTATGCGAAATTAAGAATTGTTTACGTAGAATGCTGAAGAACAGCTAAAAACTGAGCCTAAGATGTAGCTTAAAACTTCAGCCATAAATTGATTTAAATGTACACCTTAAGCCAAAGCTATAACATCAGTATGTATATATCTATAAATACTGTATATGCATACATCTGAAGTTCGTTGTCAAATTCTATGGTTTACAACAATTCAATTGAATTTTTTTTCCTATATGAATCTTAAGATGTTTTAAAACATTTATATTTCCCGTCTTCTATCAGTTTGCTGCATCCTAATTCAACACTCAACCCATTTAAATGTATTAAATATACATATTTTAAAGAATACATTCTCAAGTTGGCATTAAAGAAAATCGCAATTGATTTATATTACATCGAAAATTGTTAGGCTGAATTAATTGCATATGGGTCAAGCGGTCTTACGGTATTAAGAAGACCACAGGAAAAGTCATTATAGCTCCAAATATGATAAATCAATTGATGTGACTTGGACACAAGGCATTCGCCAATGGCCGACAACCCTCAGGCGTTTGAAAACAACAAAGAAAATAAATATGAAGATGAGGAAGAGGAATAGGAGAATAAAGCTGAAGCTGTAGGTGAAGCAGAAGAAAAGGAACAACTTTTACGGCTGTGAAGAGACACCGTTGAGAGATAGTCATATAAGCGATGAGAGATGTTGCCACAGGTGCAAGGGGCATGCAGCTTGAATGATGATCTTGGCCAACTCACGAGCCATCGAGTTGGCCAATTGAGCTGCACATATTTAAGCGCAAATACGACAGTTATTATTGTTGTTGCATTGGAAATCGTTGAAGCGCAATCAATTAATTGACAAAAGATCATTAATGGAGGGGAATTGAACGTGAATCCTCCGGCAATATCTGAACAACTTTTTATAGTCACAACTAGTTGAAACAAGCCAGTCAGATTAATTTTCTCATACTATTTACTTGATACTCTTGCGGGTTTCTATTTCATTTTATTTTTATAAATTTTAAGTACATATTTAGACAGAAAAATTAAAAAGAAAAATATTAATTAATTTAAAAATTGTATGTTTGCATTTGCACGTTTCTACTTTATAGTAATAACTATTATTATAAGCTCGACTCAAGTATATGGTTGACAAGCAGTTAGTTAAATTAGTCTCATATTCATTAAATATATAACATTTAAAAAAAATAATAAATATAATAATAAAATCTATACGATATAGAGTCGACAACTTATTACATATATTTACAGTTCCTCAGTTTGAAACTAACTGGGACCGATTTTATTTCCATTAATGAGTAGCTCTCATCTGGTAATTGTTTAATTAATATTGTATGTATGTGTATGCATGTATGTATTATTAATTTGTTATTGTTTTAATTTTTTTTTAATTAAGTTTTTTTTGTAATATGTATTGTCAATTTTTTAAAATAATAAATTAATATTCACTCATTTCCTTGTCAATTTTTTTTACAATTAATATTTACAATTATTAGCTATTATTTCTATTTTATTTTAATTATTCGATCTAATTAATTTGTTTAGCTAATTTTAATGTGAATATACTAAAGCTCTTCTTAGAATATGTAGGGACACTGACAAGCTAATGTCTAATGCGTTACACAAGTTATGATAAACTGTGACTATTCTCAGCAATGTGAAGAGTATCAAAAGGTGTGTGGGGAAGGAGGAGAAGGAGGAGGATGGGAAGAGGGTGGTCTGAGGCGGTTTGTAAGTAATTGAAAAATGAAAGAAAATGCGCAAAAATCGCAACGCATTAGCCGCCATCATGCGAGGGGCCGAAGCGTGCGAACAATTTGGTCATCGCGTCGTCGTCGTATCGCATCGCATCGATTCGTTTCGCCTTTTGGCCAGAACACAACATCAGAGCAGAGGAATAGAGAAGAGGAGTGAGGAGAAGAGAGCAGAAGAGAACCGAACCGAACCGAACCGAAGTGAACTGGACAGAACTACAAAACCGTCTGGGCCCGGCCCGACATTGGCCAAGAAGTTTTGCATTTTGCAATTTGTATGCGTGCAGCGTGGAGTTTATTTTTTGTTTAGTATTTTTCTTTTTGCGGCATGAAATACGCGTTGTCCATTTGGCGCCTCGCACAGACACCTGAGACGCCGCGGCGCAAGTCCAAGTCGGAGCTGTGGCGTCTTTGGCGTCTTTGGCGTCTTTGGCTTCTTTGGCTTCTTTGAGTGGCCCCTGGCCAAGCACAAAGCCAGACGACTCACGATCGACCAAATGAAAATATAAACTTTAAATTTCCTTATTAAATAACGGTCGCCAAAGCGGCATGCATATGAAAATACTATAGTGCAGACCTCTCCTCGTAGGCTCTACTCGACTAGACTCTACTCGTCTGTATTAGGGTGCTTCGATATCTTTTATCACAAATAATTGCAATCCATATTCGGAATCTACTTTGAATTTAAAGTTGTTTTTACCAGAGTTCTACAACATTTGAGTTAAAAGATATGGTAGTTTTTTGAACTCGCATGAATATTATGAAAGTTATATTTTAAGGTCATTTGATCATGTTATTCTATGAAATTAAGAGTCCTATTTCTATCAAGAGTTTTCATGACAGTCTTCTTAGCAACACTAAATATATGCTAAAAATAATATGCTACACATAGTAAGAAAATAAAAAATACATTTTAAATGATTTTAATTGATTAAATTGATTTTAGAACCATGTGAATTACGAATTTGGGTAAACATTTTTCAATTATTTTTTTGCGTCCATACAAATCGAAGCACCCTAATGTGCATGTGTAGATTTATACTAAACACACGTCTCTGTGCATGCAATTCACTCATGAAAAGTCTCAAGTCAGCTCAGCTCAGGAGCAGGTGCTTTTTTTCTCATATTGGATTGCATTTCTCTGTTTCTCTGTTTCTGTTGGTTGTTGGATTCTCTGGGTTTCCCTCTTTTCCCTCTGGCAAAAAGATCATGTATCTGCAGTGAGAAACTATCGAAAAATTTCTCAAATTTCTCAAATTTCTAATCAAATAAATTTCAAATCCTACACAGAGTATAAGAATTTCCAAAAATTGAAGTTGATGTGGGAATGTTTTTCAATTTTGCTATGATCTTTTATTTTATTTTTAACTAGAAATTCCTTGCCTTGCATTTTGTCAGACATATTTTATATAGATGGAATAAAATTGGGTTATACTTAAGCTGACAAAATTATTCTGTATATGCTCATAAATTTAATTAGATATTACTATAGACTTTACATATCCTAATTCTCTTTCTCCTTTAGAGAAGTTCAACTGTAGTAAAGCATTTAATTGTCAACTGTGTCAACTGTGTGAACTCTGTGGCAATACGGAAATCATTTGTTGCAACTTCCCTTTAGCTAACTAATGCATAATGTAGTAGATATTGTGAGAGTCAGAGAGTCGGAGAATCACATCAAATACAATTCTTGCATATTCAGAGTAGTTACACTCAAAGTCAGTCAGATGGATTGGAACAAGTCAATGGCTCGCCGAGTAAACGGCAATGTTTGTTATTTGCATGAGAAATGTGTCGTGCTTTGGAGTCTAAAGCAAGTGCGAAAGCGACAACTGACAACTGACAGTTGGACAGCTGGACAGTTGGACAGTTGGACGGGTTGCATCGACATCGGCAAGAGGTACAGCCTCTCAAACTTGTAGAAACTGAGCATCCGAGCATTTGAAGGCAGTCAACCGCATCATCAGCTCATCATCGATCACGGCGACGCTGTGGTCCGCAACCAACAAAAATCCACTGTCAATGGCCAAGTGCATTAGAGGTATTCCCCCTCTCGGTCCGATACTGCCCGGTTCAGCCCGGAACGGCCCAGTCTTAGCCCCCTTTAGCACCTTTCGTCGGTACTCTCTTCACTTAGAGATGTAAATCCAAACAGAACGTTGAATTTACTACAATTTGATGCGTACATCGATTTATCGATTCATCGGGCAAAATTCTACTAAATTAAAAATGAAAGAAATAACTTCAGTTTTTTTTTATAGATATTATATATATATATATATATATTGAAAGATATTTTTAAATTTAATTTGAAAGAGAAAACATTTTGATACATTTTAATTTGAGGATTCATTAACTAAACTATATTCATTAATTATATTGATGGATCGATTTATCAATTAATTAATAAATAATAAAAAATATGTTTTAAAATTTTTGGGTTTATTTATGTATTTTATTTATATGCAATCCTTAGAACTCTTTAAGATGATGAACATCAAATTTAAAATATGGTGGAAACATCGATTTGTCATCACATTTTCAATTTACCATATAAATAAAAGATATGCAATAGTTCAAAATATTTCGGATTATTTTAGGCTTTTTTGTCCGAAACAATTCGATTGTTGAGTTTTTTCGTGTGTTTACAATTTTTACAAGCCATTATAATCTGCTGCTCATTAGAAATAATTAAGAGAATAGACCAAAATAAAACAAAATTCAAAAGTAACTGTTTTGTAATAATCACAAAATATTTATTCAAACGTATAAATATTTTTGAAAATACTCCTGGAAATAATTATAGGTGGGTTAATATTTTAAAGGAAAGTCTTACAAACCGAATGCATTATTTTTAGCTTTGTTCAAGATAAAATTGCGTGGTCTAATTGGCTAGAAAAGTCACCTAACAAATGAATAGAATATATTTTAGATTTTTCAAATATTAAATATTATAAATATTTAGCATTTTTAAGTTTAAAATTAAAAGGTGTGTTATTTATTTGCTGTTTGCATTGCTACAACGATGAATTTGTTTTGACATCACTAGTTTTAACCCCTTGGTTTCTATAGTGCCATAAGAGACACAGAGACCAGCCAAGTGCATTAGAGGTGGTCCCCCCGCCTAATTCCCCTTAACGTCTTAACCCCTAGGCTGCAGAGTGACAGAGATAGAGAGAGGCTCACACACATGGTCACAAATATATATACACTCTGCGCAGTAACAGTAATTTGGTGTTTTACTTGTTCTTGCGCGCCAGCAATCACACCTATGGGAATGTTTCTTACACATGTTCGATGTTCCCTGTCCGCTGTCCGATGTCTGCTGTCTAAGTCGATGCCAATGTTGGTTGCTTGCTTGCGAAGATGAGAGGCACAGCGTCTAAATTCCAGCATGCACTTTGGACAACATTTTCCTCAGGTCTCGCAATCGTCGCCGTCGCATCATTAAAAATTTATCAGTTGATTGGAAAATTATAATTCTTTTGCTTTTACGCTATGATTTTTATAAGTCTCTCAGTCTTTGTGCCAAGCCATCTTAACTCATCTACTGTCGGCGTTGTTGTCTTTGCCTCTTATGTAATAACCAGGGACCGCAAATCGAACTTTTTGCTTTTAGTATAAAAATTAATAATAAATATTATCTTTAATTTTTATAAAAAAAAATATACATTCAATTTATTTTTGCAATTCTAATGACAAGCCTTGCAAACTTAAGTTATTAACTTTCAAAATAAAAAAACTAAAGACTTTCGTAACTTAAAGAATTAAGAATAATTTTATTTATTCAGCTTTTAACAATAAAAGTTAATTTTTAAAATAACAAATATTTTTCTGATGTTTATAATAAATATTAAAGGTGATCAATTTTCTTAATATTATTAATACGAATTTAAAATGGTTATTATTGTTGAATTTTATATCAAAAATTAAATTTGTTTTATTTTTATAATAAAAATGAACTGTTATTATTGTTACTGAATTTTCTAAAACAAACTCAAAAGTATTATTTTTTTTTATTTTTATAATACCAATTTATAAGTAATTTGAATTGTTCACTTCATTAAAATAAAATTATATTAAAATTATAAAAATTATAAAATTATAAATTATATTAAAATTAAATTTGGAATCCCTGGTTATCACATGTCCATCATTGCTATCTCTCTTTTGCGCAAACTCTAGCTCTATCTCTCTCTCTGTCTGTCTGTCTGTCTGTCTCTTGCTGTTTTCTTCTGGTCACATTTAATAACTGACTCGAACTCGAAGTCGGTCTGTCTATTCGTCTTTTAGTCAGTCAATCTGTCTGTATGAATGACTGACTTACTGTCTGCTATTACGACAACTGTGTTGTATTGCATCTTTAGATTCATCAGCGTTCTCCACTCTTCCCCTTTGTTGGTTTCTTTTCTTTTTTGCACCATCATTTCTTTCTTGATTCTAGATGCGGAAATAAATGCGCTCAGATTCTTTAACTTGTTACATAAATCGTAATTTTCTATAGCCTCGTTCTAAGTATATCTAATGTATATTGCATTTTGCTACTCGTTTTTTTTTATTACATTTTTTCCTTTTTTTATTTTTTCTTTCTCGAACTCCTTCCTCTTCTTCTACTTCTACTTCGCTGGTCAGTGCATAACTCACAATCGCACATGTCATTGGGCATTTCTCTCGCACTTGAACTTCCTGCATGACCAGCAGCTGCACCAGCTGAGTCTTACGCTGAAACGGCAGCTGAGAGTTCACAAGCTTACAATGATGAACCACAAGTTTTTGATCCGTCAGATCTGAGGTCTAGGTGGGGTCCCGATATGGTCATCTTGCTAGTTCCACGCTCATGATGTGATTAGGCGCTTTAGCGGTACAGTTCTTTTTCTTTTTCTCTACTTTTCTTGTCTTTTTCGCCTCTCATGTCATTTGCTCTTTTACCCACGAAATGGCATTAAAGAAATTATAAATAATAGAAGCTGCAACTCTCAGCAGATTAGTGAGAACCCAAAAAGAAAGAATTCATATACTATATATAAAATAAGTGTGAGACTGCAAATACCATAACTTATTGCCAGTTGCTTATTCAATTTACACACTGTACAGTGTACACTGTACACCATACAATAAATCATCACTGACCTCTGTTTTCTAACCAAATGTATTAAATGTTGTATTATTGTCACGGCTCCAGTTTGTTTTTTAAATTTAATTTAAGTTTAAATTCCTTTACCTGCTGTTTTAGTCCCTAAATCTGTTAGATAGTTACTTTTTCTAGTTAGTCAGTTCCGTTTCCAATAATTCAGCAATTTCATTTAATTAACTTGAGGATCTGTTTTGCATTTATTTTCTCTTATACTATCCAAAGTAAGGATGTTATAAATAAACAAGACCACATTAAAAAAATCTATGTAGAGAAAATAAACAGAACAACTTACTTGAGTTACCCAAAATGCAAGAATAAATAGATATATGGCAAATTGGGTTTCAATTCGAAAAACAGACAACACTCACCTACAGCTACCGGACATTTGGCTTGAGGGCGAGCGGAGGGAGGGTGTGAAGTGACCCCCATTTGAAGACTGGTCAGTGTTCATCCATCTAACATCGACTTAATAGTAGCCTGCGAAATTCCACAATGTGACAGCGCTTAAAAGCCTGTCAACAGTTGCAACAGCCACTGAAAGACTGAGAGACTCTAAGAACTCTCTCTCCTCTCTGTCTTCTCTGGGTTAGACAGGGGCCCAGGAAATTTGTAGAATATAGTATGTATAGTAAGTAGATGCACACACTGGTAATGCCCTAGCACCCGAAATCTGGAAAAAGCAATTAGCAAATCTAAGCAAAGTCTATTCAAACACCGCAGACGATGCCCAATTGCAATGCCACAAATGCTTGGTAGACTCAACCCGAAGAAACCAAACAAAAAACACAACAACAACAATAAAAATACAAGAAAAATCTTTTATATTTGGCACGCCGAAGATTTGTTACTCTGTAGGTTTCTAAATTATTTTTCATAAAAGAAAACATTAAAAGAATTAAAAGTGTGCATATATTATTTTTTCTAAATAAGTTATGTTTCCCTATCACATGGAATTGGGAAATTCTCATTTTCTACACCACTGCTATATATAGTATAAGATTATCTTGTAGGACAAATATTACATTTTATGGTTGTAACTTGACTGGTAAAACATATTTATCTATATGTATCTATATGTATCTATATCTATGATGTAGTCAAATTTTTACCAAATCTATACAGGATGTAGAATTTGTATACAAAAAATATACACACCTATATCAAAAAGACTTCAAATGAGGTTATTAAATTATCTAAGAAATATCTATCCTACTAGTCGTTTATTTATGTTTTATGATATGATAAGTAGTATTCGTATTTTACCAATTTTACACCCTAGTTTTAAAACGATAACTATAATGGATGTTGTTAAAGAAGATAACTACTTTGTAAGTCTGCAAATCGGATCTGAACTGAACTTTGCAGAACTGGTTCGTTTTTTGGGTTTTAAGCAAGCAATCTGAACCGGATCATGTAAAGAACCAATGAAATTATTTAACCCATGAATCCGAAACTAAACTGAAACATTTTCTTAAATTAATTATTAGAATTGAAGAAAATGTTTTCATTTATGTTGTGGTTACAGTTTAAATGTGACTTTATTACTTTTAATACATTTCTATTAAATTCATATATTAAATTATTAAAATTATTAAATTCATATATATGACTTTATAACTTTTAATAAATTTGTATTAATATCAATATTCGATGTTTTTTAATATACAATTTAATTGGTTTGAAATGTCAAGAAAAATGAAATTCCTGCGTTTCTTAGATTTATGTTATAGCTCGATATTTTTTAATAAAAAATATAACTGACTGATAAAGTCAAGAAAAAATTAAAAAAAAATACATTTAATTGAACCAATTCCAAGATGAGCCTAAGTCTTGTTCCTTTGTCCGAATCTTCAAAATAATTTAGCTGTCTTTAAGTTTTTATAATAAATAAATTCGGTCGCGTCTACTTAAATACGTTACACATTTTTAAACACAATGATAATACCCTCTGCGAGAGTATTAAATAGAAAACGATGTAAAGTAGAAGAAGCTGAGGTAGAAGAAAGACAGAAGCGGGACTTATCAGTGGCGGCGGCAACAGAAAGCAATTCTGCGGCTGATGGTTTCGCAGAAAATTACAACTTGCGGGTAAACAAAGTCAACTGCTTCAGACAAGCTCAGTTCGTAGACCAACTACGACTTCGACTACATGGATTCATCCAAGAGAGATGTACTAAATTTGGGGGGCGGGGGACGCAGAGAAGACACATGGTCTCCACTCAAGTTGTGAGACACACGCCAAAGCCCACGGCCCGTGGCATTGCCCATGTGAACATGTGAATATCTATGTGACTAGGTATGCATGTATTTCTGTATGTGGGTGCACAATTATGCCGCCACAGCAACTGGTTAACCATAAATTTTCTTATCAGACTTTGGCAACAGGCGCGGATCTGGAGCACAGCAAAAACTGGTGGCTAACAAATATCGAAATAAGAAATTAACAACTAAAATTCCATTAACAGTTCGGGCATAAATATGTTTACATTTTATACCAACTAATTGTCACATTTAGAGAGCCTTAGTTTATAAAACAACTGGTTTCGATGCTTCAGAATTTAAAAGTTTACTTGGAATAAAATATAATAAATATATTTTAAGTTATATAACAGAGTTTTTACTATAATTTTTATTATATTATAACAATATAATTTTGTCGCTTTTTTTTAAATGTCAACCTAGTTTAGTTGTCTTTAAACTAAAAATTAAAATTGAAACTGAACAAATATATAGTATTTGTTAATGTACAGAAAGTATAAAAGTCTCGGGAAATTTTATAAATTAATGAAATTTGTAGAATGGATTGGAATAAAAGTTAATCAGATCAATAAGTTTTTGTTTGGAACGTATAAAAAATGAACAAATAAAAACAAGTAATGGAAATGTAACAAAAAAATAACATGAGCTAAGAGTTTACATATCTCTTCTTCAGCTCAGTTCGAAGACAGTCTTCTAGCCACAAAGTTAAGCAACTTTATAGCTGAAAAACAAATGAATTTCAATTAGTCAATTAAAGGACGTGCTTTAAGTATTATTTTATTTAAAATTCTCAGCCATCTTAAGAACTTTTTAGACGAAGAATTACATTTTAGATTATTAAATAATTATTATTACATTCGATTGTTCCGACAAAATCATCAAAGGAGACTTAAAGACTACTGTCAAATACTTGTATTTGATTTTCGAGTTTATCCGACGCACAGTAAACACAAATTCCAGTAAGAATCATAATTTCTACAGATAAATATCGTAAGGAACACATTTACATACATATAGAGAGAGAGTTAAGAAAACTAAAAGATACACGATGTTTGAATCGGAACCGCTTCAAGATTCGGAAGATAAGATCATTGAGAGACTGGGGAATTGCGATGTGGCCGTCGATTATATGGATTTATTGAGTCATCGAATACGCTGTCGTAAGATTGAGATATTTCATTACGATGACGAGGTGAGTTTCACATCCAACGGCGAGGAAGAGGAGCAGGAGTTGAGCTTCGGTCCGCTGATCAGTGAGGATCACACAGATGATGAGGATCGAACACTGCAATTGGTCAAGGATTTGGACTGTTTAATACGACGCATCGAACAAATGCAGCTGGTGATCAAGGAGCGTAAAAAGCAACAAGATTGCGAAACTGGAGTCACCGAAGCATCCACCGAGCAGCTCAAAAAACAAAAGCATAAACCTAAAGAGCAACAGGAGAAGGAGCAACAGAAAATGCTAAAAGTTCCTGCCAATCTGGAATTGACTTGTGTGGAACTAATGGAAATACGTGATCTACAGCACGGACATCATCGTCTACAATGCGAAATCAATGAGATGATCTGCAATTATCGAGTACTACGTGAATTGCTTCAGAAACTACGTAGTCAGATGTGTCAGGAGAATAAACGTTGTCGCAAACTCTCCGCCCAATTGCTGCAGTTTAGGGAGTGGAGCGATGGGGTCGCCAAGGAGTTGCCCGTTTGCAAGGAGCGATATCAGAGACTGATCGACAAAAAGCTAACCAAAGTGGAGGCGGCTCGTGTCATTAGGGCCAACATTTCCAAGGCCTATAGACGCAGTAAAACGTTCCTTTGCACTCATCAACTGCACTTTGATTTGCGTGAATTTCATGCGGAAATCAATGAGCTCACGGAATATGCCGATGATCTGTGCCAGGAGATGATGCGACGCTTTACGACCATCGAAAATGAAACCGCATTGCCGCATTCCACAGCCAAGAGCAACACCAGTCAGGAAGAGTCCTTGGAGAAGGAACAACACACTACTTAAATGTGAAAATTGTTTGGTTAATAAAACACAATTGAGAACACAAAATCTATTGCAATCTTCAACTGTAGCAATCAGCACAGAGTTTGCAGTTGAAAATTGCTTTTCCTATTTTACAATTGTCAACTGGTAGTTTAATAAGTTTAAGTAACACCGATTATTATGAAAAAATTAATTAACTTAGCAATAACTACAATCTCTGTCTTAATTCAAGCTAATTTGTAATTATGACATTGTAATTGTTTTTTAATGCGATTTAAGGATATTGAAAATAGTTCTTAAATACCAAATTTTAAAAGCGTTTGTCTAAAATAATTCTCTGCTAGCTTTAGTGTAAAATAGTTCAAATAGTAAACAATTTATTATTTTTTTTTGTTTTGAGCCTTTTTTATTTACATTACATTATTTAAAATTACATTATTTAAAGTACATCATGAAAATGAATTTCATAATTATATTTTAAATTCATAAATTATTATTAAAAGATGATTTTGAATTATATTTTTTTTACAATATGAGTATAAAGACTCTCTTTTAATTGAGTTTGACATTTTGGGCCCTTGACTGTACCCGCAGTGCGCTCCTGATGTGTGCTGTTGTGCTGTTTGCCGCTGCTTAAAACTAAGACGCAAACAACAAACCACCAGCACCAGGTAGTACATCATTTTGGACTTTATCAGCGACAGCAGCAGCAACTTGCAACTAGCAACTTGCAACTTGCAACTGGTGGCAGCGACTTGAGGCAGCAGCGCGTGGGCAGCAGCAGTGAGCGAAATTCCTACGCCGCCAACGCGCCACAGCAGCAGCAACAACAACTGCAATTGCAACTTAATTGAGGCTTGTCTATGCAACCTAATGTCTGTCTGTGACTGTCTGTGTGTGTACAAAGTAACTGCGCTTGCTCTGCATCCGTCTCAGTCTCCAAGTCTACACTGATAGAAAAACTGCGCAATTGTAAACTAATTGTAAACTAAATCAAAAGCGATGCCAGAATTAGAAATATTTCGAATTTTCTTTAACCAAGTACAAAATACTTTAGTCGAGCACGAATATTCTGAACAATATTTTGATTTTCTGGGTTCTCGATTCAGTGGAGGAGAAAAGAGGAGTTAGAGGAAATATACTGCTTTAAAATTTTAAAGCTTTTGAAATATTTGACAATTATGTTGTGATTCAAATAAAGGAAATATACACTTTCAAGTTACTATAAATGTGCTTTAAAATTCGTTTAGATTGAAATGCCAATTATAGCTGCCACTCAAAAATAAAAAATTTGAATTTAAGGGGAAAAAAATATGGTATAGTTATCAAATTTCAATTATGATTCAAAATTAATTTTTCATTATAAAAAAAGACACAGCATAACTCTTATTATACATTTTTACAATAAGAATCTCAGTTATAGTTATTTTTCCATTATATTAAATTTAAATTATTAATATTTTTTCAATTTATTAATATTAATGATATATTGAATATTTATAGCTTTCTATAAATACATAGTTATGAATTTGTATTGGAGCTTGAATTGCAGAGTGTTGGGTTTATTTTTTTCTCTGTGTATTTCTCTCTGTCGCTGTTTGTGTTTCTCTGTTTGTCGCTGGCTCCTGTCGCCCGTTGCGAACTTGATGCCTCGCTGCCCCAGTGCCTTGATGCTCCACAGACGACCGACCAGACAACAACAACACCAACAATTGCAACAACAATTGCAACAACAATTGCCGCATTATAACGTACTGAGGGCGTTGAGGCAACAACATGCAACAGGCTAGTAAGCCAGGTAACCAGTCAGCCAAAGAGACTTCTGTAAGTTGGGCAGTCAACAAACAGGGGGGATGATGAGAGAAGGCGGTGAGAGGGAGGGGGAGGGGGCAGAGAAGACAGCGCAGTCATCATCATCATCATCATCAAAGCTCTGCGGCTTTGCTTTTTGCCAAGACGCCGCACAGTGGGGCAACTTGGGGTGTTCTCTTTTATTTATTTACAAATCTACTGCATCGTTTATGAGTGATTCTATATATTTAATATTTATTAAGCATATCAAAATTGGTAAAATATTTAACAGCTGAAATGTAGAAATTAATCAATTTCTTAATATGGTTGTGATAAGCATACAAAATAAGCTGATACTTTAGAAGGTGTAAAATACAAAACCTATCAAAATTACATTAGGATGAATTAAAATTCGTTAAAAAAATGGTAACCCACATTCGCAATGTTCTTTAATTGAATTTCTAAAACCAGTTCCTAGTCTTCGCTTTTAGACTTAATAAATGGATTAAGAACACTTAAGATGTGCTAATAATAATAAAACGATTATTTTTTTTTGATAACTAAATACATTTTTCAACAAGAAATTGATTTTTGTGCAATGATTTTTTGGGTACAACATCTTACAATTGTCTGAATCATTAAAGTAGCGTCAAACATTTGTTTAAAATTGATCAATATTCTTGTTCAAACTTGACTTTTAAAATGATCCATAAATATATAAAAGATATTGAACTTAATGGTGCCTTCAAATGTTGTCAATGTTTATTAAAATAACAATATATATATATATTAGCATGTATTTAAATAGATATTTCTTTAAAAAAAAGTCGAATCGTATCCAGTTGACAGACCTGATTAATTTTGAAAATCTACTACTTAGGATATGAAAGTTACTCTAGGTAATTTATTGACTTGCTGACTTTAATACCGGAAGCTACTCACTCTTTTTTTTTTAATCACTAGTTTTTCACATTGTTGTGACACTGTGCACTGTGCAGTGTGTCCTCTTATTGCTGCAGCTGCAATGCTGCCAACCTCCCACATTCCTCTCCCCCTTCACTATCCCCTTCCCCCTTTCATTGCCGCCCCCTTCACCGTTGCCACCATGGACAATTTAAGCTCATTCACTTGCCGCTGATTGCTGCTGGCGGTGGAGTTGTTTTTGTTGTTGCTGTTGTTGTTGTTGCTGCTGCTGCTGCTGCTGATGATGATGGTGTTGTTGCTGATGGTGTTAGTATTGTTGTTGCTGCTGTTCTTGTTGCTGTTGATTCGTCGTCTAGCAAATTCGCAAGTTCAAGTCCAAGTTGTAGGGTCGCCTTCGTCAAAATCGCATTCAATGCACTTTGTGAAAAGCAGCAGCACATACACTCGAAAAAAGAAGGTTATCAAATAGAAAATGTCGCCACAGAACTGAAAAAATTTGTAGAATGTAGGATAAAAAGAAATTGTTCACTTTTTTGAGGTATTATTAACCGATAGATCGACAGCTTCATTTATTTTAGGTCCATTTAATGTTTCGATACAAAATTCTATTAAAAGATTGAATTTAAATTACAAATCTAATAAATTAGTCAACATAAATATTCTCAGAATTAAATATTCTCCTGTTATTGTTTAATTTTGATAGATTAATGTAGCATATTTAAAATATTTTTCTGACCATGAATTTTTAAAAATATATATTATTTATATTATTAATGTTTTTCTGGGAAAAGCTCGAGATTCGAAATCGCGATTGATAGGAAATTGACAACGATTAACATTTTAATTCATATTTTTGTATTTAGAAGTGCAATTTTTAAGATAAATATTCTTAGTGTTATTAATTTGGATTTAATGGTCCAAATGAACAAAATATATAAAATTAATTTAATTTACTTTAGAATTTGGTCTTCGTTTTTTTAGTGTAGTCTAAGAAAAACGAGTGGTGTGACGAATGGTGGTGGGAGATGGGGAGGTGGAAGGGGAAGGGGGTGGGAGAGGTAGTTGCATGCAATTTGCATTTCGCCAAGGCGTTTGTCAAATGACAGCAACGGGGGAATTGGAGGGGGGATTGAAGTGAAGTGAAGTGCAGTGAGTTGATTGCCAGCCAAGAGACGCGAATGTGGGTTAAACAGAGCTTTAAGCCAAAAAACTTGACTCCAAAGCAAAGTGGCCCAGAGAACAGCAGAATAGAATAGAATAGAATAGAAACCTGGCCAAGATCGTATAACACACATATGTATATAAACTGATTAAACGATACTCGTATCGTGGCAATAATCTTAACTAAGTTTAATCTGTGTCTTTAGATGCAAGCAAATCAAATCGAATCAAATCGAATTGCAATTGCCCAACATTAGATGATTTAATGCTCAACTTGCCCCAAAAAACCAAACTTTAAGTGGAGCCTTGGGGTTGTGGGTGGCGTCTAAAGCAATAAGATCAAGCAAATCATATGCTTAAATTGCCTACTTACAACTCTTGGCCAACACTAAAGAATTGGTTGCTTCCATAACGTATGATGTAGAATTTTTGATGCATTACAAAGATATTCGAATTTCAGTGTACAGTTAAGTAGATGTTTTATTTCTTATCCAAATAGCTAATCAGACATGTTGTACAAATCTCTGACATGACAAGGCAAAGCTACTGCAATTTATAGTTTTCCTAATAACTTAAAATAAGTTGAGAAAATTTGTTAAAATCACAAATTTATTGAATTTCAATTTATTTGAGTTTTTCAATTGAAATACAATATATTTTTATTTAAAATTAAATCGATTTAAAACGAATAATTTTAGTGTCTAAAGGAATATGTTCGATAAAATCTTTTACATATAAACAAAAGTAGACTTATAGAGAATTGTTAATGCTTAAAATATGTTGTTAATAGTTGTAGTTTTAATGCCTTTTGAAAATGAAATTTGGATAGTTTAAAGAACTTTAATAAATATTTATTTCTCTGTCAAGCTAAAGCTGTTGATTAAAATTAAAATATATTAATGACTTTTTGTGGATTTAGTAATACAAATTTGTGGGAAACAGATCGCTGTCTCTTAATGAAAACAGGAAAACTCTTTAAAAAGAAATTATTTGCGTGTGGAAAAATTTGAGACATAAAAATTGGATGATGATTGGATGATAGGAAATGGAAAACATATTTGAATATGGATTGGCAAAAGGTAGGCAAATAGATTCTGATTTTCACTGCTGCTGTTGTGGTCTAACAAGAGCATAGAATTACTTGGGTTTTTAGGAGAAATGGCAAATAAGAAAACACATTTTTATAGAGAAGATTTATTGAAGAAAATAAATAAATAAATAAAATTAATAGAGAGGAATCCAACAGTGTATGCTATAGATTACTTATGCTATACAAATATGATTCTCTAGAGAATCTATTATATTAAGATTCGTAGTTTTATGTTTGTAATAAATGCGTTTCACAACGTTGGTTAATTTCTTAATTTGGTGTTCAAGTAATGCCAGACATTATGCCAGAAGACCCGCAGAGTTGTGGCAAATTGTAGAGAATTGCTGGGGAAATTGCTGGAGAATCGGAGAATTGGAGAATCTGCATCAAAGTGCCGCGTTGCATGTCAATTGCTCATTTGGTTTTTTGCTCAACGTCTGCGGCTCAACGGTTGCTCAGCTGGTCAGCTGCTGTGATTATGTAATGCCATCAGCTTCAGCGAAGAGAGAGGGAGACAGAGAAAGAGAAAGAGAGAGAGAGGGGGAGAAAGAGAAAGAGGGAGAGATGAGTGTTGTTGTTGCTTGGTTAGTTTTGGACTTGGTCTCGTCATTTGTCTTGTGGCTTATGGGAACAAAAAAAGTGTCCTGAGCTCACGCTCAACACACACTGTCAGAGTGTATGCGTGTATGCGTGTGTGTTTGTGTGTGTGTGTGTGTGTGTGTAGTTGTTGTTGATTTATTATGGTTACATCTAATTAAAACGGTTCTGCAGTGCACACTCCATGGTCATACACTTGAAATGGTTTGACGTAATGAAGCTAAATGTTCCGCGCTATGGCCAATTGGTATTGGCCATAAGAAATGGATGTGGCTGCAACCAGCAACAGCAACAGCAACAACGAGAACCTCTAGAAGCAGAGAGGCGAAGAAACACCACAGCAAATACAAATACACTCAGGAATATAATCATGATTTTCATACTGCAACTGACAGATATTCAAGTCATCCCGGATATCTAATGCCTTGAGAACTTTTTTGGGATTAATTAAATTTTCTGAAAAATTTTAAACGTACTGTTTTAGGTACATAAACACTGGAAACTAATGCAAAAATGTATTTACTTCCAATTTACATTAGTTTCAATTTATAAATTAGTTTAAGATTTTAACCGAACAATTTGAAAAAAAAACCCTATAGATTGATTTTATTGAAGGCTGGCATATTTTCTCTGAGTGTACATATGATGGCTGGCATGTTCTCAAACTCTATATGCATTCAAAGTTCTATGGCCACAACAATTTCAGACTGTGGATGACTGAAGACTGACGACTAAAGACTAAAGACTAAAGACTGAAAAAGACTGTTGAAGAAGTCAATTAAGCCAAACGCTAAAAGGCCGCAGATAAATGACAAATGACGTGTCTTCCTTTTAGCAAAAATCGAGTAAAGACACTGAGAGTAGTAACAACAACAACAACAACAACAACAACAACAAGAAAAAAATAGCAACAACTACTAAAAATGAAGTAAAATCCATTTGGTATTCGTGACTCGTCGCTCATCTCGTGGCCATATAATTTCAACATAGAAATATCGCACAACAAGTGCAAATGCAATTAGTCTCAAGCTTTATTTGTTTAAGCGAATGCCGACACACACCACACACACACACACACACACAAACTACACACGCATGTATTTATATATATGTATACATTTATCGACTGATTTTCCTTGGAACTTGATAGTCGGTCTCTTCTCTTGGCCTTCTGTATGTGGTATCAGTTGGCAGCCTTATAATTGCGCAGATTATTTTCACTGTATTTGGTTTGTGCAGCTTATTAAGATTTCTCAAATGCTTCTCTCAGCATCAGCAACAACATTGCAGCATATTTAAGCATTTATCCGCATGCCTGTCGTTCATCGATACTTTAAACGTTTAATCGCTTATCATTTATTTTGGCAATACGATATTCAGAACGTTTTCTGGATTTGCTCAGTGGCAAATTTTCTTTCTCTTAATATAATTCATAAATTATTGCACCCAAAAATTTTTTTTTTTTGGACCGGCGTGGCCCTGTTGTCGAACACAATTAAACTATTAAACTTTGAGAAATATCTTTATTAAAAAATGTTTAAAGGGTAATTTAAGTAATAATATTTTTTTTTTCCTCATTTCCACACCACTAATGAGGTAAATACATATTTTCATTTATCGCAATTCTTCAACCTAGTAGCGCCATCTATTGTTACTGACAACTGACAATATACCCATAATTCAGCACCGAATCGACAAATAGTACACAGATTTTTCGAACATGCATTTTTAATTCGATTAAATGAATATTTTATATTTTCAAAAACAAATTGCAGGTGAATATTATAAAAATTTGTTTAATATTGGATAGCAACATTTAAGGGGCTTTTTAAATAACATTATGTTTTACAAAAATACGATTTTTATAAATTTTCTCACAAAATAACGATTTTGTTTTAAACTTTAAAACTTATATAACAATCATTATTCTTGAGAAAAAAATATTTAACTCATTAAATAATAATTATTTCGTGAATCTTATTTCTCTCCACAAAAATAATGATCACTTTTAGAATAACATTATAGTAAAATTTGTTTACATATAATGAATATAGTTCCCAAAACCGAAAGCTCATTTTTTCCATTAAAACGCAAGTTTTCAATATGTTTCTCAATTCAAATGTTTATTGTTTTCTTTCGCTTTGTTGCACTTTGTTGTTAATTTTTATTTTTGTTTTCAAAAATAAATGCTATATAAATGTATGCTTATTATATTTTGCAGTTGTTGTTCTCGTTGTTATTGCACTAAAATTACGCAATTTATTGCACTCACTGTATAAATGAGAATCGAGACTTAAGAAAATGATTAATTCGATTGATTGATTGACTACACGTAACTACAGTTAAATCGATTGATCACATGGCAAAATGAAAGATCATTAAACAGTCCTTAAGACAACAACAACAACGACAACAACAACAACACGTTGTATAAAATATGCATTTAAAATTTAACAAAAAAAAGGGAAAATTAATTGTCTAAATCTTTTAAAACTAAAACAATATCAATATATAATTAAAGGTATTTATATATATATATATTGTTGATAATACAAAAAATTTGATAGGCACACAAAATTTACAATAAGCGAATAAAAAACGAAAAAAAAAACTTGAATCAAATAAGTACATTTATGTTAAAAATATATAATATTAATAACTATATGTAGGAGCAAAAAAATTGATTAATTTTAGGCATAGGATAATACATATATGTAAAATATATTCGGATGTGTTTAAAGTACAAATAATATACATATATTTGTATATGTATATATATTATATAATATATAATAACTAAGTATACCTGAAACTTAAGATTACGCTCTGTTTGTTTGGTCTAATTGGCGGTTGCACGCGCGGGTTGCATGAAGGATAAGGTGGGATTGGATGTATTGTTTTTGGTTGAACTGGGAAATATTATGTAGGGATATTTAAAAAATTTCAAAGGGGGGTTACGGGTAAGGGGACTGTGTGGGACTCTTTCGACTCTTGTGGCTATATTCTGTTTTTTCCATTACTTTTCTTTCTTTCTTTAATTTTTTTTGCAACGTGCATTGCATTAATAGACAAATCACATCCAGCACATCACAGGCAGATTTTTTTTTTTACATACAATTAAATGTATATATACATAATGTATATGTGTGTATACTACTACATGCTTATCGTATGCGATAAGTGTATAGATATATGTATATATATGTATAAATATCAGCAGCAACACTTCCATGTGTAATATTTAACGCTTTTTATTTGCCATCTCTCTCTCGTTCGCACTCTTTCTCTCTCTGTCTGTCGTGCTCGCTCAGATGCCTGTTTCCGCAATGCCTTCGTCATCTGTGAACAGAAATTGAATTAATTTAAATAATTTATCAATTTTTCACAGCACCTTTTCTATAAACATTCTCAGTTTTTATACAATTTTTATTGCTTTTTTTTGAAATTCAATATAATTTTTTGCATGCCAAGCGTTAATTTTTTAAGCGAGTTTTGATGGGTGTTAGGGGACGTTGTTAATTACAATTAATGCTACAAATAGTTACAGCTTGGTTAACAAGGGGTTGTTGGGGTTTGAGGGGTGGGGGGAGGCTGGCGGATGGGGTTGAGGGTTTTTTGGGATTTAAAAACCAAATTGCCAAGTGTTAATATAAAGAACAACTATGCAATGCTGCGTATACACTATAAATATACATAAATATCAATGCATTTCGTAGTTGTTGCAGTTGTTTTAGTTGTTGTTGCTTTCATTGCTGTTTATGGGATGCACTTGCTGTTGTTGTTTGTTTGATTGTTTGATTGTTTGTTTGTTTGTGTGTTGTTGCTGTTGTTGTTGTTGTTGTATATGGTACAAACCTAAAAGCGGACTCTTATCAATACCATCACCATCCTCATCCTCAGTGTCAGTGTCTGTTTCAGTGCTAGTGCAAATGTTATCTGACTGCTGTGGTTGTTGTGATTGTTGTTGTGGTTGCTGTTGCTCTTGTTGTTGTACTGTTTGCTGCTGCTGTGACAGCTGTTCCTGACTGCAACTGTTGCTGCTGCTGGCGGTTGACAATGTTGCCGTTGTCTCATTATTCAAAGGCTGCTGATCATCGTCATCGTCATCTTCATCGTCATCGTCATCGTCATCGTCATCATCGATATCATCTTTGTCATCTTCTTCCAGCTCCAACTGCAGCTCCAGCTCCCGGTCCAGCTCCTCGGCGAGCGCCAGTGAGGCACGCATGGGCGTGGCTTGCAATGTGGGCGTTGCCTTGGAGCGTTCTAAGTAAATTTTAGTCACTAAATTCGACAGTTGCAAACAATTTTCGTAAGATTTGTTTTTTGTTTATGACGCAGATTTTGGCAGCAGTTTGAGCAGTGTGTAGTGTGTGTGTGTGTGTGTGTGTGTGTGTGTAGTGTGTGTGCGTGTGTGTGCATTTCATTAATTATGTAAGATTTACAATTTGTTTGAATGTGTGTGTAGTGTAGTGTAGTGTGTGTGTGTGTGTGTGTGTGTGTGGGGAGTGTGTGTAGAATGTGTGTAAAAGAGAGAAGAAAATCATTAAATTATCACAAATTATTTGGTTAGTTTTGAAATTCAAGTTGGAAAACAGAAGAAACATTTAAACACCGCAGCCATTGAAGTGGTTAATATTATTATAATTCTAATTATTATTATTGTTGTTGTTTTTTTTTGTTTTTTTTGTTTGTTTTGTTGCTTGTAAATGTAGTTGAAGTATATTTTGTTTGATTAGTAGGTTTGTTAGTCAAAGTTTCGTTTAATAACAATTACAATTGCAATTCAAATTTAAAATATCAACAGCCGCGATTTGAAGCTCCATGAATGAGTTTTTTTTTTTTTTTGTTGTCAGAATTATGGCAAGAAGCGGGCAAGGTATTGTCTAACTGTTCTTTTGATTGACTGACTGACTGACTGGCTGACTGACTGACTGACTGACGAACGAGATACTCACCCTCGTAGCCATCGTTCTCGTGCAGCTCATGCGACTCGGCTAACAGATACTCCTTACCCTCGAGCACCGCCAACAGACATTGATGTATGCACACATATTGTTGCTCCGTTTGCACCATGAAAACGCGCTCTAAGGGACAACATGATATATACATAGTTATTCATGATGATTGCTTGACTGACTGATTGAATGCTCACCCTTGCGCATGGCAAACACAATGCCAAAGATATCCACATAGTCAGACTTGTTGATGTGCTGCAATATTCGATCCAACGCTATAAATGTGCCCGATCTTCCAACTCCCGCACTGCAGTGCACGATTATGGGACGCATATCAGTCCCAATTCGATCTCTAAAAGCCCGCACGAATCTCACGAGAGACTGCGGAGGTTCGGGAACTCCAAAGTCTGGCCAAGTCGTGAAGTGAAAGTGACGCATAATGCGCGACTCGCAATTCTAAAATAAAAGCGTATAGTGATGCATTCGATTGATATAAGACTTTAATAGATTATAAATCACTATGACTAAATTATAGTTAAATCTTCTCATTAATTCAATCAATGCAATTCTTGAATATTTTCATATTTATAGTAATAAAATTAATATATATATATTTTTACAAACAAAGAACCTGAGAAGTTGTAAACGCTTAAAATTAAATGTTTATATGGTAAAAGTCTAGTGACGAAAGCATTTCCATTCCGTTTAAATTTCTAATATTCACAGAATTTTTTGAGACTAACGATTTTTATTTGAATTTACAATATATTAACCTCAATATCTGTAGTCTGTCTCCTGAGGTTGACAGCTCTTTCTCTATTTGATTTGCTTCTCTAAACTCTTCTACTTTCAGCTGTTTTCATTTTTAATTTGCTTGAACTTCTCACTTTTCAATTTTTACTTGTCTCTTTTTTAAACTTCTCACTTTACCTATCTTCATAGCTTGCTTAGTACATTTCTTTTTTTAAAGATAGCATTTATTTATTGTTCATTAATCACTAGGAATCGTACAGTACATTTCTCTACAACATTCGCTTTAAATTTGACAACGTTGCTGCTCTCTTATTCAATTAGAAGCCTTTTATTAAATTATTTTATATTATTCTCACTCTCCAACTTAACTTCTTACAATGCTCGGCCTTTACTTCTCTAAACATTATTATAGCGTATTTTTATCATTTAATTCTCTGAATCTTCTCGCTTTTCTTTACACTTCTCACTTCGTTTTTCCTCATCATCATCTTTGTCTTTTTCTCCCTCATTCTTCTCACATAACTTTCTTTATCTTTAAAAATATTCCTGCTTTACTTCTCGCTTTACTTCATTTATATTTGCTCAGAAGAATTCAACTTTACTCTTCCGACCTTTAATTCTCTAACTTTCTTTACTTAACTTCTAATCTTCATCACTTCTCTCACTTTTTTTGACATCTCACTTTTCTTAACTTCTCTCCTCCTTAGTTACATTTACTTACCCTAGAGACCATAAACTCAGCTATGGACCAGTCCAGGAAATGCGAATTCGTCATCAACTGCACCTTGATGTCCCCGTAAAAGATGGGCACAGGATCGATGGGCCAATATTGATCGCACTTCTCTCTGCCCTTCTCAAAGCAACGCGTGAGCATCACAATGGCACGCGAATTGCTTTCCCAGCACATGCGCCAGAATTCTTCGCGCGTTGAATGCAACGGTCCCTGGGTGACAATGAATTCACGGGGCGAATTATGACCGGGCATATAGTTGGCATTTATATAATCGGAGCCGTCGTCATCGTCGACGGGCTGTAGCTTGAAACGGGAATGATCGTAGGGGAGAATGTTGGTGAAACGATTCTTTGGCCGATTGCAGGGTAAGTCCGCAAAACTGCACGCCTGATCTCGTCCCACATTCTTGAGATCCTCAAATTCCTCGCTGAAACGAAAGTCCGAATCGGCGGACATGAGACGATAATGCTCGGCAAAGTCCTTCACATGTATGGGACGATTGGGCTCAATGTAACCCTCCGGCAGGGCCGTCAATTCATCCTGCATGCGGGTCAATTTGTTGGTGGTGCGTCGCATGCTGTTGCAACGATAGCGATAGTAGCCCACCACTAAACCGACGCAGATGACAAACAGTCCGGTTGCCAGTAAACCGCCCAGCCAAAGGACATCATCGCGATCCGTCGTAATTGGTTCACTGTACACCGTATCCGTGAATTTATTCTCCTCGGTGAAGGCGCGCACCTTGATCCGATATGTGGTCGCCGATTTCAAGGGTCCATTGCAATAACCAATGCGATGTTTCTCGCAGGCATCGCTGCCAATGGTGAAATCCTCGATGCCAGCGATGCTGCCACCACCATTTAAGCTGCCACTGCTGTTTGTGAAGGGATTATAGGGTTCGATGGCCTGATAGGGTAACCACACCGTATACGATTGCACATCCTGCCAACTGGGCATCTCCAAACCGGAGGCATTCTTGCCCACATCCTCGGCCACTATGATCGTATACCAACGGACGAGACCATGTGCATTCGAGAAATAGCTCTGACGGAAGCGTATCTGTATCGTCGAACTGCTTCGACTCACCTCGATGGGCATTATGTGGGCAAGTGGCATTGGTGGTGCCAGTATTGGCATTTGCTGGCGATGCTCACGCTCCGCACCATAGCCATAGCCGAGCAGGGACTTGGCCTGTATGCGAAAGACGTATGTGTTGCCGGGCACCAGGTTATCGATACGTGCCTGGGTTGCATTTGCCGATAGCTCATAGTTGATCATATCGGAGGCATCATCGATATTCTCACAACTGATGCGAAAATGCTCAATTGTTCCATGTTGTTCCTGTGGCGATAATAGCCACTCAAATGTTATCTCTCCGGGTTGCACATCCGTTGGCTGAAAGAAGTCCACACGTCCCGGGGCAGCAGGCAGCGTCTGATAGCTGGCCGAGATGGGAGCACTTGTCCCTCATCATGGCATTGCCCAGATCGCTGCCCGATCTCGTCGACACTGTGAACGTATAGTTGTGATACGGGTGCAAACGTTGCAGTGTCAATTGTGTTTGCGTTGTCACATTCTGCAGCAGCTGCGGTGAGTTCTCATCCGCATTTAGATATTGCAATTCAAAGTCGGTGAATTCACCGATCGGAGCTGTCCACTTCAATGTTATCTCTGGCATCCAATTGCGTTGCCTGCAGATTGCTAATGGCCAGCGGATGCAGACGATATAAACGTTGAATGGGCAAACTGGCAACGCCTCCGCTCACAGTCCACACCGTAATGTTGTAGAGTCTGCCCGGTGTCAATCCCGTAAAGCTAAGCTTGCGTTCCGTGTCATTCGCCAGCTTCTCCTTGTCCTTAATCAAAGGATCCCCCCAACGAGAAGCGATAAATGTCAAAGCGTGTACTCGACGCTGGAGTTGGCGTGTAATTCAATGTGATGCTCGTCTCCGATTCCTGTTCCTGCTCATGCTCATGCTCCTGTTCATTCTCCTGTTCATTCTCCTCGGCCTCCTGGTCCTGTGCCACATCCTGTGCATTCGAAATGAACACATCCGATTGTATCAACGGCATTGTGCGCGTCGACAGATGCGTTATCCCCGATCGTATGCCATTTGAACTCGCCTGCACCTCGAATTTGTACTGCCTTCCCGGGGACAGCTCCTCAATTGGTATGCGCACACTGCTGGAGCTCACTGTAACAATAAAATGCATCAGTATTCATTTAGCATCAAACGTTGGGACTGTTTATAATACATAATGTGCAGATGCTTCAATTCCATACGAATTCAACAGAATTTATTGAAATTTACGAATTGTGCTATTTAAGCATTCGAATATCTCGTTATTACTAATTAATCTATGTAAGTGATGTCAAAATGCAACGCATTTTCGATCACTCACTTCAATTTAATAATTTCGATGAAAAAAACAAATCAATATACAGAAAACTCTATGAATGATTTAAAGAAACACGCAGAAAAAAGCAGCCTTCTAACTCCTACCGTTTAACTACCAGAATAATTATCCAATGAGCCGAAATGGAGCACAAGGAGCAAGAGAATCATTGAAGAGTAAACACAAATAAATTGCAAAATATTCGTGTAAAATAAGTTATGTTAAAAGGATCTACGAATTGTATCAGTCTGGTTCAAAGTTTGGTCAAACAATTCGCTGGCTAAGCTAATAATTCGTACATACAGTCTGTGTGAATCTAAAGCATCTTTTCAATTTATATTTACATCAGTGGTGTCCAAACCTCTCTCTCTCTCTCTGTCTCTCTCTTTCTATTCGTGCGTTGGTTGCGACGCCAGCTTTCATATTACATATTTTTGGACACCACTGATTTATATTTAGTCCTTGCTTCTACTCACGCTCTTCAGGCAGCTGGGAGACGTTCTTGTACTTGAGCTGCTGGGCCTCGTCGGTGGCCCACCATTTGATGGTATAGTAATCCACATGTCCGTCGGGTCGTGGCCATTCCAGTGTCAAATTTCTGGAATCTACCAATGGCACAACATTCGACACCGGCTGCGGCGGCATTGTAATGTTCAATTCCAATGGTGCTGGACTCTCGACACCAAAGCTCACGGTGTTCACCTGGATGAGATAACGCTCACCATAGTGCATGTCCTCGATGCGAGCCTGAGGCTCGTGCACGTTGAGCAAACGTTGCCACGGCGAGGCGGCTGTGCGGTACCGCACCGCGTATTCACTGTAGTCACTGCCCTCCGGTGGCTGCCAGTGGAGCAGCACGAGATTCGTGTTCACTGTTTGCTGGGTGAGATTGCGAGGTGGTTTAGGAACTGCAGATAAAAAATGGTTGGAAATTGGTGAATAAAAGCTTGAAGGAGGAGTACGTAAATAATTTAATGTTCACTGTTAAAACAAAGTTCACTTAACATTTACATTGTTATAGGACGTTTCTTTTTAAGTGAAAGAACTTCAATCAGTTAAACAATCAAATAATCCATCCACTCAGTCAATCGTTGATATGGCTTAAGTTATTAGTTGGCTCGTCAATGAGCCAATTAGTGACTCAATCAAGAATCTAATTCATCGATTAATGTGAATTTAAATAAATAAATTAAATATTTCACTAAGTATTACATCAAATAATTGGTAGTTTGTTGACTAATCAATCTGTAATTCAATCATTCTTATTATTTCAATTTCTTAGAACATCATCATTCAATCATTTGATTATTTGGGAATGTTTTTCAGTATATACCACTTCGATCGCAGAAACTTATGCTTAATGTAAGTCAATGCTCATTAAACTGGTCAATCAAGCGATCAACCAATCCATAAATTGTCTAATGCAGCAGTCAAATGGTCAATCAATTGTTTAATTGAACTGATTGCTTTGGATTTAAAGCAGATCAAGATAAACCTCAAGATAAAATTACTTAGTCAATAAATTCAGTGTGCTAATCAATCAACTTATCAATCAAGTAGATTATTGATTAAAATGATTGTTATTAGTGTACAATAGAACAAAGTCAATGTCGAATAATACTTGGTCAATCAATCATTTAAAGTGATTGAAGAAATTAAATTTGTTGTTGTTGCTTTACTTACAGACTGCCTGGAAATAGGAATGCGGTTCGCTGCGCATATCGTGACTGATGGCATAGACCTTGATCTCATACCCGGAACCGGGATGCAGATACTTGATGATGAGACTGGTGTGATTGGTGCTGATTGTTCGCTCCTCGTTGGTCCCATTGCGTTGATAGTGCACATCGTAATGATCCTGTCGAGAGTTGAGATCGCTGCGCCAACTAATGTTCAATCCCTGAGGAATGCTGCGCAGTTCCTGAATGATCGGAGCAGCGGGACGTGTGTTGCGGATCAAACTGCTGGCATTGGAACTAATGCCATTGGACAGAGCCTGCACCTCGATCTGATAGCGTCGACCCGGCAGCAAAGGCTCCACAGGTTCCAGCTTGAATTCCGTCTGTGTAGTTTCCAGCACTTTTGGTGCTGGTGTCTCCGCATCCGTCTCATTGCTCTTCTCGTAGTAGCTGGAGGGAAAGAATCAGAACCTCTCAAGAAAGCAAAGTCAAATCAAGAACTCACCTGATGCGATAGCTATCCTGTGTGCCCTTCTCGGCGGGATCC
The DNA here is from genome assembly GCA_018901795.1 of Drosophila sp. st01m. NCBI lineage: Eukaryota > Metazoa > Arthropoda > Insecta > Diptera > Drosophilidae > Drosophila > Drosophila sp. st01m. The sequence goes on along the minus strand of JAEIFG010000706.1, from coordinate 5,268,671 downwards.
CAGGACAGAAATATCGTATTGGTGCGATCAGCGAGATAGGCTCGCAGATTCCGCACGGGATTTGGACGCAATGTGATCTGTCCATTCACTGGCCACGAGTTCACACTCTCCGATATCGTCTTGACAACCACCTCGTAGGTCTTGCCCGCTTCCAAAGTGTCGGGGAAATCGTAGTATCGGCTATTGGCCTCGGTGCGCGGTACAGTGAACGACCGTCGCGGTGACTGCAGCGATACCTGAAAGCTATCGTACTCACTGTACGTCCGAGGTGCCTCCCAGCGCACTCGGAATGAACTCGTTGTCGTGTAGTGCGGATCGAACGTTACATTTAACGGTCGCTCCGGTACGGTTAGATAGCGAGCCGTCGTCGGTACGGACGTCTCGTATTTGGAGACGGTCTGTACGGATATATTGTAGGGTCGACCCGGCACCAGGCCCTTAAATGCTGCCTGTGCCGGACCTGGAGGTTCCCCCTCTCGTTGCACATTCTGCACACTCTCGATGGCATCGTTGGGCGTAATGGAGACCTTGTAGTGGGTGTAGAGACCGGCCGGATAAGGCGGCTGCCAGAGAACCAGCAACGTGGTCTCATTGCGGAACCACACGATGAACTTGCCGGGCGTATTGGGCTCTGCATGGGGACGTGGTTTGGGTTGGATTCGATATGAGTTACAGAATAAATGTTCACTACTCAACAACAACATCAAGAATTACAACAACTACATGGTTTACGGGTTAGCAACGAGATGAGGGTTACATTAATGTGGTGCGGGTTAAACTCCATATATAAAGACACTACCGAAAATAATGACGCATCACACTCGGCCTCAGTGGTCCCCAAGTCCAGAGACTCAATTGATTCAATCAAGCATTTAAATGGGAGCCCTTAAAACGTTGGGATAACTTGAATGTTTCTATCAAAAGGTAATTCTTAAGTTTATAATTATCTAGGATTTTAGAAATAAAATAAAAAGAAATCTTCCTATTTCTTATTAGGAAGATGTTTAGAACTTATACTAAGTTTGTAAATGGGAATTTAAATGTTTAAATGGGAAATTAATAAGTATTCAAAAGAATTTTCCCTAAGAGCTTAGCTGTAGAAAAACGATTAAAATAAAATCCGGAGGTAGTAAGAAGAACGAAGACTAGTGCGGGACTTAAGGACCTTTCCAGATAAACCTTTTTCCCTAGAAAACTATCTTCCAAATTAGCCTATAAAAGATCCCTCTTTGAATTTCGTTAATGCAGCGGACTTTGATAGATTTTAGGCAACTTAAAGCTTGATAGACTTTTGAACAATTGTCTTAATTCGAATTGAAGATCACTGGGCAAGCGTTGGAGATTCTTATGAGCATCTATTCTTATGCTTGTATACGTATTTATTGGAACAAACAAAAGGAAAACAATAAATTACGTAGAAATACTTAAGGTTACCTCGAGAAGTTCCATTGCTCAGCTGTAGAAAGCGAGTGAGTGGCAGTAAGCAACAGAAATAGAGAGAGATAAATAACAGAAAGAGAGACAGAGAGAGGGAGAGAGAGAGGGGAAGAGGAGAATTGCGAAATATAGACAACATATAGTTAGAACACCAACACCAAAAGCAATTAATTGATCGGTCCCCTTTCGGATCTGAGAGTGTGTTAATTTACCGAAGATTTGGCGGATCTTTTGAGATTAGATTGGCAGTTAGAAATTGCAGCGGCTGTTGGGACTGCGAGTGCCCGCGTGCCGGGACTTACTTGTGGTGAAATTGCGACTGGTATAGGCAACCGACTCCCTTGCCCTGGTACAGGGTATACGCCTGCACCTGATAGGTACCGCCGGGTGTCAGTTCCTTGACCGACAACTGTAGCGTCTCATTGCCAGCCAGCACTGAGCTGCGATTGTACTCGGTGTGCGGTGGCTCCGTCAGACCCAGGACTTTAATCTTAAAGCCCGAATACTGTCCCGTTCCCGGCGGCTTCCATGTGATGAAGGCGCTCTTGCTGGAACGCAGCTGGACGCTGAGATTTTCAGGCGGATCGGGTGCTGTAAGTTCAGTTTATTAGTCAATCATCCGGTCAATCAAGTAAACAATTCTAAAGTTCATCAATTATTTGAGTTGCTTTAAATTACACACCTGGTTAATTGGTGACCTATTTCCTCATTCAATCTGTTAATCAATCACAATCACTTAATCAGATGTTTATTCAATCTAGCAATCAATCACAGCTTGATAAATTAGGCAAGCACTGAAATGAATGATCAATCATGGCATCAATCACCAACTCTTTAGTCACTTAATTGACCAATCAATCATATGCTTACTCAATCTATCAATTAACCAAAAATTAATCGTTACCTCGATTGGTTAATCAATTAGATGATTGCTTAATTCATCAGTCATACGCAATTGACATCTTGCACTCAGTCATTCACACAATTACCCAAGTAAGCGATCTGCAGTCAATCACAATTTCATCACTTGCTCAATCATTCAAATCATTTCCCTATCATGTTGTCAATCACAAAGTTGTCAGTATTTTGTCTCAATAGACAATTCAATCAAATAACTAAAAAATTGACCTTTCCCTGAATTAGTTAATCAATCAGATAAATATTCCATCAGTCAATTAGACCCAATGGTTTTTTTCACACTTTCACACTTCATAATATCTACCATCAATCAGAACTCCTTCACATGCCTTGATGTTTAGTCAATCACGCTATCATTCATTCAGCCAATCATAACTCCCACTGTAAGTCAGGCATTTGCATTGATTTTAAGATAAAGTTCAATTAAAATCCCTTCATCAATCACACACTGTCAATCGTCAATCATTCTCACCTGTCGTTATATTCACCGTCCAGGTGAGCAGCTCGCGATGTGTCGAGTTCGTGTAATACAACCAAAAGTTGTACTCCGCTGCCGGGCAGCACCTTCGAAAGTTTGATATTCTGGCCAATTTCGCTGGCCGGAATGGTTGTATTTGGTTCCGGATAACCAAATGGCGGACTGTAGTCGATACGGTAAAAGGCATTATCATTACTGCTGGCATTTGGCACACTGATGACTAAATCGGCGCCATTAGCGACCTGAAAAATTAGATGACAAGAAAGTGGTATTAAGAAAAATGCTTCAACTAAACAATAAAAAAGGAAAGAAAGAAAGAAATGAAGAGAGTGAAGTGTTGAGTCAGGGTCAAATTGATGGGTTGATGGATCGCTTGATGGATTGCGGTGCCCCAGTCATAACTGACCTATATTGTGAAATCTTTAATCTGTTATTGCTGCTGATGCTCTTTCCCAACACATTAATCATGGCGATAAGCTACACAATACAGTCTACACACAGACACAAAAATACCCTAATCTACAACAATGTCATGGCAATAAACAAATCTCTCTCTCTTTCTGTCTTTTTTTTAATATTTCAATCTCTCTTTCACTCTTTCTGTAGTCTCCCGGCTCGCGCATTTAGATTGCATCTCGTGCTCATTAGTGTTTACATTAATTTTAATATATATGATTATGATAATGACTGTGAATGTCGCATCAAATGTGAAACGAAATGCATTTGACAGTTGACAGTTGCATAAGGCACATAACATTTCACAGTTGTTGACACTGAAAACACAAACATACATCCTATATATATCAAATTCATTTTCACTCCGACCCAATGAATAATGAACGATGCATTTCCCCACACTTACTAAGAGGAAGTACAAAAACGGAAGCACTCTCACAGTGGTTCCAATTTACATATCTCTCATTGTCAGTTTCCAACTATAAGAAACCTCTGACAATGTTTAAATACGAATTTAAAACTGATACGGAATATAAATTACTGCATAGTTTAAGGCGCTCGCGATTTGAGTAAACTTAAAACAGATATAACTATGGCCATATGGTTCCGATCATGATGCGATTTATTGTAATGATTCGCAACATTATAACAAGAGGTTCACGAGCAAAAAAATAAAATAAAATAAATATTATATAGTAAATATTATAGCGTAAGTACTAAACGGCAAAGAGAAAAAATAGATTCATAAAAAATTTGTGTTTCAAATTTGTTGGCTCTAGCTCTTCAAGTCTCAAAAAGAATAAAATCTGTTCAATTATATTGAAATATAAATAACTCCCACCTGTTGTTCAGTCGTCTCTAGAGCAGACTTAAATATAATATTTTGTGAATGCTTCTAGATCAGCATTGCATAAATATCACTTCGATAACTTGTGTCTTGTGTCTTTGCTATCTATCATAATCTTTGAATGAAACATTCAACCGCATGTACTTTAATCATATGTGGCCTTTGTTAAGTTCCCAGAAAATATCTATGCCACGACAAAGCAGTGTTTGCTTTTTTTTTCATTTTCTTTCTTTATCTTTCAATGTTGAGTCAACAATTTTGAGTGCATTCTTATTCTGCCAATAGCTTTGTACTTTGTAGGTGGAAATTGCAATAACACGCAGTTTTGTTTATGTACAAATCTACAAAAGAATATTAATTTCTGTCATCATTTAAAATGCTAATTAAAGAAGATTAGCAGATTTCTTGAGCCTGACACGATCATCTACTGATTCGATGAACTGTTTATGACGTTCATCACGATTCCTGAAAATCCCAACAGTAAAAAAAATATATATATTTGTATATATATCAAAAGGAGAAGCACGTGTTATTTATGGGGTTTTGATAATATCTCAGTGCACTCGAAGCTAATAATATCGTAGGAAAACTTTATGTTGAATGAAATAATTTCCCATGCTTGAAGTAAATTAACTAAAAATCACAATGGAAAAGGGCAATTGATTTTCGACTTTCCAAACAAGCAAAAACACAAAAAAAAAAAAAGTCACACAAAACAATTCACTTTTTGAATATGAAATATGAATTGAGATTCTGTTCAAATTATTATTGCTATTGTTGTTCTTGCATGTGACATGCAAACAATTGAAAATACGGAAGTTATTCTGAAATTTCGGACTAATTGTGGGTGGTTTAGGTTCCATTTGATACTCAATAAAGAGCAATCTTCCACTTAAATGTTAAACACGCCAGTTGATGATGATTCACAATCGCATTACAATTTGAAATTAGGCAGCATTTGACTAACTCAGTAAAGAGTAACGCTCATGACAATACCCTGTTTAAAGATCGATGAGTAGATCTTTAAACATCTGTCAAATAATTGGTATGAAGAATGTTTAAGGATGTCGCACAAAGAAAAATCGAAATATACATAAACTTATTTAATGTTTAAGGAAAGAATAGGAATTCTCGAAAATTAAAGATATAGCGATCGCTCTTGAGAATTTTCCAAACATTTAAGAATGGGATACAAAGTAAGATAGTCAGAAACCAGAATATAAATATATATTGGTATTAAATATGTAATAACGAGAGAGTGAAAGAGTTAAGTAAGTAAATAAGTAAGCAAAGCGCAGAATTAAGCAATACTCAACATATTCTGGTTTAAATAATAAAAAAAGACAACTGCACTAAAACCTTTAAAGTAACTGGGGAAAAAGTAAGATTGAAATGTGTTATTGGCACCTGAAGCTCAGATACACTAACATAAACCTGTCGAGTCCGCAACGTGAGCCAGGAATGTGTGTGTCTATTTTGTCAAAATAAATAATCGCTATATATTTACACAAATATAAACCAAATTTTATTTCCTCAATTTACAGCTCTTTCTCGATCTCGATCTCACTTTAAAAGCTCGTTAGGTGCTAATCCCTATCGAATAACATCAGCCAAATTGACATACTGTTTATTGATTTGAATGGGCATGCGAAAACATTGAAAGTAACTTGAAGATTTGAAGATTTGTTTCTACTATTTCTTGTTTTTATTGCGCACATTTTGAGCCTCTTTCCACCTGTGAATGTCTGTTTGCTTGGGGTGTGTTTATAATTGGAAAGTATTCGGATCAAATTCATATTGAATGTAACAAATATTGTAGTTATTCGTTTAGATTCCAAGGCATTTTGAAGTTGAGTGTTGTGATACTGAAATGTGAGTGTTTTGTGGGCGTCTGGGCTATTTATAAAGCACTTGTGATTGACATTGCCGCACTATTTTTGATTTCTTATTTTTTTTTTCCTTTTTTTGTATTTTTAAATGCATTTAAAGTCTTGCCTTTCACTTTCCGTTTTGGTTGTTGTTGTTGTGTTAAAACTTTTGGACAGCGGGAAAGTTATGTATTACGCGTAGCAGTCAGCTTCTTGTCAGCTAGCAATAAGCACATATGCGGGACATTCGATGACGACTCGAATTAATGGAACAATGACCTTGTCAGCTCATTACAAATGCAATTGTCGCCCCGCGTTGGCAATTGCAGCTGCAATTAGCTTTTGATGTGATCCACAAAAATAAATAAAGCCATAAAAACATTAAAAAAAAGTACGAAGACGAGGTCATGAACCAATCACCCAAAGCGACCCCTCATCATTTACTGCTAACCCCTATGCATCGAGGAATGCTCTAATTGAGACTGATCGACTCGGAGATACCTCACAACGTCAAATCGTTTAAATGGCAATTTTCACCATAACTCCATAAAGTTATCAGGATGATTTATGCCGTTTGAATTAAAAGAAATAATCAAATTAAGGAATTATAGGGTATGCATGAAAATAACACTTCAATGCTTACTGCATTTTACATTCCGAATGCTCAAACTTTCTAAATTAATTATTCAAGAAAGGTACATTCATATTTATAAATATAATAATTTATTTTTATAAATATCAAAAATATACAAATGCATAAAAATATCACTTAAAAATTATCTGTCTTTCACCCTCCAAATGCCCTTATAAAAATTATATTTTGTTTATATAAATATTTAAAATATTTAAAATTAAACAAATAACATTCCAAATGCCGAAACATTTTTAATTGATTTCCAAAAAAATAGATTTTGTAAGCCTCATTATTTATATTTATAAATCTATATACATATATATAATATATACTACAAATATTTAAAATACCTCGCATTAATCATTATCCATTTACAGGGTATGCATCAAAAGACAACAACAACAAGAAGCCAATGCCATGCGCTGTATACGATAATGATCTTGATCATGTGGAATATAAAATGATCTGCGATTCTCTGTGGATCCAACAGCGGGGTTGAACTTGCAAAAAGCAGAGGGTTGCAGCGAGGGGTGCTTGGAATATTTCATAAAGATAAAGCATCTGTTTCCTGTTACTTAAATTTGTATATTTTGTAACAATTACAAAGCTAAATAAAATATTATTTAAACAGCAACAAAATGTCAAACTCGAAAAACCGCAGCTCGAATTGCAAATAAAAAACCACAATTGTGATGAGTAGACTCGACTGACAGCTACCCTGTCAGCAAATATATTTAAATCATTTCTATGTGTTTATAAACTTTGAATCTGCTGACATCTTAAGTAAATAAAATATAAACAATTATTTTTAATTTTAAAGAATATGTTTATATGTTTTTTATATAGTATATTTAAATTTGGTAATAAATTTCGATATGCATAATAAATATTATCTTTGTTGAAATTGTGTAATATGTAAGACTTGTGAATCAAATCGGCTTGAATTCACTGTATACCTAATTTAATAGATCTAGCTCTCACAAACATTGTGATAGATAGAGAGCATAATAAAATTATCTAGGTTTTGGTATTTGCGGTTAATATAAGAGAGCTATTCAAAACGCATATTACTCCAGATGTTTACGGCTCAGAGATCAAGGCAGTTAGATACGCAGATTGACAGATTGACAACTCCAAAGCGGCTCGACTAATAAACATAAGTTTATACACTTAAAAAAAAAGAGAAATCAAAATTTCAAGCGCAATCGAACTCAGAAGCTGTCCAAGCTCGGAATTTCCTAAAACTAATGCTGAAACATTTTTTGGATGCGACTGTGAAATTTTAATAACACAAAACGTCATTGATTTCAGTACATAATATTCTCATTTTGAGGATCTTTTCAATATCGATAAAAAGAAACATGTTAAGTACAAAGAAAATTTTAATCTAGTTTAGCTCTATACATCTTCACAAAATAACACAATTTTTATTTGGCAGAGTATTATATATTCGGACTAAGTGTGTTTTAATCTGACTATTATATTAGATAGTCAAAATGTAAAATTAAAGATCGATTACTACTTAATATTTTTGGTGCACAGCAATCTTAAAATTTAAACAAATTGGGTATATTTTAACTTTATTAATTATAGTCCATTGTTTTCTTTATATATATGTATATAATTATTATTATTTTACTAGTTAGAATTTGGTTTTTGGAATGGGATCTGGGTCTGTTGTCTTATTTTTCCGAGTGTAGTAATTGCCTGTTAGCTACATTTGGTTTGGCTTCAATGTGGCATACCCCTTCACTCCCCCATTCGAATTGCAGGGTATTGAAAAATTGTTGCATTGATTGTAGGCACAACAGAGGCAGGTGCTCCAACTCAGGTGGTTCTCAATCGGTGAGGAGGGGGCAAAAGCGGGTTAAGCTGGCAGTGTGTGCGGGGCACTGGGCCGGTTGTGTTGGTGTGTTCCATGTGCGTGTGTGTGTGTATGTGTGTGATTTATATAGCGTTGTTGGTATTTTTTTCTTTCCTTTTTTTTTTTTGCAAATTATTTATATGGCAGTCGGCGAAACCAGTTAGGTAAGCAAGCACCACGTTTTATTTTATTTTATTTGATTTATTTTTCAGCGCTTTTTTGTATTTTTTGTGTTATTATTATCATTATTAATTCACATATTTGTTGTATTTTTTTTTCCTTTTTGACTTTTGCATTTTGATATTTGAGAATTGAATAAACAACAAATTGGCGTATTCGAAAATGAATAACTGAATATGTGTGTTTGAGTAAGTGAATAATTTGCAATTGAATTCGTTGCAGCAACAACAACAACAAAAAAGACGCCAAGTTTTGACTTGGCCCAGTTTAAAAGTTGTTGCTGCTGTTGTTGTTGTGGTTGTTGTTATTATTGTTGTTGTTGTCGGTGTTGGCTGCTGTAAGAGGCCGTCGCAATTAACATTAATTAATGCAAAATTTGCCTGTTTGTTGCTGTTGCTGCTGTTGTTGCTTTTGCAGATATGTATCAAAGTATAAACCCAAGCCGAGTTGATCTCTCAATACTTGCAATTATATAACACCAACACTAGGGTGGACCAAATTACAAATGCTCAAAAATTGCAGTTCCTAATAGAAGAATTGAAAATCTAAATTTTTCTATTTTATTTTCAATATTTGTAGATATTTTTTATTTCTATTATTTTATTTTATTTGAATTTGAGACACCCTAGCAAACACGAACCAACAATTCACGTGTCGCTTTATTATATTTATTTAAGTTTCTTTTTCTTTGGCGCCCGTTGTTGTATGATCAGCCAATTGGCCAATTAGCTGTTGACCATTTATGTAGGCCCAATTGGCAGCTAATGAAAAAAACCCTATGAATTGAGTTCATAGCTCAATCGTTGCCAACCAGGGGCAGTGAGACAGGGGAAAGGGTAACGTTGCAGAAAGTGGCGCATTAAGCTCAGCTTGCCCCACATTAAACACTTGCTTTCGAGACTCATCGACGGTCATTAGAAAATGTGGAATGCAATGCGATAGTTAATGCATTAACAATAGTTTCGATAGTTTAGCTTAACAAATTGGTATCGTCTCTAATTTGGATGATCTATCTCAGCCTAATATTGTCTCAGCTATTTTGTTGAATTTTAACATCTCAAATCGATTATTTTGCATAGTATTATAAATTTCTGCAATCAAGTTTTATTGCACTTTAGTAATTTTATAAGCTTGAACAATTCTTGCATAGATCATTTTTGGAAGTTTATTTTTTGAAGTTTAAATATTGATACTTTGTCAAGCCCTTAAAATGTGCTTAATATCTATTAAATTAAATAAAACACCTATAAATTAAGGATAAAAACTACAAAAACATATTCAAGTCCCATATATTGAATATTAAACTTTATGGCACAGTCTATTTAATTTTTTATTTTATTTTATTTATTTATTTATTTATTATTAGTGGGGAAATAATAATATTGTTTATTAGTACTTATTTGGTTATTTTGTAAAAAAAAATTCTTTAAAAAAAGTCTTGTTATAGTTTTACTTTTACTGATTTGTTTTCAAGTTTTAAAATAGTCAGAAAAGTTAGCTATATGCAGCATAAAAATCATTTTAGATGTATCATCAAGACAATAATATTATATGTTTCATTCCTTATTAACAACTTAATTATTACTAATTTCATTATATAAAATCTATATAGATTTATGGATTAACTACCATAATTAAATATTTCATGCCTTATTAAATTCTTCACTTATCATTATTTATTTTTCTTACAACTTTAGTTGAACTAACATCACTTGATCTTCAAAATTCCTGACTTTGACAGTGATCTAGTGGTATTTTTTTGTTGTTGCTAACTATTAGACAATTACTATCAACTAACGCTAGAGTGACATCTTTATGCACAGGTTCCGGGTTTTCAAAGTAGCCGGAAAAAAGCTGTAAACTTTTTCATAAGTGAAATAGTTATTTCACTGTCAATGCAATCATTGAAAAAAAGTTAAAGTTTTTGTGTGTTTTTCAAAGCATTTGGACTAGAGAAAGCCGAGAAGAGGGAGGGAAGGAAAGAGGGGGAAAGGGTGGCAGTGATCTTTGGAGTTGAAGAAAAAACGAGCCCTGTTCTTTACACTAGTTTACACTACTTTACACAGCACTCGCTGTCTGACAGCAGAAATAATTTGCCGCTAAATGGTGGGCTATTTTTAAAAAGGCACTCCATCAAGTGACGACTGGCAATGCCGGATGGTTGCATGCCACACACACACACAAGGAGAACACGAACGGACAGACAGACAGACAGAGAGAAAAAGATATATATGTGAATGTTGGAATATCTTCAAAGTTCAGACAAGAGCGACAAATGACAGTCCGACTTGACTATCTCTCTGAAAACTTGGGGACAAAAACCAGCTGGATTTTCTATCTTCTTCCCGGTACAAAACGAAAAAACAACAGCATAAACCCTATAATGTAACTTCCAGAGTTGTCATGCAATGTATATTATCTTTTCCTTTTTTTTTTTTTTTGAAAGGCACCTTCTTATAGAATTCGAATCCGTACCGTTTTTCACATTAAGGTACAGCTTCAACTTGAGAACACTTGCTGTGCATACCAATTAGCACCGAATACGACCGACTTTGGCTAACTCCATCTTTCTCCCTCTCTGTCTGTCTCTTTCTCTGCACAGTTCATTCCAGTAATCAAAAACTGATATCACAAAGTACAAATTTTCGACAAAAAACAGACCACACCCTATTAAAAAAAAAAAAAAAACAAGGAGAAAAGAAAAGAAAACTGAAATAAAAATAAAAGAATGAGAAATACAAACCAAGAAACCCGCTGCCCGAATTTATGCTCGTTTACGGTTTTAATTAATTAAAATTAGATCAGACGATCACAAGTGCATCGCACAACAAGTTCATAACAACAACAACAACAAAAACAACAATCGAGAACAGCAACAACAACTTGGTGCACGCTCGAAAACACGAATATAAACTTTAAATTACAGCACCAAATTTACAAACAAGCCAAGAATTCAATGTGTATGTGTCTCACATTAATGATCGACTTGATGCATACCCTGTAAACGCTTAAAACTGTGGTATTTCAATAGTTATCAACTGAAGTTAATCTGATATATATTAAAATATATCTGATATCAGATATTTTAGTATGCAAATGAAAAAATTATGGATATTAGGGTGTATCGATTTATATAGTCCCAAAAAAACAAAAAACTAACGAATATTTTCACCTAAAAATTAGAGCTCTTAAATTAGTTCCTAGTTCACAAATTTTGACCTGAATAAAGTATTTCATTTTAATTCTCAGCATATTATTATTAATATTCATCAATGTTTTAATCCGAATCTGATCTCCATATTACAAAACATTCCATCAACGACTGCAGTTCAAACTATACATATTATTTTAACTTTACAATAAAGATAACCTGTAATCAGACCTAAGCCCCCAATTTGCGACTCAAAATACCCTGTACTCTCATAAACAATACATGAAATGTATAAATCACATTTAATTGTTAGATCTTCCGACTAGAAAAAACTGGTAATATGATGAAATATTCAGTTGATATTCGAAAAAAAAACGAACACGAATATTGAGCAATAACTATAAAAAAAGACAGAAGTAAACACTCCCAGACATCTGTTTATAGGGTATACAAAATATAAATCATATAATTTGTTACCTCGTAAAATCGAAACTAATAACTATGTTTGTCTACATTCGAAAGTCGTGCACTTAATAAACCCATTTGCGGTGCCTTATTTATAGGGTATCCACAATTAGGCAAACGAAGCAATAAAATTGGGAAAAGGGAGGGGTGGGTGAAGGGGGAAGGTCTTGAAGTGCTGAGCTTGCACACACGACAAATGGGATGAGCTTTCAATTGAACTTTCGGCGTCAATTGTTTGATCTAAATGTAATTATTGCAAGCGCTGCCAGACAGTTCAAACACATAGATAAAAATCGACATGGCAACATTCACGCATTATTTACATATTTTAAACAATAAGGGGAAAAAGAATAATAAAAAAGTAACATAATAATAAAAACATCACAAAAAAGAGAAGAACAAAGGCAAACTTCAAACACTGATGTCATCGCACTTTTTTATTATTATTATTTGAGGCGTGAATCTGATGAGTATGGGGAGAATGGGCAGAATACTCGTTACTGAGTACTGAATAATGTGAGTAATGAGTAATGAGTAGTGAGTAGCGAGTGCATTCACTGTCAAGTTTTGAGGAGATAAACTCAACACGTAAGAATACGACTGATATCATGATCAAGTCAAGGCAAGACCTCAAAACTTCAAGACTTTTTAGTAAATATTTTTAAAATTATTTTTATTACTATTATTATTTATATGGTTCTGGTTCTGTTGCTGCTTCTTCTACTTGTTTATGTGTTTACTTTTTTGTTATTGTCTTGGCACGTGAGCCATAAGATGAAACACTCAAAGCCCGCATTCCGAGTGACTTCAATTGCAAAACTGCGAAAATAACTTTGAAGCGGCGACAAATTTCATATATTTATTTATTTATTTTAACTTATAAACAAATGAGCGAGAGCTACAACAGCTTTTATTGAACGGACAGCTCAAATTTTAGCCGGCTAGAAACTTTTAGAGCAGACAGTTGTCACTCGAAGAAAGGAACATCAACCTTGAGATTTGCACGCTGTTTGTGGAACTTATTTTTCAACAAGTACTTACTATAAATGTATATCTATAATTTATAAACTGATCATTTATATAAACAAAATTATTGCAGCAATAAAAAAAACCTGTAAACCTGTGTTTTCTTAAATTGAATTCAATTTTCTAAGGCAAATCCAATCTATCGATCAAATTTTATATCGAAATAGAAAATCTCGAAAAATACTTATTGATAGTTTGATATATCGAAGAATAGTTGTTCTAAAATAAAAATTGTATTTAAAAACACATTTTCAACTCTTAAAGAAATATTATTTATCTTGCATCTTTATCATTTTGTCAGTATTTTCATCCAAAACTGAACGACTCAATTAAACTCTAGAAAAGTTAAAGTCTTTGCATTTGATACTAGTATTATAATTAATCAGGTGACTGCTATAGTGAATTCACGCATGATAATTCGCCTAGGAATAGATAAGATTAAGTTTAGCATTCTATTTGGGAAAATAAGAGTATTCGCTGTTCTTTCATTAAAAAGTGTCAAGCAAATAAAACCAGTTGCTCAGTTCAATTTGATACAAAATATAAAATTGGGTTGAACACCTTAAAAAATTTATATACATACTTAGAATTCCAAAAAGTGTTTACGACTCGTTTTTAAAACCAAATTAAAAATCATAAATATACCTAAATTATACAAGTAGATTAAATATTAATAATGTTAGTTCGAGTTTAAAGTACTATATATTTTATTTGCGATGCAAGTTGATTTTACGAGTGCCGAGAACGAAGTCTCAACAAAGTTGAGTTTATGGCAACATTACGAGGTTACGGAATCTTGGGTTTTAACTCCCATACAAAATAAAACAATGAACGAAACGGAACGAAATGGAATGGAATGATCGAATAACAACAAAACCAGCAACAGCAACAGCAACAACAAAAACAATAACAAAACCGGCTGAGCAAGTGATTAAAAAGTTTATGACACCAACTAAAAAATAAAAAAAAGGAGTAGAGGGAAAAAACAAGAAGAAACAAACAATAAAAATGCACAAAATGTACAATGCTAAGCGAGAGATTTGAATAAATTGTTTTTAAAAAGTAATTGTGAGCAAGGGAGAGAGTGAGATGTGGAGAGAGGGAGACAAAGATTGAGATATACTTAGTAAATCCCTCAATTGACCTGCAACAGCCACATCAATAACAACAGCAAAAACAATAACAATCGAAATTTAATGACTTTAACGATGGGTTCACCCCAGACACATGCCAGACCAGAATAAACAATTTAACAGTCGCGGCTACCATATACCCTGTCAGGAGAATTTTAAATGCTACCCAAGTTCATAATCTTTGGTAATTTTTAAGATGTTTTTACCAAGAAACCAGAATTCTAAATCAATTCCACTTTTTGATCTGAAAATTTCTATCTTTTTTTATAATTTATAGATTATTATTATCATCTTAGCTTATCCGATCCTGAGAAGATTGGTATTAAAAGTTGTGTAGTATTGAATTCTAATTCAGAATATGTAACTAATTTACAATTGAAATAACAAGCCGATTTTTATCTTTAAAAATGCATATAATTTTGGTTCCAAGTAAACGAAAAATTATATTTAATAACCTGAAAACCAGTTGTCTACAGAAAATAATGGCTTTCCAAGTTTAATAAATTCTATTCACAGGGTATCGACCATATACGATGGGAAACGAGGGTTGTTTACTTAATGAAAACTGAATTTGTGAACATGTAGATGCAGTTTTTGGATTTGGAATTAATATTGAATGAGAGCAGCTACCAGTTAATGAGCATTCCTCAAATGATAATGCGCTAAACAGACAAACAAATATGTGTTAGTATCGTCAACATTTATCCCGAAATACGGGTACTTCATGAATAAGTAGAACAACTTGTAGTCCCCCTTCACCCCATCTCTTTTTATTTGAATAACTTGTAAGAAATCGTGCGATTTATTTATAGATCTAATATAATCTTGCTTTGCAGCTTCCTTTTAGCGTTTAGAATCGCGACATAAGATAAAAATTCAGCGTTATATAGACATAGAAGTTCATTATATTAACCACAATAAATTTTGACAATAGAGTAGGGTTTTGACATTATAAAACAGACTTATTTTGTTTTATTTAATATGTTATTTTTGTGGTTTTTAATATTTAGTTATGTTAATTTAAGGGATCACAGTATACATATCAATTCATACCATGTTTCTATTTATATAAAAGTATTTTATGTATTAATACGTGTAGATTGGAGTGCACCAATTTGTATGGTCAAAGCAAAAATTAATATTTCTAACTCAAAGTCGAAATCTGCGGTCAAATCTAACACGCCATACATTTAAAATCAATTCCTAGTCTCCGCATTTTGAGTTGAAAAATGTATTTTTTTTTTCTATACTGACAGGATTCCTCTCAGAACTTTAAAAATTTTTGTCCTTTTAAAATACCAAAGATTAAAAGTACAACAATTTCCAACATAATAAGATTTTAAATTCAATTTATGAGTGAAAACATTTCATGATTGACTTTAGATTTCAAATTTGGGTTCCAATTTTGTTGTGAAAAAGTCAATGCACCGTATGTAGATTGTGAAATTTTTTAATTTCTATCATTATTCTTATAGCCGTCATGTTAATAATCTCTCAAGAATCCAGTTTTGGAACAATAAACTCTATAGAATTCAAAATATGTGATTAAACCTTTTTAAAATTACCAAGGAACATATGAAATCGACATAATGACTAATCGATTTTTCGACATATCGCTATGGAAATTATTGCAAAATTTTTATATAAAGTTCACTTAAGCAGGTTTTTACTGTAGTCGCGTGATGGATTCGTTGAATTACGAATTTTGGAATTCCCAACGAGTCGAAGGTGGAAATAAAAGCAAAGGGAAAGGAAGAGAAATGAAGGAAAGGAGAAGAGAGAAATGAGTTAAAATAAATAACGTCACTCACCTGTGGCCAACAAATTGTCAAAATGATAAAAACAAGTAAAAATTGTTTTTGTTGTTTTTTCCGCTTGTTGTGTTTTTTGTTGCTGCTGTTGTAGTTGTTGTTGCTGCCGTTTCATGGTGTTGTCCATTGTGAATTGGGTGGAAACCACAGAAATTGTTGACTATCGTAGTTGCTTTTGCTGTTGTTGCTATAACATCATTTGTCTTTATGTTTTTACGTGTTAGAGTGCGTGAATAAATATCACCCTCTCTCTCTCTCTATTTTTCACTTAATTTATATTGCACTTCGTTTACAGCGAGGGCTGTACAACAAAAACAAAGAATTATAATAAAACCCGTTGTAGTTTGTCGCAGCAGACGTTGACAGCGACAACGGCAGCGGCACAGTTGATGACGCGACGCCTGCGATTCATGGAATGCATCGATGCCAAAACCGAAAAAAAATGTCCAAACAAAATTATAACAACACTGTCACAGTGAGAGAGCGACAGCTGAGAGCGCAAGATCGCGGCTCTCTTTGGGCAGCAAAGAGAGCGGGAGAGCAGCAAGCGAAAGCGTTGCTGCTGCGCTGCTGCTGCTGCTGCAGGTAGAAAGCAAACGAATAAAGCGAAAAAATAACGACGTCGACGCCTGCAGCGTGTGGTGCAAGAGCAGACGACGCACAAGTGCGTGTGTGTGTGAATGTGTAAGGCATACAGATGCAGGTACCACATACTACCCAGCAAATATTTTGTGAAATGTGTAATCACATGCGAGTCTTTTTCGAGTTCTCTATCTGATTAAAATGAATAGGGAATAAAATGATGCGACATGTGTAATAAGTTCCCCTGAAATTTGTATTGCTGTTTGAGACTTCATATTTTATACTATATCTAACTTAATAAAACTAAAATGAAGTCAAAAATAGTCACGTTTTTTCTATTATAAATGATATACTTTAATTGACTTACTGCTGTAGGTAAATAATAGTTGCCGCAAATAATCTTTATGCGTCGTTTATAGACCGACTTTCTTTTTAGTTTCGACTCGATTTCAAGTCATATTCGATATGAGTTATTTCAATTAATTTCATTGTGATCATTAAAGTTCTAGGGAAAGTCTTATTAATCTCAATTGTTAACTATGTTTGAAATGTTTGCTGGGATACTTAATGCAGGTATGTGTTTTTGTTTGTGTGTGCTACGGCGTGTAATAACGGCGCTTTACAATCGACGCAGTTTGCTGACTATGTGATAGTTGTTGTTGTCTCTTCTTCATTTTCCTCTTCGTCTTCTTTTATTGTTACTGCATTACAAGATAACTGCGCGTTCGCAACGGCAATTACTAATCACAGAGTTGTTGTTGCTGATTTAACGTTGTAGCTGTTCTTCAATTATTTCACCCCCATTTAGTAATAGTAATTATATTAATGCTAATTGCACGCATTTATTTCAACAACAACAACAACACTAGCTCAGATACTCAGACGCCGCCCTTTACACACACACACACGCACACACACACACACACACACATACAGATTGCACATACTGCGGCGGCGCAACGACGACGTCGACAGCGACGTCATCTGCCCACAAACGAAAAAATAAAGAGGAAGAAGCAGATAAATTCACTTGTAATTGTTGTTGTAGTAGTTGTTGTTATTGCTGCTGTCTGCTGTTGCTGCCGACGCTGACGTAGACGTTGCTGCTGTCGCTACTTTTGTTGCTGCATTAATAAAATAAACTAGTCACGTTTTGCGTTGATGCTTTTAGTACAAACTGTTTTTTTTTCTTTTGATTTTCGGTGAAATTTTAATGGCCGTCGCTTTGTATTTTTATTCGCGAATTCATGTTAAATTCAACAAAAAAAGAGTGAAAAACAAAAACAACTTTTAGTTTAGTTATTAACTAACAAATACAAATAACACACATGAATTCAAGCAGCGGCGTTGTAAACACACACACACTCCTACATGTACATGCACACAAATAGTAGCAAAAGAAATGAGAAAAAAAAAAAACACAAGCCACAGCACACAAATAACCGTACAATATTTAACGCCTTTGCTTTTGTTGCTTAACTAGTTAATTAACACTCAAAACATTTCACATATTTCACATTTAATATACCAAAATGATTAAAACATATTGGTAAAAAAAATATAATAACGAAATTAAAGCCCGCGCGGAGCAACGACAACAAATAAACCGATCCGAACACAGAGAAGAAGAGCATAAAAATGAACAAAAACAAAATACTATAGACATAGATAGTGAGAGCAAAGTGGGAGCCAATAATTCATCGATATATCGATAGCACGATTCGATGCACCTGCCAACTATCTCTGTTCACATTCAACAAGTAATCGATAGCACACACAGCGACAGTTTTGCTTAGCGCCATCTGTTGTTCAGTTTGATGTGCGCAAACATTTTAAATTTAAATTCAGTTTGAGTATTAAATGCTTATGGTATGGTAATAATATTTAAAAGCTTTCTATTATTATTATGCATTATCTGTTCATTTTAGTGTACATTTACGGGCGCCAGGAAGTTCTTAGAGTCTATGCTTGTTGCAACCACTTAAAGTTAGTTGCCTGCACTTTTTGCTTGCCCACAGAAATGTTGCGCCTGCTCCATCGAGGGGAGAATGTGGGGGGAGTGCATAATAGGGACATCAGCATTACAATAAAACCGAACGAGGGCAATAAGCTTTGTCTGAAGCTGTTTGCAGCTTAAGATTTCCCTTTCCTTTATGCTCGGGTGCCACCAACGGAACCGGAAATGGCCCCGTCGACATTTTCTCACCCAAAAATCTGCAAGAAATGGATTCGCTTTAAGTTCAGAAATTGAAATTGAATTTTCAAGAAATTTTATGCACATATTGCGCTTATTATACCCTGAAAAATTTATATAGTCATGTTGAACTGTAAGCAAATATCACAAATATATTAAATGTACAGGTTCAAGACAGAAAAGGTAAAAATGAACGAAAAATAATACATCAGCTATAATCCTTTAAATGGCAAATTCTTTTTAATGACTTCGCAATATTTCTCTATTTATTTAAATTAGATTTCCTTACAAATATTTATAGCAATACTTTGTTACACTTCTTACTTAAAATATGATACACTTTATTTTTGCAATGTGGCAACTGTGGCAACAGGTGCTATTGAACTGTGGCGGCAGGTTGATTGTCAGCCATCGATAGTATAGTATAAACTATCGATGTTTGGAAAAATTGCAGTATTTAAAGAAATTAATTAAGAGTAGTAGCACTTATTCCGCTGCACTTAACAAATATTAATAATTTAATAGACAAATATATTTCATGAATTATAGATGGTTCTTGAAAATTACTTTTGGAGCAACTGTTTGCATCACTTGTCGCAACCAATTGTTGCTGCCATTATAAATAACCAGTTTAAGGCTAGGCAAATCGATAGACCATATCGATTAGTGCACAGCGAGCAGCTTTGGGCAAAAAAAACACAGCTAATTGGCGCCAAAAATTCAACATTTGAAATAAAATGTTAAATTTTTAGTTTAATTTTAGAGTTGCTTTTAGTCGCTTGTAAATAAATAATTAAATATACTTCTTTGCTTTCAATGTTTATAGGGTATCTTAAAATCGTGAAATACTAAACATATGTATGTATATTATTCTATTTGAGCTTGTACTTCTTCACAGGGTATCTTAAAGACATACAATATCGATTATAGTCAAACAATTGTAGTGGTTTGTGGATATGTATACCCGTTACTTAAAATATGAGTTAAAGGGTATATTGTGTACGTTGAATTGTATGAAACAGGAAGAAGAAAGCATTGCCGATCCCATAAAGTATATATATTATTGATCGGCATCAACAGCCGAGTCGACATATATAATTTTTGAAAACTACCCCTATTCTGTAATTAACTTTAAGTATTTGTATTACTTGACATCCTATTTAATCGCATTCAGATCTGTTAAACAGAAATGCAGTAATAGCAGTTATCATTTTTAGAAAAAAACACAGGCTTCTAAAAGTATGTAACGGTTATTTCCTAAGTCGGAGTCTCGACTATAGCTTTCCGACTAGTTTAATAATTTCTCGATGCTTTTCAGTGCTTAGAATATGTATATAATATGTTTAAGTAATTATGTTTTTGGCAGGTAACTAAGGCTAAATATATATGATATGTCTAAGCTATACGTTTTTTACAGGGTATCTGCAAGTTTTGTTCCGCATGTGTTGTAATTTGTTGACTGTCATGTTAATTTCGAATGTAATACGCCTGTTCATTATGTTAAACGCTTAATAAAGTTGTGTGTGTGTGAGTGTGTGTGTGTGTGTGTGAGTGTGTGTGAGTGTGTGTGTTGTTCCTAAACAATACATAGATGAAAGTGTAATATACTAATTAGCGTTGTATACGAATCATAATGATAACAGTAATTAAAATGTGTGTGTGTGGAGTGTGTGTGTGTGTGTGTGGAGTGTCGAGTGCTTAACAACAACAACAACAACAAGTGAATATGAAGCTTAATTTAAGGCTTCTCCTAGTTGTTGAGGCATTTGTTGCTCTGCTTTTGACTGTTCTTCTTGTTGTTCTTGTTGTTGTTGCTGCTGCTGCTGCTGCTGGCGTTGCACGTGGTCTCTTCATGTCTTCAGTGCTCCCGTCCCCTCCCCTCCCCACCCCCTTGCCACGCCTGCTGTTTATCCTGTTGCGCCTACGCTTCCCTCATGCCACATGACAGATGCCTTTGGCGCTTCTTACACCCTGTACTTAATAACTACAAAGGGAGCAATAGGTTTGTCATCTTACTGGCAGATGCAATACAACATGAGGTATACATATTACTTATCAGCAGCAACAAAGAGCAAAAATGAAACAACATTAGGAAAATAGTAAATTTAAAAAAAAGTTATAAATATATTTTATATGTTAAGTTAAATATTTGAATTATTAATTTTAATTTTATTATTATATTTACTTAGTTGTTAAGTTGACTATAATTACCAAACCAAGATGTGCTTTCTAACTTTAAGTGCATTTTTTATACAAGAAATTCTAAGACCAAAAACTCAGTTTTCCAATCCTCTGATATTGTATAATTCTTTACCAATTTCACATTTTTGGATAATAAATGAAAGCAATGTACCCTTATATTTTAAAGTAACGAATATATTATGTCTTTTGGGAACAGGGTCTCTCACAGTCGAGTGTGCTCGACTGTAGCGATTCCTTCTAGTTAGAGCCGAAGTGTTGTCAGCGAAGTGGGAAAGGGAGCGGGAGATTGTGAGAGTGAGAGAGAGAGAGAGGGGGGAGTAAGAAATACACACACACACGCACACACACATGCAGGCGCTAACATTTACACATTAACACACACCCACACAGACACACACACACACACACATGCAGTCAGAGGTCGCATTTGATCCTCGCAGGATGCCATGTCATGTTTTCATTATGCTCATGTGTCTAAACAATTATCCTGCAGGCATAATTATGTCTGACGTTTATAAGCTTTGACACTCTCGGTTTTCGGTAACATGTCTTACACACACTCACACACACACACACACACTTGCAAAGTTCCTGGCAAGGCTTTAAAGTGTTTGTTTTCTGCTTATTGAAATGATTACAAGTAATTTCGCTGTATTTGTTTAAGTAGACTGCTCCATTTCCTCCCTCTCCCTCTCCCCTCCCTACCCCTCTCCCTCACCCTCTCCATCTCCCCTCTCTCCCACTCTCTTGTCACTTCGCTCTTTCCTGATTTTGAAAAATTACATCGCTTGGGCCGAAACTAACTTATTTTGGCGTAAAATTGAAAAATTCTTTTTTGTGTTGCAGGAATTAAGCATTTGTTGTTGTTGCCACACTTTCCGTGGTACCGTACGATTTGAGGTATTATCATTTTTTTATCCAATATGCTTTGCATAGACTCTAAATTTTATTATAATACATTTTTTTGATTTAAGAACTATATTAGTTAGAAATCTAAATGTTGCTTGAAAAAACATTTTTGTGCTCCGATTTCACTATTCATATTTACGACTGTATGTGATAATAGTTTTTATAGGAACAATTAAATTTCTTATTAATTTCAACACAATTTATGCGTCCTAAAGAAAGAAAGTCAAAGTGAATTCCATAAGCAAAATTTCTCTCTTTAATAACATTCAAAAAAGTGACAAATTTCTAGACGAATAAATCTGCACGAAAGTGAAAACTGGAATAGAACTGCAAATGCTTAAAATAAATATAATCCATTGTTAATTAATTAATTAAGTGTCTGTATATTTTGTATTCTAAATATAAGTATAATATACTAAATATGTTATCTATGAAGAAATCTTTAAGAGCATTTCCACTTTCATGTAGTTTGATTTCTTTATCTCATCTCTTCACTTTATCCAAAATAGCTCATTCTCATCCTGTTTTGTTCTTGCTTCCTTTTCCTCTTCGTCTACGTCTTCGTCTTCGTTTTCCCATGTCCTGCTTACGTTATTTTATTATGCAAGAAACAAAAAGTTTCATTTGTTTGCAGCGCTTCTGCGTTTCAGAACAACCATCAATCATTCGCCGTGTTGTACGACGTCTTACAGCGCAACACACAGAGAGAGAGAGAGAACTTAAGGGAGATAGAGAGAGAGAGAGAGAGAGAGAGAGAGAGAGAGAGAGAGAGAGAACAAAAAGAGGGGGAAGTGTGCGGCAGCGCAAAAAAATGTTTCATTTTCACACACTAAACAAATTGCATGCCGCATGGCAAACTCAACTGAAGTGTCCCCTGTCCCCTGTCTCCTGTCTCTTGTCCACTCGGCTTCACAGCCTTGCCACACTCTGCCACGTGCCACGTGGCACTTGCCACTTGCCACTCTGCCACGTGCTGGCCACGCTGTCTCCTACGTCACTTGTCGCATTCCTAACAACTTCTGCCTTATTCTCCTCATTCATCCGGTTCCGGTTCCACAAATAGTTGTTCTTAATATGCTTCAACTCTTTTCCTTTTCCTTTCCTTTTCCTTTCCGTTGTACTTCTATCAACTGCTTCTCCCTGCTTCTCGCAGCTTAGCTATTCTTTTCTTGCAACCTCCAAGATATTTTTAGTTGGAATTATTTAAATATTATTAGCTTGGAACTCACGTTGCAGTTGAATTCCCTTTGCTGCAGATGAATCTGATTTTCATTTTCATTTTATATTGTTTTCAGTTGTATATTGTTTATTTTCTATTTTAATGCAGCTTCTGCAACTTCTCCAATTAAAGATTTCAGCCCTGTAATAACTTAAAGTTAGCCATATAACTAAGAACTCCGTTTGAAATTGATCGAAAGATATTTTCGAATTAACTTGTCTGTTTTATTTCGAATGAATATTGATCTTAATTTATAATAGAAACTGCATTAAAATTATTGTAAAATTAAAATGCTGGTTCCGATTTTAAAGTGTAGACCCAAATTAATTGCTTTGTAAAAAGTTGAAGTTTGAGATATGTTATTAAATGCTGAGCTTTCTAAATTTTTAGAATGAATTTATTTCTTTTGTATAAAAATTCAAATACTCGATATTTTCTTCTTACAGACAATTTATTAAATTATTTATAAATTGCACCAGTCACAATAAAAATATAAAAATTGTGAGGATATTTTGAAGAATTTGAAACATTTCAGTTTCATTTATCTTTTACTTACATTATTTTCAACTAAATATTCCTAAAAGTACGAAAATTAAGTTTGATTATCAATACATTTATCGAGCATAAAATGTAAATTTATCGACATCCTTTTTGAAAAAAAAATGAACAATTTCTTAGACAATTGTTCAGCATTGTTGCAAGGTTGCGATTATTGAGCAATGAGTTCATTCAATGTCAGTCACTCGATTTACAACGATTCGATTTTATATTCTTTGTTAGTACTTGACATTCAAAAGGGATGCGGGAAGCTAAAGGGGTAGGGGGGGGTGTATTAACCATTTATTTTACAACTAATAGTAGGGCACCTTCCTTCTCACTCTTCTCCGCTCGCTCCACACTATTCCAGTCATGCAACTTAAATTTATAGAGGCACATTAAACTTTTAAATGATAAATTACTGAAAATAATTCACGTAACGCTCAAGACGCAACCCTACACAACCCTACACACTGAGAGGGTGAATGCAAGAGGGAAGGGGGGAAGAGGGAAGTGGGAGAGAGTTAGGTGTGGCAGCCAAGTTAATAACTCTTTCGTTGTTGCCATTTTGGGGCAACAGAGACCGAAAATAACGAGAAATGTGTGTGTGTTGTTGCTGTTGTTGTTGTTGTCGTGGCTGTTGTTGTACTGCTTAATATGCACGCAATGTCGGCGTAAATGTTTGTTGATTAGTGTGTCCTTAGTTTTTAGTGTCAAACAGCAACAACGATTGACATAACGAATGAATTGACGAATGCGTCTCGCGTTCACCAGTTGGTAAGTAGCAAATTCCGTTGTGTCTGCTCCCCAAGGGGTGTGTGTGTGTGTGTGTGTGTGTGTGTGGAAGAGGGGAGGAGTGGGGAAAGAGAGGGGGAAGAGAGGGTGGGCTTTGCTTCATATTCATGCTCATTCGACAGCACGCTAACGGCATATAAATTGACATAGACAAAAGCGAGTCAAGTCCTTGTTACAAGTACCTCACTTTCTACCTCTCTCCCTCTCACTCTCCCTCTCCCACTCCCTCGCTCTCACTCTCACTCCAACTGCAAAGTTGTGTCTGTGTGTGTGGTGTGCCTTTGTTGTTTTTGCATTTTCATTTTCAATTACAAATGACACAAGTGCCTCACGCTCCAGTTTCTCTGCCTCGAAACTCATGCCACAAACTCATTCAGGTTCAAGTCTCTCTCTCTCTCTCTCTCTCTCTCTCTCTCTCTCTGTGTGTGTTTGTTGAGGGTGTCCCATAACAATAACGAGTGTACTGCAATTTGTTTCCCTAACAATTGCTATTTAACGCTTCTCCGTTTCAGTTTCCATTCCAGCTTTAATCGTTATTTTCATTATCCCTGTCACTCGTTGCTTTTGCACTCGTTTCTTTGACAACGAGTGCGATATATGTGAATTTAAGTTGTCATTATTGTAACTAAATTTTAAGCAAATCTATTTTAAGCAATATTTTATATTTACATTAAAATACTATCGTTATTTTTATAATTCGTGTAATTCGTTGGTCTTCACTCGTTTCTTTGCTAACGAGTGCAATTTAATTATTGTGATTGCAAGAATATTAGAGCTCGTATTATTGTGCTTAATACCTGTTATTTTGTTTATATCTGCCTATCTACTAGTTGTAGCTGTAATTAAAGACTCTACCTTTTCCATATTTTCTTTGGATTTTACTCGTTAATTTGGTAACTAGTGACACAAATGTAAATATTGTAATTGGAAAAATATTATAGCTCTCAATAATTGTAGCTTAAGTTTTAGTTTGGTCTTCTTAACGAGTGCACAATCGTTACTTTTAAATTATATATATACTTAAACTAAGAGTTTTCCACGCGTTAACGACGAGTGAAGTTTGTCGACAAAATACATTTAAAATTAACTTTGTTAATATAAAAGTAACAATTGCATTTAATATTAAATGGAAAACACAACGAACAAAAATAATTTAATAAGTTGGAAAAGTGCAGGAGTTTGATTAATTTATCGATAGTTCTTTGCTGGCTTCGGAGCTGATTAACAATTGGGCTATGAATTTTTAATAAATGTGGATGCGGAAGATTTCGATAAGCATGATTCCGGGCTCAAAAAAGAAGAAGGGTGTACAGAGGGATAAAGATAGTAGGGGTGTAGGCAAATAACAATTTAACGATATTTGCGAAAAACTGCAGCCGCAACCCGAAAGTCGATTATAGAAAACTTGTAATAAAATTTTCGTTAGCCCAAAACCAAATGGAACGCGGCCAAAAGAGAGAGGGAATGGGGAAGAAAAAGCGGATTAGAAGAAGAGCCGATGCAGCCAAGGAAAATTCGCTGGAAAATTGGAAAAATGAAACTACAAAACTGCGGCATCTCCAAGGGAATGAAGGGCGGGGATGCGGCAAGGAAAGGGTGTAGAAATAGCGCAATTGGAAACTATGAAACAAGCGACCACAGCGAAAAAGGATGCAAGTCAGGAAGGGAGAAGGAAAATGGGAGAAGAGAGAAGAGAGAAGAGGGGGAAAAAAAGGCTGCAAAAATTGTGTTTATTTTAAAGGCGTAGAGAAAAGAAAAGCTCTGAACTGTGAACAACTGCAGTTTTGAGGGTGGAAAGAGGGAAGGGAAGGGACTAGGGAAAAGAAGGGTGTGGTTAGCAAGAAGAGCAGAGGTGAGTGAGAGGGGAGAGGAGGCAAGTAGATAGAGAGCGGAGTTTAGTTTAAGACAAGACGCAACATTTTGACCAACATCATATTTCAGCCACTGCTCCAAATTCTCGACAAATATCTAAAAAGTAACCTGAACTGTTACACGCTGCAACTACAGTCAAACGGCGCTATAAAGAACTTAAAATGACACCTTCAATCATTTCTAGAGATTAAAAAAGTCACTTTAAAGACTTAACTTAAATTGAAATGTGAATAAAAATTCTGTAATTCTTGAAAGAACAATTTGATTTACTGCTACAGTCATGCAACGCTATAATTAACACTACATGTAGTCCACAAAAATGATCTGTGACTTAAAACTTAACTTATTAAGTACTAATAAATTAATAAACATTAAATTAATAAACATTTTATAAAAATATATAAATAAATTGGAATGCGATTGAAAGGATTTCGATATAAAATTGATTAGTTTGATTTAAAAAAAACTCTGCTGCTTATGATATAGAATTGCTTGATGCAGCAAATATGTGTGAAGATCACTTATAAAATCATATTACGAAATTCTATTGAACACGAAGTATTATATATATAAAATATCACTATAAAATAAAGCGTAATAAAGTAAAAAAAAAATAAGAGACAATCGAAATTTGAAAGCAAAAATATTATTAAAACATAAATATGAGAGACAAGAATAAGAAAAAAATATTGGAATATAAAAGGTAATGAAAAAAGACAATATTCGATTTATTTTGTATAAAAATCGCGCGATTTTAGGTATGCTTAAAGCACTATCTCAATTTTCCTAATTTCCTAAGTTTGATCCTCCAAATATGTATCCACAATTTTTACAATGTGGATATTTTATTATGGAATTTTAATATTTATGATACCTATTCTTTTTTTTCTTCCTAATCCTGGTATCCAAGGTTTATGCATCTTTTTTTTAATCCTTTAAAAATGTTTTGAATTCCTATGTGCGGTGCAGATGTTTTAATCTACATTAAGATATAAATTATTTGTTGAGGGAAATTTGCTAAAGAATTAGCGCTGGTCGTTATAGGCAGACAGGACTGTGGCAATAAAGCGAACTCAGCCAATTCACTTAACAACTTGATTAACCAGTCGAACACGAGTCAAACAGGCAGCTTCATTATCATCATGAGGCATCACACCCACACACACACACACACACACACGGCACTAGTGTAATTTTCAATTTCATTTCAATTCGCCAAATGCTTTTTCAAAGGCCTACGAATGAAAAGTCCCTTTCTTTATCTCTTTCTCTTTCCCCTTCCAGTTTGCAGTCACTTTCTTGCTTACCACCCACTTGGCTTTCTTCGTGGGCCTTGAAGACACCCCCTCACATATATATTGTGATGATCATTGTGTTGCTTGATTTCATCATCGGGTTCGTCATTGTCATTGTCATCATCCTCGGCATCGTTGACATAGAAATACAGGAACAGAAAATCCGGCGTACGTGATTTTCAGCCTTAATGCCAAATTTTCTTCTTCTTTTCGCTCATTTTTCTTTTTTTTTTTTTTGGTTTTCTTGAAATTTCTTTTTTCTTCTTTTTTTGAGTTGACAACCTTCTGACAATTTGGCACCCCTTGCAATCACATAGTCAACCTTCGGCTTTATTCTATTTGGCGCTCATTTCACTTTGTATTTTCTTGTTGATACCCTGCTTTTTTGGGTATCATAGCTGAGTCGGACACTATGTAAAGTCTTCCAAATATTGAAAGTATTTGTATATTTTTTATATTTTATTTTATATTTTAGCAACAAAAATTTCGGTGCTGAACACAATTAATTTGTGACTTCAATAAAGTAAAGCAATAATTATTTAAATCATAAAAAAAGATGAAAATTAATTTAATATTCAAAATGCAACTGCTCTATAGAAATGTGTACATTTTTTGCAGTTAAATCGATGAATTTTAATAAATATAAATGTGAATAAGTCTAAAATTTGTTGAAGTTTGAATGAGATCGGCTGACAACACTGTAGACCATCTATAAGGGCAATAAGCTAAATTATTTGATCTGCAGCAATCTTTAAATATTAATACTCTAAGTGTTTACTGTTTAAGTTTGTTTATCGGATTAATTTTAATGCTGATTTTATATAAGATGAGTAGAGTATTCAAGCTTCGTCTTGTCCACTGAAAAGTATGCTTCAATTTCCTATATTTTTTTTTTTTTTTGAGCCTTCAGACAGCCCATGAGTTGACTCTGAGAAGTGTATGAGGGGCGTTACGCCTCCCATACTACGCCCCCTATGGTCGTACCTATACCCAACCCCTACCCCCTTCCCCTCCCTCCACTAGCTGCATCCCCGAGTCCTTTCGCCTTATCGTGCAAAGTTTTTAAGTTTCGTGTCGTGTTTGGCATACGTAATATAAAATTTCGGCGTGACTTCCCCTTTTAGCACTCGTTGCCTTTTCTATTTGCAGATTTTCGAAATTTCTATTTCCATTTCACTCGTACTTTACTCTCTTAAAGCTCAAGTTGTAACCCTTGTGTAAATCGTTGAATAAATCCGCCCATCATATTGTTTTCTCCACTTTATTTATGTTTTCTTTCAACAAGACATCGATTCCCTGCAACAATAAAAAGCTTAACAACTCGAGTTTAATTTACAGTGTATAGGTACTTTATACACATAAATAAAAACTCAAGTTTAAGAGGCTTGAAGACGTTGAACTATTTGTTTTTGGGATCGACTGGTTGGATTTGACCAAAGCTGAATGGATTATCTTTTATCTTGGCATGGGATCTAAGATTGTTAAAAATATTTTACAGAATTCATTTTCTCTACGTTTTCACATTAAATATATATTTGGAAAATATTTGAATACCCTTAATTTGAAGCTGTCTGATTTAATTTACTTTTTCTCTAAAATTAACAATTTCATTAGCAACATATTTATTTTTTTTATAATACTATAAATATAGTTATTTTTGAGCTTTAAAATATTAAATTGTTAATAGTTTTATATGTGGAATGTGACTTTGATTATATAAAACATTTAAATTAAGTTAAATAATCAATTTGTATGAAATTTATTTAAATAAAATCTGTAATCTCTACTGGAAATTATTAGAGTAGAGTTTCTGGATAAAAATTAACAGTTTCGCCTAAGTAAATTATGTTTAAAGTCTATGCTAATTAAAGCTCCTTTCTGATTGAAATATTTAAAAATTGTTTAAGAATTTTTCAGGTTTACTTTTCCAAACTTTCTGTTGTATAATTTCAAGTGAAAACGAATCCCTAAACTTCGAAATTGGACTCCAAAATTTGACATATTATTTATATTTATTTAACTAGGAAATCAATTCATATTATTGATATTAGTTTATTATTTAAAATATATAACTTACAAATAATTTGAGTTGAAACATAATGAATTTGCAAAATGAGCTATTAAAAATAAATAATTAAAATTGGTTTAAAGTAATTATAATTTAAACCAATAAGAATGTTGAATAATATTAGGTTTGGGAAACTGTTTTAAGTGAACAAATTATTTTAAATCTCTCCAAAATTTTTTGTTTATGTTAATCAAATCAAAAGAGTTGTGAAGTGAGAATTTAAGCCTAACTTGTTGAGGCCAAGTTCATTTAGGCCAAGTTTATTGACCTGATGAAGGTGTTTGCAAAAGCTTTAAAAACAACAACAAAATTGAGGAGGTTAAAGAATCAATGTAATCAGCATGAAATCCATCGATTTACGATTTGCGCTTTTAAGCGCATTCAATTCGATTTATCTGGCAAAACACACACACACACACACACACACACACACGCACACACGCACACTCACTCAGGAAATCAAAGCAAAAAAAAAAAGAGAATAAATAAAATGAAAACAGGGCAAAAACAAAAGAAAAACAACAATTGAAAAAATGCCTTTGTTTGGAAAATTGCAGACAAAGGACACAACAACAACAACAACAACAACAACAACAACAAGAACGCCCACGAACATGTCGCACAGAGGCGTGGCACCAAGAGTAACAAATATGTGTGTGTCAGTGTGTGAGTGTGTGAGGATTGGCATCGCAAATAGAAATGCTAATAAAAAAATTCCAACATCAATCTGTGGAATTTGTGTTGAACATATGCCCCAATAATGTTGCATGCCCCACATCTCTGTCTCTCAGCGTGTGTGTGAGTGTGTGTGTGTGCGTGTGTGTGTGTGCCACTCGATGAGGTCGATATGTTTGCTTAGCTGAATGTTGGTGATGATGTGTAAACATTTACATGACGTGCCCCAGTTTATTTTAACCTTTGATCGCACTCCGAACCAACCGAATTCCCTCTGCCGCAGTCGACGTCGCAGTCGAAAAGAAGAAAATGATTCTCGACTCTCTCTTAAAAAATAATAATATATATAAAAAAATAAACAAAAAAGAAATATGCTGGAAACTGTGAAAAATAAAGTAAAATATTTGCATTAAAAATGAATTGTTTGTGTAGGCAGACAACGTGCCTCGACATGTGGCAACTGCCAGGGGGAGGGGTAGGGGGGTGGCTTTAAAGTCTGCATGCATAAATAAACAGCACACACACCTTAAGTTACGCACACACACACACACACACACACACACACACACGCACAACAAACACTCAGAGCAAGCGCAACGAAAAAGATTCAGAGATGTTGCATGTGCGGCAGGCAGAGAACTTACTCCCTAACTGTTGTCTACACGGAGAAAAAAATAGCATAACTAACATAAAGTATGAATGAACTTCAATCAAGTATTTCTGCTACTTAAAAATTTTACTTAATTGAAGCACAATTAACTGAAAAGGAGTATAAACTTCCTTAAACCCAGTGCCAACAGTATTTTTTAAGACAGAGCACACAATCTTGAATCAAGTAAATCAATTAATGACTAGAAACGAGTATGCAAATTCTTCATATAAAAGATGAATCCAGGTTCAAATCACAGATCAAGTTTAAAAATGCAGAGGACTTGAATCTAGTTTGAGTTGCACTTTAGTTAAGTACGTTTTGAAGTTATTTTCAGTTTATAATAAGCTTCAATTGTAATTAAATCCAATACTTTGCAGCGTAAATAAAGTTTAAAAAATACTACTATAAAATACCTAAATTTCGGTCTTAAAATATCATTTGATATTTTTACTTGTAATAACTAACTAAATTTAAGTTTCAAATGATACAGTATTATCGCACTAAAATTGAAACCGAAATCCTCCAATTTAAGTTTGAAAAGACTAGAGTACTTAAATATCGTTTCTACATTTTATTATTTTATTATTTATATTTTTATTATTAGTAAGAAATCAAGTTTGACGATCGAGTACGTTTTAAACTTAATTTAAGTTTGAAACGATAAAAATTATCGCACGTAAATTGAGAACTAAATAATTCCTTGTTTTTATTAAATTATTTATTATTTTTGTTCCGTTATATATATGTTTTATACTTTACACTAAATTGAGAACGAAAATCCTTCATTTAATTCCATATCTTTATTTCTTAGTAAGAAATCATGTTTAAAAAAACGAAATACTTGAATTTTTCCTCCGTGTGTGTGTGTGTATAGTGTGTGTGTGTGTATAGTGTATGTGTCTATATAGTGTGTATTGTGTGTGTTTACTGGCATTGGCAGGGCAACTGGCACAGGAGCAAACAAAACGTGCCAAAAATAGCCCAACAACAATAAACACACTGTGCGACCCTTAAGCAAAAACAACAACATCAACAACAATAACAAAAATAACAACAACGACAACTACAACACAAAACAACAGCAGTTAGTTGTAGTTACAGTTACAACCACAAACTGACGGTCAAAACAATTTCGCGACACTCGCAACGAGGGCTGCTCCAAAAGTAGTTAAAGTGGACAGTGTCGAAAAAAAAATGATGTACTTTAATTTTGATACAGAATCAAATAAGCGGTTAAATGCTGAAAAAATGTATATGATATAGAAAAATCGGTTAAAATTCGACAAAGTTATGACAGTTTGAATTTTTTGAAAAACAATTGTGTTTTCCAATTTTGATGCAGAACCCAACTAATGATTTAATTAACATTCCGAATAGAAATCAGTTAGAATTTGACAAAGTTATGAAAGGTTGAATAAAAATAAAATAAAAAAATTTCAAATTTAATGCAAAATCAAAATGAAGGCCATATACTGAACAAATCTACGTTTCGCAGCAAAATCGGTTAAAATTCAACAAAGTTATGACAGTTTCGATTTAAAAAATGCGACAATTTGAAAGGCGAAAGCGTTTGCTAGAATTTCATTTACTATTTGTGTTCCGAATAAAAAGAAAACACAAAGTTTTCACTGTTTGTTCTGCCACACAACAGAGGTCCTCAAGTAGCAGCTGGAAAGTGTGAGCGAAAGGGGGAGTTAAAGGGGGACATGGAGAGGTTTAAGGGGACTTAAGGGGGGGGGGTCGTCTCGAGACTGATGATGATCACATGGTAATCACAGTGCGACGCGCTTTCAGCATTTTATATTTTTTTTATTGCTTGTTTATGACATTGGCATAATCCTCCCTTTCCACTTCCCCATTTTGTCATCCCCTTTCTCGGAGGCCTTCAACCAACCGCCCCCCCCATACGTTTTGTAGACATGTGGCTTTTGTTTTTCGCATGGACAAAGGATATTTTAGTGCGCTTGCTGCGTGCGTCATGGGGCAGCATCGGTGGCAACAAACGAGGCAACTTTTACGAGCGCATAATCGAAAAACTTCCCCCTGTTGTGGGGTGCAAAACAGTTTATCGGGGGAATGCGGTGAAGGCGGTAAGGATGCCAGGCCTAAGGAACAACAACGGCATTTGTCATTGTTGCCCCATTTTCCCCCCATTTTTAAACATTTGCCTCAGTGGCAACAACTGGCGGCGACCTGCGACCTGTGTCCTGTGTCCTGAGGCAATCGCATTCTCATTCTCTTTCTCATTCCTTGCCATGTCCTTGCCCTTGTCCTCGTCCTTGTTCTCGTCCTTTGTCTGAATTTTGCTAATTGTCTGCGCGACTTTTTGATTTCGCCATTCGCTTCGTCTCGTTGCCAATCGGAGTCAACCAGGCTACAACTGAATGCACAGTGGCTCAGAGTGATTTAAATATATAAAATATATTTAAACAATAACATGTAAATAGTTAACTTTGTTTCAAATTTATTGAAAACATTCTCTACTCAATTTTTACATCTCTTTTTTTCCATGTAATAATAAACGCATTTGAAATGTGAAATAAGCTGAAAACCACTGTGTTTGAATTAAAGCATGTACTCGTTACTTAACACTCGCAGCGAGTAACGAGTTGGCACTTTTATTAAACTTACGGACTTGCAACGCGATGGATTTAGTTGCAACTTTATTAGAGGTAACAGTCTAGTGACGAAAGCAATTCCATGGTTCATAAATTCATATTAAATATACAGTCTTTATATTTTAATAGTACATATTAATTTTTATTTACATTAGATATTAGATACATTATATATTTAATTTGACTTTAAATCCCTCCCATTTACAGCCTCTTATTAATTGATACGAGTGAGTCTCAAAAATTCTCAGTATGCAATATTGTTAGCTACAACTTTATTATTCGATCGTTATATAACGCGATCTGATCGTACAGTTTCCATTATATTTCCACATATTGTTATTCACTTTTTGCATTCTTGGAGATTTTGTCACTAGCGTGGACTGCCGTTCACATTGATATGTAATATTTATAAAGAAGAAATTCAAAAAAATAACTCACTGATATTAAAAAAAAGTGGGATTAATTAACGATATCTGAATATTGTAACACACACATCAATATAAAAGATTGTATCAATTTGATAAACACACTTTCTTTTGAAAATTACTTATATATTTTTAAAGCACCAAATTTCCAAATCCAATTACTACAAAATTCATTTCTTGCGCTAAAATATAATTAAGCAATTTGTAAACAAAGCTATTCAACTTACCATTAAATGCTAATTGAAAATTCTTTCCTTATCACACCTTTTAAAAATTTTCGCTAACACAACTATTTGCAATGCTAGTAAACTGCTACTTATTTCACAGCAAGTGAAATGCGCAATACAAATGTTAATTATAAGAATCAAGAGTTATGGGGAAGATGGAAAAAAGTAAATTAAAATAGCTGACTATAAATCAAAGCTTATCAGTGGCAGAATTGTGAGACCTGCAGTTGTTGGATTGAGTATAAATAGCAGCCAAACATTCAGTCTAACATTCAGTGAGAACTTAAATCTATTACAAAAATGCGTTATCAGCTATTTCTAATCGTCATCATCTGCCTTTGGGGCATCCTGTTGGCCGAGCCGTCAAAATCGATTCCTTCACGCATCAATCCAATTCAACCAATGCAACGAATTTTGAGAACTGCAAGAACTGTGGCACAACCAGTTGTTGCCGAAAATCCAATTGAACCACCGAGTGTTCGCTATCCAGCTGCGATGCCCAAGGATAACGTGGTTCGCTCAGGTGACTTCGATTATATCTAAGGTGGCCGCCTCTAAATATGCAATACTAATAATTGCAATCTATTTAAAGTCCATCAGTGTAACCTCTAGTTTATGGTGGATTTAATAAACTTACTTGTTATTTTAGTTTCAAACCGATAACAAGTAAAATCAAGTAGCATCAAAAACTAGCTGATCATATCTTTTATTTGCATTTCCGTTGTCACACAGTGTTGCCAGACAGTAAGTATGTCTTTAGCTTTACTACTCTCTGTACGCATAGCTGAATCTCAGAGACTCTGAGAGCTAGACACACCAAACTTGGCAGGCAGTTCCAGATATCTTTTATTTGCATTTCCGTTGTCACACAGTGTTCCCAGACAGTAAGTATGTCTTTAGCTTTACTAATCTCTGTACGCACAGTTGAATCTCAGAGACTCTGAGAGCTAGACACACCAAACTTGGCAGGCAGTTCCAGATTTAAATTATATAGCTGTTATGGGAACAATCAGTTGATCATTTAATACAGCGTTGCACAAGTGCATCAAATGGTCGGTCTGTTGGTCGACATTTAAGTGTCTAAGCACAGGGTATTCGACAGTCGAGTGCGCTCGACTCATGCGCTTAAAATTTGGTTAGTTAAAAACTAAACAAAAAATAATTGAAAAAGAATAAAGAAAACAGCTGAAGATTCTATCTCCCTCTGTCTCTATTTTTTCTCTGTTTTCTCTCTATTTTCTCTATAACTTCTCTCTATTTTCTCTTTGTGAAAGTTGCGCACTCATTAGCAGAAAATATTTGACTTTAGAGCCTGCTTATTTTGTGGAGTTCTCAAATTTCGATGCCATAGAATTGAATGCTCGCATTTGTGTGGCAAGAATATGTTGCTGTTGTGGCAACTGCAGCTTTATAAGCCCTGACAATCCGCAGCTTGCGATGGGGCAGGGAATGGGGCAGGGATACTGCAGCATGTGGCACAGTAAGCAGTCTCAGTTGTTGACAGACGCCGCAAAAGTTCGTCGTTTCATATTTATCATATTTAATTAGTTGCAAGTGCAACAAAATACGGGGAAAGTCCACACTGATGCGTGCGCCAAAAAAACAACGATTGCTGCTTACAACAGTTATGAAGTAATTTTCGCCAAAATTTCAAGTTGCCAGTTGCAAGTTGCAAGAGTTGCTGCGACTTTGAGTCGAGTCAACAATGTTGTCGCCCACGTCACATGTGCCACGCCCCCTGCCCCCTGCTCCCTGTGTGTGTGAGTGTGTGTGTTGTCAACAAATATTTGCCGTTATATTGCTTTATTAGTTATATGAGTTATGAAAAGTTAAATAATTGCATCAACAAAACTCGCACGTGAAGGAGAAGGACGAGAAACAGTGTGAATAGGCAGAGAGGGAGAGAGTGAGAGAGAGAGAGAGAGAGAGAGAGAGAGGGGGAGGGGGGCAAAGACCTGGCAGCTTGCAACTTTGTGACACTCTCCCAGAGCTCTGTTTTCAGTTGCTCACACAAGTTTCCCAATGTCATTTTTAATTAACTGATCATATTTATAATTATCAATTATCATATTTATCGAAAAATAAGTATTTCCAGGAAAGCCTGTGAAGAACCTACAAACGAAAACGCTAAAGTTTCTATGAGACCAGCTATTATTCCCTTTTATTTTCTTTTTTAGAACATTCGTTGTCCTCCACGAATTCCACAAACATTTTGAACACTTTTAAATTAATTGACATAGTAAATTATTTATCTCTTGTTGCAAAAAACGCAGTCAAAAATGAAAATATCCCTGCCGTTCAACGATTACAAATTGACTGACAAAATACAAATGTCCTGAGTAGGCAAATAAAAATAAAGACACACCAAAAAAGGATGAAATTGAGCAAAGTTCAAGTCAGCGGAAAAGATTTACAAGCTGAAAGCAAGGAGAGAAGAGTGAGAGGAAAGGAGGAATGAGGCGGGGTAGATGGAAGGGGAAGGGATGGGAAAGACCCGGAGCTATAAGTTAGTGCTCCCCAGATAGTAATTATCAGTAGATTGTCGAGCAGGCAAACAACTTTGACAAGTTTTGTAATCGGTTTTGCTTTTTGATTTCATTTATTGTACATGACAGCCAAATGGGAGAGCTTCGCTAACAGCAGTGAGAGAGAGGAAAAGAGAGGGGAAAGTGGAGCGAGAAAGTAGACAAAAGGGAAGTGAGAGAATTGGGAAATCAAAATACCATTTTAAAGCAAAATCACGAGTTTATATCAAATATATCGAACATATTAACTTCTATTTTAAATAGTATATTTATTATTATTTTTAAATCATTATATATTGATATTTATCATGATTTATGCATATCAAAATGTCGAGCAAATCAAATGGAAAATATTTGTTAACATAAAATTAATTATTGCTGCAATATAAATATAAATAGAGGCGTCTTTATTCTTATTTCTCTAAATATTTGCTCTTGATTTACTTATAGTGTTGATTGTAATATAATTGGTACATTTAATTTAATTGAATTCAATTCAATTTTGATTCGCAGTTAAATGACTTCTATTATAACTGTGAAGCATTTTAAAATATATTAGCGAGACTACCAAAAAAATATCATGTGTAGCAGAATTAAATCAAAGTAACTTTTATTTAATTGGTTATTAATTATTAGTTATTTAATTAAAGTTGAGGAACTATTTATCTTAAGTTCTGTTATTTTGTTAAGAGTTGTCAGAGGTTTCAGTTTAATTGTGAAATATATTAAAATATTTAATTTCCTTTTACTTTGTAATGTTTTTAAATGATTCCACAATAAATTGTTTCGATTTATCTAATGTAATCATAAACTCCCTGATACTATTTCCTCCTGCTACTTTCCGTTATAGTGTGTGTGTGTGTGTGTGTGTATGTGTGAGACAACATCCGCCCACATTTGATGTTAGTTACAGCTCAGTCTATTGGCGGACACTTCATTGGCTGCCACAAGATGACAATATACCAAATACATAAATGATATACGAATGCTTCTTCTTCGATTGCCATCGAATATATATTGGGAACGCTCCCAGTCCTCCCTCCAATGGGGTGGGGATAGGGCGAAGGGAGGCAGTCTGGGGCAGCAATAACATCGATGCCCCTCCAGCCACTTGACATACACGATGCGTTAAAGGAAATGAAAAATTCTTAGCAAAATTCCCATCATCCCTTATTGGGCTCTGGGGCATTTTCCTTTCGACTTTCCCATTGCCCGTTTCATACTACTTTTACATGCCCTTCAATTGGGGTACTGTGAATTTATCGATTGCTTGAAGCAGTGTACAATATTCACATTTTGAATACCAGTGAATTGAAGTATTGAAATAATCGAAACAAAATTTTCCTAAACTGTAGGACTCTTAGAAGACTCTCTTCTAGTATTTCTACTTCAGTTTTCAGTTTAAAAAATTATGGATTATTAAAAATATTTTAATTTTTTACTAGGCTCTATTATAGTACAACAGTTAATAGGTGGATTTTGTATCAACTTTAAGCGCTGCTTCTGTATTCTGTGCAAAACTATATTAAATGATGATAAAATAGTTCTCAAGTTTTTAGAGAAGAAGGTTGGTAGTAGGTAGTCTACAAATTAAAATTAGGAATTTTCCAGATATACCAAGTATTATTAATTTACGTAAAAATTCAAGCATAAATATACTATTATTTTAAAAGATTCATTTATAGATTATTTATAGTTTAACCATATTTTAAACTACTCAGCAAATCTCAAAATATATTATAATTTAAATATAAATGTAAGTTGATTGAGTTTTTTAACATTTCTAAAATCTTTTAAGTTTGTAGGATTATCCATAAAAATTCGTGTTTACTTAACTTCAATTACCTTTTAATGGTCTAAATATTGCTGAATATTTTTCGAAATGAAAGTGTATTCTAACTTCGATAATTCCTGTGTTCTCAAAATAGTTTAATCTTTTTTATTTATATTTTTGACAAATAGCAGCGTTGTCTGTGTATGTGAGTGTGTGACTAGATAACAATAAGCTTACAATATGTAATAAAACTGGACGCATTATAGAAAGTGCCTGAAGCGCCATCAAGAAGCTATAACCACCGGAATATTGATTTGGGCTGGGGAAAAATTGCTAATAAAATATAATCTAGTTAAATATTTATAAATCAGGCCTGCTCTGATTTAAACAATCTATTCAAGGAGTTTCATTATTGCTAAAAAGAAGAGAGAATTATGAATTAAAATATCATATTAAATTTTTCCTAACTAACTGAAACTAAATGTAGATTTCAGAGATTGTTCCTGTGTAACAATTAATTTCTTGTGTTAACAGAAATTTGATAAATATGGGAAGAGAGTTAAAGAAAATTATGAGAAATGTGAGAGAAAGAATAGAGAATGTGTGAAATGTGAGTATTGAGAAGTGAGATGTCCCAAATGCAATTAGCCAAGCATAATTGAATTCTTTAGTTGATATTCTCGACATTTATGCACATGAATATTTGTTTATTTGAATTTATTTATTTGTTTCCTGCAACTGCTCAGCAGAGAATCCTTTTGCATAAACTAATTAAAAGCATGGCAAATTGCCCGAGACTCCGAGTTCCTTATCCAACTTCCTTTTGTCGAGTTGAGAGACACACACAACAAATTCAAATACACCCGAAATAAATAAATATTAAGTACTCGTATTTTCAGTTCTTGTTGAGTTTGCAAAACTAAAATGCGAAAGTCAAAAGACCAAACGAGTCAAGCCTTTGACTCGACTGACGGAATAAAGAACAACGTCAGGACACTCACAAACACACACACACACACACACACACACACACACACACACACACACACAGTGTCACACCCATATCCATATCCATATCCCCATTCACAATTTATGTAAGGCAAAGAAGTTAGCACAGATTAAGTGGCAAGTGCTTGGAAAATTATTTACAAAAGGCCAATTCGCAAATATTTATTTTGTGCTTTGTGAATCGGGTAACCGATTAGTCACAAATGTGATTAAAATATCTGACTGTCATAATAACATTTATTTAAAAAAATAACACAAATAACCAGTGAAGCTGCAGAACAAAAGAGAACAATTTTAAACGAAAAGTTTACTTACTTTTACTTTCTTATATGTACTTTTTTATTTATTTATTTACTACATTGATTTGTGTATTACTTATTTATTATTTTTCTTATTTACATATTTATTTACTGTTTTATTACCTATTATTATCTTGATTTATATATTCAATTATTATTTGTTTTATTTATATATATACTTATTTATTTATTAATGTATGTATTTAGTTAGAAAAGTTGTTGAAAATTTAAAGTACTTTAAAATATTATGAAAATATCTTTAAAATAAACTTCAAATTTAAGCCGAAATGATAAATGAGAATAACTTAAATATTTATTTGCTTACAAATGAATTAAAAATAAATAAAATGAGAAGAGAAGAGAACAGAACAGTTAAGTCAATGCGACAAGTGTCTGTGCATATTTAATTGCAACATTTAGTGGAACTTAAAGGACGCTTGAGTCGAATTGACTCAAATTGAGTCAAATTGGCAGAAATGTTGTGGCAAGATGGTGGCCAGGATGATTGACTGGGACACATTTGGTGGCAATTAGAAAGATTCGAGACGTTTAATGTGACGCGTCTTTGGTCTTTACTTGTCGAGACAAACTTAATTTACCACAGTGTCTTTGCGACTTCCCTGCCTCCTTTTGTCTCTCCCTCTCTAAGTACCAACTCCACCCTCCACCCTCCGCACACCGTTTGCATCCCGCTGTGCTGCCCCTTCATGCGATGCCGTAGGAGTTGCCTGTCGATGTTGCCACCCGCTGCTCGTTGCACATAATTTAATTACCGCAACGTGCCAAGGCATTGGGCTTGATTTGAGTATTCCCCCTCTCTCTCTCCGTATCTATCACAATCCCCTCACTTTGTTTCCCTTGGTTACGTAGGCGTGGCATCGTGTGGCAACAATGAAGTGCAACATGTTTAGAATAGCAATTAAGTCAGAGTCAGAGCTAAAGTCGAAGTCTTGCCACATGCCCCAAACTCGAAGTCCTAAGCTTACCCCAACTCCTGCCCCTCTCCTGCCCCTTTCTTCTGCTTTCCCTTGCCGTAATCGGAGATGAGTCGAATTCTGTCACTTGCCACTTCCGTTCATCAAACGTTTAAAACAACGTGCCACGTGCCACGCCGGAGCATGTGGCAAGCAGCTCGCTCTCTTCTATCACTCAGCGCTCGTAGCGATATTTCTTTTAAAATATTTATTTTATATATATTGTAATTTTATTACACAACTACAATTTGTTTTGTTTTTTCATCTGGTTAAAAATGTTCTCTTAAATTATTAATTATTATAAAAAATAATTACTGAATTTTTATTGTGTGTTTTGATCTGATAAAAATGTTCTAAAATAAAAAATTGCGTTTCAATTTACATTTAATGTATGTCTTTCTAACAAATAAATAATTAGTATTAGAAATAATCAAAAATCTAAATATAAGTATTCTTTGCAGTTTTTCTTATATATTTTTGATGTGTGTACTTGATTTTTTATTTAAAAATTAAATTTATTGACTTTTCCAAAAAGGTTGAAGTGATTCTTATTTCTTTATCAATATACAAATTTACGGTATGAAAAATTTCATTTGATTTTTTGTTAACAGAAATTTATATTAATTAGCTAATAAAAATAAAATTGATATATTAATTTTAAATGTTTTCTATGCATTAAATTTATTTTGGAAAAATTTATTAATTAACAATAAAAAAGAATTAAATTGAGAGATTATAAACAAATTAAGTGTATAATGTTCAGGTGTTGAAAATAATTTTTTTCGACTAATCTATATTTGTGCTTAAAATCAAAATATATTTTATTTATGACGGATGCTTTTTGTGTTTTTATGTTTTGCGATATTAGTAGATGTGTCTGTTGGTTATTTTGGAAGTTCAGCTTGTTGAATTGGTTGCAAGTTGGTCAGCTGCAACATTATGTTGCATGCCGCTTGGTGCAATGCATTTGCCAATGCCGCGGAAGCGACATTTGAATATGCAGCAGAGTCTAGTGAAGCGTTCAGCATGTCATTTGCATCTCATGAACGTTGCCACATGCTGCTTGCCACATGCCACATGCCGTGTGTGTGTGTGTGTGTGTGTGTTTTGGTTAATTTACAGCTTTGCTGATTGCTGTCAGCATTTTGCTTCATCAGCTTATGGCTAAAATCTCGCTTTCCCTTTCTCTTCTCCTGCCGCTCTTTCTCTCTCTCTCTCTCTGTTGCTCTCGCTCTCTCTCGCTTCGTTTCGCTCTGCACTTACCTCTGCCACATGCGGCAGTTTGCATTAATTTGCTTTAATTGCAACTGCCCCCGAAAAAAGTTTTTAACGCTCACTTCCGTTTGAATTCGCTCACCGCATGTAAACATAACCATGACATTTAGCGTTATTTTCCAGCTCATGTGCTCACTCCTCAACCCCCTCCCCCTGACACTCCACACTCTTGGCCATCGCAATCAGCTGTATGTAGTTGCGGCTGTGTCTGTGGCAGCTGTGGCAACTTTCTCGATGTCCGTTGTCGACTCTCATTTGAATTGCAGTCGCAGTTACCCAAAACGCCATTTTCCATTATCCGTGAGTTTTGCGCATTTCCGGTTTCGGCGATTGCTGCCTCTTCCCCTTCCCCTTCCCCTGCCCCTGCCACAGCCTCATCAACCCCTTCCCTATCTATATGCCACACTCGAAACGCAGCAAGTTTCCTCTGTGTTGTTGTTTTGTCCTTGTGGCAGAGTGTCGCACATTGGTGCAGTCACAATTCATCAAATTGTTCTCGTATTTATTTCATTATCTATTCCAGTTTATATGAATATTATTCAGAAATTAAAGAACAGAGCTTCAAATTTATTTAAAATCTTATTAACTTATATCTTATCATTAAAAGATAAATCAAGAGATCGGAAAAACATTTAAGCTTCCACAAATAAGAAAACTTTGAGGTTGTTCGATCTTTTGATCGATCAAAAGAACTTCCCAAGTCTACATTTGTTTTGTTATTTTTCAATATATTGTTTTCTTGCCAAAAATAAAAATTCACCCGGTATAAACATTACGAATCTTGGATCGGTTTTTATTTACCGCTGTTGAATTTGCCATTGACATTATTCTCAGCATTAAACAGTAAATAAACCGGTTCAAACTCTGTCATATTTTATACAAAAATGCCTCAAGTTAGCAGACATCAAAATCCATAAATAGGATGTGCTCTACTTTCATCGGTGAACACCCAATACTTATTTGATTTAATTTTAAATAAAAATTGTCGTTGAAAATCATTACTATAATTTCAACTAATTATTTGATTTAAAAATCTGTTGGATTATTTGATAAAACTAAATAAAAATAAACTCCTTCTTTATTAAAAAATAATTGGTAAAAAATGGGGCAGAAACTAATATTCCATGAAAATTTAAATTGACAAATCAAATCTCTTGAATTGCAGATACAACCAAAATTTCGTTTGCTTTGTGTTATTGTCTAGAGATTTCAAAGTTTGTTTAGTTTGATAAGCTCAAAGATTACATTTTTTTCTCAAGTTATTTTCTAATTAATTCCCTGACTGTTCATGTCACTGTGCAACCAAGTGGCAGCCTCTCCCATGACCTCCAATTGAACTTGTTGTATTTTTTAATGCGTTGCAAGAGAGTTGCTTGTTGTTGTTGTGGTTGTTGTTGTTGCGACAACAATGCGAGTCGCCATTTTGTACAGTTGCAGTTTTAATTACATTTTTCTACAACTTTTCGCAGTCGCCTTTCCAGCCATAAATAGGCTAGAAATTAAAGCTGAAAATTGTTGGCAAAAATTGCGGCAAGTTTCGTGGCGAACTGAAGTCAAGGTTGCTGTCACTGCCACGCCCACTAAGCGATGCGCCTCTTTTGGCAGTGCTCTTCCTCTTCTTCCCTGCTGTTTCTCCCTATTTCTCCCAGTTTCTCCACATTAATCCCTGCTTTCGCGCTGCTTCTTCTCATTGTCTTCTGCTGGTTTCCTTGGCCTAGCTTCAAAAGCACATACGCTGCACTTTTTACGCCCTTTGGAGGCATGCCCCGAGTGTGGCACTATGCGAGTGTGTGTGTGTGTGTGTGTGTGTGTCTGGTTGACACAGATGTATATCAGAGCAACAAGAACAAAAGGCATTAACACCAACAAAAGGTAAACAGAGATACAGCACGTATCTAATAAAAGGCCACAACGTGCTGCCAACGCGGTCACGGCCAACTAGAGGAGGGGGAGGGGATGGGGAAGGGTGGTGAGGGGG
The DNA here is from genome assembly GCA_018901795.1 of Drosophila sp. st01m. Classification (NCBI taxonomy): domain Eukaryota; kingdom Metazoa; phylum Arthropoda; class Insecta; order Diptera; family Drosophilidae; genus Drosophila; species Drosophila sp. st01m. The sequence goes on along the minus strand of JAEIFG010000706.1, from coordinate 5,224,300 downwards.
AGAGGAGAAGGAGGGTGGGTAGTGGGAGAAAGTTTAATACACTGATAAAAAATAAAGAACGCGGTTATTTTTTATTTTTTATTTAATATTTGTGTATTAATCGAAACTATGCATCGAGTTGCATATCGAAATAGACGATTACCTTAAATATATCAGAAATGTAATCGCTAAGATATCAATATTTTTGTGTAACATAATTTAATTATATATTGTGTATTGACTTGTGATGTAAAGTAAATCCAAACTCAGCATCGAAACAGAATATCGCTCTAAATATATTGAGTTGTCGACTTATTAGAAAGGTATCGGAAATCGATATGCTGACAATTTGCTTTAACGATTTGATAAATGAATGTGATCATCTCGGTATATTCCCTAAAAAATAATCGGTTTAAAGTATTCCATGAAAGCTATTCAAATATCGAAATGTCAACATTTCTATTGTATTTTTGTATTTTAATATCACTTATCAATTTAAATATCTATCTTATTTGATGGATCCTTTTGAAGACAAAGTCCTTTAGCATTTTTCCGATATTAACTTATTATTTTTAAATGTACAAATTTACATTTTACTAAATAACTTAAACACTTAAACTGATTGAATATTTAAAATTTATTTATTTGAAAATATATTTTAATTAATAATGTTTCGTTAATATATAAATATTTGTGTAAAATATTTTTAATGATTTCAAAACTTAGAAATATTTCAGTAAGATATTCATTATATTAAATTAAAAATACATATTAAATTCTCTCGATGCACACAAAGAAAAAGAGCACAAAAAGTTGCGTTGAAAAAATATGATTTTAAATAAATATTTGTATTTTTTAAAATAATTTTAAGTTATAACCTATTGAATATTGAAGTGTAAATAATATGCAACAAAACAGATCTGATGAGTTTAATGTTGTTATTTTTCTCAGTGTATGTGTGCGGTGTCCAGAATGTGAACACATCCTGTGTGTGAGAGTTTGTTGTGTTGCTTCTTTGACATTGGCTGAGATTTGCGCCCTTGCCTCTTGTTGTTGCCCACACACACACACACACACACACACACACACACACACACACACACAGAGATAGAGTCTGTTGCTCCTTTCAACGCTTTTGCCAGTTGATATCCTGCTTAAGGATGCGCTCAAGTACTTTCAAGTCACTTGGCAGCTGCTTAAGTTAACTTTTTGCCTGGCGACACGGCACGATGCGAAGTTGCCACAGCAAAAGCATATCATGAATACCCTCCCCCTATCCCTCCCCCACCCTTCCACCACTCCTGAGGAGGACACCCCTGCCAAGTTGACAGTGCGATGAAAGGCAGAATGGAATCAACGTTTAACGTTTACCTTTGGCGCAACTGTCGCCTTCATCTTCCATCTTCCATCTTCCGCGTTCCGTCTTTCATATTCCGTCTCTCGTCTACCATCTTCCGTCTCTTTTCCGTTTGTCCTCGACTGTTGGCCGTGTCCTGTTGCTGTTGATGTCTACGTTGCCAGGATGCACTTGACTCAAGTGTCCTGCCGCGACAAAAGCGACAAAAGTGTCACCGCAACTGTTGCGGTTGCAAGAAACACAATATCTACAATATACACAATATTTGTATACATATATACACAATATATATACAATGTACCAGACGAGATCCAACTACGAGTTTGACAAACCAGACCAAAGCCATTTGGTCACGTCAGATAAAATACACAGAAGAAAACTAAATAAAATAAATAATTATTATGCTTAAAATTCTTGCATTAATTTAGCATATTATTCTTAAATTAATATAATATTTATTTATTCTTAATTATTTTTATTTGCTTTATATTCATGTGAAGATTCAATAGCTATACAATGACAACTACTCAACATTTAAATATTTGAAATAACTATAGAAAATCCAAAGCCTGTGTATCGAAATATTGAATAATATATTATTTGGTACTTGGCTAAAAATGCTTCGGGATTTATTCTACTTCTGACAGATTGTTACAATTACCAATTATATTCAGTTATTGTTGGTTTTTAGCAAAAAGAATAAAGTTCAAAAATTAATAATTTCATCTTGAGTTTCATGTAAAAGAGGAATTTATGAAGAAAATAATATATAAAGTCAATAAATTAGTCATTTTAGCCAGTGAAATACTAAATAAATAACAATTTGTCAATGATGAGAGAGGAATCAAAGCAAGTAATATCTTATTTAAATTAATATCCATTATTTATTGTTTTAGTTAAATATTGACCAACGGCAATTTATTTCTAGATTAATAGGAGTGCAAAACTCAAATAACTTTTTTTAACAATTAATAATAAGTAATAAAAAGCAAATTAAAGCTAATTAAATATTTCAGAATTATGTACAGTCAGAAATGTAAATACACAAAGTGAAAAACAAGTTTGAAATACTTTCAATTTCACATTCGAACTTTGATCTCAGCAAATACAAAAGGCAAATGTCTTAATAATCTATAAGGAAAATAATAAAAATTATCAATGTGCAAAGCAAAAATATAAAGATCAAAGTAAGTAGCTAAAAGTTGGCAAATTAAATTTTCTTTTGTTAAAATTAATAAGAAGTTATGAAAATCCAATGAAGTTTGTTAAATATTTGCGAAATAAATATGGTCATTGAAATAAATACACAAAGTTAGGTTTGAAATATTTGCATTTTCATATTCGAACTTTGATCTCAGCTGGCAAATGCCGTGATAATCTATTAGGAATATTACAAATATGAAGGGAAAGGGAAAACATTTTGGGAAATGCAAAAGATAAATAATTTGTAGCAGGTGAAGAGAGTGAAAAATCTGTAGCACTTTTCGCGTGGTGCAAATTATTATATTTGGAGAAAAACCGAAGGAAACGGGAAATTGAATGGAGGAAAATGGAGGAACACTTGACATTGTTGTACAAGTTATTTTCGCATTGTTTGATTTCACTTTCAAATTTTCGTCTGCTTACTCAGACGACTTTTCGCCAATTCGGTGTGGAAAACGACAACAGCAACAACAACAGCAACAACAACAGCAACAACAACAACACTGACGGGTAAACAATGCGCAACGTTTTGTTCCACTTCGTTCACTTTTCAGTTTTCAGTTTTCGCAATCGTTTTCTCTCGCTTCACCTGTGAGTCCTCGGTCTTCAGTCCTCGGTCCTCAGTCCTGAGTCTTCAGTCCTTAGTATCCAAGTACCGTTACGTATACGTTATCCTAACCGTCTGTCTGTTCGTCCGTCTGCCTCTCAGCTCTATTGTCATTTTGTATTTGAATTTGTTAAAACATTTTAGTGGAATTACTTTCAGTTTAAATTGCCAAAGTGGCCTCCAGTCGTTCCTCTCTATCTCTCTCTCTCACTCCTGCTCTTCCTCTGTCTCTGTCTCACTCTATTTCCAGCTCTCCTTGTCTTACTGTCTCTTTGTAAAGTTGCCAATCTATTCCTGTATTGAGTTGACATTATTACACTATCACTTGATTTGCTTAACATTATGCCTTTCTTAATCGATCTTAATGGTTTATTATACTTAAATACATATCATAGTATAGTATAGTTTATATATTAAATACATCTACAGTAAAGCTTCAATTGATAATAAAAAAAATTGATTGTTTTGTAATCATTTTATTTAGTTAATGTCATTGAACAAAATCAATGAAATCGAAATTACATTTTCTGTCGTAGTTTAATATTTGAAGTACTATGAATATTAAAAAATGCAATATTTTAAGTAGATGTGATAGATGACTATTTCAAGTTAATCAAGAAACTGATTTTAAACATGTATCAAAATGTTTATTTTTAATTTTAAATATAGCTATATTAGAGGATAATAAATTATGTTTATAATTACTTGATCTAAGAACGAGAAACCAGAATATTTAATTGAAATATATTATAAAAATGAATTTAAGTAAGTTTTCTATATTTTTCGAAACACTTCTTTGACTAACTCTAACTCTGCATCGAGTGAAATAGAGAGAGAGAGAGAGAGAGAGAGAGAGAGAGAGCTGCAGCTGCAATTGACTAGACGTTTGTTTTTCATTTAGAATTTCAGTGTCAGCCTAAGGAGACTTTGAAATTGGGAACTCAACCAGCGGAAGCGAGTATGTAAGAAAGAGTGAGAGAGAGAGGTAGAAAGAGGGGAGACAGGAAGTGGCTTTGATTTCAGTCGCTTTAAGCAATTGGAGAAGCAACCAAACAACCACAGGCCAAACAGCCACAGGTAGAAGGAGAGGGAGATGTTGAAAAAGAGAGAGAGAGAGAGAGAGAGGGAGAGGGAGAGAGACTTATTACACCCCTTAAAGGTTAAAGAGAACGCGTTTGAGCTTTGCCAATCGTTGTCTTGCATTCTTTTCTAAAGGAAGCGAGTTTCTTGCTTGTATTTTCATTTTCATTTTCATTTTCCATTTTCCATTTCTTTATTTTGGAATTTTGTTTGTAAACCTGCCTCCGTTTTGTGAGCCGGGAAATGCGCGGAATGCTAAAAGGCCTTTTGGGGAAAACTCTGGAAAATACTTGAAATTGTTTGTGCACAATTCGAATGGTGGCATGCAACACAACTCTTGCCACACGTGGCAACCAAATGGAAACCTTCAATTCACACTGAAACTGAAACTGAAGCTGAATTTGATTCTGCAGCAAAAAATGAGCGAAGTAGTAAAGGAGGAGGGTGAAAGGAGCGTCAACTGCACAGTGTGGGATCACTTGCCTGACTCTGTTGTTGCCTCGACTGTTGCTGCTGCATGTTGTGGCAACCACCGTTGCACACACCGTTGTTGCCACACGGACACTGTTTGGGGCAGCAGCAACAGCAACGGCAACGGCAACTCAAACAGACGACGACGCCGCGCTGCCGAAAGGAAACGAAGCGTGAAACACGAACTTGCCACACGAACGTGCCACACACAACGTCTGCCAATTGGACGACTTGTCGTGTATTTACGTCGTGTCGCAAGACAGCTTAGCAACATGTTGACAGCTTGCTGTGTTGCTGGCAACATTTCTTATTTCGCGTTCCCTGTATCGAGTGAATTTGTGAATATAAAAATAAAGTAGTAATAAATGTAACAAACTAAAATCTACATTTAATATTAAATCAATGTTGCGTATTGCAATAGGAAACATTTTAATTTGTTATGTAAAATACATTATTAATAATAAAATTATAAAGACAATACAAATAATTACATAAAAATTAAGTATTGTATCAAGGAAACATTTAATTTGTTAATGTACATTTTGTTATACATATAAAATATACATTATTAATAATAAAATTAAAATGTATAATTAAAGCGAAATTACGTTTTGTAACGAGGGAATATTGTACTTTCTAAATAAAACTACATTATTAGTAATAAATTAATTTCGGCAACATTTAAAATTAAACCAAAATTATTTCCAGTAGAAAGGGAACATTTACTTTGTTAATTTAATTGCATTATTAATAATATAATAATTACAAATATTTGTAATATAAATAAATCAAAAACACATATTGAATAATAAAACAATAATAAGAAAAATTAAAATTAATCTGTAATGCAAAGTTAAAATAAAATTTGCTAATTTAAAAATACTTCTCCTATTTTTACTTTAATTTGAATTGCTTTAACTTAATATTGTTATAATTTCGTTGTTTAATATTTAACATTAATAAACAATAATTAGCGTTCACTTAAGTTTACCAAAATAAATATAATATATAAATAAATATACACAAATATGAAAAATCAAGTAGATTTTTACAATTTTGAAGACTTGTATTTTTGGTGGTAAAAGTTTTTATTTAAAATTTTTAGTCATTCAACTTTATTCCACAAAGATCAGTTATATATAATGTCAACTATGATTGTTTATTTTCATGTAAGCGTAAATAGGTGTTATGGTATGTTTTGGAGTGCAACAGGGTATTTCGTAGTCGAGCAGTTTCAATTTAAAATACTCAAGTTTTCCTTTTGTTGACACTCACTCGACATTGCGAATGATTGCCCATTAGTAATTATTAACGCAATTATTGTGGACCCACTTTTCCCCCGCCTGCCCCACCCATCCCTCTTTCTTTTCTCCCCTCTTCCAGTCTCTTTCTTCTAGTTGCTGCCTCGTCTTTCCGCTTTTCCATTCAAATCTAACGACGCAAATTAGCTAACGAAATTATGAGGCTCCGAAGATTGCAAAGTTTGTCCGCCTTTGTTGCACTTTCCCTCATCGTCATCATTATCAGTATTATCAACAACATCATCATTGTCATCATCATCATCATCATCATTATCGTAAGCTTCATTATCTGCACTGGGGCACGATTAAAAGTTCGTCTCTGTCGTCTGTTGGCTTCGGGTTAATTTCAGTTTCTTATTGCAGTTAATTAAGTGCAACTTGAGTTTATTCGGCTAAACTAACCCCCCTTCCCCTGCCACTGCTCCTGCCCCTTCTCTGCTCTCGTGCCACATGCAGCGACTGTCGAGGCTGTTGCAAGCTGCTTAATTTATGCGAGAAGCGATGCCTTCCATCATTCTCTTAGCTGGATGATGTGCATGTCAAAGCGCGATGACAATCAGTTCACAATTCCGGCCAAGATAATCCGCATAATTTGCTTAAACTTTCACCGACTCGCGCGCTGAGAAGAAAGAGAAACTCGGAGAATTGAGAGGAGGAAATCAACTTAAATTAAAAAATATATATGAACACTAAATTGCTTTGTGTTCAGCGCTGTGTGATGTGTTCAAAGTTTGTGTATTCCACATTTATACTTTAATCCTGAAGAGAGTCAAAATGTTCGGAGTTTTTCTGATGACAAACTGATTTCTCAGCTTAAAAATGTGTTTTTTTTTAAATTTAGCGCTGGAAATAGTTGCATAAAATTCGCAGTTTTTAAGTAAAAATAAACCACATAAATTTGCGCATCTGCACGCTTTAAATATGCCATAGAAATTTCAATATTATCTCGAAAATATTCAAGTGCTCGCTGGCAAAATCTCAACGGAATTGAGTTGGATACCAAATTACGTGAACATCACGATGATGTCCGAGCTGGGGTGTAAATTGACCATGGACTTTTCCCACTTTCCCGCACTTTCCCACACTTTCCCACACTTCTCCCTGTCGACAGCACCATCTGTTTTGAGTGTATAAACGTGGCTGCAAATCTATGGATTCAATTGCTGAGAACACTGTCCAAATGTTTGGTGCCCCTCCCACCCCATCCCCATTCCCATCCCCATCCCCTTAAAGTTGACTGTGATTGCACCAACAGCCATAAAGTATGCAACACTCGACTGGGGAGAGAAACCGAGGAGATGCCCACGGAATCCGCATATGAGAATGGGAATATGGATACGAATGCGAATTCCGATTCCGATAACGATTCGGACTCGAACTCGAACTCGAGCTCGAACTCGGTTTTCTATGGCAATCGAAATCCAAATCCACATCCCACGTATAATCATCATAATAGCAAATTATATATAATAATAAAATATTTCGTGTTCAAACTACCAAAATTGCAGTGGACCAGCCAATCTGTGTGTGTGTGTGTGTGTGTGTGGAAGTGTGCGTGTTGAGTGCTTGAATGTGTCTGCTAGTTTATTTTTATACCCTGTTCCCATTGAAAATATGCAAACAATAAATGGGAATTCTGCTTTTTGCATCAACATTAAACATTTGGAACTTTATTTTAAGATCAGTTTATCAAATCGAATAAAAAATCGATTTATATTAGTGTTTAGGTTACCATTGTATTTTCATTTTCGTTTATCGTCTTTGTGACATGTTTTAATCAGTTTTGAATATATATATATATATACATATATATATATATTCAGGTCTGTTCCGAATATCACTTTTTATTCTTTAGTATCTCATAATATGTATTATTTCACCTTGGCTATGTATTTAAATTTGATTTTTTTCGCCATATCAGACTTAAAGTCACCATTTCAATAGGACTTTAATGCTCAAAGTGAACAGTTTACGAATTGTCGCTTTCGATAAATCTTGCTGAAAGTGAAAACCGGAACAGGTCTGATAAACAAAATTGTTTAGATTGAAAAGTACAACGATCAATACGATTACTACAACTTAACATAATTAATTTTTAGGCTTGTTTGAACTGAAACTAATCGTCATAAATAATACGGCTAAGATCCAGTTACTTCGGCTTAAATAATTTCGATTCGTTAATTTTGATTACCAATTGCATTTATTTAATACAGTTTAAATATATGATTCTGATCACTTTTCAATCCCTGATTGAAATTGTTGTTGAACAATGCATTATTTAAAATTTAAAGCTGGTTCAGCACCTTGACTAGAATCAGCGCATTTGCTGTGTGCTCTTCTTATATTATATTTCATTACTTCGATCAGGGTGACACCTTTAAATGAACTATATTATAATTATTTATGCATCGATATAGCGACTTTTGTGGAATCAATACACATATAGATATCTAATTATCTTGTGCAACAACCGATAAATTAAAATCATATATATAAGTATGCATTTATATATTAAGATGTTGGTTTATATGTACATGATTAAAAATGTGTATACATTTGTAAATGGATCTCCATAAATCGCTACTTTCAATGCTGATATAAATTCTGTACTGTCGATTTCAAATGGCAATTCTTCACAGATATGATAAATGGGTGTCTTGTAGTCGAGCACACTCGACGGCAGCTTGTTTCAATAGCGAATGCGTAGGACGTACGTGTTGCTGATAGTCCACAGACATTAGACCAGTTGTAGGGCTTAAACTCCCGCAGGACTTTAACTCTCGCACTTGGAAATGTTTGCTTGACTTTAAGCAAATCCTTTCAGAGTTCTCACTTCTACAGTTCTCAGTTCTCAGTTCTCGGTTTCAGTCTCCCTCTCCGTCTCGATTGTATACGGCGTGACAATGGCTCGTTTCCAAATCAATCGTCTGCGTGACTGTGAATGCAATGCTCTCACTCTTTTTGCCACTCCCTTTTTCCGTCACTTCTTCCGCACAGTGTCCACACCTTTGTGTTAGCGAGTTTCGAGTTTATTTCTTTGTGCGCTGCATGCAAAATTAGTCTGGCAACTCGTCTGCATAGACGTGGCTAGCGTCAAATCAAATGTTTGGCAAGACCTTGAGTTCCAGAAGCTTCTAGTTCACTTGCTTCCTTTTCCCCTGCTGCTTCGGCCATCTTTTGTATCATATCCGTTTCCGGCACTCGACTCAAATCGTGCGTTATCCCATATCGATATCGATATTGACTCCAGTTGCCTCCTTTTCCCCATTACGAATTTCTATTTTCTTGGCATAAATTAACTTGCATCCATTTCATTTGGATTTCGATTTTTCGGGCATTGCATGGCAAACTAAAAGCTTTTCCTTCCCCTCCCCACCCCTCCACCTCTCTTCACGACGATTCCATTTGTGGGCTGCTGTTTGCAACTTTCACCAGCCACTGAGGCAAAGTGTTCGTTTCCTTTGTGCGGCACTGTAAAGCATCCGCTACAAGTAAAACTCCGATTTTATATACACTGGGGAATAAAAATTACCCAAAAATGCAGTCACAATTATTTGTGACTCTAGACTCTAAACTCTAGACCGAAATCTTCTTAGTTATTATTTTAATATATTAATATTATTTAATTGCAAAGTAGAACAACATTTTCTCAACATGACTTGACTTAAAAGTTTACTATATAAAATTTGATAGAAATTTAACAACATTATCGATGGTTCTCTATTTAGAGTCCATTTGGGTTCGTTTTCCCCTTTTGGCAATAACTGATTTTGAATTTAAGGAATATGTAGAGTGGAATCGAAAAAACTCCGGATTGAAAAACTTCATATTAAAAGAGAAGCGATATTTGTTTTTTTTTGTTATCGATTTGTCACTTCAAACTTGGTTTACACTTCTTGCTTTTAACTTTAACTTCGCATTTGAGTTTTGAGAATTTCCTATTTTCGTTTGTCAACAATGAAAGCAATAGAGCAAACATTGCAAAGTGAGAAGGCGTCTTTTTCTGATGAATTCGAGAAAGTGGAGATGCTCATAAATTCCCTTTAAATAACGAACGCAATAATGAATAAATGGCTTTCAATGATATTATTAATTAAATAAAGTTAAATTGTATATGAAGTCACATGCAGACAAGTGACATACATAATAAATTTTATTTAAATTTGTTTAGTTTTTGAACAGCTGTGTTAACAGAGATCGATAACAGCACAGGGTGACTTAAATACGTTTATCGATAGACAGGTAGCTGTAGCGTTAGCAAACAGCTGATTTTAACTATGGAAAATGGGCAATTGAAATGTTTTTATTGCGTCTCCTTTTCAAAAAGACCTTCAATAATTAAAGTCGTTAGTTTCCATATAATTTGGCTGAGTGTAGCATTCAATATCTTGAGATGGAGCTGTGGTTTCGAGGGGGCAACTCTTTAAGTGGCGCTGTCGCGGCGATTGTGGCGAAAGTTCAAAGTTCAAAACGAACAATTTCGATTTTGCCATTAATTAACGTTAGTAAATTAGCGGCGCAGCTGCACCTGCCACCTGCCACCTGCCACAACTCCAAGAACTCCAACCCCAACTTCAGTTGCTTGAAGTCGAATTCTGGGTGTCGAGTTCATTGATTCGCAATCAACGCCGGCCGCATTTGATTTATTTGACTGCGAACACTTTTGTGAAACTCTCAACATTTTCTCTTCATCACCAGTCGCAAATTAATAAACAGAATTAAACAGAGTCCAAAACAATTAACTGCCTCAAAATTGACTTTAAACATGTGCAACGAATTGAAAATTAAGTTTAGTCGACACATTTTTCACTATCCCAAAAACAATTTCGAATATTTTCCATTTTAAGAACAATTAAAATTGTACCATATATTTTTCATAAGGCAGGAAATTCTTTACACAATTAAAAAACAAAAGATGTTCAACAAATTAAGCATCTTTAATGCCATTAAATTTATAGTTCCGCAGATTTATTAAAAAATCAAGGGTTGCCTCAGTAATTAAAAAATATGATAGTAATTTTGCATTCTAAAATTATTTTCAAAATATTTTAATTCAATTTATATTACTTACCATATGTATCTAATTTTAAACATCTTTTACCTGTTTTTCATTGCATTTTTTTGCGCTTATTTGACATAATTATCTCCCTCTATTGCTCGCATCTTTTAAAATATATTTCTACTTATTTTCAATGTTCTCTTCAGCATCTCTCATCTATTTTTTCTATTCAATTCTTAATAGTTTTTTAGCTTTACATATGTTAACTTTATCTTTTCCCTTTTTCTAAATTTTTTATTACTTTTTATTTTCTATTCCCTTAATCTTTCGCAAAAGCAACTCAATCCTTAAGTCCTCTTTGCACTACATCCTTAACCGCCTACACTGCTCTCATTATTTATTGAGAGTCGAAGATAACAGTGTTGTAAAACACGACAAGATACTTCACAAACTTCCCTCTAAGTATTTATTAACTATGGGATAAGCTCCTCTTAAAGTTTAAAACCCTTGAAGGTAAATCGGCTGCATTGAAATGCGATAGTTCGTAAGCCATCTTAAGGGGTTATTTTATTTCAAGTAGAATCTGGAGAAAGAGAAAGAGGAAGAGGAGAAGCTGAAGTTTAAGTTGGAGCATTACGACTGGATTTCATTGCAGATGGAAGTGGATGGAAGGCATACTTAACTCAAATTACAAAGTGTTCTTTGAAAAATGTCTACCAATATTTTATTATTGCTGTTTACACACAGCGCAAAACTCATCAGATAAATGTGTGTGTGTGTGTGTGTGTGTGGTGTTTGCCACATCGAATCAGTAGATACAACAGCTGTCGATGTTTTCCGCTTATCCTGCTGATGATTATCAGTTGTGGCAAGCAACATCCGAAACAGCCGAAGCATCCGAGGCGACAATGACAAACTGATATTAAAGACGCATCAGAATTTATCAATATCGCCCAAATCGTGCTAATAGAAAAAGTTCTGACAACAGCAGCAGGCAATGCTTAAATACCCTATAAATTATACAATTGGGGTATTATAAATGTGACATTTATTATTAAAGACCAGCTTCTAGATCTGCAAATCTTGTACTGTTATAAGAGCACTTATTTTTGATTCAGTCTTCAAATGTATACCAAAAAATATATATACAAATATTAGAGCATTTTTTATGCAGTATTATTTCTGATTCATTGCTTTTTATAAATTTCTATAAAAGAAAACTACAAATATGAAAGTCTTTTATAGTTCAGAATTATTTAGGAGTTTATAAAATTTAAAAAATATATATGCTTATGACATTATTAATTATTCTATTGTATTATTTTAATATATTATTGTCTTCTCCTTAAATATTATACTTTTATATAAAAATCGACTGTTGAGTAATTTAGTCATAATTATTATTATATCAGCGCTATCTTTAGGTAGAATCAGTCGTTGTGAATAATTTAAATAATAATTTATTTAATCAGTCTCTCTCTCTATGTCCCTTGCTCTCTCTTCAGCTGCACTTTCTTCTGTGTTATAGCTGTTCCTGAATTTCCCCCTTTTTGATAATTTTTGATTGTTTCAGATATTCCAGCTGTCAGCTTCTTTTTAAACTCTGACATGAATTGTTGTCACCCTTTTGTGTGGGCTTACAGTTGTTTTTGTTGCTGTAGTTGCTATTGCTGCTGTTCCAGTTCCTGTTGCATGCGACAAGCGGCAACATGCGGCCTGTGGCATGTTGCTGCCAATGTTGGCCATAAAAATGATTTAAATGCAGTCGGATTGTTGCATTATGTGCCAGACTGACAGACAGACGAACGGACAGACCGACAGAGTGAATGAGTGACAAGCTCTGTGTTGGCCATGTATCAAGTTGATGGGACGTCTGCTGGGTCCGCTTCGTTATGGCCGTTAGCGTCTTTATTTCACAGACTGTAGCAGCAGCAACAACAACAACATAAGCAACTTGCAACTCCATTTGCATCTGCATACTTAATGCATTTTCATTTTATTTTCATTCTCATTCTCATTCACATTTTATTGCATTGCTTTAGTTTTGACCAAGCAGCTTCCCCATCTCTCCCTCCCTCTCTCGCTCCCACTCCCCTGTCCCTCTCTCTCTCTCTCTGTGTGTCTTGTGTCTGCTTACATTCATTTGTTTACTTGTGTTTCATTCGGTTAAGTGCTTCCTTGATTGTTATGCCTGCGCCTTGGCAGTCGCATCCTTTCAACTTCCGCAACTTCATCATCAGCTTCATCAGCAACTTCAACATCATCAGCTGTTTGACTGAATTGATAGGGAGCGTGGGGCCCATCATATCTTCTATATATATATATATTTATTTATATTCCTAGCATTGCATTATCTGCTAAGCAGCTTTATCCACATTCCGTTGGCAGCTTCAATCCGTCAGTTGTTAACAACATTGTTGCAGATTATGTTCGCCAGCTGACGCCACTTACAAATACACACACTTATATATATATGTATATATATTTATATATATATATATATCTGCAGCTGACTTTGCTTTGCTCATTCTCCTTTTGCTCCTGTTGCTTCTATCGCCCATTGAATATCCATAAATATTCATTCTTTATGCATACATTATTTTAATGAATTATTGATTTCGTTCCATTTAATAGAATTGTCTTAAACTGCAGCCAATTCGAATATTAGATACCCTTAAATATGCAGCAAAATAAAATAAAAAAGAGTCTGATATGTATATTAATATACACTTTTTTGATTTAATCAATTGACTTATTCAAAGCTATAACTTTCTCAAACAAAGTGTTACATTATTATAGTTATTATTGTACACACCTATCCAAATAATAAAAGTTTATGTTATATTAAATATCTACTGCTACTTTAATAATAATATTGATATATTCATATCAACAATATTTATGTTCGAATTGCTTTGTCGTTTAATTTGAGTCATTTAAAGCTCTACATTTAGTATTTCTAATTGAGTGATAAATTTTTATAATAAATGAATATTATAAAAATTTTAAATAAATATATTTTTTTATTAAACATTTTTTTTATGAAATTTTACTACTTTCTTCAATTAATAATTTAGATTTCGTTTAAACATTTAATGTGCGCATTTTTAGGTTTTTTAATTAAAGGTTATCAAAATGTAAAGTATTTTTTATGATATTACAATTTTGTATTTAAATTTATATATTAATATAGATTGCTGATAAACTTTAACAAAAAATTTCTAAACAAGAAAAAATAAATTCGTGGACATTCCCTCAACTTCATATGTATCACTTTAAATTTCCTAGATAACTTTTCACTCAATCAACTTAACGTCTCATATGTTTCCTACATTTAGTTTATATTGAATTTCTACTTATCATTACATTCGTTAAGTACGGCAATTACCGTTGTATGACGAATGTGTGATCATTTATAGTATGCATATTAGATTATTATAACTAATTGTAGTAGCTATTTTAATTCTATAAACACCAGACTTCTATTGGCATCTAATTACTGACTCTTTCGCCATCTGGCTTATTAAATTCAATTGCAATTAATTATGTTATATATGTTACATATTCACAATGAATGGATTTTGGGCATTGTAGCGAGTGACGAGTAGCGAGTGGCGAACTGTATCGAATAGAGAGCATTGATAACTATTCGTGTTTGCTTTTGTGTTCAGGTTTGGGTTCCAAACGCTTTGTGTGGTTTTTGTGGCGACTTTGAGTATGTGTGTGTGTGTGTGTGTGTCTTGTGGTGCTGAGTTCTTTGCAGAACACATTAATAGTGCATCTATTCAATTATACTTCGTTAGATTTGCTTTTAGGCAATACTTTTAGAAATACTCCCATTTCTAATAGAGGTGCTTGTTCATTAAATTCTATATGCGTATAAGGACTCTCTCCTTTTCTCCTCCTGTGTGCGTATATGCTTTTAATGGATGACAAGGAAAATATTATTATCATTTTTTTATTTTATATTTTTAGCTACTGTTCCTTAGTTTACCTTATGCTTTTTCCTTCTGTTGTCAGTGCATATTATTTATTGTATTAAAAATCCATTAGGGATTTTTGAAACTTGTGGTCGCCATCTTTCATTTTCATTTTCATTTTCCATTTACAGTTTGACGTCAATATGGTAAAACCAACACCAAGCGAAGCTTCCAAAACCCAAAACCGACTCGTTGGTCCTGTCGCCAGATTGTGGCCACTAATTGCATTTTGGTTAAGCCAAACGCCGATGTCGATGTCGTTGCCCAAGCCGATGACGTTGCATACAGAAAATCGACATCCCCCTTCCTCCCCCCACACACACACTTGACCCTAGTCCTAGGCAGGGATAAAAGCCAGGGATCGGGATGGGAGTCAAGCTCCCTGTTTGCGTCATTTAAAGCTTGGTTTCTAGTCAGATTACACAGATTGAAATATTGCTTAGAGACATGTTGAAGAGAAACTCGGTGCTGATAGTTCGATATTGAAGCGAGTGCGACTTAAATTGAAAAAGTAACGAGTATTCAGTTTGCGTAGAGTATAAACCTTCGTATTAAGACAATACACTTAAAGTAAAAGTAGGAACGTTGCGCGAAGCACTTGTGAATGAACGAGTAACGAGTAAAGTAGCGAGTGCGAATTTAATTGGAAAAGTACCGAATGCTCATTATTTTAAGTGTAATTAATACACAAACTCAACTTACGTATTGGGAAAAAACAGTAAAAGTACAAGCAGGAAAGTTTAGCGAGAGCATATGCTAAGTATCGAGTGTAAACCAGCGAGTTACGAGTAGTTTACAGTGGCTGCTAAATTGGCCTCAACGAAATAAGATGAAGGAATGACTAAGCCAGTAAGTAACCAGTGTAAATAAAGAGTACTTTGTAGTCAATTAATTGTGAGAAGAAAGTAGAAGACAATGCGAGTGATTGACAGTAAAACCATCGAGATTTTCTCATAGTCATTTGAGATATTCAGTTGCTGCTGAGCTTAATTGAACGATCAAAATGACTGTAAAGGAGTGCCAAAGCAATTGAGCGAGCAACCAGAATAAAACGATAGTAGCGAGTAACGAGTGCATTAAGTGGCTAATAACTTTGCTCCATTTCACTCAATCTCAGTGTCAAGCTGAATAACAGACATGAAAGTGTCGTCAAAACAAACGAATCGTGAGTAACGAGAGACGAGTAGTAATAGCGAGTAAATTGATTGATTGAGTGCATTCAGCTGCAGCATTTTTCCAGCAGTTAAGTCGAAACTTGAACTGCCACGCCCATTAATAGCATTAAATGAGCGCCCACTCACTCTTCTCTGGCCAGACTCCTCTGCAGACTCTTCTCCCCCTACGTTCTGAATGCTCTTCGATTCAGTTGCCTCTTCAGCTGAGGCGGCTGGATGTGAATGACTCAACGACAAAGTCGCGCCATTTATGCATAAAGCAACTTGCAGATAAGTGCGTGCCGAAAGGGACAGAGAAGAGTAAAGAGTGAAGTGTGTGTGAGGGAGAGAGAGAGGCAGAGATGGGAAGAGAAAAGAAGAGGATGTACTGAGGCGAACCAAGTGCTAATATCTTGTGTCGGGAATTTGCTTGTTGCCTGTTGCCGGGGATTAAAGTTGCTTGCATAATTTCAGGCGCATAATGAAGAGCATGCTGCAACGAAGCGTTGCACACTGCATGTTGCACGAATGCCAAATGTCTGGGGCGGGTTGAGAGGCAAGTAGAGAAGTGGCAACAACTGCAAAGCCTGAAAGCAGGCTGAAAACATCAGACTTGCTCGGGCATTAATCAAACTTTCTTTTCAAACATTGAATCATCCTCTTTAGTCACTCTCTCTCTCTCTATCTCTCTCTCTCTCTCTTCAATAAGACAGACAAACAAACGGTCAGCGAGCTGGAATGAGATTTAAGCTGGGATCGTCAAGCCACTGATTGGGGTCATTATTAAATAAATTGAAAGGCATTTCAGTTGACATGCGAATGCTGCATGATGGAGGCAATGCTTTCACTTCCACTTGCTACTTTCCTCATTCCTTTTCTACAGGAATAACAACACAAAGCACTGTCCAAGTGCTTTCGTTGCCTTTTGTGGCAATTCAAGAGACTTCATTCAATCTTTTAACGTGATAAACAGCCTAATGTACACACAACACTCACACTCACACACACGCACACACAAAGCAACGCTTGATTCTCTATGGAACTCTGGATATCTTTGAGTAAATTGGATTGGAAACTAGCAGATAATATGTATGCGGAGCACAAAAGCCAAATCACAGATATAATCGATGGCAAAGGAAAAAAAAAGCGCATAAAAAACATTAAAGAGCAGACGGAAGAAATGTGAATAAAAGATGAAGAGAAGAAAATATATGGAAAAAATATTGGAAAGGTTTTAAAAAAAAGTAGACGATGAAATAGATAAAGTTAACTAAGAAAATGTGAAAAAATAGATTTGTAAGAAAAGAAAAAAGAAAATCAAATCAAATCGAATCGGGGAAAATAGACATAATAAGTGTAAAGCTGAATAGGATAATATAGAAAGAGATTGGGTAGAAAAAAAACAGAAAAGTTTAAGAAAGAATTGGATAAATTAGAATAGCATAGGAGTGCTAAGGATTAAGTTGGAGAGAAGAGAAAAACAGAAAAAATTGGATAGAAGATAAGATAAGCATCTAAGTATAAAAATTAAACTAATTAGAATATAAGAATTAACAGAAAAGAAAGAAAAGAAAATAAATGAGTGGAATAAAATGAAAGTAAGATATAAGAATAGAGTAAAAGAAAATGGAAACAGAAGAGATCGATTCAAAAATATATATTTAAGATTAAAGAAATATATAATGTTGCAGATAGCAAAGAACAGATGAAAGGTAATTGACCCATAAATCCAAATCAGCTGGAATGCAATTGAATTTGTTGGCACACTGGGATTTGTTCTTGGATCAGAGTTTCGGCCGGGACCCGTGAAATGGGCGTGGAATTAGGAATTAGTTGAAGGACATGATGAAACCCACGCGATGTCCTTCAAAGGTTTTTAATTGAAAACAAACAACACTTTGGAAAACAACACAAACGAAATGTTGCAAAAATTTGTGCCGTTTTTGCATGCGTGTCGCTGACAAAAATCGAGGGAGAAGGAGGGTGGTGGAAAGGGGAGTGGGGGCATGCCCCCAGCCCTGTGGAAATGTGGCAGAGGTGTGGGCCATGGCATAAAAGTGAAAAACAATTGAACCCTTGGGCAAAATTGGTTTTGACAATGTAAATAAATAAAACACAAGCATAAATATTTACTGCTGTTGGCAGCAGGAACCGGACTCCAAAGGATGCCAACTAAAGCATTTGGGCCTACAATGGAAACTGACGTAAGCATTGGAGATTACAGCAGCAAAACCCACCCCTACCCCCACAGCGCCCTGCAACCTTTAGGCTGACCTTTGCCAGCCGGACCTTAAGCTCTGCCCTCTTCAGCTTCAGCTTCTTCTGGCACTTCCACTTCCACCTCGACCTCCAATTTCACTCCTCCTTTAAATGTTGCCAAAAGGATTTGCAGCTCATTTTATGCCAAACGCACTTGTGTCTGTCCCTCTCTCTCTCTCTCTTTCTCTCTTTCTACCCCTTTCTCCCTCTCCCAACCCTCTCTATCTCTCACCCTGCGCAACCCTTGTGCTAATATTTGATTTTGTTGCCAATTTAATGGCAGCCCAAAATTGTAAACTGTCGGTCGATGCTGCATGTGTCCACCCCTCCACCCTTTTCATCATCCACCCCTCACCCTTTATCAACCACCCCCCAAATGGGGCAACAAGTTCTCGACCAGCTCAACAATATCAAACACCAATTGCAAAAAATTGAAATAAAACCAATTCCACGTGAGTTTACCTTTAGAAATGTCTTTTAAATTGTTTGACAAATCTTGTGCCCTAACGAAAAGTCAATTGGGGTATTCTCAGAACTCTGGCAGCGTTGTAGATGTCAGATCTCAACCGATTTCCTAGCGAATTGTCAATTTTTAACATTATTTGGTTTGATAATTGAAAATTAAATTTTTTTACCCTTATGTTCCATATTATCCTTACTTTTTCCTTGATAGACTTTATTAGTCAAATCGTTACTGGTGTTATTAAAAGTGAGGTTAGGTTTGCTTAAAGTGTTGCCAACATACCATTTTGGATTAAACATTGTTGATGGCCATCTACTAGTATCAGTCATTAGTCGTATATGGAAATTTGGTGCCAATGAAATCGTAAAATTGAAGTGTACATAAGTTAAGTGAGGTTAGGTCTGCTCAAAACTTTCCCAACAGACCAAATAAGTTTAAGTACAGTTGATGTCCATTTACTTTTAGTAGAAATCAGTCTTAAATGCTTACTCTATGATAATATTATTTCATATTTAGGCATAAGTTAAGTGAGGTTAGGTTAGTTGCAGTTGAGTGCAATTTATTGACACAGAATTTATAAAATTATCGTCGAGTTTTAATACAGATAATCGGCCATTGAATGAACTCAAATAAAGCTGATTTCCCCGACAATGAAGACAATTACAATTGAATGCAAGGCATTAACTGAAGAAACGAAAGGAAAAAAGAGTTGCATCACATAAAGTGGCTACAGCCTTAAGCATGAGCAGCAGGGGGAAATGTGACGGTGGGGGAAGTATACAGAATGAAGCTGGAACTTGAAACAGAGACTGAGACTGGGACACGGACTGGGACTAGGAGGGAAGCCGGAATAAGCTACGATTCGGCCATAATAATTTTCCGTGTAATTTATTTGAGCGCCATAATATCATATTTTACACACACACACAGAAAGAAGTGCGAGGGAGAGGGGCAGGCAGAGAGGGAGAGAGATATGAAGACAGAGTGGGAGAGGGCGATTAAGGAGGGCGTGGCTGAGGCTGAATTCGCTTCCGTTGAATAATTTAAAAGCGCACATGTGCGCGAAAAGCTGCCTGAAAATGCTGCGGAAAAGGGAGTAGCGCGGCAACGGAAGAAAGGAGGAGGTCACGTTAAAATAGGCGGAAGACGATTATCAGACAGTTTGCACACAATGTTGTGCTCATCTCTTGCCTTCTCCCGCCTTCTGCCCCCCGCCCCCTGCCGTTATACCGCTTCCTCCACAACGCATGAACATTTTGGGAGTTTGGGACTCACATTTATTGCCAAAATTAAATGACAATGTAGTTGAAAAGCCAAGGAGCAGATGGAGCTGCAACCCCAGCGAGGCGGGATTACGGAAATTTCAAGTGTGTTGTAAGCGTAGATAGATGCGGCTGATTTCGCTGTGGAGGCGGCAGCAGACTTTTCCACACGAAGCATGGGAAAAATGGCTTGACTCATATGCTATCCGCTTCAAGCTCAACAATTTTTCAACAAGTTTCTTCTGGTTTTTCTTGTTGTTGTCGTTCCTTCCTTCCTGCCCCCTTCCCCTTTTTGGTGCTGTCTGCTGCTGTCTGATGTCTGGCACTCGCGGCATCAGTCCAAGTGTAAAGGAATTTTTAACGCTTTGCCGTTAAATGCCGCTCACTTGCCTCACACAGCTGCAGATTGTTTGGTCTCACTGTGGCAAGCAAACTCTGTAGGTGCAAGGGGTGCGGCAAATCCCCCTTTTGGGGTGGCTGCTGAAAAGGAGAGGGGAACGTGGGGAGGGGAGACATTGGAGAGTTAAGAGCGCGTCGCTTTTGTTGAACTTTTGTGTAAGATTGCGCAGTAAATTGTCGAAAATTAATTTTCATGTTGAAAATCTGCAAATTGCGTTGAGCAACAGAGACAGAGACAGCGACGGAGACAGAACGCGTGTGTGAAGGACAGAGATAGAGTGCGAGTGCGAGTGAGAGCAGTAAGAGAGATGGATATTGAATTGAGTGAGTTCGTCTGCCGCCCACAAAACTGAAAACTCAAGAAGTGCCCCTTTGTCAATTAATTTCTTCAATGGTTTTTGCCTAATTGAAATTTTATGGCCTGGCCAGAGAGAGAGAGATAGCTATATAGGGACTAAAACCGAAGCAATGCGAGCCAGAGAGAGAGAGAGAGAGAGAGAGCGGGAGAGAGACAGTGAGGCAGAAAGAAATTTAGCTATTGAATTTCTAGTGTCTGTCCAAACTTCAGTTTCTTAAAAACAGCTACTAGCTAATACACAGAAAGAAAAATCAGGCAATATGCGTAAATCTTTATATACATACTTGACACATGTAAGAATTAATTAAATTTGACATACAAACTAATTCATAAAATACGTTAAATATTAAAGAACATATTCTTGATTAATATGCTCTTGCTTTAAGATTGATTGTACTTAGTTACAGAACTTTAATGACTTGTTCACAACTTATAATAGAAATAATAACAATTATTTGCTACTTTTATTTAATCTGACAAAGTAGTAAAAAAAAAAAAGGAATTCCTAAATTAAGATTTAATAGAAAGATTTTCTAAAAATCAATACAAAAATAGATTAAGTATTATGCTCTTGCTATAAGAATATTTGTACTCTGTTACAGGACTTAAACGACTTGATTTAAGCTTAAAATTAAATGCGGATTTAATGTCCTATATCCTTTCTATTTTTTATCTGACGAATTGATATAGAAAATATTCACAAGTCCAGCAAATTAAGAGACTTGCTATAAATGAGAAAGACAGAAATAAATGAAGTTCATATTATGCTCTTACTTTAGGAATATTTGCGCTCACTTACGACTTGGATGACTTGTTTCAAGTTTAAACTTAAAAGAAAAGAAAAGAACAACTTATTTTTAAATTAATTTATTTATTTCTTTGAATCTGTCAATTTGTGAGTTGCGTTGTATTCTAAAAAAATTTAAAATACAATTAGATAAAACGGATATCAAACCCAAATATTTTTGAAACTGACGGTTTGTATCTTAGTTTAAAATAAAGAAAAATACTTTTATTATTGACTTTAGTGATTTTAATATTGGTGGTAAATCAAGGTAAATCAATTCCAAGTTCATTATAAATACTTGAATAAATCGGTGTTTTTAGTACTTAACTTTGAAAGCATGTTTTAATAACAGACAATTTAAATACATGTATTATAATCATACTTATGTGTGTACAAATCCAGGTTGAGATTGTAATTCAATTAGAGTGAATTAAAACGATTACATAATAAATTATCGTGAATGAATGGCATATGAATAAAGCCAATGAATATGTATAAGCACATAAAATATATGAATACACGTATGTTTGTAGATACTCGCTGATTGTTTTTCCATGTCATCAACAATAACTGTAGCTACAACAAATGGTCTGTCATATGAATAGCTAATGCTCATCTCACACAGACTCACACACACACACTCACACATACACAGCACACTCACACATACTCACACATACTCACATCATATTGAAATGTGTTTAATCCATTTGGTTCGATTCGTTTTGTGTGCTTTCGAGTTATTATGAATAAACCACACTAAATATCATTTGCAACTAAGCTGATTTTTGATTGTCTATTTCGTACTTGGCCCGTTACTAACTAATTAAGCTGCTCCTGGTTAGAGGGATGCGGAATATTAAGTATACGTTTGCAACAGTTGCTTAAATATTTACGATTGCAGTGAGACTGGCAATTTTTGGCCAATCTGTTGTTGAATTATTATATTTGCAAATCTGTAAGCAATGTGGCAACTCTATTTGCAAATAAACAATTTTGGAGCAGAATATCAAACCGAATCGAGTATGGGTTTATGTTTGAATTTTGACTTTCGACTATAATTATAATTATATAAATAGCAGACACAAAACTGGAAGATTTCTTGCTGACAGACAATCTGACAACTCTGTTGTTTTGTCCAAACATATATCTCACCTTCTCTACTTATAACGAACTCTCTAACGTTCTCTGTCTATTCTTGAATTGCCCCATATCACCACTCCTCACCTTCTTCTTTTCGCCACTTTAAGAACTTTACTGTTCAACACTACAATTAAAAGCTAACCAATTCATCGAGTCATTCACAACAAACTCAACACAAATACAAGTACAAAAATTAATAGAGTTTCAGCTCATAAAACTTGCAATTCGTTGTCAACTCTGTCCACAACTCTGCCGCCACGCCCCCCACACAACAACACGCCTACCTTACCCAAGAGAATCTGAGCCGCTTTAAGTCCAGAAATAATGTGGCAAAGACAAAAGACGACGCGATTTAGCCACAACACGAAATTAAAACAGACAAGTGCTCAAGTAAATATATTTATATATATATACAGAGACAGAGACAGAGAGAAAGCGAGAGAGTAAGAGAGAGAGAGAGAGGCGTCAGACGATAAGATACAACAGGGAGATTCAGAAAAGGTTTTCAGGTTTTGATAAATGGATTCCCAATTTTTAAAAGAATCCTCTGATTGATTTAATCACTGTTTTTATTTTTAAATTCCAACTTCACTATAGTAGAAACTTTTCGTGGAACTTTGTAAATTTTCATTAAGAGAGACTCTTAGCAATACTTAACGGATAAAGCCGTGTGAGTCAAGGGAGCCATTAGATATTAACCGGTGGTGTAAAACCTTTTTTGTCTACAGATTTCTGAGCAGAAGCAACATTGAAGATGGCTAATTGAACCCAGTTAAAAGCAAACATAAGATGCAACATCCAGTAAATTGCAAATCCAGAGTCAATGCAATCAACGGATTAATGTGATTTGTTAGCTAACGTTAGGACCATGGAACTGGGACTTAACCAACGGCAAAGCTGGTTGGGATTAGACAACCACAGCAGGCGGAGTAGCATCGGTCGACAGAGACATATATTGGCTGAGACAGCGTCAGAGAGAGTGAGAGAGAGAGAGAGAGAGAGAGAGAGAGAGAGGCAACAGTCGATGTGTTTGTGCTTCTCTGACGCCTTTTTGTGTCCTTTTGTGAATCGTTTTTGTTGACATGGCCGCGAACACGAAAAAGCGAAGCCCTTGTACCCCTTGTACCCCCCTCCCCCCCTCCACCCCATCCCCTCATCACCACTTATCGCCGGCACTGTTACGCTGTTGTGCCCTTTTTTGTTGTTAATTACAATTATGATAATGAATCTTACAAAAGACTAATTAGAATGTTAAAAATGTTGTTGACGCGCACAAAAGCTGCGGATTTATATTTTTACCTCTCGCACACTCATGTATATGTGAGTGTGCGTGTGTGTGCTATTTTTCAAGAGCTCTACTCTTATGTGTCCCCCCTTTGAATGAGCCACGGGCATAAAGCCAAAGCAACAGTGACATCAACAATGAGAGTAAAGGACGTCAACCGTCGACAGGCTCAAATTTGTGTTTGTTTGTAGGTGCATGTCGACCTGTATTTATCATTATCATTATGATTAGCATTAGCATTAGCATTAGCATTTGCATTTGCATTTGCATTAGCATTAGCATTAGCATTAGCATTTGCATTAGCATTTGCATTTGCATTGGCATTAGCATTAGCATTGGCATTAGCATTAGCAATAGCATTAGCATTAGCATTAGCATTAGCATTAGCATTAGCATTAACATTAACATTAACATTAGCATTAGCATTAGCATTAGCATTAGCATTAGCATTAGCATTAGCATTAGCACTACAATTTCCATTACCTTTATAATGGTATAATAAAAAAATAATAAATAAATATATAAATAAATAAAAAATCAAATAGATAAAAATATAAATAAATAAATAAATACATAAATAAATACATTTATCTTATGATTCTCGACACGTCAGACACATGCCACATTATTGAGGCAATTATGAGCTGTTGAGGCACATTAAGTACCATGTGAGATGTGTGTGTCGATTAAGTAATTTAATTGTGACATTTACAATAATCATTCACACGGAATAATTGGGCGGATAAACAGATACAATTAAATATACAATTTATATTGTAAGTAAATGCATAGTATTATTTAATCGTATTAATGTTTGTGACATTCGAATTCAATTGTTGCGGTTTGTTTATTGTAATTGAAATGCATTCAAAGTTCGCATTCGTTTATTTATTTTGTGTAAATGTGATTAACATTATTTGCTAGGACGCAGGTGGGTTTTACCAACAGGGCTGGGAGGGGGCGAAGGGCGGAGGGCGGAGGCTTGGCAATTAACTGTCGCCTAATCTGTACAAGATTTATCAAATGTTTGTCTATCCACAGGCAAAACCACAACAACGATGACATCCTGGGGTGGTGTGGAAGAGTAAGCTGAGGGGATACATTGGGGAAGGTATGTGAGATGGCAGCGGCAATCTCTATGCATATTTGTGGTCCTGCGGCAGCGTCTGCATTTCGAAACTGGAATCTGTTGACTCTTTAATCGATTTAGCAGCATCGCCTGCTGCAGGCGACACATGAATTAGCCTGACAATGGCGTCGATAACAACAGGCAGTGAGCTCCCTCCTACATCCTGCCATCCTGCTTTCCACCTCCCATTTCTCTTTCCCCCACTCAAACACTCAATCGACAACTTCTCTGTCTCCTTCTCCTACAGTATATATCAACTTTAAATATTTTTTTTGCGCCTTTGCCACCAACAAGTTGCACGAGATTTTCATTTCGATTTCGATTTCGATTTGAACTTCTCGGTGACTTCTCCCAACGAGGCCAACCCACAAATTGCCGGCATTTGCATACCAGCAGAGAGAAAGAGCGAAAGAGAGGGGGAGAAGAAAGAGACGGCAAGCGGAGTATTGATGCCACGCTTATGGCTTGTTTTCGATGCCTGTGCGCGACATCATCGTCTCGCATTCAAACTGCAATCGATAAATAGCTTTTAGCATTTACTTAATATAATCAGCTTTTGCAAATGGTTTGCGATGCTGACTAGCAGATACCCTGCTTATAGTTCAGTATGCTCTTAATTCTCAACCGCCTTAAGAATGAGAATAAACTAAAGGTTTCGCAAAATCAGTTTATCAGTTTTATCAGTTCTCGCATCTACAGATATTTTGTGCTTGAATTATTGTGATTCGAGTGTCTTTAGGAAATAAATTATTTCTAAATTACAAATTATTTGCATTATTTCCATTAAATAGCTTGCAATTTGACTAATGACTGTGAACTCTGAAGATTGCGTATGCAATACTCGGGGTATTGAAATTTAATTAAATCTCAGTAATATTTGTTTTTTTCAAATGTATTTTTTTATGTATACCATAATTATAATATAATGAATTGTAGTTAAATCAGCTTTCTTTAAACATTTAAGAACTTTAGATTCGGTAAGCATGAAAACCAATACAACTTTTCTTTAAATATAGATGTGAAAATTTTACGACAAAATTCACCAACGGTGAATTTTAGTTGGTAAAAAAATAGTGGTTTAAAAACAGCTTAAAAGATTTTATATCAGCTTTGATTTAGAGACAGAATAAACTGTGTCCAGCTTTAACTCTGGACACTTTGTACTGCGACTGACGAATTACCTAACGAATTTGTTTCCTCTTTACATTTGATTATTTGAAATAAAATATTTGGAAAAACCTTTTTGGATTTCACCGACGATGAATGTAATAGATTTTCTTTTAAGTTTTAAATTTGACACAGAACAAACTGTGTCCAGCTTTAATTGTAGACTCTTTGAACTGTGACTTACAATGGCCTAACGAACGACCTGACGACCCCACAACCCTTTCGTTTCAGGACTAGTACAGAAGGTCGTAACTCGCATTAAATGCATACAAGTTTGCACATTTCAACATTTAGCATTTTAAGTGGGGGCCACTGAAGTCGAACTGGACTGCAAATCCGGACTCGGGTTCCCTGCTCTCTTCAGCTCTATCTGCGACTCTTCTTCCACTTCTTGTGTGACTTGTGCTGATTCTCGTTCTTGTTCTCATACTCGTCTCGCTGTCCTGCTCTCGCCTTGCCCGGATGTGTGTGTGTGTGTAGAGTCGACATGCGGATGTTGTGCGATGCTGTTTATGCCTTTTACATTTTCCGCCGTAATGAATTCTATGTAATAACAACAACATCAACAATAGCAACAGCAACAACTGGAAGCGCACTGTGAAATTTCCAACTTCCGCTTTTTGCCGACTTGACAACATGTCTGACCAACAGTCGCCCCCTTCCCCCTTCCCTTGACAACTGTCCGATTCCTCATAGTTTCCCTTGTCCAGAGAGTCCAGACAACACGACACATATGAGCTTTACTTTCTGACCGTGAACAGATTCCATTCAGTCTGGATCTTTTTTACATTTTAGCGCAAGTGACATGCTATACAATATACCCTAAGTTCAACTATCAAATCACAATCGCCTTTGATTCCTTTTCTTACGAACTTTTTAAAAATTGTCAATTGTCTGTGAACAAATCTAAAACTTTCTATATCATTTTATTTGACCTTTGAAAATCCAAAAATATTGCAGCAACAATTTCTGAAGAAATAAGGACGTAAGTAGTTAAAGAATACTTTTGAAATAACAAACTTGACTCGTACTATTAGCGGATGTAGTGTAGTAAAAAGATTTTTAGTTCTTAGATACATTACATACTAAAGTTTTTCATTAAAGGAATATGCATTATAATATGCATGATTTTGCTGTATATTTCTACGGAATTTCCCCACGTACCTTCAAAAGTAATTCTGCAAAAGAATTCAATACATTTAATAGGTGTTTACTTTAGTTTTTGATAATAGCAATGTAATGTATGTTCCGTTGCATTATTCTACGGTATTTGCCAACATATCTTACGTAGTAATTCTGCAAAAGAATTCTATAATAGTTTTTAAACCTTTTTCATTTCAAATGTTTCTTCTCTTACATTACATTCTTTTATAGACATCGTAATTCCTTCTAATTCTTTTTATAATGTAGTTTCTTTAGTTACAATTAAACTTTTTAGTTCTTCGACTCATTATAAGTTAATGACTTTCATATAAGGAATATATTGTATATTCCTACGCATGATTCTACAGAATTCCGACACTTATATTACATAGTAATTTTCCAAGATAACTTAATAATTGCCGTTAATCCTTAGCAATTTTAAATATTCCTAATTTAAATATTTTCTTCTTTACATTGACTGCTATAGCATTTAATTCAACTCTCTTGCTTATATAGTGTTTGATATGCCGCTTCTCCAGTTACAATCTAGAGTATTTCAGCTTTGCGCCTCATAGTTTGGTTGTCGCATTTAGTTTTTAGTTGTTTTTTTTTCCTGTGATATTTTTATGTAAGGCAAGCTTACAACAATCTTTGGTGTTGCAGCTGCTGCATGCCACCAGCGCCTGCCTCTTGCTGGGCTGTGGCAACTGTCACACTTAAGCGCATTAAGGACGACATTTGATGCTTCCCGGAAAATGGGCAATGCAGTGGCTGTGTCCTTTTCTGGTCACAAAAGAACCAAGTTAAGCACATTTAATAACAGAAATGTAGGATAATTAAACTAGATATTTGTTAATTTCATAAAATAAAATTAAAAGCACAAATATGCGATTGTAATAGGATTAACAATATCTTTAGCATACGCAATTTCATTGTCAATAGTATAAGTCTTATCGCAGGCATTATAAAAGCATACCATTGTTATATATATTATTATAACTATTTCCATTTGTAATACCATTCTCATTCCTATTATTGAAAGCATTATTATTATTATTAGCATTAATTTTTGGTAAAAATTAACTTATCTGAGAGAAATAAAGTGAATGAAAAAACTAAATAATAATTGGTAATATCATAATGATAAATATTAATAAAAACTAGTAGTATTATCATTAGCATAAGCCATTTTATTGTCAATAGTATTAGCTTAATCCCAAGCAATATCTAAAAGGAATAAAGCATTGACATTTACATTACTATTACTACTTCCATTTACATTACCATTAGCATTTGTATTATTAATTGAATTAGAATTACTATTATCATTGGCATTAGAAATTATAAACACACTTTGTAGAAATAATACAAATAAAATTTGTCTTGCATTGATTTCGACAAAGTTTTTCTAAGCATTAGTATTGTTGTTCACGTAATCATTATTATTAACATTGAATGTACATTATTATCGCCAATAGCAAAAGCGTTGGTAGCACTATTATTAGCATTAGCATTAGAATTAGCATTAAAGCTGTCATGTTGCACTTAAATCGAATTTTCAAATCATCTTTATCATTAGTGCAATGCAAATTAATAGAAATATTTACATATTTATTTGGCTTCATCGCATCATTAATCAATTAAAGGTAATGAACTGAGCGTAATGATCTGGACTTGCAATATTTTGGGAATCACATTAAAAATCTCATTAAATGTTTTCCTTTCTGTTTCCTTAAAGCATTCCGAATCTCTTCGAATCAACTTGGCGCTGAACTTAGTCGTATCAAAATTCTGTTTAAGTTTCAGTGAGTCTCGAGCGAGACTCACCAATTAATTATTATATTGAAACATTTTGCCTGATATTGAAATAGACCTGAAACTGAACGTGAACAAAACCAGTTAGAGTGCTTGTGTGTGTGTGTGTGTGTGTATGTTTATATCCGACGCGACTCAAGAACAGCAACATCGGCAAGAGAGAGGAAGAGATAGTGGCAAAAAGAGAGAGGAGGAGAAAGAGAGAGGGAAAGAGATCGATTGATAAATTGATGGAGTTTGCATTATTCTAACATCACTTTTTAATGATTAACTATTCCAAATTTTAAGTATACAAGCGACCAGCGATTGACGATTTTATTTCAAATTACATAAATAGAGAAAGAAGCAACTTGGACAGCGGTAAGTGAAAGTAATTGTTATTATTTTAATACAATAACTAAATATATACATATTGTATTGGGTGTATTGAGTGAATTGCCAGATAAAGTGAACACATTGTCGCTTGAATCGTCTACAAATTTAATTTCTACCCTTCAACTGAACTTCACCTCTCAGCAAGTGTTTCTCTCTCTTTTCGCAATTCACCTTTTGCTTGTCGTTTGCCATAATTCCCGTGCATTGTGCGTCCGCATCCGCAGCACAAAAAGAAAATATTTAAATAAATTTGAATAAAAGTGTCTGCAAAGATTAAATCGCCATGAGCCGCTGCCGACGTCGTCTGCGATTCCCAGACGTTTTCCCTGTCCCCTTAGCCCACCTTAACCCCTTTTGGCTCTACATTAGGGTGCATCGATTTTTTCCAGTTTGCAATCTGCGGTCAATTCCAAGCTGTTTGTACCAAGAAGCCGTAGTTCTTAAAACACATGGTAAAATGTTGTGAAACGAAAATTATGTTTAAAGAAAAAGGAAATCTTTAAATCTATAAGATTTCCAGAATTTTGATACCAAACTTGCCAAGATGGGACAAAACACACTAGAGATCTGCTAAAAATAAAATAATTAAAACAAAATACACTTTTCAACTGATAAACGAAGATAAAATATTGATTTTAGAATTTCGGTTTCTTTGTGAATTTGTATTATAATTTTTCAAGTCTTTTTTGGGGTGCACACAAATCGATGCACCCTGCTCCACACTCTTGACTCGATTGCAGTTGTGTTGGGTTGATTTTGGCTTATTGTTGTGGCGTCGACGTCTTTCTGGGGACTTCTGTTCGTTGGCCTGGCAAAAATAATGCGTATCCGTTGCGGATTCTCTCTCTGCCACTCCTCCACCTCTTCCTCACCTTCTCTCCTCTTCTTCTACCCGAAATGTCCTTCGTCCTTCGGCTGCCTCTTAATTTGTTTATTTGTTTGCTGTTGCCGTTGTCGTTGTCGTTGTCGTTGTCGCTTTCACCTTTAAACAATTCCATTTACAAGCGGCGACAAATTTCAGTTTTTATTACTTTCGTTGTCAACTTTTGTTTGTGCCCCCGTGTGGCATGTTGCAGCCACCTTCACTTACCTTTCCTTTGCCATTTCATGCATTCTCTTTTTTCCATTGGATGGTGTTTTATTTTTTGCCAGAACCTGGACTTTTGGCCTGGGGCAATAACAATAAATAAGTTAATTTAAATACAATAAACACAATTGAAGTTGTCAGCGCAGTTGAACGCAACTACTTGAATCCGTAGATACTCCATGTATCTCACAGATACAATTTCATTACGGTTAATATGGACCTGGCAACTTTCTTGACACTTTTCAATACAAATTATAGCTCATTATAATGTCGGAAAATGTGGTAATTTTCTATTAATTTTAGATACAATTTTGAAACTTCCTTTTGAATTTAATTTTATTTTTTAAAATGTGCGTTTCATAATTTTAGATATCAATTTCTCTTCATTTAAATTTAAATTAAATCTTTAATTTCCATCTATTTAATTGCCTTAAAAAGTTCTGCACTTTTTTCAAGTAGTTGCCAATACATTTCTTGGACATAAGCTTTGGATCTTAAGTATTTATCATCTTATTGGAGTCATTAACTTTTCTGATCGCTATACTTTAAATAGAATCCATATCCTTTTTTGTAAACTTGTAGTTACTTAATGTCTTTTCTTATAACTCTTTGTTTTCTTTTTCTCTGTATCTCTAGAATCGATTTAGTTATTTCCATGTCAACCATTTTATCTTAAAGGTTTACGCTGAAAATCTTCATTTTTTGCTTTTCGTTTATTGATTCTTATTTATTTCCTGAACAATTTTCACTTTATCTGTTACTGTTTTCATTGTTTTTAGAGTTAACATTAATTTTGCTATTATAAATTTATTGACTTTCTCTTTCTTTCACTAAAATGTACTTTCATCTAAACTAATTTTGTTATTTTATATTTTAATAGCTACAATTTAGATTTTATAACCTAAGTTTTAAATATTAATTTGTTCTATTTGAATTTTAGATGATAAGGAGAGATAAGAAGTTGAAGGACATTTATAAGAATTTGTTATCATGTTTTTCTCTGTTTTTCTTTATTCTCAGTCTCTTTGAACGTTTTGCGATATGTTTCGAAGATTGAAAACAAAGCTAGCCATTCATATAAAAATCTAAAAATCGAAATCAATCTCTTGAACTGCCTTGAAGCAAGTCTCTCACTAATTCTCTCGATTCATTCTCAATCTGCAGTCATGAACAATGAATTTTCTCTGCTGAACGAGATGCAGGAGAACTGTAAACTATATGGTATGGTCGAGGTGGACCAGTTGCGGGCCACGTGGAAGGCCCGCAAATTTCCAATTGAGGTGCCCGTTCCGATAGTGCAGAGTGGATTGCTGCCATCGATCTTTGACTGGCCGTTGATGGGACAACTGATGCCCATGGAGCAGGCAATGGGGGAAGCGATGCTCCAGCAGCGCATCAATGATCTAGAATTGTTGAATAGCTTGACAACATCGCTGCAACGCATCGAGATCCAGCCGGAGGTGGGCATCGAGGTTGAGGTGGTTATGGGGCGACCCAGCTATAATGTCCAGGTGCAGGATAATGGCAGCATTCTGGTCAAGGAGCTGCCCAGTCTACACATACATGTCTACGCTGTGGAGACGCGAGCTGTCGCTGGAATGGAACTGCAATGCGATCTGGATAATGATCAGGATAAAGATCCGCAGAATGAACGAGACAATCAAGAAGACAATGAAGAAGACAACGATGCCGATGTGGCTGCAGACGAAGTGATGATGAATCAAGTCTCATTAGATGAAATAACACCAGACAATAATAACAATAATAACAATAATGATTATAATGATTCCAAGAACACCAAGAACACCAAGAACACTAAGAACACTAAGAACACCAAGAACACCATCAATACCGATACCAATACCAATACCAATACCAATATCAATACCAATACTAATAAGGACAACAAGAACAACTCTATGCAGCTGACATTGTACAAGAAGGACTCGCAAGAGTCCTTGGATTATATGCAGTCATATGAGGAGTGCGGCAATTTAACGGATCCCGATGAGCCCACCGATTTCCTAACCGAATCCGATGACCAGACCGATATCAAGCTGCGTCGTCGCATGTCCTTCTGGATGCGTTTCGGCAACTGGTTACGACAGAGCATGCCGCGTCTCAACTAACTCATTGATCACATATACCCATCCCTCTCTCTGATATATAATTTTACTTAAACCCCCCCCACACCCCCTTCCAACTCTACCACCTTTTCCCCTGCTACAATTCCCTTGCAGCCTTGAACATGATACCCACATTATTAATCTCAATAATCACAATTTCTGTATTTTTCACAATTGGTTCATTAAATAAAACATAAATTATGAGCTTTATCTACCCTTATTCACTTCTCCCCCTACATTTAATGTCATTTTCCTTGTGGGCGGTCAACAATTTTCGAGGCGCTATGCAAATCGCTTGGAGAAATGCTGATTTCGAAAGAAAATCACTTGGCGGAAAAGAAAAATTAAAAAAAATAATCAAAAAAAAAAAAATATAGGCAAACCAAAAGTTCCTTACGCTTAAACGCATTCTAAAATCCTTGTTGCATAATGGCTTCTCCTTTTTATCCCTGTCTTCTCCCACCTTTCTCTTTTTTTTCCAAGTCTTCTTCAAGTTCTTGGAAACTTGTGCTTTTTATCCGCAACTGTTGAAGTGCAACCAAATCAATTACGAAATAAAAGTAATTCCAGCTCTTAAGTACAATCCATTTGATCTTAAGTAGCTAAATAACAATGAAGCTTTACATTCTCAATAAAAATTTGTCTTGTAATTACAGCACTTAAATACAATTTATTTAATATTAATTAACTTATTAAAATTTACGGCTCACACTTTTAATGAATTTTTGTCTTAGCAATATGTGAATGTGTGGAGTTATTTACTATTAAATCTGTGAATGGTTATTATTATAGTTTGTCATTATAATTTTGGGTCATTATAAGTTTGTAAACAAAAGACTTTACATTCTTCTCTTCTTTTTTTATATAATGTATTTGTTTTAATTTGCTTTATATTATATTGGAACTCTCTTTTCGTTATCCTTTCAATAACTTCATTCTATTCCCTGCCACTTTTTCTTTTAAAACGTTTTTCTTATATATATTATAAATAATGTCTTCCCTTTTGGTTTTCTTCAACTCGAGTCTCTTTCTTACTTGTTCCCCAGCTCTTAAAATATTTTCTATACCTTCAAAAGCAACTTTACTTTCATTCTTAAGTTCCATGAAGAAAATACAACTGACACTGTTCAATGTTTTTCTTCTCTTCCTTTTTGTTTTTATACATCTGCCTTGGTTTTATAATTCTCAAATGGTTTAAGCTTGTGTTTGTATATAAATGGTTTACAAATATTAAGAAATTGGCTGTGAATGCTCTTAAAGCTTATTACATATTGCATTTTGACGAGCATGTTGAAACCTATTCAAATTCTCCATTCCTTCCACACGCTCAACCCCCTGCCGGCCCCTCGTAGTACCCTATCCCCAGTTCCCGTAGTCTAAGCGACTTTCACCAGCCTAAAAACTGAGACACGAGACGAATTTTCTGGAACTAGGAATGAAAACAGGACTCGGGATTGGGACTGGGATTGGGTTGCCAATGTGCATGAGATAAATGGAGCACAAAACGCTTTGAGGCAACATTAAAAGGCAACGTTGCCCCAGCCGGTCTTGCTGCATATGGTGGCACTGACAGTGGCGCCACCTGCCGCTGGGTGGCATCCCATAAAAAGTCATTCACTAATGGCTCGTCAGTGCAGCGGCTGAAAGGCAAAATGTGGACCAAAGCGAGAGATAAAATGAGAGAGAGAGAACAGAACTACACTGATAAAAAATAAAGGTTTTGAATCATAATTTAGTTCTCAGAATTTAAAATTCTAACGAAAAATGACGAAAGTCAAGAACTAAAAATCATTAAAATTGGAAAACACATTTTGGTTTAAATTTCAAAGATTTTCTTATTAAAATGAGATAAAATCAGTAAATAAATAAAAAGAATAAGTTAATGATTACTGTTTTATTGTTATTTTATTGAAACATATAATGTTCTGTCTGATTTGGTATTTTGATCAATGTTCCCTTATTTGATTTATGTCTGAAGCGGCGACTCATATGAAAATGTATTATATTCATATTTTCCCACCGATATCAGATTCTTATTCTTTTAATAAGAACTGCACTTTTTAGATAAATATACCGCGTCTCAGAAATTTTGTCTGTAAATGGTATTTATTTAAGAGCAAAATTTGTGTGAAAAATGTTTTTTTTTTGTGTAGACAGAGAGAGAGAGGGGAGAGAGGGAGGAAAGGCCTACAGCTGGATCAAGCGGGAGAATGCGGGGGAAAGGCGAATTGAATGGAGTGCTATGACATGGTCTGGCCATTTCCATTTTTATTTGCACTTCTATTGGCAACATGTGGCGCTTTTATTAAAAATTCATTTGCTTATATTACACCCACACACACACACACACACACACACATGCAGACATAATGGTATAACGGGAGGGAGTAACAGACTTGAAACTCCCACACTAACTCTCTCATAGCGGAGGCTGAGTTCGGCTTTCGTTTGATCACCTACTCCTCAATCCCTTAACTCCTCCTTCCCTCCTCGTACTCACTGCCCGTCGATGGACTGCCCTTTGACCTTCAGCAGCTGCCACATTTTGCTGCAAATTCTTTGAGAATTTATCTGGCTGCATCCATTTTTTTGCGAGTCCCGTGAATTCCCGAAACTCACTTTACTGTATTCTTTAAAATTCTTCCATTCATTTCACTAGTATTTTCAACAATTATTTTATTTACTAAAAATAGCTTGACCCGCATTTGTTAAAATCTGCAAATTATATGTTAATTTTTAAAACAAAATTTATATGTTAATTTTTAAAATACAATTTATATTCAAATTTTTGAAATAAAATTTGTATGTTAATTTTTTTAATACCAATTAAATGTAAATTTTTATTAAAAAAATTGCAGTTCGATTAAAAAGGAAAAAATTTTTGTAATTATAGTTTAATTTTTAATTACTATTAATAGAACAATTATATTGAATTTTTATATTAAAAGTCAGAAAAAAAATTGTTTTATTCACATTTTGGTTATATGTTTACGTGTTTTTAAGTATTCATATTCCAAAGCTTTTTAATTGAAAGTTTATTATGTAAAAATCAAAAATGAAAATATTAATTTTTTAGATAATTTAATTAAAATTAATATAAAAGTTAAAACTATTTTGTATTTGAAATTTCATTGGTAAGCCTCAAAAAGAAAAGTTACTATTTCATCTTCAAAATATTGAGCAGAAATTAATTGTATTAGCTAAAATAACTATTATTTTCGATGTCTGATATAAAAGTGATGTCATTTAAATTGAAGAAAATATTATTTAATAAATGTAAGTGATGCAATACTTTTAAGTGAAGATCTGTAGATCAAATTTGGTAAATAAGCCTTGAATAGTTTTGTGAGTTTGTCGAACAACATGACGGGAAAAAGCGATGTGAGCAGAATAAGTCGTGAGGTTGATTTAAATGGATTACATATCTAAGTCTAAGGAAAATCGGTTCATGTTCCCGAATTTGACAAGTCCGGAGAAAATCTGATATGGAGCTGGTATAAATGTGACATTTGGTTTATTTGCAACACACGTAATGTTGGACAAGTTACGAGGTAAGAGAGGACAGCGAGAGGCAGAAGAAAGAGACTGAGAGGGACTGGCAAAAACGCAAATATTTTCTATGTTGGTCAAGTCGAGTGAATTTGTTGAGTGTCCCTGGCACAAAATGCCAAATGAAGTGGAAGCAAGGAATTTCACACAATGTGAATCGAGCAAAAGTCCTGCTTCCCTGACAATCCCCAACAGCCACCCTTAAAAGCCCCTGAGAAACCCACAGCAAACACATGTGATTGTGAATGATGGAGGATGAGCAAATAAGCCAACAAATAAACAGGCAAACAAACAAACAATGCGAAATGAAACGAGCAGTCAGAGAACACATACAAAATAAACCAAAAAAGATATAAATAAAGCAAAGAGAGAGAGAGGGGTGAGAGGAAGAGGGAAAGGGAGGGGGAGTGGCAACAAGTGGTGGCGGTGGTGGGAAGTTTGCTGATGTGTAACGTGGGTTTGACTCTAAGAATTTTAACTCGAAAATCGCATAAACTGAGTGTCCCCTGGTCTAACTCGTTAGAGCCATTGTAGTTCTCCATTGTGTGTCTGTGTGTGTGTGTGTGTGTGTGTGTGTGTGTGTGTGTCACGCCCACATTAACCCATGGTTAGCCCCCATTTGTATAGCCTTAACACCCGCCTGGAAGCAGTGACACCTGCAGTTGCCTGTTTGTTGTGTTGGCATTCAAAAAACCTACTTCATTATTACGCTCGATTGTGCACGCATTGTTGTTGTTGTTGTTTTTGTTGCTGAGGTTGTTCTGATTGTTGTTGTTGTTGTTGCTATTCTTGCAGGAATTGCAGATGCTGCAGGTATTTGGCAGGTAGATATGACTGTCCTTTAAATTCGTGACACGATATTCTTGTGCGTTCAATTTTATGCAATTATGTCATATTTTCCTTAAGATAACTGCAATCAACATTATTTAAACACGATATGACATGATCTTACTTGTATCAGCTTGATTAAAAAATTACCTGTTTTTGCTGTGACTAATATCTATTTCCAAATTTAAATTACTCAATGGAAAGCGATTTTGAGATTTACTACAAATATATATGCATATTTTTATTTATTTCATTTCATTTATTTGATTCATTTGAGATCCATTTTAACTGAACAAAAAAACACATTTACATAGAATATGTGCTTTTATTATATTATTTCCTTTTGTCTTTTCACCTTAAGAATAGAATTATATTTATATATTCAAATATAAATATATATTAAAATAAATTTTAATTTAAATAAAGTCAGATGATAAAGTGTTTCCATGTCTTTGTGTCGTATCAAAACACGCACACATCTCTAGAATAACACATATGTACGTATTATCTGCGGCAACAAGGAATGATGAGATGTGCAACGAAAGAGACAGACAGAGTGTGTAAGAGGAAGAGAGAGAGAGAGAGAGAGAGGTTGTTGTGGCAATGGAATGAGACAACATTTCATTTGTTGTCCCTCACATTCTCATTTCACACTTTCGCAGGGAAACAAAGCGAAGCGAATTCTCCACTGGGAGAGCGCAGGGTTGCCCCCGAGCCCAGCCGCTAGAGATGAAAGATGGGATGTGGAGTCGTAGCTGGTAACGTTACCTTTCACATTGCAATGTGTGTTTGTCACTCTCTCTCTCTCTCTCTTTCTCTCTCTGGCTTCTTTTTGCTTTGCTCCGCATCCCTGGTCGTGGACAGAAGACCACCGCAACTTTAGCTGTCTGTCAAATATGCTAGAGAAATATTTCAAATTGTGGCTGCTAAAAATTGAACATACTGTGTGAGAATAACAACAACAATAACAACAACTACAGTTTTGGCCACACTGGGGACTCTGTATAACCAACTGGCGACCTGTCGACCTGGCGACCTGGCGACCTGCTGCCTTTCAAATTGCCAACCCACTTTTGGTGTTGTATTCATTTCATTTATTTATTTGGTATTCAAAGCGCAGGTCGCTTCACTTGCCGCTTGCCACATGCCACATGCCGTTATGCCACATGCCACGGCAACAACCACACGCCAAGAATTTCATTATTTGCACCTTTTGTGCAGTTTTAAAGCAAATCCACAAAAAAAAAAACACCACTTCAATTATTCATTTCAACTTCTTTGTTTTTTTTTTTTTAAGACATTTTCCGCGTTTTCAAATAGTCGACAACTGTTATGAAAACCCGTGAATGTGCAAAGTGAATAATAGAGTGGAGTTCAAGCACACTCTCTGGTAGTTTCAAAATATTTACTTAATTACGAAACTGTCAAATTATTCAGTTTCTTTTAGGTTTATCACATGACTTGAATCTTAACGAATTGTGCATGAATTGAGCAATGAGAACTAGTAAATATTCCACTGAACTTTACTTTGAAAACTTGAAATATTTACACAAAAATTATGACAAAAACATAACGGAAAGTGCATTGTGAGCTGGAAAACTCATGACTTGTCCAATGCTGATTTAAATGTGATCCAAAAAAACGTAACAGGTTGAATAATTTTAAGTAAACTGATCAAATAAAAAGTTTGAAAAAGCTTAAAAAAGAAAGTAATAGAAATAAAATCTTCCCAAAAATTTTTATAATAATATACAACAATAATTTTTTTAATATATATTTTATGTAAAAATATTGACAAAATATTTAAAGTAAAGAGAAAATGTAACCGGTAAGAAAATAATACAATCTATTAAATAAAAAAGGTTAAGAAGAAACAACTTATAATATAAAATAAATCGAAAATATACAACAAATAATTTTTAAACTTAGAACACAAATAACTGACTTTCCTTTTACTTGTTCGATGTGTCAAGAACTAAACCTTTTCTTATCCTTGTATTGGCTGCCAAACTAAAGACTTACACCTAATCGATTTTAAAATATTGCGTATACGCAATGTGCAAATGATTTGCTTTCAATTGTGCACAATTATCGCACAATATGTATAAAAAGTGACTAAGTGACTAGGCTGGTGAGTTAGTCCTGTTTTTACTTCATTCAAGGACGCCAAAAGACTCAGCACGATTACAAACCATTGCTAAACAAAAGAAATTTGTTATGAATCCTTAAACTTGCAGTACGAAAAAGTTATACAATGGAGACGAGTAAAATGTTGTTTCGTTCTTAAACGTAGATAGCTTACATCCTGTATTTCAGACAAGGCTACACATTCAAAAGGACCTTAATAAAAGGATCACATTTGATGATTGCCTCAGAGCAAAGGCTGCGAGGATTGTCTTGATAATTGAATATCTACACATTCTCTTCGATATTTAATGAATATATAAATGAATTGAATTTTCTTTTTCCTCTCTCTTCCGATTTGACTTTTCTTTCCATAGTCATGGCCATATTTTTGGGGCAAGAGCAAAAAATGTGCAACTAAAAATCAATTTAAGTCAAAATTAGATTTTCAAAATCAACAATACAAGGCACAACATAAACACACCCACACACACACATATATATAAGCACACCCACATACACAAGCAACATTAGTGCGCGTCATGACGCATTTTTTCCATCCCTTCAACCCCCTGGCAGCCCCTTCGGTTCACCCCTTTTCGCGGAACGTAACCCACACGCAAAGTTTAAATATGAGTTTGGAAAAAAGTTTTGAGCGGCGTAAATATTTTGTGGCAGGCTGGCTGGAATCCATCCTGGTTTTGTTCTTCCTCGCCCCTCTAACTGGCAAAAGGACCCGAGGACCTCAGTACCCAAGGGCCAAGTTGGCGACTGAGAAGAAGACTGAGACTGAGACTGAGACTCTTTATCCCTTATGCGCGGCACACTTTGAGGCAACGCACGAAAACTGGCATTCTCAGTGTTTGATTTATGCCGGTTGAATTTTAAAATTTTCGCTTTTCAACCAAACAAGCAAAGAATCAAAGAACCAAACAACAACACAACAACAGTGGAAAACAGTTGAACTGCAAATTCAATATGCGGAATTGCAAATACTCTTATTTTTCCCATTTGAAAATGGAACTATTTTAAAGGTAATTGTTATTGACAAATTCATATAATTTACAATTAAATATGTTTTTAATGCCTATGCTCATACTTCTTGAAATGAATTAAAAAGTTATTGATATAATGACATCTATTGAGTTTAAGTATTTAATACAAATATGTTGTTTGAATCACGATTTCCGACTCAAATTACAAGCTTAACTAAGTTTACCAAAGCAAACCAATTGAATTACAAGCATATTTTGTAGAAGTCTCTGTCGGTTCTAAAAAACAGTTTGAATTCCCTCCCAAAGCAACTAAAGGAGTCAATAAATAACAAAACAAAATTAATAAAAATATCTCTGGTATAATATATATAAATCTTATTAAAATTGCCTTTTGAAATAATTGAACTTTGGACAAGAAAATCTTGAAAACAACAATTGAAAAAATTAAGATACAAGAACTTAGAAAATGACATATATTAATTTACAACAGCTTTTAATGACTTATTACCGTTATTAAGTTAAACGGTTACATAACGCCTGCCAAAATCGAAATACTCAAAATAAAAGTGAGTAGAAAAACCAACGCACGCCAAATCCGATTAAGTTTTCAGCTTTTTTTTTCTTCACATCTACAGGCAAAAAAGGAAACAGTCACCCCTGACCTCTCATATGAGTGTGTGCGTGTGCGTGTGTGTGTGTGTTAGGGGAAAGCAAAGAGTTTTACAAAAGATCAAAAACTTGCACTGCTTTCAATCCGAAGACAACGTCGCGTGTTGCCTCTTGTTGTTTCCGATGATGTTTTCCAGCCTCGATGAAAAGTGAAAGGATTCAATTTGGTGAGTGGAAAGTAACTTTCCACACGCCAGCAACAATAAATCAAAGCCTTTGAAGTCGAACTCCCCAGCATAATCCACTGATTTCGCTGGCCACCTTATTAAATAGTTTGCATCCCCAAGTTATGTTAAGCAAGTAACAAACAAATCTGGCAAATTTCTCAGACTATTGTGCAATATAATCAAACGTTATAGCTTTAAAAATTTGCAATACAATATAATCTAGAATATTAAAAGTGTGATTAACGAGGTTTGCACACAGATCTCAGCGAGTGATTGACCAATTAAACTTAAATTCAGTGTGTACATAAAATAAATAATAATAAAATCAGCTACATTTTTTAAAAGGTAAAAAAAGAGTCCAAAAATGATTTTAAACTATATCTCTGTGCTGAATATATTCCAATTAGGTGCTTTAGAAATTAGTCAGCAAACATCTCAATATCTTTTCAAAATAGAACTCCAATCATTCTAGATATTTATGACGTATATGATATATCTTAAACAGGGATTAAAACATTAATAGAAATCCATGCAGGAAAAAAGCGACTGAAATTTGTAATCGTAACCGGCAAAACTTTGGTTTTCTTTTCCGATGCCTAAAAAGTGAAACTCTTT
Organism: Drosophila sp. st01m; assembly: GCA_018901795.1. Taxonomy (NCBI): domain Eukaryota; kingdom Metazoa; phylum Arthropoda; class Insecta; order Diptera; family Drosophilidae; genus Drosophila; species Drosophila sp. st01m. The sequence goes on along the minus strand of JAEIFG010000706.1, from coordinate 5,182,424 downwards.
AATATTTTAACCGTTTAGAAACCGATTTATTATATATTTAAAACTGCACTTCAATTCGCAATGTATATAACTAAATTGTGTCATTGGCAAAATACACAACTGAAACTGAACCCGATTTTTGGGTCGTGTTTAATGTCAGATCCTAAGTAATTCAATTGGTTTGTTGTTTTCCCATGATTTGGTTAGTCATGTTGACTTTCACACCTCGTTGAATTTTCACCATTCATAATTTCCGGAAAACGAGTTCTAATTTTAGTACACAATAATTTTTCCCAATCCTTAATGACTTTCGTCAAGTTGTCAAGGCGCAAATGTCATAATAGATTTCTTCACGCGTTTCATTTTTGTTTACCTCTCCCACCTTCCCCTCCTCCCCCACCAAACTCTACCTCGGAAATTCCTCGATGAAAATGCGTAGCTCGTTGATTTTGTTTGCTGATAGGGCAGCACTGTCAGGAAATTCACTAGAACATTGGCCACACAAATCAGTGGACGATGTATGTGTGTGTTTTTGTGTGTTTGTATTTGTATTTGTACCCGGAAAATCAGTCATACAATGTAAAAAAAAGACGAAAAAAAATACGAGTCAGCTAATTACCGCAAAAATATTGGACTGACATACAGTCTTAAAGTTAACTGATTAACTTTGAAAGTATATGAAAGTTCGGATATGATGAGATCCAATATTTATAAAAGTATTTCAGCTATCATGGAAGAACTGTAGAACTAAGTTCTAAGGATTATTTAACTTTCTTTCACTTCCCTTAAATGTATTTCCTATTTTTTTTTAAATAATTTATAATTTTTAATAAAGTAAATCAGCGGTAAAATTACAATTCCTAGAAAGTTATTAAGTACTGAGAGTCCTGCATTTTAATAATAATTGATAATAATGATCAAATAATTTCTTGATTTTTTCCAATGATTAAAATCTAAATATAAATTAGTATATTAACATATTTATATATATGAAATTATTATAACAATTGTTTATTATTATTAGTTTGGGGTGCGCATGACTTGAAGGATTAGCTTCGTTATAAGCTATTCAATCAGAATGCTTACCCAATGCAGTCGAAACACCCTGTGCGCACAATGAGAACAGGGCACACACCTAAGGAGATTTGTCAGTTTGCAAATGATATTTGAAACTCGCGTCTCATAAGATTAATAATATTCGATTAATCAGCAGAATAGCATTATGAATGCTTTGCAATTCTACAGTTCCCTGTATTAGCTAAACAGGAATGGGGAGATGTCTCGAATCCCACTCTAAATTCCCACTACCCCCACTTCACCCTTATCTCACCATTTATTCATGCTGCTTGCCTTAATCTAAGTACTTCCTCAATTTGAGTTGCCCCAGCAAAGTTGCAACGCAGTAAAAGCTGAAAAAAGAGCGAAAAAATAACTGTAAATGCGAAGCGAAGAAGTGAAAAGAAGTAATAAAATAATATTTTCCAAAAGCAAAGCTAAGGGAAATTCCCAAGGAAAAAGCTATAAAGCCTCAGAGTCCCGTCCGGAGTTCCGCGCTAGATAAAGTTTTAAATGCCTCTCGAAGGCAATGGAAAGAAGAGTCGGCAACGCGGCGAAGACAGTGGGAAACTAGCCAGCAGAAGACAAGACAGTGGGACACTGGGACAGTGGGACAGACAGGCGAAAAAGCAACTTAAAACTAACATAATAAAAAGCCAACAAAAAGAATCTTTGACTCTTGAACAGATAAAGTTGACGTCCGATTTTGTCCGAGAGGTCAACTAGATGTACGACCTGGGGCTGGAGATATACACATACCAAATATATATATACAGATATATATGTAGCACTTGATACTCATTGATTTTTGGCTTTGACTGCCAAGCCAAGAAATTGCCTCGCGGCACCTCGAAAGTTGTAATTAAAACCTTCAAACCAACAAGTCAAAACACCCCATTCCCCATCGCAAAAAAAAGGCAGTACCCAACCAATTTCTCAGCAGACCACATCCTAGAAAACTGTGACTTCAAATTGACCACAAATGGTGTATTTTAGACCAAAGACACTGTTTGTCAATTATTAAAACAATTATCAAAACAATTATTATGTTAAAATTATTTATCAGCAGAACTAAACTTTTTAACATTTATATATTCTTTAATAATTCTTAATAAATAATTTTAAAATTAGGGGCAAATATGGTTAAAACTGAAATATAACAATTCAATGAGTTGAATTTGAAGTTAATCCTGTTTTCAAAAATTATTTGATTTATATTTCCATTTAATCAGATATTTTATTCAGTTTGGATTTTCTTATGCTCATATTAGGTCGCATTTGAATACTCACATTTTTTGATTTTGATTAATTTAATTATATATTCATTAAATTGTTCAGTTTTTAGTTTATTTATTTGACAATTTATTTATTTATTCGTTTATTTATTATCTTATTTAACTATTTAATTATTTCTTTATTTGCTTAATTATTATTTATTTACCCATACTCTGAACCTTCAAAGTTAGTTTAGTTTTATATTCGTTTGAGTATTCTATTCAATAATTATTTGAATTTAATATTACCGTAATATCTAGTTATTAGTGTTTCCAGGGTATTTCAGTATCGAGCATTATACCGAACTAAAGCTTTTCTTTGAAATATTTTAAGATTATTCATAATCAACAGCAATCTTTCATATATTTTAGTTGGTGAGCCTTATAATTTTTATGCGAGGTAACTAAGCGTCGATCATTAAAACAGTTGCAATATTCACCATGGCGAATATTATATATAAAAATAGTACTGACTTTGTTAATTGCCATGAAATGTAATCAGTTTTCCAAGCTATTATTGGGATTTTTAGGGTATTTGAGCTTCGTTCATTCCAAAAGATGTTGCATATTCAACAAAACATCTTCGAGTTGCCGTCGTCACCAGCATAAAACCAATTGAGGTACGAAAATTGCAAACTTGGTCTACGCCAACGCCAAAAGCCCTGCGGAAATATTGATTCTTGTCTAGGTCGCCTCCTCCCTTAACTCTAGTCACCCCCTGCCCACCGCCCCCTCTTCACACTTCTCACCCCTTTGGCAGTTTCATTCGTGCTGCTATCTCTGTCTGACAGTCCAAAGTCAGGCGGACAGTGAGCGAGGGGGGCTACCAAAGTTTGCATTTTTCGCCAGACTTCTTCACAGTTTTTCACTTGGAGTGTGTGTCATGCTAATTATAAATCGAAACTTCCGTCGACACTTTGTCAACTGCAAAAAGTTCACCCTCTTCTTTTTACTTTTCCCCCCTTCTACCACCCTCTCCGGCCATCATGTCAGCCGTTTTTTACTTCTTTTGCTGTCTTCGACTCGCACTTTTTGACACTTTTGGCGATTTTGTCTTTCGCAATGTTGCAAGTAAATTAAATTCACACCAAATCATTTTAATCAATATTTGAAATGGTTAAATATGCTGCAGTTTATAAATTAAATTTCGTTACATGCAATTCACATTTTATCCCAGGAAAGTTGTGTCTAAAAAATGTTAAACAATTTAAAAAAAAAATAAAAATCTAACTTTCCGAAAGTAAAAAATGTTGAGTAAATTTAAGAGAATTTTAAATGAAAGTAGATATCACTATTAAAAAAGTTCTATTCTATAGAAGAAGTGACTCACTTGACTTTTTTCCGTTGATTTTCACAAATTGGGAACAGCATGTCGCCTTCTGTGAAAAAAAAAAAATTATTATAGTCGTAAGTTAGTCTGCATTTCAGAGGTGAAGAAAAATGTATTAAAAAAATGTTTATTGAAGAATAAAATTTATTGTCTGGTAAGCAAATATTTTAATATATTATATTACAGGCTGAGACAAATTCATAAATCAATTTAGGATCGGTTTCCCAATGTCTCCTCTAAGTCTTTTGTCACATTTTATTAAATAAAGTTATTTATTCCATAAGCACACAAATTATGTCAATTGACTTATACTCCAATTAATCACATTGAATTGTTAACTGTAAAATATAAAGCAGTTTATATTGTGTGAAAGTTGGCAACATCAAAATGTTTTAAGAAATATATACAAAAACTAGGTATTTTTATATATATTATATTATAAAGCATAATGACGATTTTCTAATAAAATATATGTAGCTATATTTTGCGAAAGAAAGAAAAAGAAAAATTAAGGAAATCAAAAATTTGACAATCAAATATCGAGTAAATACTTTTCCATTAATATGCGTAATAAAAAATGCAAGATCTTTCAAAACATCAAAAAATATGATTTGTATGATATGATTGTCTCTTTTATTATAAGTCACGTTTAGTCAACTAGTTAACTAACTACTATTTTAGCTGATTACTAAACTGCTTTATTTTTAAACCAAAAAAAAAGCTGTATTCAACCTTTTTATCTAACCAGTCCTCATTCACTTTTAGAAATAGTTAATTTGAATAATTCTGGTATTTGAGAATGGATTACTTATATTGCAATGGCTCGTTTTGTATATCTTTTAGTCGTTTTGACAATTTTATGCTGAATTGCAGAAAATGCGATGTGAAATCAATGCGTTAACTGGAATTGCAGTCAATTTACTAGTCTAGTTATTTGTATGGAATGGTCGGTCATTAAATGTCTGTCAGACTGTCTGTCGGAGGCGTTAAATGAGTGTGTCGTTCAAAATCGAATTACCTGTAACTGTCGCTCACTCAATCTGGCTATTACCCAATCATCCCCCTCTCCCCACCCCTTCCTTAATATTCTATATATGTACATATATAGTAAAGTCCCCCTGGTATTTTTCCTGGCAATCTACACTTTTCAGACGCTTTGACATTGATTGCTTTTAGTCAAACTGTGATGTTCCGGGATTTTAAACTACCGCGAACACATACACACACTTACACACACACACACACACTTACACACACACACTTACACACAGACAATCAAGTCACTGTCAGCTATTATGATTTTAAAATATTTCATCAATTGAATTAATTATGCATTTTGCGGTCAGCGTTGCACCTGAAATCATGTAATCAGCACAAATTCCATCTCTATAGCAACGGTTAGCATTAAAGAGAATGACGTCATTTACACAGATATCTATAGATATGTATTTCATGTGTACTTCCAAAGTGTTATATAAGAGATTCTTCCATTGACTGGTGTACAAATCACAATGCTATTGGTGGCATTAATACAATTAATGATACTAACGTTCAGTTTAATATAAGTAGTTTCAAATAGTAATAACGAATAATAATATGCAGATCTGCTCCGGTTTCCATCTTTTGTGTAAGTGCATCTAATTAAGTATTAAAAATAAATCATATGTATGGATATTTCTACTTAAATCCAATTCTCTGTCTGTATCTATATTTATACCGATTTCATTATCAATAGCTGTTTCTTTTATTTCTGTTTCTTTATTTGTAGTTGTTTCTATATCTATTTCTATATCCTTGTTTCCATATTTACCATATATCAATGTGTGTATCTATATCTTTACCTACAGATATATATTGATATACAATAAAAATAAATGTATATTTTTATTTGCAAATCAAACTCTGTATCTATTTCTATATCTATATCTCTGTACATGTATAAAAAAAATATATATGTATATATGTATCTTTATATCTGTATCTTTATGTCCGACAAAATGTATCTGTAGCGCATTCATTGGATGAACAGTGAGTCTTATTCAATTTGTGCGGCACGCTGTGGCTAAATTGCCGCATTGCATTGTGCCACAATGTCTGAGGTCCTTTGGCACCATTTTGTGGCCGCTTTATGGCCAGGCCACAAGGATGCGCATCTGATCCTCGGGTGGCAACATTGCGCGACCTTTAAATCCAGCGCGATGCCGCGTCCAATGTGCCTTCAACAATGTTGCCCCATATTGCGTGCAGGAATTTGCTTTTAATTTTTTAATGACACATTTAGAGAGAGAGAGAGAGAGAGAGGGAGACAGCTAAAGAATGAGTGGGAAGGCAGAGAGAGTCAGATGAAAGGAGGGAGGGGAAATTATGCTGAGTAAAACTGAAAAGCTCGAGGCGAACGCAACTTTCGTCTTGATTTGTGGCCAGCGACAGAAGAAAGAGATAGAAAAAGAGAAAGAGAGAGAGAGAGAGAGAGAAAGTGAGAGAAAACGAGAGACTAAGAGGAGAGCGGTGCTGTTTAATTTCTATAAGTGGCAATGCGGAAACACGGGAATTATGATGAAGATGGAGTCCAAGATGCGCGTCAAGTTGCCCGGCAGGGAATTCATAATGAAGCGATTTTCAGGTGTTAATCAATTAGGCAATGCTGACTGCAGCAGATAGACGTCTGACTCCCCTTCCCACCCCTGCCCCCCTCGCCACTTCTCTTTCCGTTTCCAAACTTTCAAATGCCCGATGTGGTCCAGTCAAATCATGGACAGAATGAGATTTCGAGGCGTATGCTTGATTAAAATATTTAAGCGCACATCAGAGAGGAGACAAAAGGACAGGACGACAGCAGGATACAACAACAACAACAACAGCAGCAACAATAACAATAACAACTATAGTTCGAACCCTTGAAGGAAAATCCCAAGGGTCTCATACATTGACCGTAACGAAAGGAGTGTGTGTGTGAAGATAAGCAAAAAGAAAACACTTTTAATAAAAGTTTGAAATGAGAGCAAAACACAATGCACAGTGCACAGTGGTGCCAAAGTGCTGCGATTGTTCGATTTCTGCAAACAGCACAAGAGTCTGTTGTCTGTATTTCTGATGACGATACCTGATACCTGTTGATAAATGATAGACCTATTGAAATGTCAGCTCTAGTGTAAATTCTTTATAGAAAATATTTAAAAATTTAAGAATATTAATTGTAGGATATTTCTTATTTGGCACATTCAAAACATAAATGATCAAAAAAGGATAAAGTAGTTTCCTCACTTTAAAAAAGAATTAACTAAAATTGAAGTTAAAATAATAATAAACATTATATTACACCGCTTTAAGGGCATTTCAAATTAAAGAATTATCAATTTACAGCAGTGTAGTCAGAAAATAGAATGTACTGACAAGACATAATACGGTCTATTTCGGGTATATTTTGGTTGCATTTTGCACCAGTGTGCGATGGACTTGACTTGGCTTGTTGGGCATATCAATGTTGTTGTGGTTGTTGCTGCTGTTGCTGGTCTTCTGCTTCTTGTTGTTGCCTTTTGACCCCACAAACTATGCGAAAGCGAAAACTATCGAAAGGCCAATGGAGGTTGCCAAAGTTAAAGTGCGCCCTTTGCCCAAACACACTTGTCTCTCCCTCTCTCCCTCTCTCTCTCTCTTGCTATCTCGCTCTCCCTCTCTCTCTCTCTCTGTGTGTGTTGCCCTGTTTGACAACGCCAATTGGTGGCAACGGTTGCCGGTTGTCCTTTTTACAATTTTATTGCTTGTTTACGAGCTGCTTTTCGAGTTTACTTCACTTTGCACCACATTCAGCAGCACCGACCCCGCACCACCACCTTGCATCACCCCCCTCTCTCTCTCTCTCTAGAGTTGCCACGTTTTCGCAATGCTTCTGTTTTTTTCGGGTTTACTTTGGCACCGCTCTTTATCACTCCCAATATCAAGAGCAACCACAACAACAACAACAATAGTGACAACAATGTGTGGTTTGTTGTTGTTGTTGCTGTTGTTGTTATTGGTGTTGTTGTTGGCGTTCTTGTTCTGCGGTTAAATTGTGGTTATGCCCGCTTGTGGCTGCTTTCCACAAACATCGAGCAACTTTTACGAGCATATAATCGAAAAGTTTCTCCCACTCCGTTCGATTTTTGCAACACACACACACACACACGCAGACCAGTGTTGCCAGAAGTTGACACCAAAAGCAGACTACATTAGCAAAAAAAGACTTAAAGAATTAGCTAAATAAAATTAAATCGGCTGCATATAAAAAGTCCCAACAAAATCAACTTAATAAATTGTATAATTATAATATTATATTTATCTCAAAATAGTTATGCATTTACTTATTTAATTTGTTATTATTATTTAAAAGAATATTTAAAACAAGCATTGAGAAATATGGCAGATCTGGCTACAAAAATGCTAGGCTGCCAGAACTGACACACACACACACCTACACACACATAGCGAAAGAGATAAACTTGAGACTTGTGTTGACATCGATGCTTCCATCAATTGCCTTGAAGCCTCGTAGTTTTCACAGATTCCATGTGTTTCAGGTAATTAACACACCCAAAAGATGATTGTGAACCATCGAGCATTGGATTGTTCCATTTAATCGTTCCCTCCCCTCCCCGCCCCTCTCCTACCATCCCCTTCTCCTACCCTACCCACACCAGCGCTCACCACCAAAATGGCAATGTCTTTGTTAGTTGCTGAAAGGGTCAAAGCGGATTTTGGCTTTAATATTAGAACTGGGCTTGTGACAATGCTCCTTTGTCAGAGTTTCGGGGTTTTTGGGTATTTTGTGGATTTGGGGGTCAACTTTTAGAAGTTGTGGAGATTCCAAACACAATGTCCTGATTGGCATATACAAATGTTTCCCATTGTTCCACTTTGTTGTGGCTCAATTACATGATTGAAATACCCATTGGGAATGCTATGCTCTATACATTAAAGTATGTGCATATTGTATATATATATATATGCATATAGCCTAGGCAAATGGGATCTCTCACTCCCTTTGCTGATAATATCACAGCTTGTGCACAAAAACAAAAACAACAACAACAACCACACTGAGATCCCAAAGTTGAGATAATAATGACAAAACAACAATGTTTACAAAGTCTATTTATTGACTTCACTTCAAAATATCACATGTGTTTTTATCACGTTCAAACTTATTGTGAATTTGGGGAATTGATTCTATTGTTGATGTTCTGTTATTTGTTTTATATATTTATTTATTTTTTTCGATTAAGGAACGCTTCGCAGATTATTCAAAATACTTTATTATATTAATTTTATTAATTTTTGCTGCAGATTTGGCTTAAAATTCTTTGAAATCAATTTTAAACTTTTTAATCTCGACTCTTTATTATTTTCGGAATGAACTACAATACATTATTAAGCATTTGTATTATTAAGATTCTTAAGAGACATTTATATACGTTAAAAATCGAACATGGTAAAATTGAAGAAAATGGGAAAATTAAAAAATAAAACATTAAATTTGTAAACCAAAATTTTAAAACATTCTACTTTTTTTTCTTATAATAATATGTATAAAATACCTTCTTTAAAAATTACAAATGATTCGATCATATAAAGTATATATTTTCTTTATGAAAACAAGATTTGAAGCTGCTCTGAAATTTTGAAGTTTTGCTGCCTTGATTTTAGCATAATTAATTGCTATTAAATGAAATGCAGCGCAGTGCTTGCCACATGAGTGCAGCAGAAGAAGAGGCAACATAAATAAGTCTACTACAATAACGAGGAACAGAGGAAGAGAGGAAGAGAGGGAGAGAGCGAGAGATAGAGAGAGAAGGCAGCAACTCCAAGGCAACAAATGCCTCAACAAATGTTGATGATGATGATTAGTTGAATGTGAAGAGAGCTAAGTAATTTGCAGCTAATTAAGTCAAGTAGCTCTGAAATGTTGGCTTAACAAGTGGCAGACTAAGAAGACAGAGGAAGACAGAGAGTGAGGGAGAGAAAGAGCGAGAGAGAGAGAGAGAGTGAGTGAGGGAGCGAGTGAATATTGTCTATGGTAAATTGTGAATTTTGCCCGTGTTTTGCATTTTTCAGGGCACTCGAATTATAGATTTGAAATTGCCAAAGAATAACTGAAAACATGCTTTTAACTTAATATTTATTACAGTTGACTGCATGTTCCCGAGACAAATAAGACAAGCAACAACAACGACAACGACAACAACAATGCGATTAACTTGGCTATAAAGCTAACGAACAAAATACAGATTGCTATAGTTATATAGATATATAATATATAGATTGGAATAATTTAAAAAGAATTTATTTTTAATAAGTACATAATTTATTATATTCTGTAAATGTTAAACTATGATTTTTGTTTTATTCAGATATAATATATTTAAATATAAAATATTAACATAATTAGTTAAGTTTACTCATATTTTTATAATGCGAAATATGAACTTTTATATTTATTTTATCTTATCTTAAAATTCTAGAATAAATCATGAATTCGAAAGTTATTACTGTATTTATTTAATTGCAATTATATATGTCGATGAATATATTAATCCAAGAATGAACTAGTTAATTACACTGTATATCAGTGTTGCTCAAAGGTTGTTTAGTGTTCTTATAAGCACATGTGATTGGAGAAGTGAAAACCGGACAACTTTTGTTCAGCACTAATTTAAAGATTCATTGAGAATCAATTTAAATTTCCAATTAAAATAACCTGCTAAATTTGCAATTATTTTTAATGCATTTCTTATAGAATATAAGAACTTTTTCAAACATATACATTTGAACATTTAAGTCAATCTTCACTGTAGTAAATAAATCTATTTTTTTTTCCAGCTGTTTTATGTTGCATGTCGCATGTTGTAGATGCTACTTTTAATTTGTGGCAAGGATATAAGATACAATATAGATATGCATATGCATTTGACTGTCTAGTGTGTGTGTGGGTGTGTGTGTGTGTGTGTGGGTGTGTGTGTGTGTGTGGGTGGATGTGTTGCCAACAGAAATGACAAATGACTTTTGCATTTGGCTTTGCTATTGCTGTTGTTGTTGTTGTTGCTGCTTCAAGTTAAGTTAAACCAACAAGAAAGTTAAACACTGACAATGAGATTTATGAGAGAGCCACAACACACACACACACATACACACACACAGACACACACATGTGCTGCCTGGTTGCACGTATGCTGATGTGCATTAAAGCATGACTAACCTAATTCAATTGTGCTGCAGGATATGCGCCAACGTCCTGTATGTTCCTGTCTGTCTTTCTCTCTCTCCCTCTCTCTCTCTTTCTCCTCCCATTTCTCTCTCTCTCGCTCGCACTGTGCCACTGTGCGAGCATCGTTTAAATAATATCTAAACGCATTGTGACTCTGCTCCTGGCAATGCCCACAACTGTTCACCATCGCGTTCCTCACATTAATGTCCTTCCTGAATGTCCTGGCCAACTTGCGGCCATGTGTCCTTGCCTTGCCTTCTACAAGCGTTTCTAGTAAATCTAATATATAAAAAACTCTGAATATTATGAGCGTTTTTTCTTCGACACTTTTTTTGCCTCCTGCGATTTTTGTGCCCATGGAATCTGCTGTCACACTGAAAAATTTCAACCAAAAATACTTCAACTTAGTAGGCAATTGCACAAACTATTATATTTTCATCGGTGAGCACCGACGCTTTTTTTATTTGCGACACCAAAAAAAGTGATGTTAAAAAATCGCTCGTCTGACGAAAACTTCAATTTCAAAGCTTTGAATTTCGAATCATTTTATAATTATTCTAAAGTTTGTTTGAGATGTGTTATAATATTCTGGATTTATTTGGGATATGCTTAAGTAAATTATTAACTTAACACTCCTAATAAACAGGAAAAAATTTAAGGTTTCATAATTTAATTAATGCCTTACAATAAAGTTAAAAGTCAATCGGGAGTAAATTTATCTTTTTTATCTAGTAAAAATTATATAATAAAATTCATTCGTGAAATTTCAGACTTATTAAAAAGGACTAAAAAGTTTCCATACAACAGTTTATAACATTTTATACTTAAATATCTTTGTAAGATAATGAATATCGAAGTATTTAACCGAATTCCAACTGACTATACCGAATTAATTTTCGTAGCTCTTACAATTGAATTTGTGCATTAATTGCCCATCAAAAAGTCGCTCAGTCAGTCATATGGATCCTTTTATATCCTTATTATTTGCAAGGATTTTAATTCATTTTGTTCCAGCTCATAATTTTTATTTTCTTGCCCTTTTTTCGCCCTCTGTTTGTGTCGTCACCCTCGGGCGTATGCGTAATTTACACCAAACGCTTCGTATAATTATATTTATTTTTCCAATCGAGTAAATTAATTAAATTATGAAAATATATATGTATGTGTGTACGCAACACAACAACAAAGAGCATGGAACAAATGATATTCTTATGAAGTTAAAGTAAAAGAGGCGAAATAATGGGGAAAGTAAAGGCAAAAGTTGTCATTAAAACAGCAACAACAGCAAGCTAAATAATTTGTTCAGAATGCCATAGAAAAGGTCGAGTCCATTTTCGTATCTCGAGCAAAATTAATATCGCAGTGCAGTTGATATAGCAATCCGACTCTAAAATACACTTATTTTAAAAATACAACTGATTAGAAGATCTGAATATCGATAAGAAATTTATTAGATGATCATGATAATATCATGATTTCTATATTTTTCATATGCAATTAATGTGTTTAAGTACTAATATCATATTTAAAAAGAAAATCTTATATTTTGTAAATTAGTTAATTGCCTAATATAATTTACTTGATTATTTCTATAACTTTATATTTTATAAAATAATAATAATAATATAATTAATAAAAAAATAAGAAAATGCGAAAATTTCGAAATTGTTGCTTGAAATTTGGAATGATTTGATTTTCTATAAAAGGTTTATTTGAATACGTTCTCTCGTATAGCTGACTGCACTCGATATACCCTATACGAAAGGGTATATTGAATCAGTCGCCACATGTCTTTGATTTGATTTGTCGCCTATTTTCAATTAACAATTTCAATCACATAAGGAAAGAGGAGAGCGGACGAGCGAGTGAGAGAGAAAGAAGATAGTAGAGAGCGAGGGAGAGAAGAAGTTTGTAGAGGGACTAAAATGTGAGTGTGACAACAAAGCAACAAGAAATACATTTCAATTTGATTGATAAATGCGGAGTTGTGTGTGTGTGTGTGTGTGTGTGGGTGTGGGTGTGGGTGTGGGTGTGGGTGTGTGTGTGTGTTGCAATCGAAGAAAGGGACACCAGGAATTACAAGACAAGACAACAACAAGAACAACAAAAAAGAAAACCATCAACGGCATCGTCAAATAAACTCAAAAATAAGGAAACAAAAAATGGTTATAAAAGAGGGAGAAATATATGTATGTAAGTTAGGGGCTGTTGGAAGTGGGAGGCGTGGCTGTATGTGCCATCTGATATGCCTTACACCATTCTTGCAACCTCCGACTTTCTCTTCTTTTCGCTTCCCCTGCTTCCTCTTCCTCTTCCTCTTCCACTTCCACTTCCGCCTCTTCCTCTCGCTGCTGATGAAGTCGCACAGACAATCACAATAAGTGGCTGTTACATTTCACACCAAAACATTGATGGAACGTCCGCAGGACCAATGGACCAAGGAAGCACTCCGAACCAGAAACGGAACCAGAGTCTGAACATTAGGGTGCCTCGACTTGTATGTGCCCCAAAAACATTGAAAAATGGTAACCCTAAATTCGCAATCTACGTGCAATTCTTAGATGTTTTCATCCAGAAAGCTTAGTTCTAGAATCAATTTCTAGTCTCCACTTTTTGAGTTGTATGTTGAAATACGTGTATGTATATAATTCAAATTTGTGTGTTGTTTTTTTTAAATAACTTTAGTGCTTTTGGTCCAATCCTAACAATCCAAGTGTTACTTAGATTTACTGTCTAATTATTCGTAAAATATACTTTTCAACTCAAATAACGAATAATGCCAATGGTTTCTTGGTGAAAATATCAAAAAATGAAGAGTTGAAAACGAATTAAGGGTTACCAAATATTGTGAGAAACTTGATGCACCCTACTGAACACGATCCACAAACCCAAACCTATTGGCAGAATCTGTAACCGAAACCGAACCCAGCAGGAAAGTGCGCACCCAGTGGGACGAACCAAACCAGCCGCAGAAATAGTTCAGCAATTGTGGCAAAAGCGGATGAATTGCTTGGTTAGCAGTTACTCTACTTTCTCCAGCTCTTCATTTCCTTCATCTTCATTCTCTCCTCCTCTCTGTCTGTTCCTCTTCTTGTTGTGCAACTGTGTCAGCTGCTTGAGCTGTGGCATAAAGCGAAAATCACAGAATTTTACAAAGATGTTTATCATTTTCACTTCGGCTGAAAGTTTTTCAACATCCGTTCTCCCTCTCTCTCTCTCTTTATAGCTATCTATCTCTATCTGTATGTTGCGGTGCTTCGACGGCAAATATTTTTTGCATACAGATTTCGCAAGTAGATAAAGTGGTACAAGGAAAAAACAGGAAAAAAAAAAAGTTGAAAGGGAGCGTGGAAAGAAATAAGCAACTGGCAAAGTTGAGGCCAAGACACCCAAAGGACATAATCGGCAATGGCCCAAAAACTGCGAGCGGACGTTGTAAACTCGCACAGAAAAAGAGAAAGAAAATATCAAAATAATAGTTACAGTAATCGTAAGGAGAAGGGAGGTGAAAAGTTGTACGGGAAAATGGGAAACTGTTGCGATGCCGAAATCGAAAATAACCGCAAAAGTGGCTGTTAAAATTGTGCTGGGAATAAATCTATCATATAATGCAATATTACAGCGTAATGCCACCGATAAACCACACACACACATACACAAGCACACACACTATCTCTCTCCCTCTCTCTCTCTCAGAGGAAAAGACCGACCCAAATCTCCTCAACACTTGGCCAAAAATGAAATTGTGCGGCGTTTCAGTTAAATGAAGTCGATTATTTGGTTGCCGCTGGGAATGCTTCAAACATGATTGACCAAATCCCAGTTACATATTGAAGAACCAGAGTGTATGAGAAGGAGGAGGAGTGGGGAAATGGAGTTCGATGGTGATGGTGAGAGATAAGGGAGAGTAGCTTACAAGTACGACGAATATCCAACTAATTAAACCGTTGAGCTTTAAAGAATATTTTAGTTGAAAATAATCTATATATAAAAAAAGGGGGCACGGCCCCCTTCTCACTTCGCTCGAATATATACACTTTCCGTACACATTCGACTCTTTCATTATAATAAATTTAGCTTTAATTAAATTGAGTTGATTCACACTTAACTAATAGTCTTCATTCCGGGATTTCTTATATTTTAGGGATGTGTGTATGTGTATTTTTATTTATCTATTATATATTTTATATTATTTTTTTTTTTTTGCTAAATAGTGTCCCTCTCGCTCTTGTTTCCACCTGCCATTTCCTCTCCATGTTGGCCAGGTCTTGCATTTGATTTTCCAAGCTGGCGCTTTCAGTTTTCATTTCTTTGTCAAACACGTTACGCAAATATTGGCACAGCTCCACAGCGACGGCCGGGCAAACATTTGGCGCTGCTACCGTTACCATTATCGTCATACATACGGTATATATATATATACCTTTATAGACGCTAATGCCAGTGTTATCGCCAACGTCCTGTCCACAGCTTTAACTATAGTCCCAACCCAACTGTACGCCTATTTTATTCCCTGCTCTTTCTGTACTTCATACTGCTATCTTTGAAAATCAAGGGAGGGGGCGTGGCAGGACTGTCACATGTTTAGATAAGGCCCGAGCACACACAGCAGGTGATAGACCATCAACTATATACTACCTACATATATATAACTGCCATAGGTATTTGGTTAGCTGAAGAGTTGCTAAGTTGATTAGTCGCGTCACTCCAACACATGTCACCTATTTACAATTTACTGGACTTTAAGAGCCATATGGCCTAGAACGGGAAACAGAGAGTCTGAGAAATGGAAAGATAATAATTTATTTTGTATTGATCTATTAGTTTTCTCATTTATAGCATTGCAGGTATTGAGAATACTGACTTAGTCAGCTAAATTCCATTTTTATGCTATCCATATGTCTTTTTTTCATTCACTCTCTTTCTCACTAGTCATCTCATTTTCTGATCTTTCTACACTTTCTCTTTAATTTTTACACTTTTCTAAATAAATAATAAAATTAAATACACAGTTAACAACTGACACATAACTAATAAATCAATATCCATCCACCTTCTCTCTTTTTGTGATGTATAAAATGCATATATACCCTAACATATATCCAATAATGAATTTACAGGGTATCATAAAGTAGTGCTTATGCATTAAAAAGATATAAACAAGTCATCAACACATTAAACTCAAGTAAAATGAAATAATGACCTCTAAACCACTCCCAATAATAATAACCTTATGGAACTCAGTCTGTGAAAGAGCTAGACGTTTGAAATTTGGTTTGCGGAAACTACAACACATTATGCACAATATTCGAGTTATATGCAGGGTGTCATCGAGTAAATGCAAAGTAGTTATATAGTAATTAATGGTATTTGTCTGTGGAAACCTCCGCAAAGGGGGAGATTCCCATTTTAGCTTTTGGCTTTTTTCGGCCAACAAGTTAAAGCGCCACATCTGACCACAAACCCAATCAGCTGGCTTAGCTGCTTGCCATCCCTCGTGTCAACAGTGCAACGAGCTCCATTTGAATGTTGGCAAATTATAGAGTTATCCACAGACCCTACCGAACCTGAACACAACCTGAGTCCGAACCCAATCCTGTATTCAATAAAGCATTTCCGGTTTCGGACCGATTTTACAGGTGCATCTCATCATTCCCTTGAATTTATAGAGTCCTCCTCGCACTTATTTGCCACAACGCGGCTTTTCAGCACGTTCCACATGCCTCGTAACCAAATCGAGCCCCCCTGCTCCCCTACGCTCGCCTATAGCTTCCCTTTCCCATCTACTTTCCCTACTATCCCTACTGTCCATCGTCCATTCGTGTGTGTAGAAATGCCTGTTGGCATTCTTTTGTTTCTCCCTGTCTGCTTTCTACGCCTCATCTCTCTCATTCTCCGCTATTGGCTGTCTGCTCTATGGACAGCTGCTTCACATACACTCACACACACACACACACGCACACACACTCACACCCTTGGAATACTGTACATAAATTATTTCAACGCTCCAAATTAAGCGTACGTCATCGCCTTTTGATGGCCGAGGGTCGTCCTACCAAAATGTCCATTCAGTCGCCCATGGCTCGCATAGAGTTGCATTTCTTTCATTTTATACCCTATAAATGATGTACCCGAACAGCAGGTATGACAAGCTGTAGCATATTTACGAAATCTCGTCTATATTTCAATGAATGGAATTAAGTATTCTCTTTAAATTATGCTTAAACATATTGCAGATAAATCTGTATGATTAATCTGTGTTGTAATTCATCGTTGGTTTATTTAATAAGTATCTCTTAACGAACTTAAATATATTTGCACCTAAAGTAAATAGAAACTCTGTTTGATATAAAAATGAAAAATAAAAAAATAAAGTGATGTGAAGAAATGAATTTAAATGAATAAATATATATATATATGGTATATATCGATGAGTAAATAATTCATTCAATAGACCCATAAAAAAATATAAAATATTTACAAAAATAGTTCAATGAATAAATATGTAAATAATTAAATCGATAAATAAGTAAATACGTAGATCTATAAATACACAGATCAATAAAAACTAAACGAATAAATTTAAATAAATTATATGAGTAACATTACTTATTCATACTTTATATTAATCAGCATTTAAGAACAACAAGTTAAATAATTGAATTCATTTATTAGCTACTTTTCTTTATTTATTTTTTATCTAACTGATCATTGCCAGTTTTCCAAACTTGAATCAAACTCAGTCTAATTGGAGTCTAAGTCATTTATTGGCAATCACTCAGTCAATCAATCATTTTTTTTTTTTTTGCATGCGTTTCAACAGGGTGTCTGTCAGTCAAACGCTCACAGCTTTGATTTTTTCCTGTTCGCACTTGATTTTTTTATTCCTTTGCTGTGCACGGACATTCAACAATTCATTTTCTTTTCAATGTTTTGTCTGTTGTTGTTGTTGCTGTTGTTGCTGTTGTTGCTCGACGTGTTGTCGGCCGTTTCCATTGATTTTACATGTTGTGAATAAATAATGAATGACCATTCCATGATGTGGTAAATTGAATATGGCGTGAAATTAGCTTAAGTAAATGGAATTATGTGGATTTCACAGTCGACTGCCTACGAGTACGAATACGAATACGAATACGAGTACGAATTCGAGTACTTTAAGTTCAACACTCTTTAATTTATTCGCTCTCCTTTGAGATGAATCCCAAGTTCAAGTTGAGCTCGTGTTTTGCAGTTCATAAATAAAAGAGAAAGAGAAATGTCAAAATAATCCAGTTTGACTATAAAACTTGACTCCCAAGTTTACATCTATTTGAAGGCAGCACATGAATAGTGTATACACTGAGAGAAAAAATAAAAATATTATAAATTTAAAGCCTACTTTTTTTTGATATTTGTTAAGAATTTTAAATTTGTTACCTACAATTCTGGAATTGAAAGAAAATATGTACTTTATGTATCTGTGTGTTCATATTTTTAAATATTCATTTTTTATTAGGTAATTATAATTATAATTGACTTATCCCAAGGGGACATTCCAGAAAATGAGGTTTACCGTTGTCGCCTTTGTCTGAATTGAAAATAAAAGAACTTGATTATTTGAAATCATCTATTCTTATAATAAGAACTTGGTCCTATTTGAAATGTGCTTAAAACCGAGATGTATGTTTCTAACTTTAAGAATTTAAAGCTTTTGTTATACTTGAATTCATAGTTTCTGAGATTTCTTATATCTTTTTCTAATATCAGTGTATACAGTTACATATTTATATCCGTTTCGACTCCAACTTCATCTACAATTTCACATCGTTTTAACCTTCAACATTTTCATTTCATTTTCATTTTCATTTTGAATATTTTTGGCGACAGGAATTCAATTCGCTTCCCTGTCTGCCACTCTCTACTCTCTACCTTCTCTCTTTTTCTCTCTCTCTCTCTCTCTCTCTCTCTCTCTGTCTCTGCTCTCTCTCTGTCTCTCTTCACTCTTCATCAGGCCACTCACAGTCTCCTGCTCCACCTGATCCGCATTTGATTTGTCAAATGCCCAGACAAACAGCCTCGGCAGCTTCCTCCTCCTCTTCCTTCTCTCTCCTTCGATTTCTCCCACTTCTCTCCCACTTCTCTCTCCTTCTACTCGCACTACTTCCGCTGCCTTTCGCTCCAGCTCTCACTTCCGTTCCCCCTTTGACAGTGGCATGCAAAAAATAAAGCCAAACGAGGTCTCAGCGTTGGCCTCACGAGCAATGACACTTGCCACAGACACACACAACGTGACAGACAGACAGACAGACAGACAGACAGACAGACAAACGGACAAACTTCCGGACAGAGCATCACTTATGTGTGTGTGTGTATTTGATACCTTTATATTGCTTTCGCATACTCTAACTTCCAATAACATGGACTTCGCTCGAATTCAACTTTAAATAATCTGTTATTGCAGATTAGACTATTCTTTATTTTCGTCTATTTTCTATTGTCTTCTAGTTTCCTTTCTTCTCACTGCTCTAGTAGTTAAAAATGTATTTTTTCTTTTCTTCTCGTTTACTTTCCTCAAAGTAAAACTTAGTTTTCTTCTCTTCCTCGTTATCTATATCATATATATCCCATCTATTTTCGCTCTCTTTCTTTTCTCTTCACTTTAGTTTTTTCGTTGCATTTTTTCTCACTCTTTTCTTATTTGTGTCTTTTCTTTTCTGCAGTTGCTCTTCTTTTTTTCTTATTAAAATATTTCCAGTATTGTCGCACTCTTTCAATTTCTGTAATATCGCTCTCTTCTCTTCGTTTCTTCATTATTCAATTATGTACTTTCATTCTTGGTCTCATTCTTGTTTTTCATTTCTCATTTCTATCTCTTCTCCTTTCTTTTACTTTTCTCCTGCTTATTTCTTCTACTAATTTCTTCGTTTTTAAAAGTGATCACTTTTCTAACTTTCTCTCCTATTATTTTTAAGTTTTCCCACTCTATTCTCAGTTTTTCTTCTCTCATTGCATTCTCCTTTCTTATACGCATCTTTTGCGTTTCTCCTCTCCTCTTTTTTCACCTTCTCTCGCTCGCTCTGCGAATTCTCTTTTTGTTTTTTAATTTATAATTTTGTTTCCTCCTTTAGATTCTTTTCATTATTGTTCCTTCTTTTATTGCATGCTCCTTTTATCTGTTTTCTTTCACTCTCTTCAGTTTTAGGGTATCTGCAGTTCGTCAAACAACAAACTCGATTTTAAGAGACATTGCCGTTTAAAGACTGCTTTCAGGGTTTCCAGGGGTTCAGGGTTGAGGTTATGGTTCGTTGCTCGAGTTCAGTTTATGCTGGAGTTGATGGGGTTGAGGGGAGGGAGACAGGGAGGGGGGTGGGGATTGGCTGGTACAGGGTCTCGGGATTTTCGGGATCTGAAATGACATTCACTGACACTGAGCACTCGTCGCTTGGGAACCTTGCAATAAAAATAAAACGTTTTTCAAATAAGCGCAACGGGACTTTCAACTTCACTGTGTGTGTGTGTGTGTGTGAGTGTGTCACTTGTGTGTGTATGTTTGTTGTGTGTGCCATTGAGGTGAATCCTGTGAGTTGACGATAAACGCTTGATGGCATTGCGTTTGGAGTTCAGCCCATTTGACAGTTGACTTCTTGAGGGGATTAGTCTTGCCACACACACACACACACACACACACACACACACAGGCACACTCTCTGCATTTCTTGCCACTAATTATAGACGTTTTTGAAGATGCAGCCTTGTCTTAATCCCGCTTTAACTTAAGCTGATCAAATGCAATTCAAAAGAACTGTTGTTGCAAGTGTTTTGCAAGTGTTGCATGTGCTGCAAGTGGCTGTGTGTATGTGTGTGTGTGTCTATTTCAATATATAAACGCACTTAGTGCCATTTGATTAATCGCACAACTTTTCATCACTCGTCCCGCTTCAAATGCTAATTATGGAAACAATTTTCGCAATATTTCGAGTTCCCATTTTATGCACAAGTCGTTGCTATGCATGCGCTTTTCCTTTTTTCCTTTTTTCACAAGTTTCTTTTGCTAATTTGTCAAACACTTTGCATAATTTGGCGCGGCAAGCCAACAAAATGATGCAACCCCCTCTTTGCCACCCCTTCCCCTCCGCCACCCCTCCACTCACCCCTTTGCCAGCACTCCTAAGTGCGTGTCGATGCTAATGAGAATGACGAAGTCGCAGCGTCGCGACGCCAACGGAAACGTCGACGTCGACGTCGACAGCAGCAGCAAGATTCGTGCTGAGGTTGTTTTCCAGTCAAATCCCCAAGGACTGTGGCATGTTTGCTATTTATTAATTATACCCTGCACGTGCTGTGCAAATGGGGTATATCACATTCAGCATTCCAAAATTAGGAGACAACAAAAGAGGAAATCATTTAATGCGGAATTAGAAATTAGGAAACGAAAATTTACAGTGTTCCCTTCCGAATTTGAGTTGAGAATTATTATTCAAAATTACCCAAATTCGAATACAAAAAATTGAGACAACAAAACAATGAACAAATGGGAAAATAACATAAATGTTGCCAATTTGCTTTTCTTTTTCTTTGAATGAGAATTATTATTTTATTGCTTTGGTATCTGGGTTTTCGAGTTCCCTAATAAAATATTATTCATTAATGTTATCACATTCTCCAAAAACATATCGTTAGTATTTAATAAGATTTATCGAAAAATATATATCGATACTATATTGCACTATCTTAAATATATCTAGCAATAAATTCAAAAAAGTGGTGTTTTTTAACGTCGATGCTCACCGATGAAAATATCACACATTCTATGCTTTTCGGGCTTTTGTAATAAATAATGGTAATGGTAAATTCACCGACGGTGAAAAGTATCTATGAAAAAGCGCTCGCCTGCGAGAAACTAAAATTTGAGGACAAATCTTTAAATTGTATTTCCACACATTACTTTTCTAAGCTTAACACAAAGAGTTGACAATTGTTCCAACTTTAAAAATGGACATTCTATTTTAATATCGACTCAACTCCAGATATATTATCATTATCCTCTTTTCCCTCTTTCCCTCCTCTTCCCATTGCGTTATTAGCTGCAAAATCTTCGTGTTTCGAATGCAAAGTGAAGTTTTTGTCGGGCCATTTAATGTTTGGCACAAATAAAGGTCAACAGTCAGCTGGCACAATCTCATGCCGCATGCCGCATGCCACACACACACACACACTGCCTGCCACATGCCACATGCCCCTTGCCACAAGCAATTCCAATTGCAATCTTTTCCCTCCCCGCTCTGCGAAAAAACCCGAATCCCTTTTGCAGAAGGCGTTGATTTTTCTCTTGAGTTTCGCAAAAGAGTTATGCCTCAAATATGCACACAATTTGGCTGCTTGTGCGTGAATGTGTGTGTGTGTGAGAGGGGATGGGTTGCGGGGGGAGGGAGAGGGAGAGGGGAAGCGTGGCCGACTGTACGTGTTAATGTGTGCATTGCGAGAACATTTTCCACTCATAAATTTACGTGCTCGTGAACATTTATTTTGTTATTAAATTAAACAAGTGCCAACTTACCACACACACACACACGCACACACACACAGACATACACACACAAACATTAATTTGCAGTTGCTCCTTTTGACTTGCAAAGTTTTTGTGTTAAATTTTTCAAAGTCGCTTCGCACTTGAATACAAAGTTGCCAACCTGCCAACCAAGTGCAAAACGAAGGGAAAGGGGTAATTGCCATTCCTTTATGGAGGGGGTAGGGGTAGCAGAGTGTGCGTGTGTGTGTGTGCGAGTCCCTTTGGCGTTATTAAGCAATTTACAAGATACTTAAACAAGAATTATGTGCAACATTTTCCAACAAAATGATTCGCGCTGAATTTTAAAATAAACAAACTCACTTCTCACAACTTTTATCAGCACCGCCTCCGCACTTCTGCCTCTCCCCCCCCCACTCTTCCTCTGCCTTGTGTCCTCCACATTTGCATGGCTGGCAAATTGAAAATAATTGCCGTTTATATTCACACTTTTCCCTTTGACAGCCGGCACACACGACGTATGCGTAACGTCATATTAGCGGCATTTGTTTTTTAACATTCCTGCACTCGCATTTCCTGGTTCCTTCCCCAATAAGTGTGCACAACGAATGCAATGGAAATCCTCTATCTAATTACATAGAGTTCAAGTATACAATTAATTCAAAAGTGTATAAATAAAGCAACTAATAATGAATGTCTGCTAATAGTGAATTGAATAAAGCATAATTTGAATATTGATTATTAATATTATATTTATCATTAACAACCTAGCGCTACAAGTTTAACTTTAATTTAAAGTCCTAGTCACAACAATTGCAACCATAAATATTACTTAAAATTAAGGTTACACATCTATTTAATGAATTTTCTTTTAATTTTTAGTGTGTTCCTAAATTGGTTCCCCTTTACAGTTAACTTCTCGAAGTTAGTTTATTGATGCAATTAATATTGCTAAAGGTAAGTTGAAAAATCAAATAATAATGTGAGTGGATTAAATTTCGACAAAGTTGTAAAAGTGAAACGAGTTATGAACATTACATGGAGGCCAAACAAATTTAATTAAACTCATATTTTTAATATCGACACACAATAAAAAAAACAATCTAGAAATCGATTATATTATTGTTAAATTAAGACGATAAGCGGTCAAAATGGCAACAACTTAACATTAAAAAAAATAAAACTAATGTAATTACTGAATATAACTAAAATAATTCAAACAATGCTCCGAAAATGAGAATATTGCTGAAAGGGAAATTAAATATCGTGATTGAATCAATTATTTATTTATTATTTCGTTTAAGAAACTCCGAAACCGAAAATTCTGCATTGGATTGATTTTATTTCGGCAGACTGTATTTTTTCCATTTATGTAGTATTTGTTTTAATAATTTTAATTTCGAGTTCGTTATTGAACGTTGAAAAGCTTCTGAAATTTTTAATTATTGTTTAATCTATGGATATCTCAATTCTCCTCTTGTTTTTAAGTATTTTATATGTCTGACTTTTTTATATATGATCACAATTATCACCCGATAAGATACACATATATGATAAATAAAAATATGCAACAATAAACTTCGAATACTATGATACTCGGGGAAGGCAGCAAGTATATTTGATGTATATTTGAGTAGATTGCGCATACGTCACGTTGTCTGTCAGCTTAAAGTTAGATTCACCCCCCACTCCTCCCCTCCCCCTTGCATCCCCTTTCACGACACGCGACTTGTCTTTCAAAAAGTGCAGTAAAATGTGCAAATTCAATATTCTGACAATTTGGTTGTGCGGGTGGAGGAGGCGTGGCTAGACAGATAGAGCAGGACACCTGAAGAGAGGGAGGGAGAGAGATAGAAAAAGAGAGCGAGTTGAATGCTGTCGAAAAGTCAAACACAGCTGGCAGGCAAAGGCAGGTCATAACTCACATGAAATCTGTAAGGACACACGCATCCTGAGGCTCATCCTGCAGAGCATTAACCCGAAATGAACTGCTTGCTGTTCCCAACCACCCCCCTTCCCCGCACTTCACCACTTGCATCCCCTGCCACGCCCACTGCGCCCAAAGTCAGCGCAAATCACGCGAAACATCTTTTGTCGACTTTGCCAGCTGGATAAACATTATGCTTTAACCAAAATGGAGATGGAGATTCGGCTGTAGAAAGGAGAGAGAGGAGAGAGAGAGGAGAGCGAGAGAAGACCAGCTGGAGTACACTGAGAAAATAATTAAATATTTAAGTTAAATACAAGAATATTTGATATTTTACTTCAGATTTATATAGACATTGAATCAAATTGATATGTTATAAATATAGTAAGATATTTGTAGTAAAGTTAAATATTTCATATTACTACATTAAAAGAATATATATTAAAAAAATTGTTTCTTTAACTTTCAGCATTAACAACATTTTAATATTATTATGCTTAAATAGATTTTAAAAATTATTTTAATTTAGTATGTAAAATATTTATATTGAATATATTCAAATTCATTTTGAATCCACTTACTCCCTATTTAACACAAATTTTGTACCACTTTTTCTCAGTGTAGTAGTGAAGGAGGCGGAGGAGGGAGGGCGTGGCTGTGCTTGACATGTTTGCTTATGCATAAAACGAACTGTGAACCACTTGAGGAAGCTGCCAAGACGCGGACACCAAGTTATCATCTCTCGCCCAGGCAATCCTCCCTCTCCCTCTGTCCCTCTTCCCCTCTCTCTCTCTATCTCACTCTCTCTCTCTCTCGCTCCAAGCAGCGTAGTCAGTTTATTACATGTCGCTTCATTGTTTGCCTTTCAATTTTTATTTTAGTTTTATTCATCTCTCTCTTTTCCCACTGCTTTTTATTTAACCCCCCCAGCAAACCTTTTTCATAGCAGAAGATACTTAAAATAAACAGGAACTTTTGAAAAAAGCAGCAGTTAAAAAGGCAACAAACTGATCTTAACTATTTTAGACTTCTTTCGTATAACTATTCGTAACAGAAAGACAAATGACAGATACACAAATAAAAACGAATCATAAAAATGCATTTTACATGTATTTTATTTTATAAACAAAAAAAAAAGTTATTTAAAATAAGATAAAATAAAAGCTTCTTTATGCGGTTCTTCTTTATATTTTTAGTCGAAGCTGCAAGTCTTATATGCGTTTTTAATACAAGCGTAAAGTTTACATATTAATTAATTAATAAATGCATCTTTAGATTAAAAACTTAAAATAACAAATATTTACTAACTTACATATATAACGTTTAGTTCAATCAAAAATTCATTTTATCTGCGTATTACACAAAACTTTCACAATTATTCAAATTTTTTAGAAGACTTTCAAATTGATTTTATTTGTTTTAAATGCTACATAAATCTACTCATATTTTACATAGTATAATACTATGTTTATTTGCTTGGACTTTCTGATAGAGTTTTGAATATAAATATATTAAATGATATATTGAAGTAGAAGCCAACACCAAATAGTAAAATCATCATTATTTGCACGATTAACGCATTATTTGACTGTCAAACTAAATGCAAACTCAGCAGCGATATCAATAAACAATATTATACAATTCGATTTTAAAGCGTCGCGACTTTGCGACGCCAAAACTTGAAAGCAAACACACAACGAAATTCGCTGCATAAACAGGGAGAAAAGAAAACTGAATATGATACCCAAAAAAAAAAAGAGAGATAAAATGAAATGAAGTCAAATATAATGAAAACAAAAACAGAACGATTGAATTTAAGATCAGGTAATCTCGAAAATTGTCACAGTGACTGCAAAGCGAAAGCTCACACATACAGATGCAATCGAGTCTGATGAGCTTTACACACACACACACACACGACACAGAAAAAAAATCATTTGATTTAGTTGGAAAAGTTGCTTCAATTAAAATAGAAATGCAGTGTCCAGAGTGATTGCGTCACAGATCAAAGTGACTCTTACACACACACATACACACACACACACACACACACACACACACACACACACACACACACACACACACAAACACAAACACACACACACACTCAAAGCTCGTGGAGTGCGGCACTCGAATGCGAAGTCCGAAAGGAAAACGCGGAGTTTGTCTCTCTGTGTTTGTTAAATGGTTAAGGAAAAACTAGTCGAAAAATGCAACAGGCGAGCAAACTCAACTGTGAAAGACCCTGTACTGTTTGCGCTGAAAAGCAACTTTAAAATTGAAACACAATGTCCTTGAGATTTATGAGTTATGTGTTAGTTTGGATATCTATAATACAATTAAAAATATCACTTAAAAAAAAGAATAAATTATAGAACAAGACTATTTATTTATTAATACAATATAAAAAATGTATTGCTGAACTTAAAAATAAATCAAAATTTTATAAAAAAAACATTTTTGAAAAATTAAAACAAATATCCAATTAAAAAATCTTTACAATATCTTTGATTTTCATTGTTAGATCAAAAGTAGAAGCTAAAAATAAGTAGTTGATTCATTTTGAAATAAATTGATAAACCAGGATTAATAGGAAAAAAGCTTTAATTTAATTTTGTTAACTAAACAACTACATACATTTGTTAAGTATTTAAAATATAGATCATTCATTTAATCAGGAATCTTAATGTCAATTTGTGTGCCTCTAACTCTTACAAACTCTGAGATCTACTGTTTTTAGTTCGACTCGATTTTTTAAGAACTATTATTATCTGGAAGAAAACATCCTTTAATTGAACGCAGATTACGGATTAAGCTTGCCGATGATTGTGAAAAATATATACACCCTTTTAAGAAATAAAAAAGATAACTAACTAATAATGTATACAAATGAATAGAAGAACTTGTAGACAGACAGTCTACTTTGCATTTGCTTTTGATCAGGGATTTAAAAATTGTTGTTTGTTTTAAGCAATAAACCCATTTACTTTCCAAGTACAGGGTCTCGAAATGGAGTGCAGTGGACACTCGTTACCTCGTTACCCGGTACTGCTTACTGAGGCGACACTGTTGAAGTGTATTTGTCTGTAGTTCTTCTTTTCTATTCTATTTCTATTCTGCATGCAATGCAACAATTTCATTTTCAATTTCAATTACTAAGCCAACTTCTGGTCGTCATTGATGTCTGACTCCTGTAGTATTTACCCATCGATGCAGAAGAGATGAGAAAGGGTATCAAGAGGGTCGCACCGTAGTAACAAGTGATGCGTTGTTTTTTCTTTATACAGAGCACAGCGATTTGAACCTCCTAATTCATGCATATTTGTTTAACAAGATGAACTTGACTAACTCTCAACATATCATTGACATTTTCCAACACACTTATGCTCAGTCACTCTACATTCAATTTAATTGGGAGCATTAGTTGATATACTTCTTTTACATGATCCACTTAAACCAATGCGATATTTTCGAGTTTGCCATTTCACAATATTATTGCTAAAGCCTTAACAATTAATTAAAAACTTCGAGAGAAACTTTCTGCAAGTGTAAAATTGTTGCTTTCCTCTAATGATTTTATTTTTTTTTAACTTCCTGAAACGAGTTATTAGACTTTTTAATTCGAGATACTTATACCCTGTTCCGATTAAAGTTTTATTTTCTATAGCTTAACTTTAAAGTTTAAAATACACTAAAAAGTATTGCCAGTATTAAGGCATAAAATCAATCTAATATGATATCAAAAGTACGATAATGTGGATTCTTTTTAGGCCAAGTACAAAATACTTGATTCGAGCGATATTTTATATTTTCTTCTCCATCATTTGGGAAATAATATAGACTATAGAATAAAGTTAAGTAAAATATTTGATGGTTCTTTGACTTTTTTATTTTGGGTGGTTGTTCTTTTAATCCCATATTGTCAATTTTAAATAGATAAAAAAAACATGTTTAAATGCAAAACATAGAGAATTAATTTTCTGCTAAGAACATCTATTGAATATCTATTAATATCAACCAAATAAAACTATATTTCGACTTAAGAATAATTAAAATTATTTCTTAGTCCACTTTTATTTTTTTTTAATAGTTTATCAACGAATTTCTAAAAAAAGTTTCTTCATATTTAATACAATAATAATGTATTCAAATTCAGATTTTTTTACCTTAATTTTTTTGTTTTGCGCAAAACACACTCGAAAATAAAGCAAGAGAGAAAGCAAACATATTGCCACATAATGATTGCCATATGAATGGCTCAATCGTGACTATACAAATTTTTTGTAAAATAATATCAAAGTTTTTCCGTTTTCCATTTGTTTTTTCGGTTTCTCTCTGACGTTTTTTCCATAAGAATTTTTTAATTTAACGCTCAATAAGCTGCTGGCGCGTTTCGTTTCCGGTTGCCGGCGCGTAATATTTTCTGTTTCTTTCTACTTCTTTCGACTAAAACGCAGCGAAGATGCAGAAGAAGAAACGGCAGATAAGGAGTAGTGAGAAGATGAAGAAGAAGCGGAAGCGGAAGCAGAGACGCCTGCCACGCCCTAAAACTGATGCTTAGTACAACTACAACAGTTGGTTCGAAATTCGAATATGTACCGGGACTGGGAGACATCCGAAATGCGAGGCGTACAGACAATGGCATTCCCTTAACCCCCTCACCCCCACCCCCCCCCACACACCCTCATCGCACACTCCCCTTGGTAGTGTGTGTGTGTGTGTGTGTGTCGGCATTCGACCAAGATTGATGGGAATTTAAATTGAGCATTTCGTTATAAATATGTATGCGCGCGTTTTACTGTATTTTGCGGCTGCCTAACCTCCTACCCTGTAACCTACCCCCTACCCCCCGTTGCAGAGTCTGCGTAAATCCGCTGGCAGCAGTAAAAACCCCAAAAACTACACGGCCGACAACATGTGAGCACGCGTCGCACTTAACTCGACAGTCGCATAGAAAGTCAGACGGAAAGTCTGCCAGAAAGTCAGAAAAGCCAACGAAGTTGGCCAACTTCTGTCGTCATTCAGTCAGTCTAATCCCTTTCCTTAACTCCCGATTCTGTAGACACTAAGTCAGTCAGTTAGTCCGTCATTTCGTTGACAACGCAGTGCATACCCTTTACATTTGTTGTTTATCCAAAGGGGTCGTCTTAAGCTGCTCAGCAACATCGATGTGATTAATTTCAAGACTTCCAAACTGTACAAAAAATATTATTTAATTGTATCAATTTCTATCCAACTTTACAAGATTTTTTATGCATGCAGTTATCTTATCACATTTTTGAGTTCCTAACATTTTAATTTAAAATCAAGTTTGTTAAATAAAAATGTAAAAAATACATTTGGTTTAAATTAAGCTTCCACGAAAAAAAAACCTTCTTTAATTTACAGAGCATCTCGTAGTTTTAGGTAGCCTACAGGTTAATTGTACAAACTACAGGGTATTTCAGAGCTTCCATAAACTTAAACTTTTATATATATTGAATTTCCTAAACGATTTCCAAAGTTCATTTGTCTTTGACAGGGTATTTTAAGGTGGCACACCAATTAATTACAAAAAATTACAATTAAAGAAAAAAAAAAAAATATTAAGTGTTTTCTGAGTTTCAAAAAAAAACTAAAAGTTTTAAAACTCAATGCAGGGTGTCTTATAGTCGCATGAGTACACTTTTCTTCTATTGAACTAAGCAAATTCCGATGTTTGTAGATTGGTTTTTGTTGAGTTTATAGCTTGTCACAGGGTATCTCATGGCCGACTATCTTCCAGTTTAGCACCGACTTGGTTGTTTACTGTTTTGTGGCCGTTGACAGACACCTCCGAGCATGACGCACATAATTCCTTAGCCACAGACGCACTTTGGTCCAAACCCCGACCGAAAGTCCTTGCCCCATGCCACATGTAGCATGCCGCATGCCGCATGCCCCTCGCTCTGACATAGCTCTGGTTATGGATCTGTTCTACTCTGGTTCCTCCTCCCCATCCAAGTCTGGAAATAATGGACGCTGTGGCATTGACGCTGACATTTGTACTATTGCTGACACTGCTGTTGCATGTTGCCCCATGTTGAACAGTGGGAGAAAGTGCGAGAAAGCCAAGACGTGAAGAAGACATGACAGTTTTATATATTGCATAGACACACACACACACACACAAACACACACAACAAAACGAGTGAAATAAACTCTGAAAAAAAACGAAACATAATTAAAAACAAACAGAAAAAAATCGGCGACTGCAAACTGACACGCAAAATAGAAATTCAAATAGAAATCGAAATAAAAATTGAATAAGCAAAGGGAAGCAGCAAATTGAAAGAGGAATCTAAATATGAAGAGGGAAGTAAATAAACAAATAAAATTCTTCAAATGCCAATGAAATAACACATTGAACCTTGGACAGTTCCCGACTGGGAAAAGATTGGCATACAAGTTATATTCATGTTTCATATACCTACAGTATGTCCACTAACTCTTTTGACAGATTACAATAAATTATAAAAAATAAATACCTCAGTCTTTCCGGCGATGAAACTGTCGCAAAAGTTGTGTTCATGTTTCATATTATTTGAAATAACTGTTCTGACAAAACAAATTCGAAACATATATTTAACTCTAATTTAAAAAGCATAAAAAAAAATTTCAAATTTTTCTTGGTTTGTCAAAATATTTATTTAAACTTATTGCATGCAGTTTAAACTTTTTATAACTCTTTAATTTATAAAGTTATTTCATGAAAAAGAAGACAATAAATTACCCTGTAGTGCCAAATAGAAAGATACTGTAAGATCGGAGGAAATTAAGGAAAATAAATGAATAATGGTGGAATAAACTTCAAATATGAAACAATATACCTTTTAACAATTATAGCGTATCTGTTGTTATAATACAATTTTGTAGGTGCATTGACCACCTGAAGTCAATATTTAATATAAATCAATTTAAAAACGCTTCAGAAATTTTCTGAATACTTGCAAATTCATGAAACTTTCAAAACCTGCACTTGTCAATATCTGTAGTAAAAATTGAATCCCTGCTTCACTCATCTCGAAATACTTAAAAATTGCTAACGATCTGTGCACTTGATCGTAAATAGCTAATTTAAGCACATATATATTACAGTTACGAGCACATTCAGCATTTATATTGGCGCCCAGCCTGATCGACTGTAAATCTAAACAGATTCTCATAATAATAATGATAATAAACAAATGCGATGACTTTGAGAATTGGCTGTGAGAAATGTTTGAGAGAATGGTCAAGAATACACTACTTAACAAAGTTTCTATTTACAAATATCAACGTTTGAAATTATTCTCTTTAATTGTGTTAAAGAGTCTTTAAACATTCGTCTTTTATACATAATATAAGAAAGTAAACAGACTACAGTATAGTCTATAATAATTTACCGATATTCGAAAGTGGAGATATAAATTGAGAATTTTGGCCTTCAATTAATATGTTGGGGTATTATAACTTTATTAGAATATTACAATAAACACAATCTAATTATAAAGAAGATTTATCTTTTATGTCTTTATATTTTTATTTTTTACATACGAATTTTAAAGCATAATAATATTTGTGAGGCTAATAGCATAAATTTTATATTATATTATTTAAGTTTATGACTACTTTTTTCTAGCATAAATAAATAAATGACTAAATAAAAATAATGTTAGGTAAGAAAGTTATATTTTATTTTAATAAAAGCAAATGTATTTTTAATACATTTGGTCAATTGCTCTAAGTTGAATAAATAAATTGATAAAAAACAAATAAATAATAATTATACTTTACGCCGAAACGCTGTATTTGATATTTTGTTGTATAGTGTAATTATGTGGTGTTTGTGAAGAAAAAATGAAGAGAGGGAAGAGTGCAAGTTAAGAATGAAGCTCGGGAGGCATTTTAGATGCAGCGAGAGAGGGAGATAGAGAGAGAAAGAGAGAGAGAGAGAGAGAGATGGAGAGGGAGTTAACCACAGCTGAGAGTTATGGGGCAGACGTGACAGTTGCCGCGGATCCGTGCGACTAACAAGTTGACTGCAAACGTCGATCATGTCCGACAGTGTGGATTACAAATGGCGAACTCGCATGTGGCACAAATGGCAGGAGGAGATGCGTCAAAAGCAGCAACAACAGCAACAGCAACAACAACAGCAACAACAACTGCAATTGGGAAGACGAAGTTTCAGCAACTTTGTGGAGGATCCAATGAATCTGCAGAAACTGTTCCTGCCACGTCGCACGTTAGAGCTGCTGTCACATCGTCCGGACTTTCAGCGTCTGGTGAAGTCGTGCTTTGTTCGTGTCCAGTTCGGGGATGGACATCGTGTTGCCCAGATCCAGGGCTTCGGCAAATGGCGTCCCAGCAATGATCCCACATTGATACTTCGGCTCGACAACAATCCCCGGGTCTTTGGCCTCGATCAGCTGGCCAACAACTATTTTGAAATGTCGGAATTACACGATTTCGAGTACACATGGCAAGCGTACAATTTCGAGTTGCCCTCGAAGCGCTTTGTCGACCAGAAATTCAAGGCAATTACGGATGCCAAGGCCCAGTTAATGGGCCCAGTTACTGCTCGGATTCCGGTCCGTTCCGTTGCCATGGTTCACAAGCTGACAAAGACACGATCCTGCCACATCCAAGACTATCGCAGCATGCCCTATGTCTACGGTAACTCTATGTCCTTCAACAGGAAGCTTGCCTGTTCCACCGCCAGTTCCGTTACAATGGCCACAGGCAGCAGCTCAACATTTGTGAGACCTTCAGCTCCATCCGCGTCTCAGACCCGCAAATATCTCGTGGAGCCCATGGATTGCTATAAGCCATATCTGCCCAAACAATTGCCAACAGCTCCAGGTGCGTCTCGGTTTAACCAACTCTCTCCTCTCCAATCTTTACGCATTTCCCTCTTCCTCCCGCGTCCAGTTTCAACTTCTCCCAAGCTGATGGAGCCGCCTAAGATTCCAATTTCCCTCAAGAAGAAAATATCCCTGGATGAATATCGCGAACGTTTCATCAAGAAACAAAACTAGCAGCTTAAGATAATAATGAGATATAACGAGAGCTTATTGAGATGACAATGAGATGATAATGAAGTTGCCTGTTTATACTTAGTCAAGTATCCAATTGTTGTTCATTTTTGGAATATTACTTTCAAAATGTAAATCAACCAAAGAAACCGATTAAATAGACCATCTGATTTTATTTAACATCGTTTATTAATATTTATTCAACGTATATATCATACTAAAAGGTTAATATAAATATTATTATTAAAATTATTTCGTCATTTCCACATCACCAAAGAGGTAAACTGCATAATGCAAATAGGTTGCAAGTGGAATAAAAATAGAAATTAAAACAATTATATTGAGCATTAATGAAAAATTTTTTAGTTATTATTTAATTAGTCTTTAAAATTGTTTTGCAGACTTATTTAAAAGTTTGTGTGTGTCTTTTGAAAAGTCCTTCAACCTATTAAAGGAAAAACATAAAAGACTTTGATGACGTTAAACTTATGATTTATAAATTTAGAAATCTCATCGTTTCTTTCGGATTATTCAACACGAAAATTTCGCTTAATCTGTAAGCAAAATTTGAATATTTATAGATCCCTTAAGGGGTTCACTTGTTGAGCCTTTAAGTACTTCCTAAAATTGGATCATCAATGATTTTGGCTTTATTTAAAATGCAAATTTTTGTTGCGGGTTTTTGATAGTTGAAAAGCATTTTGCCAAGTTATTTCAATTAAAATGGGGCAACAAAAACCCTATTTCATGGAGGGTGGCATGCCCCAAGCTGCGGCCAGAAAATGAAGGAGAGCGAACGAAAGAGAGAGAAAGACAGAGAAAGAGAGAGAGAGAAGTACACAAATTTTCATAACATTTTTCATAAGTTTTCGTTTCGGTTGCGCTTAAGAATGTTGTAAATATTTTCGCATCTTGGCTCTGTGTGGTCATTTCTGACTCTGCACAACATTCTCACACACACACACGCAGCTCACATATGTGTGTAAGTTATACAAATATATGCATATTGATATGTATGTGTGTTTGCAACATAGTATATATTATTTTCCTGCACACTTTTCCAGCAGGTTAAGCATAATTATTATTAATACAATTTACAAGAATTTCGAAACTAAACAAGTAAATCGAACGCTGAAGTCGACAACGAGATACTCCGTAAATTGCTGCGAAATTAAATTAAACTTTTCCATCTATATCAAATAAATATCTTCATACTTTTTAGGCTACTCTTATATTTAATTGGATTTGCCAACCGATTCTCATAAATATTTTGGGAATGACAAAATGCAAATTTATGAGAAAGTACACCGAAATTTAAGTTTATATCTTAAAGCTTCTTATTTGATTTTAAAAGCAGAAACAAAACTTTTACAAAAAGTTCGAATTGTTGAAAATGTTTGCTGTTCCGGATCATGTATAATCCATAGGAGTTTAGATGCTTCCCTCTGTATTTGCTGTAATTCTGAAGAATATTTATAAAATGTAAAAACCTTTTTTGATTTAATTGTTGGTATTTTTCCAAAGTGTCAAATTAAATTATTTAAATTGCATAACCATTATTTGATTATCTTCAATCACTTTATGACGTCATTATGCTTTTATGTCATTAATGCATTACGGTATTTTCAAACAAAAAAATTTGTCAGTTGTTGCTATTTTTTCTACCATTTTAACATTTTTATGTTATTTATGTATCTTTTGTTATTTACATTTTATTTTCTATATTTTAAATACATTTTGTTTCAAATGCTATTTGAAGTGTGATTTTTATGTTGCTGCTGACTCTGAAATATGTGAACAATGCGAACACCTGTGTTCATAAAAATAAGTACACTATCAACTTGATTTAATTTTATTTCAATATATTGTTTAATTTTCTCAATAGTTATGTTCTTTTTAGTTTGTTCTTGTGTTTATAATTTAAATTATTGATAGCTTTTAAAGATGAATTATTTATTATTATATTACTCTCAGATGATTACAACAAACGTTGTAGAAAATTTAACTCAGTCAATTTTCTTTTTTGGCTTAATATTAAAAACTGTTTTTTGAACATTGTATCAAAACACATTTTATTGATTGAATTTAATTCCTTTGAGTTTTGTTCAATTCCTCCAAGTAATGTTGGATTAATTTGTTAAATTTTTGAATAAACTTAGCATAAAATAAATCTTCAGTATTTGTAATTATTCAGTTATGCACTAAAATGTTATAATATCATAGTTAACTTTTCTAATTTGGCTATTTTGATTCCCAGAGCTGCAAGGCAGAGCTTATAATATGCGGGTATGTATTTAAATTTTATTCATTACATGATTATTATTCTCAGTGTTATTATTATTAATACAGCTGTTACTTTTTGTTTTCTTCTTGCTGTATTAAATTTTTAAAGTTAAAGTCTAGTTTTATATTTTTATTTAAACTTAAATTGAATGAAAATAAAAGACTTTTTATTGTGGCGTGTTTCTTATTATGCAAATTAATTTTTGGTAGCAGCAACACAAAAATATGCTGACCAACACACACACGCACACACACACACACACAAAGCAGCGATAACAGTGTTTAGGTCGGACAACAACAACAACATTGAATTCACCACAAAAATGACGACAAAATGATGACCAAAAACGCAGTCAGCAACTTTGTGACTATTGCAACAAAAAAATGTTTACCCTCCCCTCTCCCCATGGCAGCCATCCTCCCGCTGTCCGCCATTTTGTCTGTAGCACAATTGGCAGAGGCGCAGCCCCTAATAAGCAAAGGGGGCAGCTAACGGCAAATTGCGCTGGCTTGTTGCATGCCACAAACATGTCAAATGCTTGCCGCAACGGCAAC
This sequence comes from Drosophila sp. st01m, assembly GCA_018901795.1. Classification (NCBI taxonomy): domain Eukaryota; kingdom Metazoa; phylum Arthropoda; class Insecta; order Diptera; family Drosophilidae; genus Drosophila; species Drosophila sp. st01m. The sequence goes on along the minus strand of JAEIFG010000706.1, from coordinate 5,146,236 downwards.
GGCAGCAGTTGCAAACATGTTGCAGCTACAGTGAATAAAAGGTGAAGTTGCCACCGATTGTTGCCACCTCTTTAAGAACAATTGATCTCTATCGTCATCGATACTGCTGTTTGATATCGATATCGATATCATCATTTAAATCTATTGCTCTTCGACTCTGTTTCTTCTTAGTTCTGATTTAACTGATCTAACTTTATCAAAGCTGAAATCTGTTCGTTATTTGTTTTCCATTTTAATTCTACATCAACATTGGAAAATACAATTTTGTTGAATCTTTTCTGAAAATATAATCCGCTTTTATTACAGAATTTAAATATTATCATTATTTGGCCTATAATTTGATTTTGACTTGGCATTAATATTATTATTTATAAACATTTTTACTACTGAGCCGATTTCCATGCGAAATTAATTATTTTTTGTCATTATTCTGCATCAAAAGTGGAAAATAATATTTTTTTCGGTACTTCTTATTAAAAAAAACAAAGTGTTGTGGGAAAACTTGATATGTATGATTGAATCAATTTTCATATGATTAATCCACTCAAGAGGGTTGCATACAATAAATATGCTTCGCATCCCTGGCATATTTAAAGCTGCAACGACATTGTCCGAGCACATGAATAAACTTTGCATACTTTGCACGCATTCATTCAGCACAAGTACAAATACAAAGGCAAAGTGTGTGTGTGTGTGTGTGTGTGTGTGTCTGTGCGTGTGTGTGCGTGCGTGTGTTTTTGGTTGCTATCAAAATTGACAAAAATACAAATTTATTTACGAGTCGCCAGGATCGTGGACGTGTTGCAGACAAGAACGGAACGGGGAACAGGGAGCAGGAAACGAAAATAAGGGAACACGGTACAGGAGAAGGTGACGTTTGACGGACGCCACGTGAATGAATTGCAATGCCACATGGAACATGCAACAACTCTGCCAAAAATCAACATGCAACAGTGGAATACACATTAGGGTGCATCGATTTAAAATAAAAATAGAAATAGAAAAATGTTATACAATAATATGTTAAGTTAAAAGTATATAAAATCGTTTTAAGAACAGTTTCTGAAATAATGTATGTTCTGTTTCCAAAAAGAGTTTTGACAGCAATCTGGTCAGTTTTGGACTAAAAACTTCATAAATATCCAAATCTAACTTAAAAATAATATACATTTCTCAACACGAACAGGGAATTGATTTTGGAACTCTGGTTTCTGGTTGAAATATTCTTAGTGTTAAACGTTGGTTACAATTTCGGGTCATCATTTTATTAAATGTTATAGAACCCAAACAAATCGATGCACCCTAATGCAAACACACACAACCTCTCACACACACTAGTATGTATGATGTATGTACACACACACACACACACAAAACAAATGGACAGTCGAAGCTGTCAAATGTCGCAAGTGCATTTCAAAAACGCGGCTACCAAATTCACAAAACATTTGTGAAACATTTGCGTGTGGGCGTTGTGGGCGTGGCTGGTATTATCTTAACGATTTAAGCGACGAGAACGGGGAGGAGGGAGAGGCGAGGAGGGAGGAAGGAAGTGATGATAGTGTGGGTTTTAGTTAGAGTTTACTGTAACTGCATAGGTTTGCAAATGTGGCAAATTTGTCAGCATGTTGTGCATGTGGTTCAAATGTGGTTCAAATATGGTTCAAAAGTCTTTTATGACGGTACACCGACAGAAAAAGGTTATTAAATCATTATTTTAATCTCAGTACTTTGAATTTTATTCTTTACCATTGGTCTGCGAACATTTCAAATAGGAACAAGTTCTTACTAAAAGAATAATGTTATTAAGTAGTCAAGTCAACAAATTTTTAGAATATTCCTTTAAAATGTTTTTTCTTGACAAGTGTGGGATTCGGTATACAGTATATTCAGAGAAATGTGATTTATAATACAGGTAATTTAAAAAAAACAATGTAAATTTAATGCGAAGTCTGATGTAAAATACATCCGGACTTTCTTAAAACAAGTACAAAATTCTTGACTTAAACACGAACATTTATTTGTTAGCAATAAAAAGTTTACATTTTTATTTTTTATAAACTGGACTTTTATTTATTCAATTATAATTAATAAGTAGTTTCAGAAAATTGTCCTGACGATATTCTTAAACTCTAAATGATAAAATGCAGAATTTTATACTTGAATTTATAACTGATTTTATTTTCTGTGTATTAGTTTTTTAATTCAAAAGCGTATAAATAATTAAACCGGAATGTTGAAAAAAAAACAGGATAATGTAATTCTTAGATGTCTCGATCTTTGGCAAAGAAAAGTACAATTTGCCCTAAAGTCTTAGACAAAGCTTTCTCAAACATACGGCATAACATTAGCATAATCCCTTAATGTATCTACTTAAATTTTTGGCATATTTGCATTTCTTTGTTTGGAAGTGAAATAATTCCAAGTCAGTTTAAAGCGGATTTAGCTATCGAAAGTGTTGCATAGAAAATAAAGGGAAATTCAACTCAACTTAAGACCTACGAGCCAAATGCGAAATTCAAAAACTGACTGGAATATTTGCCAAAACATTTTAAAGCTCCCAACAAAAATTGGTCACACTTGAATAAACAGAGTGACATTCAGTTTAATTTATGCTTAAAAAATTAATCAGTTTTAGCTATGACACTTGTTTAAATTTGTTAAATATTTCCTGCTGATTCCAAGAGAAAAAATCAGCTTGGATGAATACAGATGAAAATTACCTGCAAAGCGATTACTTAATTTTATTAATAAAATCCGCTAAAGTTCCCTTCACAAAATCTATGGAAATAGATACATTTCAAATAATTTTATTTTCTGCATTGAAGTTCAATCTTACTACGCATAACGAAAGCCATTTGAATATATTCATTTTAATTAATTAATTTGAAATGTACATATTGAATATAATATCGCTCGACTCAAACTTACATGTCACATATTATGGGGCTTGAATTTGCTTTCACTACTAAACTTATACCTCGTGTAGTGTTTTTTTTTTCAATGGTTTTTGTTTTTGATATTGTAATTTATACGTATATATTTTACATTTTAAAAACACAATTAAATAATAAACAATTGCTGTAGTTTTTTTTTATAACAAATTAATGCCCGAATTGCCTTAAAATTTAACTAAACTGGTTATTTGTAGAATGAAAAAGCTAACAGCTATACTCACAAGATGTTCAATTTTTATATATCACCACATATTGGAGACTAATAAGAATTGTTAACGCCACTAACTATTAAATATTGGCTAGGAAAAGGAAATTGATCACATAAAAGCTCACAATATCACCTTTCCAACGATATAAAGAACATATCTGTAGATTGTATAGCTTAGAAACTGCGAAGGTGTTCATTTTAGCGTCTTCTCGCTCAACTTCTCTAGATCACCGATTAATTATATCTGCAATGCAAAAGCTAAAGCTTTTTATATTCACTTAATAGATAACATCTTGCCGAAATGAATTTTGACAGATTTAAGTGATATATAAAAAAATGCCAAATTTTGATATACAAATACACGACATATACACGAGTTATTTTAAGTATTTATGAAAATTGTACAAAGTAAAATAAACTAAAGTTTTTTTTAAAGTGTATATACGTGTACAATTTTATATATTCTATTAGGTAATTTAATTCTATTATAATCTTAAATGCTTTCAAATATTTGCTTCTTTCCGTTTTCGTTTTAAATACAAGTCAATAAATAAAGTTAATTCAGTGCACTCTTCAACTGTGTACAGGGTATTTACTAGTCGCACTGCCTGATGGCTTTGCAAGCTGTTCTGTCGACTCTCTAAATTATTCATGGCACTCGATAACACTTGAATGGTCGATGTGAAACACCAGTTGAATGCTGAATGAACATGATCATAATGTTGTTCATCATCCCCCCCGACTGTCCGACAGGGTGGCAACGCCCTCGCACTTTTTCCCCATGCTGTCATGACTCCTTCTATTCCACTTTCTGTATTATTTTCCCAGCTTTTTGCACATTTCGCACTTTTGGCAAACTTTTCGCAAAGGAGATAAAGTCAAATTAGTTGTGTTTGTTTTCTTTCAAACGCAGCGAAAAGCGATTAAGTGAAAAGTTTACTTTACTCTTCTTTTCTAACTCTCTCTCTTCCTCTCTTTTCTCTCGACATCTCTCTCTCTCTCTCTTTTCTGTGGCCACGTTTTCTAGTCGATTGGTTGCCACATAGAAATTGTGTTTGCATTCGGGCTTCAGTTGAATACAGTCGATAGAAAAGGCGGGTGTTAAGGAGAAAAAAGGTCAGTGGTGTGTGGGAAGGGGGGAGAGAAGAGGAGGGGGTGTAAAGCAAATATTCATTGCAAGGTCACCGAGATGGACATGTTTTTGGGTGCTTCCAATTCACGAAATATTCATGTTTAAAGTAAACTTAAGATTAAAGTGCTTCGTTTTCATTTCATTTCATTGAATTTATTGTTGTTTTTAAGCTCGCATTTAAGTTGAGTTATTAGGTAGCTCAGACACACACACACACATATACACACACACACCCACACACAGTCAACATTCAATGTCGACCGCCATCGCTCGCGTCGTTGTGCCGGAAGTGGCGATGATAACACGGCAAAGAGGAAATGAACACTTTTTGGGGGCTACTATAAATACACGCAGTCAGTTACAACAACAACAGCAACAGCAACAAATATAATTATTTTTTATTGAGTCAAAGTTTGGATACTCTTACGAGTAGATTAAACATTGTAGAATAAAATAAACAATCAACTATCACAAATCAAAGAACTGTGATGAACATATAACATGGATTATTGCAACATAAAAATTCAACGAACTGAAATACATCGAATTCGGCATCGGTCCGGATTTTCTAAAGCTAACTACAAAATACTTAACTCAAGCACGAATTTTTCACTTACTTCTAAACTATATGTTGATTTTTGGAACTCCGTGAGATTTCTATTTAGTTATTTTAAATAATTTCGGATTTCTGATTTTTTTTACCATTTAATCAATAATTAATTTTCCTAATTTAAAAATTTTATACGTTGCATATTATATTTTAAAATGATGTAACTTGTGTAAGAAGTTGATCTTTTACTAAAATGATATCAAAAATTATTCACATATATGTTTATGGTTAGCTAATTTTTAGAAAATATATTGTATTGTTTGTATTCTTAACTCTTACATTTCTTGAGATGCGACAAATATATATATATACATATGTTATAAAATAAAGTGAAATCAATTTTAATTTGTTCAAATTGTGTAAAACTGTAGTGACGTCGATAAGTTGGCAATACCGGAAGATACTTTCTCAACGATAACTCCATTAATTATTAATGATTTTTCTTTTAAATATTGCAACGCTGCGAGTCTTTTGTGTAGTTGGGGGATCCCCTGATTTGTAGAGCATTTAAGCAACCTCAGCTTATATATCTGATGTTCCTTCCCTACGACCTCTCCGCCGCATATTGCTATCTGCGTAGGCTTTTTCCTCTTTTATGTCCCTCTCTCACCAACCCTGCTGTCTACTATTGCTATCTCTGTCTCTGTCTCTGGCCACTGCCACCAAACGATGTGTAAATTTTATAGAGGTCGAATTGAAAATGTGCGAAAGTGACTGAGTGGCAACAATGGAGAGGGACAGTGAGACTAAGGGAGGGTTGAAAAGAGACAGAAGAAGAGAAAGCGGGGGAGAGGGAGAACTAACGACAGATGTAGAAGAAAATTAAAAGAATTTTATGCACAAATGGAGGGCGCCATTTAAAATGAATACGAAATATGGTAACACGCGATTTAGTTGAACCAAAAGTTGAGTGAGAGAGAGAGGAAGACAGAGAGGGAGAGAGAGAGAGAGCATCCCCATTCAAAGCACCCTCCCAGCAGTCACCACCTCTTCCCTGTCACCCGCTTAAAAGCGGTTACACCTCAGTAGCCCGCGATGTGTATAATTTATGTGGCATTTAATGAAAATGGAATTGAAATTTAGTGCGAATTTATTAAATGATTTTAAATGAATGTTTGCTCATTTCACTTTCAACCCCCCAGCCTTTGACACCCCTACTACATTCCTTTCCTTCTCCTCTCCTCCACGTCCTTGTGTGCAGATATTGGATTGTCACAAGCGACTGAAATGATATTGTTTTACGATTATCTAAGAGAGAGAGAGAAAGAAAGTTGTAAATCTGAATATTTACTCCATTATTTGCTGCGATTAAAAAACACATAAGAAATGATTATGGGTACAAAATAGTATCAAAATTGGCAATGCTAAATATTTGATTATTTTTCTACTTTATTTTCTTAATTATATTTTATTTTATTTTGATACCAATCAAACAGCATTTGATTTAATCTAAACTCAAACTAAGATTCGCGCGAAAATTCACAATGTATAAATCGAAATTTAATCGGTTATTTAATTGACAAATTAACCGATGAACAAATAAAAAATTATGGAAAAAATGGAGAATAAGGCAAATAAATTATATTTCTAAATTTTGATACAGAGTTAAAATAGAGAGCAAATTATGTAATTATGTAATAATTAATATTCCACGAGGAAATCGGCTAAAAATCGCTTCCGCGAAAATCGATCTGTCGAATTATCGATTACTCTAATTTTTTGTTACATTAGTATTGTTTAATCATTATTTTATTTTAGACTTTTTAAAACATTTTCCTTGAGTAATTTTAATGGAATGAAAAAAGTATATTATAATTGTCTCTTATGGTTCATTTCAAATGTTTTTTTCTTTCAATCAATCAACTTAAGCTCAATTATTAGTCTCAAAATATTTCAAAGCACATCGATTAATGAGTCAATTTATAAACCCCATAAAGAGTATGATATATCCGCATATTTATGAATTCTATATATACAGAAACAAAGGGATAATAAGTGATGTTCAAAGGCAAGTTTTGATAGTCAATGGAAAGGGATTTGAATTGACTTTGATGTTGAATAGTTGAATTCATTTGCTGAAAACTCATTGCGATGATTGGCAATATTCATTAGTCAGATGATTCATCACGATAGCCATAGCTATAGTTGTAGCTAACTAAAATGCCATAATTCACATAACATGTGAAGGATGAGTGCCAATGCTGACAATGGCCCTGACTCTGGCACTGGCTCTTTCACTGGCTCTTTCACTGCTTATCGGCTCATCCAGAGTCGGGAAAAGCGAGAGAAAATTGGGAGTGAAAATGGGAAGTGAAAATGGGGAGTGAATGCTGCGTTATCGTGTGGTGCAATTACGCGCAGCTAATTAAACGTAATTCATCAATTTGCAAAAAAACAACAACAACAACAACAACAACAGCAAACGACATGGCCACATGAAAAAAGCCAGCTGCAGTCAGGGATGAAGTCAGGAGCGGGAATTTCCCACGTGACCAGGTGTGGACAGTTGGGAAAATGCCAAGCGGACTAAAAGCGAAAATTGCGCATTAATTAAATTAAAAGTGAATTTCGAGTGCGCATCATTAGAGTCCGCACAATTACAGCGAATATTGTTGTACAGTGTACACTGTACACACACTCGCTCTCTCACTCCCACTCCCTCTCCCACTCCCTCTTTCTCTATCGCTTCCACTCCCACTCTCGTGTTGACCGCAAAAAGTAAACTTGTTGGTCAATACAACAACTCGCTTTTTGCTGTGGCTCTTGTGTCCAATTAAATTGTATAAATTTACAAAATTAACGAACAACCTCAAAAATTTCAACCTGCAACACAAAAAAGCTGCCTCTCTGTATGTGTGTCTGTGTGTGTGTGTGTGTGTGTGTCTGCTTACATTAATCACAATATTATTACAGTGCATTTCACATGTTATTAATTTTTTAAAAAATTATAATTTGTTAACATCGAAATCCAACAAGTTAAAAAAATGCAGAGAATGTCAGAAAGCAGGTTTAGCTTGATCGACTATGAGATAGCCTGTAGACAGTTGCAAGTTTATATAAAATAAGTATTTTCACCCACAAAAAAATACAACTAACTTTAATCTATATACATGTGCTAATAATTGTTTAGGAATTGAATGGACAAATGACAAATGACTAAAATTGTTGTGATCTTTAAAGAAAACAAAAATTTGGCTACAATTTTTCAACATTTTTTGTTGGTAAAAAAGATTCTAGCATATCTAATATTATACAATCTTTATATATCATAAAAAATTTCGTATTTGATTTATTAAAGAGCATGTGACAGTGTATTAATTAAAGTATCATAACAGATAACGGTAATGAGTAGCACTTATTTATATTCGAGTTTAAATATTGAAAAAAAGTACATTATGTGAATAGTTATCAAAATTTGCTTAAACTTTTATCATAAAAAAAAAAAAATTTGGTTACAATTATCAAACTATTTAAGTTTAAGTCGAAATAATTTTAGAAAATAAATATTACAACGAAACTTTGATTTTACAACTTAATTTTCTTTAAGTATTTCGAAATTGTATTGAATATTGTAAAATAACTATTACAATATTATATGTGACCAATGCTTAAGGTTTAAAGAATTGCTAGATTTAGGTTCGAGTTAAAAAAACTCGAAGTTAGATTTTCAAATGAGGATATTTAATTTACAGATATGTAGGATAAAATATATTTAATATGATTGGTTTATTCTATTTATTTCTAAAGCTTTAACTGACTCATTTCGTTCCAACTGCTTCAATGAGTATAGAGATTCTGTATGTGATATTAAAGTTTGATCTACACTTAAATTCCAACTAAAAGTGGAATTCCGTTGAGGATTCATTATCCATTTACCATTCACGTAATCTAATTATAACTTGACTATTAAAATATGCGAATATTACAAACAACCAAATGCATTATGGACATCAACCGACAAATGTTTGTGGGAGTTTTTCAAAGCTGATTTCCTAACAAAATATTCTATCTGTATTATATATACATGTACATATATTCTGTATGATAACGAATCTCCCAAAGTGTAATGCATGAGTGTAGGTGTATATTAACCTTTCTCCCGCTCTCTTTCGCCCACACACTTGCTGTCTCTATATTTGTGTTGATGTTGCTGTTGTTTTTCTTTTAATTTTAAGTGCCAGGCAAACGTGGCCACAAAATGTGAATGTGAGTTATTAAAATTTTGCACAAATTGTTTTCAGTTTGCAATTCCGTTTGCCGTTTTCACCATTTTGTTGTTGTTGTTGCGACTGCTGGGGAAATACTGCCATTTTCTTGTTGTAATTGTTGTTGTTATTTTGCATTCTGCATTCACCCATTATCTAACTTTTACTTTCCTTCCTTTGTTTCCTTCCTCAGCCTGTGCTTTTTTTCATTTTCTTTTATTTTTACGTTCAGAATATTTGTGTTTTTAAATGTATTTCTTTTTTTCTTTGTCGACCCAATTTCCATCTTCCTTTTGGCATGTGACGACTTAAAATACTCTTAATTTTTCGCATTGTGACATTGTGAAATGCAATGCTAAATGTATAAATGAGATAACTATGATCCATAATTTAATGAGAATACATTTAAATGAAAAGTGCTTTATAATGAACTGCTAAGCAATAACAGTTTAATTTGCAATTACGCTTTGTTGCTACATTCGCAAACGTTTCTCTGGCAATTCACTGTGTGTACATTCTCTGATCGAATTTCTCTATGTATCTCTTTCTTAAACGCATGCAATCACATCAACTTTATTTGCTGTATATTTACGTGCACAATTCGTAAACGTTTCACTGGCAGAATTTATTGAATGATTAAACTATTATTGCAGTTCAATGGAGATTTAATGCTCAAACTGCGACTGAGATTTCACAAGTAATCATATTATGCGGTCACTTTTTTTACACAATCAACAACAATTTCCTCATTTGCTCTCGCTTTCCATGTCATTTAAAACGACTTTGGAATTGGGATTGGGTTTTAGTCTCTGGTGAATGCCCACACACTTACACTCACATTCACATACACACACTTACACACTCACATACACACACTTGCTCAAGTTTGGGGGCATTCATTATTGCAACGGCTTCTGCATCTTTCCTTTTATCCTGCTGCAATGTGGCACTTATTAAAAATATTCTGCTTTCCTTTAAGCCCAGTATCCAAAGGGAAAACAGGAGTATGTGGTTATCCCTCGACTATTTCTAAATGTCATAGACTGTTAAATGGTGATGGGGCAATTCATTTTAATGACAATAATCCAAATCAAGTTTGTTTTTAAACTGCGAATTTATTTAGAGAAAATACAAGATATTTTCACTTACTAATATTGTATATTAAAAAGGTTTCTGTAAAAAGTAATTGCAGTATGTAAAGCATTGAAATTAAATTATTTGATATTAATTAAGTTCCCCAAATTAATTGTGTGCTAAAAGGATTATCACAAAATAAATATGATATGCTTTTAGATTTTTATATTTGAATCTATATATTGATATATGGCAAAATTTACAAAGTAAGATTCAAATACAAAATTTAAATGCATTTTATTCTTAATAACACTCACATACTTTTAATTTAAATTTTTTTTCTTTTTACATAGATTGTTTTTTTTAATTGAACGGGTACAGGTAGTGGATATGTTAAATTTTTTAATTATTAAAGCTTTTTTTTTAAGTTTGCTTGTTAACAAATGATTCTACTTTATTGCTAATTTTTGTGTAATATAAATTGAATTTTTACACGCTTACTGGGCATCTTAAAGTCAAGCAGCTCGACTTTTGACAGCAGTTGTTGTTTGTTGTTGTTGCTGCGGCTGCCGTATCATTGGTGGCACAGCAAGCCATTGTCAGTTGCAACGTTGCCACGCCCCTCGGTCAGGGGAGGGGGAACGGAAGCAGGAGGAGGAGAAGGTGAAGGGAAGCTGAGCAAGAAGCTGCTTTTGTTTATTTATCTTTTCGCTCGGTTTGGAATAACAAATCCTTTTGGTTTAACACATATTATGCGACGACATTGCCTCTTCTCTCGACCGCATCGACGCCATCTTGCTGGGCATCCCTTTCCCTCCCCTCCCCTCCCCTCCCCTCCCCACCACTATCCTCTCCTATCTCTCTTCCCCGTCGTTTCCTTTGTGCAATGTGTGACTGCTGCAGTTGCAGTTGACTCCAGTTTTGTCAAATGTATTGTTTCTGTTACAATCAGACCAACCTCTCTCCATCTCACTCTCTCTATCTCCCTCTCTTTCCCTCTCTCACTCCCTTCTCCCCCCTCCTTTCCCAATGACTGCCATCATTTTCAATGCCCTGTTTGTCGACGTTGCCGGCGGTTTTGCGTTTTTTCTTTCCCTCTCTTCCTCCATGTTCTGCGTCTTCTTCCTCCACTTCTTTCTCCCCCACTGCAATCGCATTTTTTTGTACTTTTTATTTTCTTATGCACTTATTGTCACAAAATGCAACTACAGATACAGTTAGAACTAGAGCTATAGATACTACAACTAAAGATACATATAACAGAGAAACGAAGTTTTTATACCCTGCATTTAATTAAATCGAGCATTTGAAAATCCTTTAAGTATTTCAAAAGTATTATTTGAAATGCAACACATATAGTAAAAAAGAGTGTTAAATATTTGGAAGATTCTCTGGATTTATATACACACTCTGGAATATTATTCATACATAATCTAATCTGAATAACTTGATGCCATTCTCAATTTATCTTTAGTTTTTCCCTAGATTTATAAAGCCAATAAAACCTATTAAATATTTTTTTTATAAATTTTTTACAGAATCCTTATTCATATTATGATTAAATTTTCAAATGAAAAACAAAAAAACTTAATAAATAATATTAAAAAAAGTTGAACATAAAGTTAGACATAGAGAAAAAAGAAACAATAAATGAAAAAAGTCAAGAACAAAAAATGTTCAAGTTACTCACAAAGATCGAGGGATTTTTTTTTTTTTTTTTTTTGCCCATTTTTCATTTCAATTTAATTTTTTCAATTTTGTTTCTCATAGTTATTTATTCAATTTTGGCTTTCTCAACTTTGGTCAATTTTTAATTCTTATTTTATGTTAAATAGTGTTCTTTTATTTTTAAATCGCATAGGGAATCGTTAAGCCGATCTGCAGGGTAACTGGTCGCCCATCACACGCGATGACTGCATTTTAACTTGGTTTTCTTTTTTCGCTATGACTGAGATACATTTTATTGTTTTTTTCTCTGGCGCATTTTCATCAATCTTGGTTGATTCTCCTGCTGCCCGATTTTATGGCCTAAGTTCAAAGAGAGGGGGACAGTGATACCACGAGGGGTGAACAGGAGAGGAGTAGAGAGAGAGAGAGAGGGGAAATGGGACGGGGACGGTATCCGTTTAGGTGCAGGCGTTCTTCTCTATTGTCATTCACGACGCTTAGAACAATTTTTAGTTGTTATGTCTACATAAATGTCAGCATCAGGCATTGTCTGCCCTGTCAGCCATTGTTTCCGTCCCAATCCCGGATTTGCAAACCGTATACCGTATTCCGTACTCCGTGTTTCGTATTCATATTCCGTATTCCCATTCTTAAAACTGCACTCAACATCATCATTAGTCACAATGTTTTTTTTTCTTTTTCATGTATTTTTTTCACTTTATTTCTGATTAAGCAACTGCCAGACATCAAGTTGACGTTTGACAACACTGAACCAACACATCCGACTGATGCTCTGGTCACACAAACTCAACTTAATTGCCTCGTTATTGTCTCTCAAATCTAATTGATCCATCTCAATATTGCACTTTAGAAATTAGAGTTCGTTTCGATTCAAATTGAAAATCCTTCACATTTGGCATCACCTTGCAACACTGAAACAGAGCTGTGAACAGCTCATAACACACCATAATTTTCAATTTGTGTTCATTGTTTAGCTCGAATAACATTCAAAAATATTTGTTTATTTAACAACAATTTCTACAATTTGCTAATAATGCACAGCAACTACTGACAGTCTGGTCACACTGTTGGGATTGTATTATATTTTAAATCAGAGTTCATCAATCATTATCATGTTTAAAATAATAATATTGACATTGAATTGTGGACATTTAAGTTTTCTTTAACTAACTATGTTTAATTAAGCTCATCTGTGACTCTACAGCACTGTAAATGCTGCATGGCTGGTCACACTTACACGCAATAATTCAAATTAAAGTTTGTCTTTTAAGCTAAAGGTTTATTAATTTCAATTACTATTTTTGCACTTTGATTGAGTCATTTTGCAGCACTACAAATTCGCTGTCTACACTGAAAAGTGTGACCAGATTTGCTGGCAATTCGCCATTCAACGGCTGCGACTTGTGCTATCAAAAAGATAAGCAGCCACAATTTAAAATTGCATTTAGTTGCACCTTGAATTGCGGACCTTGCGGCACTTGCCGTGTATTTTCGTGTACTTTTTTCGGTACTTCGTCTAAGGAAGAGGGGGCGGCAGGGGGAAGAGGTAGGGGTAGAGGGGCACTCTTATCGCGTTGCCGGGCTGCGCTTCACGCTCGACAGCCAAAACCGGATGTGACATCCTTTTAAAGTCGGAAGTACTTATGCTTAAGCGTGCGTCGGCGACGGACTCCAAGGCACGAACCGGAGACGACTAGCGTCCTGTGCCCTCTTCCTCGTACTCATTCTCTCTTCCGCTTCCTCTTCCGCGCACACACTTCTGGCAACTCTGTGCCCTTCTCTTTGATGTGGGCAGTGAGTGTGGCAACGCCTGTTACGAAGCGTCAGTTGTGCGCTACTTAAAAATTGTTGGCAACATTAAAAACGTTGCCCACCTCAACTCTTATTCCCCTTTCATTGTTCCTCCCACACGTTTGGGCCACTTGATGTGGCCATGTCAAAATACATAACCATTTTGGCCCAATGATTCAGCCGCATTTCAAGCCATTCAATATTTAAGATTGTACTTTTTTACTGCTTGTTATGTTCCTTGAGAAAGGTCGGGAGAAAGCGGACTCCGATAAGCGTAATAATAATTCCCCCACTTTGAACATTTCCTGTAGAGCTTTCTTAAGCCCTCTCTCTCTCTCTCTCTATCTCTCTCTCATTGTGTCTTTAATATGAGAGAAAGTTTTTTTAAGCGTAAATTAAAGAAAACGTCTTTCAAGTCTTCAAAATGGGAGAATAATCTTTCAATCTTAAATCTTTCAATTTCCATTTTACATGGAAATAACAACAAAATTTATTCAATTATTCGAAGTTTTAAAAAACTGCTTATGCGTTTATTTGATTTGAATTGACTTTACTTGAATAAATTAATCACATTTTATTTTAAAACAAAGATTCAATTAAAAATAAATGTTGCTCCGAATCCTCTTCATGTTTTTCGAAATTTGTTTAAAGTTTAAGTTAAAAAATGAATGGCATTTAATAATGTGGCTTAAAATAGGAATGTGTTTAATTAAATCGACCCTTTATATTTATGATAAAATTTTTATTCAAACTTTTATCAGTTTCCATGTTCTATTATTTTGCCCTGAATCAATATTCCGTGAAATGGGTTTCTCATTGCCTTATCGCATATCGACCCTAATTTGAATAACACTTTAATTTTCAATCTACCAACTGAGATGGCCACACGAGACTATATAGTACTTATATAGTCAAGGTAAAAGCTCAGTTCGGACCCAAAACATTTGGCATTTTTGGTTTAAGTAGTCATCATTAGCACCATTTAAACTGGTCAAAGCGCAGGAGTTGCTTGTTCTGCAGTTAGACCCGTCATACCCTGTACTCCAGCTACCAGGGGTATATGAGACGAAGTTGAAAAATATACAAAATATATTTCAAAATGTAAAAATAAATCTTAAAAATAATTTCCATATGTTCTTTAAATAACAGAGTATACTTTAATAGATAAGTTAAACTGTTAAAATTCTGCTAATGAAGTATAGTTAATTTTATTTCGGCGCTTTATTTTACGTTGTTAGATTATGGACTTTCCTATTTGATAGGATATCCCACAGTCAATCAGATAGAGAGTATCTTAAAATTGGTCAGTTTTAATCGCTTTCTTTTATTTGAACTGTAGTTAATATTCATTTATATTTTCTTATTGCGAGGGTATCTAAGAGTCAATCAATTTAATAAAAGGTAGCTAATATCCATTCAGTTATTTTGTCTTTTGTCTACAGATAATAATAGATTAGTTGCAATTTGAATTGTTCGCATCGGCTCTGAACTTACAGAATCTGGTCACACTCTGCACAATTTAATAAAGAAATAATTTAACCTACTAAATATTTGATAGACATAAACTGCGTGTTCTATTTCCACCGGTGAGCACCGACGCTTTTTGAACTCTGAGTTTTTTAATGAATCCGGCGAGAGCTACAGGGTATTTTAAAGTCTATCAACTACTGTGGCAACGCTAAACGCTCGTTCCACTTAATGAGCACTTGGCTTTCGTATTGGTTGAGGAGTCGCGTTGCAAGTATTTATTGGAAATAGACACGCGACTGCTGCATATTTTATAAGTGTTTTTTCTACCTCTGCCCCACCCCTTACACACACACACACACACACACACACACACATGCATACATAGCTACCCAGCAGAACCAGACATCAAGGAAATATTGTGGAACATTCCCTTGTCATTGAGAAAACATTGAACTGCTTGAGGAATTTTAAATTGTGAGTTCCGAAGAACGAGAAATGAGAAATCTTCCCTACGGATACGGTTTATTTCGGCACAAAAACAAAACAGAAAAAAATTAATTGGTATAATCACCAAATATATTAACAGATTTGTACATATGTACATACGGTCTATACCTATTTTATAGAGTTTTTATTGGCATAACTTAATTTTAAGTATAGAAGAAACAATGAAATCAACAAACAATTTATAGAAAAGTGTACCGAAAACCGTTACAAAAACGATTCTGTTTCGGTTCTTAAAATATAATTTATTTCTGTACTCAAAATTGTAAGTCATTAATATCGGTTAACGGTTTCGATTTTATTCCTTGAGAAAAAATATTTTTTATTTTATTTGTTTCTGTTCATTTGCATATATTTATTTGTTTTGATTTTGTTCTTATTTTTAATTTTATTGAATTTAAAGCATCATGCATAATGTATTGACGACTGTACTCTAAACAATAATAGCTAAATAATGTATTATTGTATTCAGTTTCAAAGTGCGAAAAAAAGCTAGCAGATTTTGAAGAAAACTAAAAATAAAATGGCAGATACGTCAAGGAAACGTTAAGGACTAGAAATTCTGAAACTGCTGGGTACTACAATTGTCTCTCTCTCTCTCTCTCTCTCTCGTCTGTGTGTGTTTGTGAGTGTGTGTGTGCGTGTATGTGTGTGTGGTATGTAAATCAACAGTTTTTGAGAGCTCTCGTTACAAATTGTAATAAACTCGCACATCCGTTGCCATTAAGCGACTTCTAATAAACTTGATGGCATCAATTTTTCTTCCTTCTATTTTTTAAGCTTCTGCTTCTTCCACTTCTTCGTCTTCTTCCTCTTCTTCCTCTTCTTCTTCCAGTTGATTCCTTCTCCTTGGGGTTCCCCACGTAGGTGTTAATGATTCAATAACATTTGCCTTTAATGGCCAACAGCAGGCGAGACAAGCGACATTAATGCGATTTACAAAAAAAAAAAGAATAGAATAAGAAAAAGAGGCTCGAAGAGAAGACACTAAAGAGGGTGGCAACCAAAAGGAGGATGGTGGAAAGGGGAGAGGCGGGAATGTAACCTGACCACAACAATTCCACTTTCCGTTTCAGCGGAGACACTCGGAAAAACTGATAGACGGAAATGAAAGGCAGTTTTTGAAGTCGGTCGACTGGCGATTGGTCAATTGTTGCGTGACTTTTAATTTTTCAAATAAAAGCAACAAAAATAAGGAAAAGAAGAAGAAGGGAAAGACGGAGAAACAGAAGGAAATTCAGCGGGAGATTTTCGCTCATTCTGAAAAATTGATTTCCAAATACCCTGTATAGAGTAGTACTCATATCTAAGCGTGTCTTGCTTTCTTCAATCTTTATGATTCATCAAACTAGAACGATGAAGCTTCCTATCTTTCTAAATCCAATTAACCCTTATATTTTGTGTTCGAAATAAACTTATGCCATAAACTCTAAGCACAGTTAAGATGAAATAAGCTTTAAACTCAAAACACTTTCTTATAATATCAGAGATTTGAGATAAACATAAATTACATTATTAATTGAAATTTAACTATTATTATAAATAAAATCTATAATAAATAAAGAATTTGAAACCAGATATGGTGAAAATAATAATAATATTACTAATTCCAATGATAGTTTCCAACAATAAATACTACACCTATTTGAATAGGATATTCTTAAGTTTCTTCAAGAGAAAATTTATTTTTCACAATTTTTAAAGGATTTTCTTGTACTCCAAAACTTTTTAAACGCATTTCAATCATATTCTTATTTCAGATCTCAAATATATATTAAAACTAAAATAAATTAAATATATTTATTGCTTATTAAAAATCTTAAAGTTAAAAGCCTAAATATTCTTAAGTTAATATAACATAGCTAAACAATTTTCCATATACTTAAATGATATTAGTTAATGTTGCTTTAGTTTCATTATTTATTGTCAGGCTATAGGGAGCCGACATATAATTATACATTTAAATTAAAAATAAAAATTATAAAATAAATATAATTATTATGAGTTAAGTAAATGTAAGTATAAATAAATGACACTTAAAACTTTGAGAATTGTTGGTTGTGTTTCACTAAAATTTGGAAAATAAATATATATTATTCTCTAAACTCTCTTAAGAGAAATAAGGAGTATTATTCGGGAGTTGAAGCTTCCATAACTGTTTTCAGTTGCCAAAATGTCTTCCTAAAACGCCCTAATGTATGCAATGATTTTCCCTATTCTTCCCCATTTTCTCTCATTTCTCTCGTTTTTTTTCATTTATTTTTTTTTTTTTGGTGAAAAACCTAATCAATTTAGCTGTCTGGTGACATGCCTGGCCCTGGGCTCGAGTCAATGTCAAAGCTGATGGGTCGGCATTTTAACGGGGCTTCTGGTCATGTCCGTTGGCAGAGGGTGTGTCAGGCCGGGGGGAAGGGTGGCAGGAGGGCGAGGTGTAAGGGGGGGACATTGAAAGCAGTCATTAACTTTTAAATGAAGCAACGGAAACGAGATAAGCACGTGAAGCGTTCAACCATTTCAACCCAACACCTACCAACCAGCCCCCCTACACTCTCCCCCTCCCCTCCACCTCTCACCACCCTCTGTCCAGTTGACGCCTGACGCCTCTGGGCATTTGTGATGTTATCGCTGCTGCCACGCCCACTCAGCCCAACACCAAATGAGCCATAATTATTCAATAAGAAATAATAAAGTAGAAAGCACGCAGCTCCAATGGAAACTAGAAGCAAAAGAGCAGAGGCGTTGTGGGTAGGGGGTGGAAAAGGGAGTGGGGGAAGGGGAAGGGGGATGGTGGCAACGATTGTTGTTCAACATATATTTTCATTGATGGACAAGCCGCGAGTTTGTTCGTGTCTCGGCAAACTGCAATGTCGTCTACCGGCCTTATCACCCCCCTCCACTACCTGCACCCCCGCCCACCCCCTTTTCCCCTTGTCTGACCCTTGGGCCAAATGATTGTTGCGTGACTTGCAGCTTTTTTCGCTTTGTGTTTGTGTTTTTGTAGTCAAAATTCCTTAATTTGCCAGGCTGACTGCCTGACCGTTTTCCCTCCCCTAATCCCCAACCCCCAACCCCCATTCAACCCCTCTCTCTCTCCACGCTGTGCCTGTCCCTGGTCCCCCCAAAGTGTGGCAATGTTGACGTTGTTAAGTAGTTACATTTTGTAGCGATTTGTCGAACAACAAAAAATTAAGAAAAAAAAAGAAGGAAAACAGGAAAAATTGGAGGCTACGTTTTAAGGTAAAGGCCGTAGATAAAAGTGGATAATGGGAAGAGGGGAGTGGGGAGAGAGGTGAGGGCAGAGATGGGAGGAAAAAAATGTTGCACATACGTGTTTTTCATTTGTGAACCTAAAAGCATATTAAGCATAACATGACTGGGAATCGAACCCACTCAGTTATCATACATGTAAATAAAATAAATGTAAATACTAAAATTATAATGGACCTTTTGAAATTACGCATAGCACACAACATGTTATTAAACAAACAGTCTGGCAACGCCAAATACAAAAAGAGCAATGCAGATTTCAAAATGCATAAATCTCACTCTGACTAAACGTGAACGTGAACTAATTAATAAGCACATTTCCAACAACAAAAACTTAATATAAATTAATAGACAATTGATCACTTAGTGTGGTTTGTATTTGTTCGGACACAACATGATAATAATATTATTAATAGTAATATAAATAATGTGAAAATTGTGAAAACTAGAGAGAAATCTGTCCTAATAAAAGATCAGGATTACTTTGAGACAGAAACAGAGCACACTTAAAAAAATAAAAATAAAATTTAAACAGAAAAAGTATATAAAAAATATAATATTCTTATAAAAATTTGTTGGAAATAAAAAGTATGTCCATCGCAAGGCTTTGCCAAAGGAGAGCTGTAACTATTATAAAGAGGATCTTTAGTTTTGATTTGTGTTTTGATTCAGCTTCTGGTTTTTCTTTCAGTTTGTCTGCCTAATTGTCTTGAGTTTCGTATGTAGTCGGATAGTTGGTTTTCCTAATGATTTCAATTCAGTTCACAATTGTTGTTGCTTGTCGTTGCATTGTGAATTCGTGTCAATGGAAAACAACAACAAACAACGAGAACAACAACTACACAAAGGTGCCAAAAGAGAAAATGGAAAAAGGAATAACAATGAATGCGACCTTTTGTTTTTTGGTGCTGAGGATTTGAATTTGAAATTTGGAATTGGAAATTTCGGAGTCATGAGTGTACTTCATGATTTTAGGGTTTCATAGTAGCAATACAAAGATTCAGCAAAAGGACAAGCTCAGGGCGGGTCCCCCCTCAACCCTCCTCCCTTTTCATCCCTTTGAGGATAGATACAACTACGCGTGTTAAATCTACAAAATTAATGAGTCATCGTTAAAGTTAACAACTTGCACAAAATTGTTTATCTAAAGTGGCAACTATACAAGAACAAGCTAGTCTCTACCAATTCCCCGTTTCTCCTCATCTCTCTTCTCTGCTCTTTGGTCTTCTGTAGAGTCTATAAATTAATGTACCGATTGAGGATTGCGTTGTCTTTGACTTGGGACTTTAGGGTTGCCACGCACACGTAATCACTTTTTAAGTGTTTGACAATTTATGATACATGAAAATGTTTCCCTCCCCCCACCCTCCCCTCTCGGAGCTCCTCTTCGTGTCCCTCAAAGTGAAAGAGTTGATAGTAGGTTGACATTAAGACTCAAAGATTACTGCGCCTTGGGTCTGGCAACTCAAAGGGTTTTTGTATGCTCCTCTCCTCGCTCACATCCCTCCCCCTTCCACGCTCTTTCCCTTTCCCCTTTCCCCATTCCCCTCTCCCTGCCGCTCCTAAGCTTCACGTTTGAGCTCTGCTCTTCTTGTCAGCGCAATAAACACCTCAAAGTTGATGACATTTCATTAAAATCAACGCAGGCATAGAACCTTGTCCGTGTGTGTGTATGAATGGAGGCGTCGAGGGGCGTGGCAAATGAATTTACTTATGAAGCATGAAAGTGAGTTCCGTGGCAACCACAGGACCTGCCTCGCTCTGTGGCGTCTCCTGTTTTATATTGACGACAATTTTCGTCTTCATTTGACAAAAAAGAAATCTTACTATCAACACGCCGAAGACGCAATACTCTTGCAAACTGATTGTATTTAAAGATATATATTAATTATCCACCTTGTGTTGAGTCAGCAACGCAATTCGCGAGATTTTTTGCAGACATCGCAAAAATTAACAAAGCGTTTCAATTTTTTTGTTAATTTTTAACCGATCCATTCTACACATATGACTCGATTTTAGAATATCTGGAATAAGTTGAAGAAAACAACTTAAAGTATACAATCTGTCAGATTTCGCGATAATTTTAGAACCGATTGTATAGGACAATTTGTCAGATTAATTGAGATGTTTGAATAAAGAAGAAAGCCTTTCATACTAAATCTTTATTTTCTATAGATCCTTAAACCGATTTTAAACACATTTGAGCTTGATTTAAATATAACACAATACCAAATACACATTCCCTGAGAAGAATGCGTTATCTTAAGAAATAAAACAGATTTAAAAATGCTTCAATTCTCATGAAAATCGAACAGGTCACAAGTAAACTAAAGCTGCGAGGAAAAAAACCGATGTAATTTTTGTGCTGCAAATTGTGAATGCCAAAATTCACCGACGGTGATAACTTTAACCATTCAACAGAATAATCAACTATAATTTGGAGGAGGTCACATCGAGTCAGCACATTGCCCTGATCAAAAATATATATAATTACCGGATGCTTTGCACTTATCGTGATACCCGCGGCAAGAGTATGAAAAGTCGATGTTGAAGCAGCGAATTTCATTAAAGCAAGCAGCACAAGTGCTTTGCAACCAGTCACACACACACACACACACACACACACACACACACGTGTCTGGCTTTCGACTCTTTTCAGTTTATTTTAGTCTCTCTGATTCGTGTAAATGATGTGCTGAAAGAAGCCCTGTCAAACTACTGCCAAAGGAGCCTGTGCTCGAGGTGCGATACTGCGGGTGGGGTAGGGGATAGTGCTGTGAGAGGAGGGGGCGGGGGGGAGGTGGGTTGGAAGGGGGGTTGCAGTGTGTGTGTGTGTGCGTAACTAAATTTGGCGAGCGTTAAGTGACTTTGATTGCAACAGCCGAAGTTATTTAGCTAAAGGCAGCTACGTTTTTAATTATATTTTGGGAAAGCCCAAACCTCTCCCTCTCTTCCTCCCCTCCCCCTTAACCACTTTGCTGTCTTTCAAGCAGAGTCTTCCACATCTTGTAAACTTAATTGAACCATGTTACACTAAAAGCAAATGCGGTTAGACGAGACACGGGTTTCAAAAGCCAGAATCAATCAAACTAACAAGCGAAAATATTTGATAAACATGAAAGAAAATCATCGAAACTCTGTTTGCATCGATAAATTCATATACTTGAGCATTTATATTCATATGTTCATTAATTAATAAATATATCACAATAGTTATTAATTGTATTTGATTAATACCAAAATAAACATCTTGACTTATCGATTACTTCAAATTATATTAATCATCCTAAGATGGATATTCTCATAATTTATATTATTATTTAGAAATATATATTCTCAATATTAGACTATTATTATTTACTTAGACAATAATTTTAATCAAATATTCTTTATTTAGGGATATATTTATTGATTGCCAATTATTATTGTTTTTTTTAGGCATATATTAATTTAATGTCAATTATTATTCCATCATTATCTTATTCTATTTGAATTTACAATATCTTAATGAATTGAAAGTTCTTTAAATTCACACAGACGAAAAGAAAAACAAACAAAAAATATAGATGAATAGACCGCATATTGAGGAAGACTTTATAAGAATTCGCCTTATTATTTACAGATCTACAAATATGTATAATTAAATGCTAAATGAATAGGTTGACACAAAAATTTCGTCGGCTCATAAATATTTCTTTAGTATAGACATAGACAGTAAAAAGGTACGATTATCTGATTATTTTTAAATAAATTTTAAGTAACTTTCTATAAATATGAAAATCAAATTGATATATTTTTATAGTAAGATACAAAAAGATCTCAGGCTTAAAAACGTTCAATAAGTAAGAAACAAACATTTGCGACTTTCTATACAGTTGGGAACATATTGCTGGCCACATTGTTGCAGGCAGCTGGCAACATGTTGCCATCATGATTGCTACACAATGCGATTACAAGTCGTTGGCACGCGTCGTGTTCAGTTGTTCAATTCGGTGCGGTTCGGTTCGCTCGTGATTCGTGTTTCCAGTCGGTTTGGCTTTCGTGTCTTTTGACGCAGCCGAAGAACTTGACTGTGTTGGTTCTGTTATTGTGTTAGGTCCTGTACTGGGTCTGTTCTTATCCTGTCCGCGTTGTGTTGGCCCAATGCGAGCGTCGCCTAACGTTGCAAAGTTCAGTGCTCGGACAACTTCCTAGCGCGTCGGTCGGTCAGTCGGTAGTTGGGCACCATTTTCATTCACAGTCAGCCAATTTCAACAGCCGAAGAATCACAAAAAGAACGTGCGATTACCGTTACGCGCTGCTCGCTTATCGCTTTGCAACGTATATTCGAAAACGTTGTTTCGAAAATAGTAACAGCGAATTTTTCAAAGTGTGAAGAGGAATTTTAAAAAATGTGTTGAGTCTTGAAAATAAATATATTCGAGTGCTAAGAAAACAGTTTATTTTTTTTTTGAAGTGCTTCAAATTTGTTGTCTTTTTTTTTTTTGGAAGAGAGTAACAAACAGTGCTGTAAAACGTGCGATTTTTGCTGCTTACTAGAAAAGGTAATTCAAGTGCTGTGAGTTTAAAAAGTTCGTTTGTCGGATTTAAAAACTTTGAAGTGAACAAATCTCAGAACTACAAATAATTATTATTAAATTTGAATTAAGCTGCGCTTTCATTTATTTCGATTCATATACTTAGTATATATAATACATGTACATAATAGTTTCTCATAATAATTATATATTCAACTCTTGATTGAGAATCTAAAAAGATCAATTAAATCTTAAAAAACAAAATCAAGTAAATTATTATTCATTTTAAGATGAATTTTTTAAAATATATGCAGTGTATTATTGTTAAATTAAGACAATAATATGACAAGGACTCCACATTAAACAATTTCAAAAGCCCCAAATATTTGAGATTTCTAAAAATCTTACAGAACTCTGAAATCAAAATATTACTGAAATAGAAATTAAAAAGTATTATGAACTTGGTTGCATTTGCTTGCATTTTATTTCTGTGTATATTCTTGAACTTCACTTAAGGCTGAACTTTTTACACAAAGCTAGAAATGCATAAATAGAAGGGAAGGGCGATTTTTGTGAAGATACTTTCTTAAATATTCTATTAGATAATATTCGCTAATCTGTGAGCAAACTTTCTCTTTTAATGTCTCTCAATCTTAATTTGACTCAACTCTTTTGTCCAACACTCAACTGATTCCTACAGTTGGCTGACTTGCTAAGTTTCCTTCCTTCCTTCCTGCCTTTCTTCTTTCCTTTCTTCCCATCTGGCTTCCTCCCACAGCTTTTCACTCGCTTGACTTGGACTTCATCCGTTTTAAACGGCTTTTCGGGGATCGCTGGCTTCGCATTCATTCTTCATCTTTTTAAACGCTGGTCGTGCGAAAAAACTTTTACTTCTTAAGAACACTGAGAGTTGGGGGCGTGGCAGCGCCTACTTTGAGCCAAAGCATTCCGGCAACGTTCGTGTCAAGTTTTTAGTCGCTGTGATTTATGTTTTATTAATATTAAAAGTGATTTATTAGCCATGAAAATTCGCTCGCTTAAAAACTTGGCCCTAACCAGGTGTCCCAACTGTTGTCCTGCCTGGTGTCCCGGCTGGTGTGTGTCCCGGCTGATATCCTGGCCAATGGCGTTGCATTTACACGCCTCTTTAATTACCGCGTGTTGCAAGGCTGCAGGCTGCAGGCTGCTTTTATCTCCAGCCTGGGAATGGCAGACAGGAAGTGGCAGAGGAAGTGGAAGGAAGCATAAAAGGAGGCAGGAATGCGTTATCCTGGCGTAGTGCTCATTATCCTGGAGCCAACTTAAGCTAAACTGCACAACGAGATTAAAATTGTAAATGACAGGCAGACTGACAACAGGACGAGGCAGGAAGAGAGAGGACGAGGCAGGACGAGGGAAGTTGCAGCAGCTGCTCCTTTTGCGACTCAAAATACGCTCACAGTTCTTGCTGCTGTTGTTATCCCTTTTTGTATTTTTGCAGGACATGAAACTCGACACTCGCAACGCACTTTGTCGTTCTTTTTATAAATTAATTAATTAATTAAATTTTACACAGTCGCCACTTGCATTTCAACTACATGTGTGTGCGTGTGTGTGTTTGTGTGTGGAGTGCATTATTATTTAACATGTGCAAGTTGAGAATTCACATTAAGGAGACGCGCGCAGATATTGGCAATGGGAAAAATAAATTCGCTTTTCCAAACGGCATTGAAAAACGTTGATCGAAAAGCGTCAAAGAAAAATGCTTAAGAAAATAAATAATTGAAATATCAGTCGATTATCAGTCGAAATATAAGTCAGTGAAACAAGGAATTAAAGAATTAAGAGGAAAACGAAGTAAAATTAAAAAATTTTTAATGTACAACTTAATTTACAACTTTAATATTATAAAAGAGGTTCAATAGCATAATTAAGTGTCTTCTATATTTAAAAATGCTTCAGTTTGAGTTTTAAAGAATACACTGAATTTAGTCATTTGAAATTTTTCTAGTCCTATCGAAAATCGCGAAGAAGTTATTTCAAATTCAAAACTTTACTTAAAAATTGTTACAAAAATCAAAGTTTATAAACTTTGTAAAATCCGCTAGTTCAAATTATTAAATTATGGAAATTATGGATAGTATTAAATTATTTATATATTTAAATTTAAACATAAATTGTTTAAATTGCTTTTGTATTAATCTTGTTATCAAAATTTTTATGTTTTTAATATCAAATCATAAATAAAATCGTAAAAGAGCATTAAATTAGTAAGCTATAAATATCTGTGAATTTTAATTTTTTAAATTTATTTTCTTTTCTGTAAGACTTTAAGTATTTTAAATATTTACTTAGAATTATCCCTCGAATAATAAATATCATAAAAATAAAAATGAGAAGAGAGTTCGATTTAATTATGAACACAAAAGTTGCTTTCAAATAATGAAAATGTTAAGTCTACTGAAATTCTTATTAATTATATTATTTGTATTTTGATTTGACAGAGTTGCCATCTTTAAACACTGTAAATAGATAAACTTATGAACAAAATGTAGAATAAAATGAATTATTAAAATTGATATGTTTAATCAAGTCTGTAATTATTTCATAAACTAGTTAACGCGTTACTTATTATTTAAGGTGAAATGTATGCGAGTGATAAATTCAACATTAACTTTTTATTCTCTAGGAAATTCGCTTAAAATCAATGAGAAAGAAATAAATATATATTTATATAATGTTACTTAAATGAAATATATATAAACGCTCCCATTTCTTGATAGTCTAAAAAAAAAAACGTAGATTTATGTATGTACATTTTGTTGAAAGCAAGGAATTTGCTTACTATTATAAATCTCAGCAGCAGCTATTAACTTTTATGAAATCTGATTAAACTGAATTAATATTGTTAAACATAATACTTCAAATAATTTAAATTTCTTTTGAATGCAGCTACCCTTCTATTAACATGCAATTACAGGGCATAATAATCTTTAGGCTGCACATTGACGTTAAGTGTTGAACAGTTATCGACAGTTATTGACAGTTATCAACAGTTATCGAGTTACAGCGATGTGTGAAGTACTTACTCCATAATATCCCCCCCTCTCTCTCTCTCTCTCTCACTTTTTCGCTCTCGCTCACTCCAATTGAATGAGTTGGAAACACCTTTTGACGCTAATTATTTGGAAATTAGGCACGATGAATGATGATGATTAGTGAACAGCCCCCAAAATTGGCGATGATAATGGGAAATGCATTTGGTTAGCTGATGTTTCTGGCCATGTTTCGGTTTATTAGCCATATTGGCAGCTGTTGCCTGTTTGTTACCTGTTCCTGTAGTTGTGACGCTTGATGTTATTGTTGTTGTTGTTGTTGTTGTTTTTAATGCACTTGTTGTTGGCCTGGTCAAATGAATTTGTGGCCTAAACTGGGCATATCCGACGTGCATTAAAAACAAATTACCATAAATTTTGTGGGCCACGTTGAAAGTCCTTTGTTTAAACGCATAATACAAAGCCGCAATTAAAGGCCAAACGGACTGTGAAAATAGATTGACCTTTCCCCCTCCTCTCTCTCTCTCTCTCTCTCTCACTCTCTCTTTCTTTCTCTCTCTCCGTCTCTGCACTCTTTAATCTGCCTTGCTTTATATTGGAAAGTAACATGTGTTTCCCTGTAGTTGATTATTTAAGGCGAAACGACAACAAAAGAAATTGAAACCGTAATTATGATGGAGCTCAGGCGTAACAACAACAACAACAACTAGAGCAACAACAACAACTAGAACAACAACAACAACAAGTACAATGTTTATTGGCCGGCGAGAACAACAGCAACACACAAAAGAGTTCAACATTTTCACGTCCTGTACAACAGCATTAATGCTGCTTGCATACCCTGTAAATTGAAAATAAACAGCAAGAGTTTCTTCGAGCTGCAGTTGGCAGTCAATAGAACAATTTATGATCACTCCAAAATGCTTTAAATTCATCGCTAGTTTTCTTTATTGTTCAAAAGTTTTACTTCTCCAGGAATTTTTTGAAACAACTGTTGTCTAAATTACGAATTTTTGTATCAAAAATAAAGCAACAATATTTAAATCAGTGCGTAATTTTAAAATGTAGCTAAACTTTGAAAATCTATTTAAAAAAATTGAACTTTTCTAGGTTGGATTTATTTAAAAAAAATAAATAGTTGTTTTTTAAAAAACTTATAGTTCCTCACATGTTTTTCAGTCGAGAATCATTTCATTTAACAATCGTATCTCAAGAGTAAGAAATTTCGACTTTAATCGGTGTTTAATTGAAATATACAGCTAGATCTTAGAAAATAAACATAATAATATTACTTCATAAGTACTTTGAAATGAACTCAAAAACACATAAAAATAAAACTACATCGGTTATTTCCAGAGTTCTTAAGATGTTTGCGTTTCCGATGAGCTGTTAAGTTGAGAGGTCTTAATTACTTAATTTTGACTAAACAACTAAATTTGTATAATAATATTATTATCTTATGGCTTTGACTTTTTATGTATAATCATATTAAGTTATATTTAAAAAATAACATAGAAGACTAATGATAATTAACATTGTCGGATAATTGCAGTCTTGGTGGCCACGCTTAAACAGGGTATTTGCTCGTCGATCAGCATTTGAATTTTCAAATTCTAGTTATAATTTCAACATAATAAAGCTGAAATGTTCCCCAGTTTCCCCCCCCTTGTCCTGCTTCTGCTGCAGCTGCAGCTTTCGCAGCTTTTTTTGCAGCTTCTTGTATGCAAATGCATATAAATCACAACTCGATACAATGCAACAAAAGACCAGGGCTGCAACGTGCGAGGGCTGCGTTCTAGGGAAACGGGAGGAGCGAAACGGGAGTAAAGGAAGCTAATAAATGACGTGTCACAGCGAAGCGGAAATAAACACAATTAAAAACGCATCAGCGACGAAAGGCCACACATATGAATGTATGGGAAACAATTGTAAGGAACGGAAGAAAACGTAGGAAGAATAGCTAGAAATAATGTATCCCTCCAGGGAGGGGGGAATAAAAGCGAGTAGAAAGACAGTACATGACAAGGATATGGCGAATTTTGTAAAATTTGTTGAAAGCTCAAAGTAACCACAACGAATACAAAAGAAATTAAAGAAAATATATAAAAATAATATTACGACAAGCTTCAGTCGCGCCAACTCGACGCTGAGCGACCCTGTACCTATTATATTTTGAAATAAAGTTAAAACAACCGATCTGCCTTAAAAATACGTGATAAAATGATTCTCCCAAGTCGCGCTCTTCAACAACATACGAGTATTCTTCAATTTTCACGAGTCGATTTTTTCGAAGTTGCTGCACTTTTAATCTCCGAGTTCAGTTGGTTTCAATTTCCGACAAAATGAACTCGACGTCATTGCGGCATTAAAATTTTAATATACTTTAAGAGTGTATATATATTTATATGTGTCTGCATCTCTCTCTTTCTCTCTCTCGCTCGCTAGCTATCTCTTTCATCTACTTTCTTTTAGCTCTTTCTGGCAATTTTATTGCACCCTCTGCTGCCCCGTTTTACGGTTACTTGTGATTCGGACGGTCTGCACTGGTCGTCTACCTGTCTTGGCGACTCACTCTCTCTCACATACACACACACACACACAGTCACACTCACACATATTTATACAGAAAGAACACGATGTTCCACTTGCTTTTTCTTTCACTTTAGTGCATTTTCAGTTGGAATTGCATTAAATTTTTTGTTTTTTATTCAGTGCGCACCACGCGACGTATGCGTAATGTACAAAATGAACGAGTTTAAGAAGTAGACGAAACGAAACAAAATAAAGTTCTGACCAAAGAGCAGTAGGAAAAGTTGCGAATGGACTAACAAATTGCTAACAGCTATCGCTTTAATGTGCCTCGACCATTACAAATTGGTAAATCGCGGTTGGAAGTTACAGTTTCCCCCTTCCCTTCTCATCCCTTTGTGAACTGAACGCTTGACCAACCACTCAACGAATCCATTCAAAAGCTTTACAATTTTACAACTCATATTGAAGAAATGACGCATTAAAAGGCAATTATAGACATAACCAGGTCGTTTAACATTTGATTTGAAACTTACAGTTGCTAGTTTGATTTTTTTAGCAAATGTCGAGCTCACAAACTCGAATGTAAATGTTTCCGATCCATCATTTCTTCCCAGTTATGGAAATTGGTTATAAAAAAAATGTCAACTCATTTGAAACCTGAAACTTTCAGCTCGGAAAGACGGTGAAATAAATTCACAATCGTTATCTACATCAAAGGGTTTTTAATTTGAATTTTCTATTAATTTTAAGAGATTATTGATCTATTGTGATATCTATAAAAATTATAATATTTTTGTGCTTATGAATTTGTTGTTATTTTATTATTAACTTTGAATATTCTCCACTGGTCATGGAATTTATTAACGAATAGTATTGAGTTCCAACTTCTGGAAATGTCACTTAAAAAAATATTGTTTCTTTTCTCTATTTAGTTTATTTACAATTTACATTAAATTTAACCTTTAATCCTAATAGAGAAGAGTTGAATATAACATGTCTTTCAATTGACAAATGTAAAATTTAGCAATTGATTGAAGTGGCGTCCTTGCTCGATTTTTTGCCGAAGACAAAATGAACGTGACACACTCGATACACAGAAAGAAAAATAAAGGTTGCTCCGATAATTTTGTAGAAAATAACAGTATATATATATTCGAATTAATTTTATTTTTTTTTTTGATTTTTTAAGCTTTTGTTGCTTCTTTTTAAAGTTCATCCAATCTCATTTAAATAGCATTTCTTCATTTATTAATAATAAGCTGATTTCATATTAAAAAGATACAGTTCTTTTCAAGCTCTCTTTATAGGTTGATCTATTTGTTTACAGTGTACCAACACGCATGCAACCCTGACTGTGGCACATTAAGTTGTTTCCTTGTTGCTTGTCTCTTTATTGTTTATACATATTTGAATGCCTAATCAAAATTCAAAGAGGCTCTTTGAGTTGACTCCCTCTTCCCTCCCTTACCTCCCCCCCCACCGACCCCACCCCTTTGTCACTCTCACTTTCAATACTTCTGTGAGGGTCGATGCGTGTGTGTTTTACTTTACTTTATTTGCTTTATTTGCGTTTCATTGGACTGGGTTACGAGTCCATGCAAATGTTGTGTAAATGATCAGCTCAAGTTGCCTTATTGCAACTAAACATGCACCACATCACACACACACACACACGCACGCACACACACACACACACACACACAAGTATCTGCAATCCCTAAAAAAAAAGCATAGACTGGAAACATTTGAGGATATAGGATATTGAGACGAGCCTAATCAAAGCTGACATGTCAGAGGGCAACAACTGTAGTACAACGCGTAATATGTAGGTTTAAATAAAACGAATGCCATACAAGAGTGTAACCGACTAGCAAATTCCCTGTACAAGAAACAAAATTTAAAGAAACTCCCCAATTCCGTCTCAAAAAATAACTTAGTACTTGAAATTGAAACTCAGATAAAAATACATCGAGTACCTCAACTCAATATTTGTTTGTCGATTTATTGAGTTGATTAAATCGATTATTATCGTTGTAAATTTTCAGAATAAGGCAAATTCGATCCATATTTGATAGACGCAAGTTACGTCTGACCTAAAATATGACAAAGTTTGAATCAGGCATGAAAAATTATACAAGAAACATTCGAATTTTAATAAGAGTACCTTTTTTAAAATAAAACTTTTAGAAAAGAAAAACTCAACACTTTGACTGTGTTCAACTACGTATATATTCAAGCACCTGTCTAAGCATTAAGCATACCAGATTGTTGTTTGCTTATTGTTACAGGGTAGCAAATGTGCAGGCTATAAAATACAATATAACTAGAATGTACCAAGAAAAGTACTAAAATAACCAAGGAATATCCACAATAAATATTTATGAAATACTTAAATAGTACGATATATTCTATAAAGATTTGGGAGCATAAAATTGATGGCAAGCTTAGGAATAGTAACGGAACGGATATACCATATATAATATCAACGAAAAATAATATATATTAACAGTTCCACAGTTAATCTACATAGTTCGATTCTTGACACAAGTTCTTAAAACAGGAGTTATGTTTAAAAGAATTTTTATATAATTGAAATTAAGATCTTTGAAGGACAATTTTTTGAGTCGCTCTATGAACATATTTATAATGCTAAAATCTAAATGGAAATTTATATAAATTAACATAATAATTGCAATCAAGAAATTTAAATAAAGTAAAATTTAATTGAAAATCATCTTGCCTTACTTTAATTAAATATTAAGTATATAATATTCCATCATTTTCATTTTAGTAAGCAGTATTAAAATAGAAAAATCAAAAGAAATAAAATATCCAATTAAAAATATGGAAAAAATCAACGTTCAAAGTTTTAAAATTATTTGCAATTTACAAGTAGAAATTTCAATTGACTTCAATTTAAAGCCAAACGAAATGCAGTCAGCGCCAGGGTTGCCAACACACATCACACACACGCACACACACACATAGAGAGAAAGAGGGAGAGAGAGAGTGAGAAAGAGAGAGACTTGGGGCCAAAACAATATTGAAATTTCCATTTGATTCATTTCGATTTCGCTTATTCAAATTGTCAATTCAGTTTGTTCATTAGATTCATTTGGTGAGTGGCATCGGTGAATGTGGGTGAGTGTGTGATACGAGTGAATACTCAATGCTCTCTCAGATTATAAATAATATGTGAAAATTCTCCCAATGTTGCTGTCGTTATCGTTGTTGCTGTTGTTGCAGTTGCAACTGGTGATGAAATTTAATTAAAACGCTTTGCTTCAACACCCAAAATTGGGGGAGTCAACTGCAGATTGGTCATGAATAAATATTGTGTGAGTGCAGGGTTAAAACCAAATGCTTTACAGTCCGACAACAACTGGGGAGTGTGGGGGAAACGAAGAGATCGAAATGCGGCATGCCACCAAATTGAAAGGGGCAGTTGCAATCAAATTCCTTTGCATGTTCCTCGCGTCCTGCGTTGCTTTTGTCATTAATCTAAAAATTTGTCACAACCCTTGTCAACTGACAAAAGCATGAGTGTATATATATATATATATATTCTTTGAAAAAGAGACACTTCTAAGATTAAGAACATTCATCTTACATATTTTGTTTCTAGCATAGTAAAATTTTAAAAACCAAATTACTTATACTAAGATAATTAATCTAAGAAATCGCAATTCTTGATATACAAAGAAAAATCCTATATGCTTCGGATATTATAATTATATGTATTATATATGCCATATTTTATTTAAATGCATTAGTGTTCCAGTTGAAAACAAACGCGGTTTTGAATCCCGCAAATCCTTGAGAAATATTTAATATTATTTAAAAAATAAAAGATTTAGCAATCTACAATAGGTATAATTTTTTTTTGGTTGACTTAATCATTTTTGAACATTTATTTATGCTTATAATATAGATATGGCTTTTTTTTGGGGCATCGGAAATTCGCTTTCAACGATCGCAGTAGTGTGTGAAGCTGTTCGCAATGGACTCTAGCTGTCCACACACACACATGCACACACACATGCACACACACACACACATACACTCACACACATGCAGTTGGCGGCTACATGAAAAAGGTTGTGTCGCAACGACATTGAATCATTGCATTGACTCGCCAAGGCAAAAGTCGTGCAACTCAACAAATACCAGCAACGATATCAGCAACTGTTGCAGCAGCTATATCACCATCCCAAACAACAACTGGGGTTGTGTCTCGATGCGGATACTGCACAAAAACTAACCTCAATAGGGTAAAAGAAAAACATCAAAAGAAAAACATCTCTTTGGTAGTTTAAAGTCTGGTGATTAAAGCATTCCCATGCCCCGAAATTTGTAATATCCAATTCTGTGGCGAGAATGCAGAAAACAAATGTTTGATTGATATATTTTTTATGTTTAAAGATAAAATTATGATAGTTTCAAGTTGTTTAGAAACGAAACGGCTGATTTAAAATGTACATTTCAATCCGTATATAACTCAATTCGATTAAAAGTTGTCCAATATATCTGAGATTCAGATATGAATATTGAAGATATCGAATATCGAATATCGAGGAACAGACAAATCATCAATATCAAGAAAATGGGGGACAGTAAAATGCCTTTGTCTTAGTTCCTTGGAATGTCATTCAACTATTTGTGGCATTTGGCATATTAGTATCATTCTACACATGTACACACACACACGCACACACAATGAAGTCGCACCGCAGGAATATATTTACATAGCAGTCTTACGCTCTTTCTCTGTCTCACTCTCTTGCTGTGTCTCTCTCTATGTCCCTGTCCCTCTTCCTCTCACCTCTCACCGCCTGTCTTTCTTTGTTACTCTCGGTATGCTGGCAATGCGTGTGTCCTTTTGAGCAGGACATGAATGCATTGGCACTTGCCACATTTCCACATTGCGACATTGCCTCCTGCCTTCAATCTCTTAGCTTTTGCCGCTTTGCCGCTTGCCACTTGCCACTTGGTCAGTTGACACCTTGCATACAAATTGTTGTTGGCAAGTACCGCAACAAAGGTCACTCGGAACCAACAACATCGGGTCAACTATTCATTGCCAAATGCAATTGTGTCATTTGTAATTCCCTTCAGTCCCCAAGAGAGATTCCAACCTGCAACTTGATGCAAAGCATTAGATTCCTCTCTATTACTTAAATTTAACTCACCAAGCAGAACGAGACTTTGATTATTTACGAATTTAACAGAGAAAAATATTTAATTCAAATATAATTATAAATGAATAATGTACAATTAAGCGTTAAATTATATAGAACGATCAAGGTAGCTCGAAAGGTTTAAATAATATAAATATATAATGCAATGATTATTTAATGAAACAATCAATCATATTTAAAACAGTTTAAAGTCATTTCAGTGAAATATCTCAGCTAACAAGTTAATGTGTATTTATCAGATGTGAATTCCATAATTAATTGACATTAAAATACTTTTCTTATAGAGTTTACAAATATTTCAGTGTCCAGGGAATTATTTAAAATATATTTATGAAGAGTGGAAAATTAATTTAAGTTCAGTTGAAAAGAGAACAAGTGATTAATATTCATAATTAACAGCACAAGCCTCTGATGGATTACTAATAAAATTGCACGTAAAAACAACATAAATCTAAATAAAAAACAATTTTTAAAGCAGTTTTTAATTGTTGATCAACCAAGAAAAATTTAACTTAATACTAATTTAATTTTTTCTTTATTTGGTTTTGAACGAAAATGCATCCAAATATAATAATATTATTTTATTATAATTTCATAGTTGTATGTATTTTACCTTTTATTATTTGTATATATTAAATATATATACATATATTAATACTAGATATTAATACTATATAAGTATTTTATATTATTCTGCGATAAAACCCATTTTAATCTGTTGATTCCTATGACCGATTGTTTGTTTAAATTAAGAATTTGTCATTCATCTGAATAAGTTTAGAACGTGAATTTCATATCACACACTTTTTATATAATGCTTGAGAGCTTAAGCTTAATATCCTTGGTAGCTAAGATAAATTGCATCATCCTGTGGCAAGGATATGCGTACACTGCACATTAGGGTGCATCGATTGTTTTAAGTCCTTGCATGGATAAAAACTTGGTATTAGGGACAATATTTGTTTTAGTGATTCTATGCCGTTTAAAAAGTCCTGTTTCTAACAAGAATCCGAATCTGACTCAAATACTTAAAATATGTTAATAAAAAAAAATGATAAAAAATTCAAAAATTAAATACATTTTCCATCTCGAAAAATGAGGACTGGGAATTGATTTTATAACATCCACGAATTGAGAGCAGAATACGAATTTATACATTTTGTTTTTTGGCACACACATAGTGAGACACCCTAGTGTACATCACACACACATGTGTATATATACGCAGTTCTGTTCAAGTTTATGTAACACGTTGGAATTTGAGTTGCGCCTCAAGGTAGGCAACACTTTTGTTACACTCTGACGAGTGTTTGACAGCATTCGAGAAATGTTGACAACATTCAGCAACATTTAACATTTGGCAACCACAACGAGTACAAGTAACGAGTGTGTCTGTGTGTATGTGTGTGTGTGTGTGTGTGTGTGTGTGTATGAGTGTGTGTGTGTGTGTGTGTGTGTAGGCGTTGTGTACATGTGCTGTGCTGTCCAGACATGTAAGAGACACTTGTCCAGCATCCGGTTTGTCCTTTATACGATTGAATATTACAGCTGAACGTGTTTCCAGACGACAGTTAATTTCCTATTTGATATTTGCTGTTAATCTAATAAATTTGCACGTGGAATAAATCGACAGGTAACTGGCAGGCAGCTAAATAAACGAGGACAATTGGAAAAGGTGATGCATTCAAATGTTAAAGCGAAACAGCTGCAAACCAAATGATTTCTCTTCTCTCCAATGTCATGTCATTTTATTCAGACAACAGGACATTGTTGCTGCCACTTAATCTCTAAATTGATCTTATTTAGCCTATGTACACATAGAGAATAGAGATGTTACATTCTGCAGGGACAGCTGACAAAAGTAACTCACGTGTAATCCTTTGTCGCACCTCATGACTTTACAGCATTGCATTGAGTCGACAAAATGTGAGAAAGCACCAAAAAATAAAAAAAAAAACACCAGAGAAACAATAGAAAAATGGTCACTCTTTTCCGCTGCTCATAAATTCCGTTTTCAGTGACTCTCAGCAGATTAAATAACACTCAACAGATTTCTCCACTGGCATTCCGGGCACGGAGATTAAAGCTAATGGAACAAAGGCAAAAATCGCAATTGAAACTAACAGCTCTTTTGCAAACCAGGTGAATGAACCAGTGAACGAACCTGTAGATGAGCCGATCAGCAAAGCAGTAACGATTCAGAAAATGAACCCACTTGTAATACACCCGAAAAATCCTATATTAATAAAAATAAACACATATTTGTAAAAATGATGTCAATTCTATTCGACCATCTTCATTTATTCATGTGGAATTAAAAATGAAATGAAGAATACATCAAAATATCGACAGCTCGATTTTCGCGATTTTCGGAAGTTATCAATTCGATATTTCTAAGCTGTCTATCTATAATTATCTCAATTAATTGAGCGAATTGCTTCTATTTTTATTTTGAATACCAAAAACAAAACTTATTTAACATGTTTTTATTTTTAAAAAAGCAAACTAACTATAATAAAATTTTAGAAAGAAATTATTTCTATAATGTAATAAAAATTTAAAATAAATTTTAATTTAAATGCTTAAAATAAAAGTAAGTGTCATTTGCAATTTCTTGATTTATTCAGTTTACAAGACGATTACATGACAGACTGAGCGGAAACTAAAAATGAAGCTAAACTTGGAATTATCCTGAAGAATCCAAAGTCACGAGCAGGTCGAGTTCTTTTTATTTCCAGGTTGCCATTTGGGGTTGATGTTTGCATACCTGGCCAGTTGATGATAACAATAATCCTTGACAAGCAATAAACGTCTTAACGTCGTGTTTTGGCCTTAAAAAAAATGGAAAAAAAAGGTGTCGAAAAGCGACGGCGACAAATAGACTGCAGTTAAGGTTTTTTTTATTTTTCTTTGAGAGTGTGGTGAAAGGGGAAAGTGGAAAAAGTGTTGTATAACGACAAAAAACGCCTCCAAAGTCGATTTGAATGTTGGTGTCATGTCGTGTCGTGTCGTGTCCGCATTTTATTCCATCGCTTTGCTTTTACTGTCAGCTTTCAGTTTCATTGAAAAGTAATGGGAAGAATGGAGCCCGACAAAGAAGAAGAATGGGAAGAAGTCTCCGAGTCCTGTGGCCTTCCACTCAGTTCCGCATAAGCAGCTAATTCGTTTATTATTTTTATTGTCCCGTTGACATTATTTACGTAAGCTACTTGTCAGCTTTTCACTATGGTGTAGTTTGCACTCCCTTCTCCCTTCTGCCTTCTCCATTCTTCCTTCGCCCTTTGCCTTTCTCCCATCTCCTTTCTCCATCCCCAGTCGTGTTGCGACCCTCATCCTTGCTACTTTATCCGCAGGCTGTGTCAAAGCTGCCTTATAATATTCATTTCCATTTTATTTGCCCATTTACAAGTTACAATCTTTATGCTTTCACTTCGTCTCCTTCTCTATCGTTATCCTTTTCCTACTTATCCTGCTTTTGTTGGGATAGGGGGGTGGGGGTAGTTCACAACGGGTCGCTGGCCTTTTACATTGGGTTTGGGTTCGAGCTTGGGGTTCTGAAAAGAGTTGAATGCTGAGTGTTGACTGTCGGGTTATGCCTTTATTTGCCACTTGATGGCAATGGGATTCTCCCCTCTCCCCCCTCTCAGTTTCCCCCGAGGACCTGTTCATTGTAGATTGCATATTAATAGACTGAGTTATTGATACGTCTTATTAAATAGCTTCCTAAATTTTGGCTCTCTATATGAGATACAAGTTAATTAGCAACAGGGAAAATAATTGCATTTCCCTCTCAGGAAACTTCAACATAAATTTATTTAATCCGCATGTCATATTCTATTGGAATAAAGATCCATAGAATATTTTATACCGTTTTATTTAAAATTTTCCTATGAAATCATTTTATTTTTCATGTTTCTATTTGTTTTCATTCTTTAAGATGAAATTACTTTAAAAAATAAATCATAATAGATGAACTAAAGAATCTTTAACAGATAAAAATGCTGGAATTAACTTTCACAATAAGTGCACACCAAATTTATTTTTTTATTTTTAATTGAACAAATCATTTACTTATAGAAGCTTTTCAAGAGCGTTAAGTATATTTATTATATTTTATAGTAAAACTCAATACTTCGTACGAAAAGTAACAAATTGAAAATAATATTTAATCTATTTTGTTTTTAATAAAACCAATAATGCTTTAAAAATTTTAAATCTGATGCTAAAATAAATAGTGAAAAAATCAACTCAATTTTCCCCACATGTTTCGACATAAACTTAAAGATTCTCTGATTTTTATCGTGCAATGAAGCAAAAGTTAAATAAAAACTAGATAGCAAAAATTGGAAAAATGCCTCGTTAGAATTGAAGACATCCTTAGTTGCCGCAGAATCGAGTAAACGCATAAAGCGAAAAATGAGAGATAAAAAAATAAAAAAGAAAGCACAAAATGGATGGAGACAGAAACCGGCGACTAACAGCGAATCAAGTGGACAATTGTGGGTGTGGACTAGTTATCAACGAACGGGAATTGTTATCAATGGATGGAGAAAGACAGAAAGAGGGAGATAACTAAAAAACCCAAAAGTCAAACACTGACAACCAAATGGAGAATTGGAGAAAGCAATCGACAGTCGCTAAAAACGACAGTCAAAAAATGTCCGCCAGGCATTAAGCTCGCTAAAGCACTCCAATTAGAGCAACACTTTGACAGAGGCGGCAGAGGGCGTGGCAGCAGTTAAAACACACAAAAAAAATATATATATATAGAAGAAGCAGAGGGTGCAAATAAAAATATGACATGTTGGATGTTGCACAGAGTCACAGATAGAAGGGAGCAAAAAAATTGGAGAAGGGAAGAAGTGAAATTCAGTTGACAGTTGAGCAGTCATGCATATGCAAGTGTGTGTGTGTGTGTGTGTGTGTGTGTGTGTGTGTGTGTGTGTGTGTGTGTGTGTGTGTGTGTGGCGAGTGTGTGAGGCTGCAAGTGTGACAATCGCGCCGTTGGCTATGACTGCTCATTTACACTTTTGCACATGTCCAGAGTATACACTGGGAAAAAAACATGACCTACAAGGACCAAAAGTTTTCCAAAATTGTATGATCTTTTATTATGACATTCATAAATATGTGTTATAAATATTGTATGTACATATATTTATAAAGAGAATTAATTGTTTAAAAATGAATACCAATTATAATACTTATAACTATATAAACTATCTAATTAACTTCCAACTATCATCGCGTTTTTAAATTCTGAGCCGAATTTTAGGTGAAGTGAATTTTACATTCATTCTGCATTAAAATTAAATTCATATCGATCCAAATATATTTTTCTTCCGAATCTTTTTACGATTTGAATTTTGCAATTTAGAAAACTGCAAGTTTTAGTTCTCAAGTTTTTTTAAAAATTAGTTATATCACTTCAAACTTGATTTTGAGACGTTTAATTTCTTTTTTGTATTCGTTTTGCATTTGGCAAACATGTGAACTTGCTTTTCATTATGATTATTTAATTATTACATTTTTTTTTAATATAAATAATACTCAAGATATAAATTAATTTTCTCCGAGTGTAGAGACCAGAGTTCTGAATATCTGGAATCCTCGAATCGTCCTCTGACCCAAGTCCTCTGTCCACTGTTCAAAATCTGTCGCATCAGCAGAAAACACGACGGGACATGAACTCAGCTTTAGTCTATTATATGTATATATATGTAAGTATATAAGTATTATAGCTGCTGTCCCTCTCCTTCTCCCTCTCCTTCGCACTCCCTCCCACACTGCAGCTCTCCCTCCCGGGGGTAAGCTTATACAAATACAGTTAGACGATGCTTGGCAACTTTCTGCTGACCAGGACAACGAAGCAGCAGCCAGTTAAGGCGTGGCACGCCCCCTCAGGTCAACACAGATTGGGGGGAGTGTAAGTGGGTGTGGCACGTTTCACCGTTCTCCGTTCACCGTTCGATGGTCAGTTGTCATTTACTCCAGCTTTCCTCCCCCTCCACCATCACCCCTAGTTTTGTGCAACTCTCTGAATGTTTCTCTGTGTTTAATTTAGTTTACTTTCAAGCAAAACTTCTCCCGCATTCCCAAGTGTGTAATTTTAAATGTCAGCAACAATAAACATACACACACACACACACATCTCTATAATGTGTGTTTTGTTTGTGTGTCTAGCATTATTTGTCCTGACCCTGATTTACTTTAAGTTCCTAGCAAAAAGAAAGACAACAGCAACAAAAAAAGATACATTTTAAGAAGTCAAATTAAAGAAACGGTTCAGCAGAAACTTTTACACGTCTCAAAAACATCTCCAATTTTTTTTATAGTAACCTAATTGTTTCTTACTTGCGAAATGTCAAAACTACCAAAATCGCCTTAAAATAAGTCATAAAAGATTTTATTACAATCAATAAAATTTTAGAGTTCTTGCAAATTTAAAAAATTATAAACTTATCTAAGTGAAAGTGTTTCAGTTTATTCCAAATTGAATTTAAAACAGAAAATATTTTATTTTTCAATAAAAACGTAAATTAAATCTAAGAAAATTAAATACAACTGTAGCTAACAAAAGTGCAGCATCAATTAAAAATTTATATGTTGGAAACGTTAATATTAAAAAAGGTCAACAACTAACAAGTTTAAAGTTTATTTTTTTAATTTATTTATTATTTAAATTGTGTCTTTAAAAAAAATTTAATTGAATGATTGAAAAATATAAATAAAGGTGTAGCTGAGAAAAGAAGGCAGCAATTTTTAATTTAAATAATAGATTAAAAAGTGACTAATTAACTTATATTTATTTGCTCTCACAACTGAATAGTGCAAATAAACATTTTATTTTCATTAAAAAAAAAAAATAAGTAAATAAAATTTAATAAATTATTAATAGTCGAATTAAAACTGATTAAATTAAATTGTGTTCAATTAAGTTGATGACATTTTGCAAAAACTTATTCAGACTTTCCTTCAAACTTAGCTGAAAATCTACATGAAATTGTTACAAGTGTAGGCTAAAGAAAGGTCTCTAAAATTAAGAAATTAAGTCATGTGTGAGATGAGTTAATGGAGCAACGTGTGCAGGAAATGCGACTTTTGTGTCTAGACAGAAAAAAGTTGCAATTGAAATAATTGCAAAAAATAATTTATGAGTTGTGAATTTTAAATAGGCAAATTGAATTTCATCTCGAGCCAAACTGAAGACAGTTTGAAATGCATTTGAATTTGAGAATAAATTTGATATCTGTACTTGTTTCAATTCGTATTCAAGTCTCAGGGGCAACATAAATTCCATTACCTTTAGTTGGCCTTAAAGTCGTCTGTGTCTGTCTCCATTGCATTTTTTTCTATTTCTCTTTCACTTTCTTGCTTTCAATAAACATTCATTTCACTTTGGCTATCAATTAAAAAGTGAAATTTCCTTTTATGCAACACGTACTCTGAATACAATCTCAACATATGTTGAGAATTTAATTTGACTTTTATTTTACTTAGTCCTCACAATCGGTAGACACAATAATCGGAATATTTTGAAGCTGAAATTTTGATTCTTAATTGAATAATTTTTTTTCTATAAAAATCAATTTAATATAAAAGCTGTTAGATACAAAAAATTACTTTACTTACCCCGTAGTTTTGTTTCTTTTATTTGTTGTCCATGTTTAAGTTTTCCTTTTTTAATTAAATATTTATTATAAATATTATTATTTATATTATAAAGTAATAACTAATTGTTACTTATTTAGTAATCTACTACAATAATTATTATTATTTGTAGTATTAGTTATCCACAGTTTATTTATTTATATTTATTT
Source organism: Drosophila sp. st01m (assembly GCA_018901795.1). Classification (NCBI taxonomy): domain Eukaryota; kingdom Metazoa; phylum Arthropoda; class Insecta; order Diptera; family Drosophilidae; genus Drosophila; species Drosophila sp. st01m. The sequence continues at coordinate 5,104,227 of JAEIFG010000706.1, read as the reverse complement.
ATTTTACTTTCATTTATCTTTCAATTCCTTTTCTTTCCTTGCTCTCCATCTTTTTTAAAAGTTTTTGTTTATTATATTTATAAATTATAATTATTATTAATTGTTATTTATTTAGTTGTACATAATTATTTATATTTGTTTTATTAGCTATCTACAGTTCATTTAATTAATTTATTATTATTTATCTTTCATTGTTCTTCATGTTTGTATTAATAACTATTATTAGTTATTTATAAATTATAAATGTAATGAACTGTTATATATTTAGGTATTTATAGTATTACAATAAATATTCTCATTGAATTAATAAGCATAGCTATTTTAATAATTGTTATCCACTTTTAATTTATTTTTATTCATATATATTTTATTTTCACATATCTTTAATCGCATTTCATTGATGGGACTTAAATTTTTCATTCCGTTCCATTGATATTGTATTTCTGACGTTCTGTCTTTATATGATTACGCTCACTTGTCGTCACAGTCCTCGATGGTCCCATTATATCATCTCCGTCTAGTTTCTTAGGTATCGATGCCGTAATTCGTTGCGTAATGTTTATGCATTGAATAAGTCTGCAGCTGACAGAAACAGAACGCAATTCGAATGCTCAGCCAAAATTAAATAAATCAAATCAAATTGCAACAATGGGGTGTGCTCGACGGTGAGATACTCGGTACTGCAACAGACTAAAGAAAATCTAAAAAAAATATTTCAAGAATTAGTTATGCTATCTTAGTTAAATTGTTATAGTTATTATATGTATATATTGATTCAGTCTACAATGAACAATAATTGCAATTAAGTTAAACTAAAATTTGAGTCCTGTAATAAATACTCGACCTACCTATAAGAGCTGTATAATTTTAACCAAAATATCTACAGTATATTAAAGATTATATATAATACACAATTTATGAGACTGGGTTGAGATTTATCAAGCGAAAATTTGAAACCTTAAACTTAAACCGATCGTTCTAATGGCAGCTATATGATATAGCATAGTTATCAGATTTGCTGACCCATACTATAAAGGAGTACAGAGATTAATTATATAAATACTTAATACAGATTTATTTCTAAAATCTTAGGATACAGATTTTAATTTTATTAAATTGTTAAAAAATCCAAACAATTCATAAATGTGCTGGGAATATAGAATATACGAAGTCTTCCTAAGATCAACCTCAACTCTCAACCTGAACTCATCTGCTCGGAACTGGGCCAGACATATGATGCTCGGCTTTTAAGGCTACACAATGGGGGGAAAGTGTTTAAGTGCACACAAAGGGCGTAGATGATTACAAGGGCGGCGATTGCAGGTTAGAGGGAGAGGGAGACAGAGACAGAGAGACAGGGAGAGGACTGTTGAATGGGCTAGAATAGATAGGACACGTATCTAATAAAATGGCTAACACGCCTCGCATATTCTGTGTTGCTTTTTGTCTCAGCCACTTCTATATAATGTGCCAAGGCTTCGTTCGATCTGGGAAAAGAGAGAGAGAGGCATTTTCACAAAACTGGGCGCAAATATTTGGCCAAGTTAGCACATTCACATTCACATTGTGAGCTCATTAAATTTTGTCAATGTAAATATGTGAACCTGGCAATTGGGGGATTTTTTGTGAGTACACTCAGCGAATAATTCCAATATAAATTAAATTTGAATGACCTCAAATTATTTAATAGCAATATTCCAGTAGCTAACTTGGTACATTATTATAATAATTGATAACGTTCAAATGATAATAAAAAGAATTTCGGTCTTTACATGATAAGAAATGTTGTTTTTAACAAAATATAATATTTTGTTTATATATCATTGGAAAAGAAAATTATCAATAAATTTTATTGTAATAGTTAAATGTAATTTTGTATTTTTCCGTTTAAAATCAGGGCTCAACATTTGAGGGTTAAGAATATGTTTTAAAAATAATATTAAAATCCTAGATTCTGTAAATTGCAACTTAAGAATTAAATCCATTTGTCGAGAAGGTAAAATTCTTTAAGTTAGAAACACATCCTGGTTAGCAGAATACACTTTCTTAAACAAAAATAAATAAAAAATGAAACGGTTTTTAAATTAACAATTATTTTATTTTGACATACATTAATTATATTTTTTTTGGCGACAAATAAATAAATTTTAGATAATTTTGCCTTCGATGTATTTAATATAAATTGTTCCTGATTTGATATAGTTTTTTACCATTGGTAATATGTATTAACAATTGTCGTATTTTAAGTAATTAAAGCTATAAGATGAATGTTGGTGGTCTCTTCTTTTACCATATATAAAAATATTACTTGTTAAAAAATGACTTATATCACATCTTCAGAATAAATATTTAATTGATTTGTTCGCTCAGTGTAGTGCTTGCAACATGCAACACGTAGTCCTCGATGCCAATGAAATTTTGCACTGGCATTCACCAAATCCCATTTCAAGTCCCAACTCCAAGTCCCATTTCAAGTCCCATCTCCAAGTGCAAGTCCAAGTTGCAGTCATAGTCAAAGCATATGCACTTCCTGTACATTTCCTGTTGCGAATCGTCCTCGAATCGTCCTCCTTGTGAATTTATTACGTGCAAATGTAAATAGCGGCACGTGCAGCGTGCAACAGAGTCCTGCCTGCAGCTACCACGGTCTGTGTCCTGCCCCAAAGATGAATGCTCGCCACGTCGTCATCGTCGTCGACTTCCTGTTGCCAATAAAACTGCTGTTGTCGCCAAACAAAGGCAAGGCGTTGCCCCTCACTCCCCCATCTTGCCACAATGCCCTTAGTCGCCCACTTGCTTGCCCCATTTGGTGGCGTGCAACGTTGTGCCGTTACGTCGTTTAGTATGCAACGTTTTGTCAATGGATACGGCATCTACAAGTTACAGATACGTTTGCCTTCAACGCTGTAAACTGTGTAAACAGCGCCACAATATGCAATATTTAGATTATTTATTTGCATCTCCTTCAATTCCATTTGTTGCTTGCCGCTTTGTTGCATTTACTTTTTAGCGGTTTCCACAATTTGACAGCTGAACTGAAAACTTAATTTGCCAATTGCAACTTCAATTTCCAAGACAATATTCTCCTGCCAAAGTATCTCCATTCAACGGAACATTCGCTCACTAACAAAACTCTCGAGCGAATCAAGCAAATACATTTGCAAATTCTAAGTATGTATTTGCATGCATTTATTGTGTGACATTCGAATACCAAGACATTCCGTAATTTCGAACGGAAATACTTTATTTTCCAGTGACTCATTCATTTGATAAACTTGAAAAGCAATCAAATGCATTTGGAAATACCAAATACTTTAAGCACCAATTTGGATTTGATGAAACTTACTAACAGTTTGTGTAAACTCATAGTTTTCTACTACAATAATTACTTATATTTGTAGTATTAGTTATACATAGTTTATTTATTTATATTTATTTATTTTACTCTCATTTATCTTTCAAATCCTTTTCTTTCCGTGTCCTTCATCTTTTAAAAAGTATTTGTTTATTATATTGTAAACAGTTTGTGTAAACTCATCCATTTGACTTGGTATTTTAAATACCAGTTACTTGCAAAAATGCCACCAAAAGCTCAACAATATATTTGGAAGTAGACCCTTTAATATATTGAAATTGGTATATCATTCGATGCTTTCACTTTCACTTTGCAAATAACAAAAACTTAAACAGAGCTGAAGGCCTGGACGCTACTCTTTTAAATTACTGAGCTTTAGTATCAATATGTATTATAGCTAACTTTAATAAATAAATAAATAAAAAAAAGGACTTCCTTGACACGAATTGAACATTCGAGTATAGAATTTTGATTCTACTCGTATAAATTTAACAACATTTAAAAGACAGAAGCTACAGTTTATGTCATTTCAGTAACTTGATTTAATATAATCAAATTCAAAGCAAATTATTGCTGTTCAAGTTAAATTTTTTGTTTAAATTAAATGTGTGATTTAGATGCTTTTTATGAGCTTTGAAACTTCTACACACATTGTAAATTGATAGCCTAATAAATCCGCAAATTTATTCAATTCACTTAGGTAATGCATTTGTTTAATTCACATTGTTTAAAATCATCATTAAACAAACGAATATATTTATAAATGAAAATAACTTGTTTGTCTTAAACAAGACTGTAGACTCTGCCTATCATAATTTGCAGACAATTTAAAAGTATATATTTGATGTGAAATAACTATAAAGTAACTATAAAGTAATGATTGCTAGTTAACTTGCATTTGAAAGCCGAACAGTGTTTGATGTAATCAAACAAGAACTCAATCAGAGCTGTCAATCAAGTTAATCAATCAGATGACTTAGGTAATGCATTCGTTTAATTCACATTGTTTAAAATCATCATTAAACAAGCGAATATATTTATAAATGAAAATAACTTGTTTGTCTTAAACTCTAGACTCTGCCTATCATAATTTGCAGACAATTTAAAACTATATATATTTGATGTGAAATAACTATAAAGTAACTATAAAGTAATGACTGCTAGTTAACTTGCATTTGAAAGCCGAACAGTGTTTGAATGTAATCAAACAAGAACTCAATCAGAGCTGTCAATCAATCAGATGACTTAGGTAATGCATTCGTTTAATTCACATTGTTTAAAATCATCTGTAGCAAAACAAGCGAATACATTTATAAATAAAAAGAACTTGTTTGTCTTAAACTAGACTCTAGACTCTGCAGACAATTTAAAACTATATATATTTGATGTGAAATAACTAGAAAGTAACTATAAAGTAATGACTGCTAGTTAACTTGCATTTGAAAGCCGAACAGTGTTTGAATGTAATCAAACAAGAACTCAATCAGAGCTGTCAATCAAGTCAATCAATCAGATGACAAGCTCTTATATCGTAAAGAAATCAAGTTCGAAATTTGTGAAAACATTTACATAACTCATTTGCTAACTTTTCCACATAACTATTCGCAGGCAGTCGTTGTCGGCGTCGACACGTCAAACAACCATCGTCATTAGCGGCATCATCATCATCATCATCATCATCATCAACATCAACATCATTAGAGTGAAGCAATGTTAATGGGAACTACATCGGTCTTATGATGATGGTGGCCCAACAAAACGGCGACCAAATCGCCAAACGCAACGATAACAATAACAACGATAAGTTCCAGAATCGAAGTTGGATGTCGGACGGATCCCGTCAACATAGACAGCGACAATTAGAGACCATTAGCCAACGGCAGCCCAATCAATCTACATTTGGACAGAAGCTGGCGCATTTTCAGGGGCGTACATTTGGGGGCGTGTGTGTGGGCGTGGCAACTGGAGGCGTTCGATTACAGCTTCTCTTGCTGCTGCTGCTATGCAATTGCATTGGTAAGTCGAGACAGAGACACAGCTAAAGAGTGACAGAGAGCGAGAGAGAGTGAGTCGTTTTGTGTAGTTTAATTTCCCGTTCAATCGATAACCAATTATCTATATCACACACGTAATTTATATGCTAATGTCCAATTACGGTTTAATCGATAGTCGTTGGAGACGTGTTTGGCTTTCGAAAACATTTCGATAATCGATAACATATTGATCATTGATAACAGAAGAACTGTGTTTAAATATTGTTAAAGCCTATCGATAACATATCGATAACTACGCAAAAGTTAATTGCAATGCCAATTCCAGTTACCATTACCTGTACTAACTATAATCCAACTTGTTTGTATGTATCGATATATTATCGATAACATCAATACATCGACTATCGATAAACTTAAAATTTGCGTTATTTTTGCGCTATGTAAACCAAATATGCTTTCTCCATGCCCCATCGATAACAATAGCCGAGTGTAATCGCTTATCGATATCGATGGTTGCATGGCATTCGCTACGCTTGCTGTCTCATGATTTGCGGTTTACCTAATGCTCACTGCAATTAATTAATACACTCAATGATTCATTCTTTGATTGATTGGTTGATTGGTTGATTGATACATTATTTATTTTTATTCTGTATGTATTTTTACGATAATCTTTAGTACATGACATGTTACTGAAATGCCGACAAGCAAGAAATAAATAAGAAATTTCGTTAATTGTTCAATCAATGTTTTCTCTTCATGGCAACTAACCATTGAAATGAAGATATTTCCGTTTCAAACAAATCCTCCTCAGTGGGCGCATTCGAGCCGGACTTTGTAATACCGTTGGAGAATGTTACCGTTGCCCAAGGCCGGGATGCGACCTTCACGTGTGTGGTCAACAACTTGGGCGGTCATCGGGTGAGTGGTGACGGTGCGTCACTTCCAGCCAAGGTATGTATCGGTTTTCAAAAACATGCGTTTCAATTTAACCCATCAATAATAATAATAATAACAACAACAACAACTACTACAACAACAACAACAACAAATGCAAAATTCGTTACATTTCGTTTCTTTCGCACTATTCATTTTGTGTTATCGGTTATCGATTCGATAGCAACAGCATTTCGATTACTAAATCTCTCACACCACCAATTTGAAGTGCACAATTTTAAAGTAATTTCAGTAATCAGATAATGATAACCGCACAAAACTGCACAATAATCATAATCAATTATTATGTAAACTTTAAAGCGCACCTTAACTTAATCTCAAGTGTATAAGTAAATATAGCTAATATATAAATATGCAAGGGCATCGATATTTTTCTAAGATGTTTTTATTAAAAAAAAACCATAGTTCAAATACATATAAATAGTCCTCGTTTGTTGAGCTGAAAAATGTTGCGTTTTAAGGACATTTGGCACATTGATTTTATCAAATTTAGATAGTCCTGGTCATAACAAGTTTTCGTACCAATCTTGTCAGCATTGAACTAAAAACTTTTAGGATATTCTAATAACATTTTCAATGTTTCAACTACAAAAATACATTTTTCAACTCAAAATGTGGGAACCACGAATTTGGGTGACTATTTTTTAAATGTTTATATATCGAGGCACCCTCAAATACATACTTACTTATACACCAATATATATATATATGCTGTATATTATAATAATAGCACTTTGCATAGTTAACGCACCAATGCACCAAAAATACATCAAAAATTAACAAAAAAAATTACAAAAAAAAAAAGTGATGGGCAAAAATTTGGAAATAACTTCTTAAGATTTATATGATAACATACCGACGACCCACAAAACAGCGCATATCAAAAACTTTATTATTTCATATGATTCTCTTATTTTAAGACGAGTAGCTGAACTTAATTTTAAAAAATAAATTCATGAAAATCGCATAAAATATAAAAAAAAAAACTGATATAGAGATAGAGAATAAAAAAAGAAAGATTTAATATAACTAACGCGAATATTTAATTAAGTTTTACAGAAAGCATTCAAGCGATAATAACAAAAGTGATAACAAAAATATAAAAATCCTTTAATATACACTGTAAACAAAATACCATCACAAACACCAACGATTGTTGTTAGCAACAATATAAACAATTGCTCAGAAAAGAATGCTCACAAACAATGAGTAATAATAATAAATAAGCAGCGCAACAATCGAAGTGTAAACTATTTTCATAAAGGAGAGATAAATTGGAAAATGAGAATCCACAACAAATACAATTACGTGCATTCTGTGCATATGAACGGATGTCCTTGCAATCCTATAAACGTGTTGAACAGGACATATTTTCATAGGGTTTTAAGCTGGGAAGGAAAGCAAATAATTTGTTGAAAATTAAGTGGAACTCAAGAGGGGAAAAATATGAAAGCTAAATTTTAAAATATTGTGAATTTTACAAGGTACTTTACAGAAAAATTTTAAATTAAACCTAACGATGCATTGAACATTGATAGATCAAATGTTTATATAAATAAATAATAATAAAATTGATATACCACAAGGAAATTGACTCAAATTTGACTAAGTTTTAACAGATCTTGATAAAGTGTCACTCTAAAAGTTGGAAAAAATTTTAAAGTAGATAAATAAAATGCAGATGAATTCAGAAAATTAATTATCGATAGTTCTTGGGAGTTGAATCAAACTACTGGCTATCGAATTAACATTTGACCGCATTTAAAACTTAAATTAAGGGATATTTCTTGGAGAAAATAGCCAATTTAAATAAAGAGTGAATAGTACTTTGAAAATGATTTTATATAATGTAACTCTATGAATACCGAACACATTTTGCAAATGTATATTATTTTTAATTTATTTTTGTTTTTGTATGATCTGTTCCTGTTATTGCTTAATTTCTTTGTTTCAATTCAATAAATACATTTTGTTTACACATTTCCAACATTTTGGTGTGTATTCTCTACATCAGTGTGTGTGTGTGTGTGTGTTTGTTTATTTGTATTGTGCAATGCACGTCAAAGAGTGTTAATCAACGAAATGGCATCATAAATAAAAACGTCATTTCGTTTAAATTCTCTGATGTTTCAATCAAACAAGAGCAGCACAACAATTAGATAGACAGAGAAAGACTGAGTAGAGGAGGGAAACTGAAAGAGACAGACATAGAAAGAGAGAGAGAGAGAGATATTGAGATGTGAACGGAAATCATCAAGTGAACAACACCCAATTTCGTTTTATTTAAGCAATAAATAAATAAACAAAATATTGTCAACATAATAAAATAAATTACATTCGCTGAACTTACGCAACTATAACAACAAAAGGTCGATGAACAAAGCAATAAACTAAAACGAATAATAAATACCCTGTGCTATAAAATAAAATCAATAAATTGTCTAATTTGTTACTTTCTGATATATTAAGAAATGACCCACGAAAATTGGCATCTTAACTGATGAATTATAGATTTCTTTCAGTGCACCAGTTTTCAATCAAATTTAAATTTAAAAAAATATCATTTATCATTCAATAATATTAAATGATATAACTATAAATTAATAATCTTAAATCTTCGAATTCATTTAGATTATTTTTGAAATACGAAATTTATTTTAATGCAAAACTTAATTGCTTTAAAAAATTGAGTATAAAAGTAAACTGTAAAATAAAAATATAATTATATAACGGAACGGAACGGAATCTTCCAAAACTATTCGCAAATGTTAATGGTTTAAACATGATTAATTTCAACTGGCAACAATTATTCCGCTTGAGGCCTCCATTTGTTTGACAAAGTAATAATATTGAGGAAATTGAACAAGCGGCTTTCAATGACAACAAACAATGGGCAAATAAAAAGAAACGAGCTCTGCATAATTGAAGATATCTTTGGCAGTGTTTTTGAAAAGTGAAAAACCCCTTTGAGAATTCAAAAAAAAGGAGAACAGAAAATAAAATTACAAACATTTAAGATAAAAACCAGGACAGTAAAGTCGCATAATCGTTGCATTGTTTTTATACGCGATTCGATTGTGTTTGGTTTTTTATGAAATATATATACATACACGTATATGTTATTTTTGGGTTCTTTTTTAAAGCCATTGAGTTTTGTGTTTGCTTTTGTTTTCGAGTAACTGAAACAGAAACAGAAACAGCTACAGAAATATTAATAAAAAATAAATTCAAGCGCACCGAGTTAAAACCGAAACAAACTTTGCACCATTTTTTTGTATATATAGAACATATTCAATACGTATATATGTATGTGTTTGTCTTCCGCATGTCTGTGTGTGTGTGTATAGTAAATGTATGTGTACTCTGTGCTATAAACCCGTAGTGCTATAGTCCTGTATAGTCCTGTATTTAGTGCTACTATATCCTTGCTTTATGACATTTGCCCGCTGTATTTGCATTTACATTTGCCGTTTTCACATCGCTTTTTTTCCCGCCACTTTTCAACACTTTTTGCACTTTCTGCACTTTTTGTATTTATGCTGGAATTTTATTTATTCTTTTTCTTTTTTTTTTTTTTTTTTTTGTAGTACCATGCAGAAACGAAATCGGAATCCGTTGGATATTCTTTGTTCTATAGAAAGGGGTGAGGATGGCGGCAAATTGCGGGGTGTGAAGTGGGAGGTGGGGGGTGGTGAGTGAGAATTGGTTAACTCCCCCAGTATTACTCAATAAATTTGCTTTATTGAGTAAATAAATAAAGTGACAGTCCAAACGGAGGAGAGCTTTTCTCTCTCTCTCCACTCTCCACACTCATTTTCCGTGTGCTGTGTTGTCACCAGTTCAATCCTGTTCCGTCCTGTTCAATCCTGTTCAGTCCTGTTCAGTCCTGAACATCGCTATTTATTGGTTTATAGAGTTTTTCGGCTCTGCTATTGACGCAAGACACACAGAATGGAGAGTGGAGTGTGGAAAGTGGAGAGTGTAGAATTAAAAATCGCAGCTGCATTCGGCTTCGCTTTTGTTTGCCTGTTAACTCGAGCATCCTCAATGTGCTGAACCATCAGCATTATTGGCATCGGAGATTTCTTATATATTTTTTTTCATTTTATCATTTTTTTCATTATTTTAAATTGACCATTGAGTGGACATCAAATGCAAACGCCGAAGATTCTTCTCATTTCTCGGCGGGGACACGACCTCAAATCGGATTTAGTAACGACAATCGAATGAGGCATCCGCAGTAAGTCAGAATATGCCAAGGGAAAGAGAGGAAGAACGAACGACGGAGTGACAGAGAGGGAAGAAATGAAAAGTATGACATTCGCAGTGAGACATTTTGTTTGTGTCAGCAGTTAAACTTCCAGCAAGGACTTTCAATTGTTTAATACATTAATCCGATTCAGATCGATTAATTAACTTTTTAATGTTATTTCATTGCGTTTATCACAACAATTCGCCGATTAACTTGCTAATCGTTTGAGTATTATATAATCAACAGTTCAATTGACATATTTTATACTTAAAGCTTTTCAAAAGATTTTACAAAAAGTGAAAAATCAGTAGATTCATCGTATAATCGATAACGTTGCTGATTAAGCTAAAGACAGCCCAGATATAAATTAACGATAGCAGTTTAAATCTTATTAAAAAGAGATATTTATTTATAATTATAATCATTATAATGAATCCAATTATTATAAAATTTCCGACTTACCAATTCGATCGATATTAACCCAATAATATTACTTGATCAAACACTCAGGATGTTATCAGTTAACAGATCAAATTCAACTTAAATCTTTGCATTCTACAGCAATTTAACAGCAGCTTTACATTTCACAATGATTACAGAATTGATAACGTAACATGATCGATTCGTTATCATAATTGATAGTAACTTCTATTTAAACTACTTGCAGATTTTGTTAAAGAAATGTTATAACACAAATTATTAACATTTATAACAGAAATGTAAAATGTTACGACAATTGAAAGCTTTTGCATTTTTAACGGGAAAAGGAAAATGTTTTTGAATCAAGAAATTTAATTTTATTGGAATTTTTCTTGAAAATGTCAATAATAAGCCATTTTATACGCCAAACTATTTTTAATACTAATTAAATCCCAATTTATTAGCAAAACTGCTGTCAATAAAAATAAAGTTTAATTTTATCGGCATTACCACATAAAATGTCAATAAAATGTTATTTTATTAGCAGCACGATTTTTAATGATCAGAATATGCATTTCATTAAAGCAAGTGATATTTGAATTTCATTCAACTGAAAAGTTAAGTGTATCAGAAATAAAGTCGTTACTGTTTATTTTCGTTAATTTTTCAAAAATTGCCCACAAAAGTAGGCAACACTTTGTGGCGAAAACTTGAATAAATTTAGTTTGTTTTGCTTTGTTCTCGTAGTTAGCATAGCTTTGTCATGTGTGTGCTTGATTATCGATATAATTTATTTTTGATTTATATATTTATCTTTTGCATTAAATGCCAATTGTTTAGACGTTAGCATTGCACCTGGAGAAAAAAGAAACCCGAGTCCAAATCCAGTCCACTCCACTCCAAACTGTACATGTATTTGTTTATATTTTGATGGATTTTCTTCGGTTAAAGCAAAGATAAAATGAAAAATATGACATATATTAACTAATTGCAAAATGTTTCTTCTTCCAAACACACAACGCACACAAACAACAAATGACCAACGTACTAAAAACCACAAAACCAATTCCACTAATTGCACTTGAAATATCCCGATTTGATATCCTTGCGCAACAACAACAACAATGACACTGACAACAACAACCACAACCAACAATAACCAACCCGAAAACTTGCAAAAAACTTGTGGCATCAACAACGATAAAATTGCGTTTTGGCTTGTTGCCTGCAACAAAAATGGAAATGGCGTCAAATTGCGCTGACATCTGACGACGATGACGATGACGATGACAATGACTATGAACGCAACAACTAACTAACGTTGCCTGGTGCTGGTCCTGGTCCTGGTCCTGTTCCTGAACCTGTGGTTGTGGTTGTGCACCACTATTGGCTGCCACTGCCATACTTGCCACACTTGCCACACTCCTGCCACGCTGCTGCCACCATCGTCTGGCATTGTCAACGACACTGACACCAAACGACACCAACAATCGGCCAACTTTTGTATCGTTGGCACAAAAACACCTCCCTCTCCTCTGCTCTCCTCTCTTCTCCTCATCTCTATTTCCTTCTTCTCCTGCCTTCGTTTTCACCAACGCTCCCTGGTTACCAACTGGAATGGCATCGCCAACTGGCGCCGCAACGAAACTTCCAACTAAATTCTAATACATCCGCAAATCGATTTCGATGGGACAACAACGAAACTTTACGAAAAAAAAAAATAAACAAAAAATGCTCCGCTTTGGAAATTGCTCAATGCGCTGTTGATGGCATGGACCAAAAAAAAAAAAAAATCAACGATAACAAACGCAACTGTACTTAAATTTTCAAATATTTGAAAACATTACAAATTGCATCCAATAAATGATATTTATGATATGTTATAAACACTAATTATGCCAACTAAATTAAAAATAAAAAACAACTGTCAACACGTTTCACGTGAAAAATCGATAAATGCATTAACGTATCGAAAATCGACAATCGAAAATGAAACAACAAATCAACTGCAACGCAACCGAAATCGGGAATTTGGATTTTGCGATTTTTGGCTTGTCCATCATCAGGTCGCTTGGATTAAGGCCGATGCTAAGGCGATTTTGGCGATACACGAGCATGTGATAACCAACAATGATCGATTATCGGTGACACACAACGACTACAACACATGGACACTCAACATACGCAGCGTCAAAATGGAGGATGCTGGCAAATACATGTGTCAGGTTAACACCGATCCAATGAAAATGCAAGTAAGTACATCCGAATATGACCTTACCTATGTTAAGCTGATTTATCGATAGCAGAAAGTACTTATATTGAGTAATGACAAGAATGCATAAAGATTTCGGCTTAATATCAATTAACTTAGATTTGAATCATTTGTTTTGCCTGTTATCGATAACAGTGTGACATTAATTAATGTCTTGTATAAAATATTTTAAATTAATTTTAATTTTATTAAAATAGATTTACTTTTTATTAATAATTTGAATTTTTTTGTAAAGTAAATATAAATTTTAAATGTCGGCTGCTTATAGCCTGACAATAAATAAATAAATAAAATAAAACACAAAAATGTTTGCAACTTGCACTTCACTAAAAACCTATACTTTATGAAAATCAATATATATATTGCTTTTGTGATCTAAAAATTTGAATTTGAAGTACTTTCTGTTATCGATTAGAACCTAACACTGAATTCCACAGGAAAAAGACTATAAATTTAAACAAATGTTATATAAAGATGTTTGTATAAATTTGGTAAAGGAAAAATATTCAAATAAATATTGTTTACAGATGTCTGAATACATTAAATAAAGGAACAATTTTATTATTCAGTGTTTCTGATATGTTTCAGTTCCATGTTGTAGATATATTAATGATTCGATAACATAAAATAATATTAGTTGTGCTTAGATATCTGATATCGATAACAGTCTGACGGTGATGAGAAAATTAAGACTGTCACAATTTTAAAAGTACAAGTGTTTTATCAAAGAGTCGATACATATTTTCGTAAATTTCATTAATTATACACATTACTTTTCACTAAATGTTATAGTTATAGTTTCCTATTTACTTCTCACTTAATATTCTTTTCTCTATGAAATTAAATACAGCTAGTTAAAGGTGAAAATTGTATAGCACACTTTTTTGGGCTACATCAAAGGAAAACCGGTTTACACAATTCTGACGATTCAAATCAAATATAAAATGTCAAAAAGGGCTGTAAACAAGTTAAGCACGAATAAAAAGAAAAAATAAAGGGAGTAGAGGATTAAATGAATCAAACAGAGCACTTGTTACATATGTTAACATATTTTCGTGCGTCAATATGAATGTTAGTAAATAAACAGAATAAAAAGCCTTTGGGGCAAAACAATGGCAACATATTGTTGAATTTGTTCGGCAAAAGTATTGAAAAATGTAATCCACACTTAATGCGGGAATAACATATACAATACAAAACACACACATGCACTTCTTTGTGACTGTTGCCCTAAGGGAAATTAATCTGTTTGCGATTTCAAATATGTGTAGTTATTTCTCATTTTATTGCAATTTATCAAAAAGTGTCAGGCAACAATGCTATCAGTTTGCTTTGTGAGCTTTAATATGCTAGCGAAAAAAATACAAAAGACAGCAAAAAAATAATAAAAATTCCAATATTAAATTCGAGAGCGGACAAAAATGTAATAATAATAGTTGAAATTCAAATGAACGAAATGAAATGAAATGAATTTACTCTAGAGCTGCACTTGTCATATGGCATTCACTGTATGTTGCCAACGGCGCAGCGTTGCCAGCCTGTCAGCGGGTACATTTTGGGTATATGCATTAGGGTGCATCGTCTTTAAAAATAAAAATAAATAAAAATACTTGTCCAAATTCGGTCAAGTCTAATATGTTTTGCCCAAAGAACCATTATTCTAAACTCCACTCCTAGTTCCCACTTTATGACTGGAACAATTGTGTGTAATTAGTTCTTGCAGAAACGAAAAATGTTATTCTTTGGTTCCTTTGATTCTATGCAATTGAAAAGTGGTTTTGTTATCGTGGAATCATGGTTTTTGGATGAAAACATATTACAATTGACCGTAGATTATAAATTAAACGTAGCCATTTATTTATTTTTTTGGGGCTCGTACAAATCGATGCACCCTAATGTGCATGCATATGTGGTGTGTGTGTGTGTGTGTGTGTGGAAAGACAGGTCTGGAGAACTGGGCAAAGGGTAGCTGACATTTAAACACGATATATAAACAATGAAGCGCTTTAATGACAAAAATAAATAACAAACAATGCGGCGACAGAGCATTTGTATCTGTATGTTAGTGTGTGTGTGTGTGTGCGTGCGTGTGTCTGTGTGTGTGCCTGTGTGTGTATGCCAAGTCGCTACTTTCTGCGCCCATTTAATACCCTCGACATGTGCAAAGCGATTGCGTTTTCAATTTCATTTCATTTCATCATTCCGTCGTCTCGTTTCTGCAAACGCACTATGGGCAATTTTCTACAATTTGCTGTCAGTAATTCATTTTTGCATATATAAAAAAAGTAGTAGAGAGAGCTACAGTAGTAATTTTAAATACAAAAACTAGTATTTTGACGGATTGATCGCATGAAATCTATATAACATAGTTTTCTTAAGGTAATAATATATTTTTATTATGCTATTTGGTGTTTTATTAAACACCAAAATCGAAATATTTTTAGAAAACAATAAAGTTCAATCGAATTATTAAAAAAATATACATAAAGTATTTACTTTTAAAAGCACGTTTAAGTAGTGTTGTAAAAATACATAGAAAAATAATCAACTCAATTTCCGCCGAGGAGATTTGCCATTCGTTGATTTTTCGATTGAATTAAGTACTAGTTATATATCTTAACTCTAATTTGAGCCTGCATCAAAATTGAAAAATTCAAATTTTTACATCACTTTTCCATAAAGTTGACATTGTTAAAACTTTGTCAAATCTTAACCGACATCTGATTTCATAAATAAAAAAACAAATAAATAAATTGGCAACACATTAAATGAATTTATTAATGACAGAAAACTTATAAAATTGCCCATAGTGCAAGGTGCATTGGGCACACAGCAGCGCCCTCTGACGGCAACGGCTTGTAATAAAATCAACCTAACAAAGCGAATTGAGTGAAAAGCAAATATGAGACAAATAAAAAGCAAACAGGGGGCTTCACATCTGCCTTTTAACCCTTTTCCCCCTTTTTTCCCTCATTCACCAATTCGTTCATCATTCCTCTCGTTCTTTGCTTTCTTTCTTTCTGTCTGTCTGTCTTTTTTCATTCCATTTTCATTTTCGTAATTCGTATAAATTTCGCGCTCTGCTCGTTTGGGGTTTTTGTGACGTTGGCTTTATTTTATGACGCAACTGTCAACTGCAGCAACAACAACAGCAGCAACAACAGCAACAACAACAACAACAACAACAGCCGCATCGTATTAATTTACAATAAAAAATAACATCCAGAGGCAAATTCACTTAACGTCACAATAACTTGTTATTTTACTGTTACTGTTACTGTTACGGTTACGGTTACTGTTACTGTTACTGTTACTGTTACCGCTGCTGCTTCGGTTGCGGCCGTGTTGTGTACTAAACCATTTTACAAGCATGTAACAAAAATAAACGCTGCAATTAACGATTTCTTCCACAGCAGCCAGACAATCTGTCCTTAATTTTATTATTACGTTAAACGCAATCAATACGTAATTCACTCCGCTTGTTACGTCACTTTACACTGTTATGCGATCAACTGTACTTCAATTTAACGGCACCATCACTGTGTATTTATAATTTCCATACTTTTCCCTTGAGACTTCTTCACAATCTTCAAATCGACATAACTTTGGCATATCTTCACCGATTTCATTGCGAAATGTCAATTTTATCATTGTTTGACCTCTAATTTGATTCTGTATTAGAATTCAAAAACATAATTATTCCCATCACAGTCAATTTCTTTTCCTTTCCCAACTTTCCCTGGACGCAATTTAATAACTGAACCGAATATCTATTTGATCATTATTTGGCCTCTAATTTAATTATACATAACAATTTGAAAATTCAAGTGTATTTCACACTATTCGACTGGCTCCAAACTTCCATAACTTTGTCACAACTGAACCGATTTTCTTACAATTTTTTGGCCTCTTATTTGATTCTGCATTAGAATTTAAAAATTCTCATTTTTTTAACTTTAAACAGTCATAACTTTGTCAAAACTAACCCGATTTACTTGCGGAATGAATATATAATCGCAATTCGGCATCTTTTGTGATTCTGCAGCAAAATGCAATTTTTCACAAACTTCAAACTGTCATAACTTTGCCAAATCTCAACCGATTTTCTTGCGAAATATCAATTTATAAAATATTTCTCTTTTTTGACTCTACATCAAAAGTGGCAAGCATATATTCTTTTTAATGTCCCCTTTTTATATTTGACATTTTCGCAAATAAAAGCGTTTAAAATATAAGATTTGTTGTTAATTTGTTGAGGCAATAGCGCGACTAACGTGTAACTGTTCTCCTTTGTTATTACGTATTACGTGACAGACAGCCACATTGGAAGTGGTCATACCGCCGGATATTATCAATGAGGAAACCTCCGGCGACATGATGGTGCCCGAAGGCGGCTCGGCAAAACTGGTTTGCCGTGCACGCGGCCATCCCAAGCCAAAGATCATTTGGCGGCGTGAGGATGGACGTGAGATCATAGCACGCAATGGTGTGCATCAGAAAACGAAAGGTGAGTTGGAAGCTTTCAAAGTTGCAACTTGCAAGTTGCAAGGTGTAAGAAACAGAAGCAGAAGCAACACCAAATTAACCGCATGTCAATCTTGCAATCGAAATTGCAGCCATTTCAGTGGAGGGTGAAATGTTGACGCTGTCAAAAGTCACGCGATCGGAAATGGGCGCCTACATGTGCATCGCCTCCAATGGAGTCCCGCCGACGGTGAGCAAACGGATGAAGCTACAGGTGCACTGTGAGTATACAAATCCAACCTCAATTTAATGCGCTCACATTGATCAAAGCATACACTGAAAAAATATACGAACAACTTTTTAAAAATTGGTAAATTTTAAGATAAAATTTGTATATCACCAAATTAATCTAAAGCATCGCAGCTCTTTAGATTCAAACACAAAGCTTAATTTGTTGGCAAACAATAAATATGTTAAACCATTTATCTACTTTTATTTGTTCTTAAAATTGCTTAATTTTAAGATAAAATTTGCATATTACCAAATTAATCTAAAGCATCGCAGCTCTTTAGATTCAAACACAAAGCTTAATTTGTTCGGAAACTATAAGTTAAATCATTTATCTACTTTTATTTGTCCTTAACATTGCTTAATTTTAAGATAAAATTTGCATATTACCAAATTAATCTAAAGCATCGCAGCTCTTTAGATTCAAACACAAAGCTTAATTTGTTGGCAAACAATAAATATGTTAAACCATTTATCTACTTTTATTTGTTCTTAAAATTGCTTAATTTTAAGATAAAATTTGCATATTACCAAATTAATCTAAAGCATCGCAGCTCTTTAGATTCAAACACAAAGCTTAATTTGTTCGGAAACTATAAGTTAAATCATTTATCTACTTTTATTTGTTCTTAAAATTGCTTAATTTTAAGATAAAATTTGCATATTACCAAATTAATCTAAAGCATCGCAGCTCTTAAGATTCAAATACAAAGCTTAATTTGTTGCCAAACAATAAATATGTTAAATCATTTATCTACTGTTATTTGTTCTTGAAATTTTTTAACTTTAAGATAAAATTATCAAATTACCAAATTAATTTAAAACATCGCACATCAATATTCGAATACAAATCTAAATTTGTTAGGAAACTATAAATTTGTCAAATCTTATTCAAAAACATTTATCTATATTATTATTATAATGTACTTTGTTCTTGAAATTGGTTAATTTTAAGACCAAATTACCAAATAAATCTGAAACATCGCAGCTCTTAATATTCGAATACAAATCCTAATTTGTTGGAAAACTATAAATATGTGATATTTTATTTAAAAAATAATAACAACCAAATAGACGGTTCGAGTCGCTTTCATGTCATTTTAGAGTTATTATTTAGATCAGTGTGGGATGGGGGATGATGACTGCTAACAAATGCTTTGATTTATGGCCCAAACTCGTATATAATAATAACCATAATGGCAAGACGGATGTGCGTGCAAAGTGTACGCCAAATCCAAAGTCCAAAATGAACCGCAGCATAACGTAACGTGTAACGTAACGCAATAACGTGAGTTGCAAGTGTATCCGTTTCGATTTCCGGCACCTTCCTTCACGTAACCGGCGCAAACTTTCCAAATGCATTAGCGTCAAACTAACGAGAGAGTGGGAATCGGGCAAGCGGGAATCGGGAAACGGGAATCGGTAATGTGGCAATCGGGCAGGAAAATGGGAGGCAGGAAAATGGGAGGCAGGAAAATGGGAGGCACGGGTCTAGACTCAAGATGCCTTGAATAACATCAGGTTCCTGTAGTTAAAGTTCAACAGCTTTAAAGCGCATCTCAACTTGGTTGCATGCACCATGTTGCACACTGAGATACATTGCGGCTGCTACAAGTTCAGGAAATTTTTAAAAAGTTGAACGAACACAGAACCAAAAATCCGCTCGATTTAAGAAAATATTATCTTATAAAACGGATAACATTTAAAAATGTTTTTTTATATTCAAATAATATGTTTCAAAAATTATGAGCATATTTTGTCAAATCTAAATTGCTTTCCTTTATATTATTTTAAAACAATTTGCACTTAGTTATCCTTTCATATTGAGAGAAGCTTTCACAACTATTCTGTGGGAAAAAACATGATATGACTTTTCATCACATTATCAAATTTTTTTAAACTGTAAGAGTTTTTAACAAAATTGAAAAAAAAACAACATGAATCGGCATTTGTCATACTTATATTATATATAAGGAATATAAATATGATTAGAAATATAAAAAACTTGTTACATAAATGAAGGTCGAATTTTTCAGATATTAGAAGCAAATTTTAAAGAAATACAAAAAAGTGTGAAGTGTAGAAGCGACTGTAGCTAAGGGGGAAGCGTGCGAGAGAGATAGTGAGAAGGAGACAGAGAGAGGGAGAGGGAGAAAAGAAAGACAGCCAAACGTGAGTTTTTGTCGTAGGTTAAAAGATGTTATCTACAAATTATATTGACACGTCAAAGTGTTCGCACCTGTGTGTGAGTGTGTGTGCTGTCCTACTTAAACATATCAAATATACATCCCCTCTCCTCTCTCTCTCTCTCTCTCTTGTCTCGCTCACCACAAAAATTAATTTCCATTTTTGCATCTGCTCCAATTTTTGGGCTTTGCTTTCTCTCATTTCGTTTCATTTCAGTTCTTTTGTCATTTCATTTCATTTTCTTTTGCTCGGACTGTCTGTCTGACAGTCTGACTGTCACTCAGCTTGCTTCTTCTGCTCACTTCTCCCTTTCTCCATGTCCTCGCCGTCTTCTCTCCTTTATTGCTTTTGGCTTTGTTCGCTGCTGCGACTCCATCTCAATTTCAATTTAAAAACCCATATGGTTCCCCTATGCTTTCCCCCTCTCTCTCTCTCTCTCTCTCTCTCTCTCTCTCTCTCTCTCTCTCTGCTCTCGCTCACTCTCTCCTGCTGCCTTTCGTCAGCAGCGTAAGCTGGAGCTGAAACGTTTCTTAACGCTTTTACGTCTCCTTTCCACATTCCATTGGCTCTATTTCATTCCATTCAATATTTCTCGACTTGTCTTAAACTGACAACAACAGAAACAGCAACAACAACAGCAACAACAACAACAACAATAATGATGGCTTTAATCCACCCTTAACCCATCGCGGTTGCCGCTTGATTTCTTGAGCTGCTTCAGCGCTTTGCTTGATTGATTTTAATCAGAAAATTAAGTGGCTCTTTGGCTTCATTCGCAATCCAGACAAACAACAGTTGCGCTCAACGAGACCGTTAAATATCTACGCTTGTGTGTGTTTATCTTGAGTAGATTTGGTTCTAAGGGTTGCCGCCATTTTGGTAACATAAGCCCACGTCGTACACACAAACATAACACTTAAAGCTCCACAGGTTGAATGGGCCTTAAATCTCGCTTCTAATCCCGATCCGTTTACTGACAAGTTTCGCTTTCCACAAGTCAACAAGTCCTAATTGATTTTAAGCTCTATAAATCATATTCTATAGATTGGCAGACCTTTATTAAGTATTTATAAATTGTAGTAATGTTTGGAGTTCAAGTTCCTTGAAATATATATTTGTATTCCCTTCAAAGCTGTAAATTTTTATTTGGTTACCAAAATCAACGTGGAAATTGGTCAGGAAATTTGATACTTTGGTTTGGAGTTCTAAACTAGCTTATTCTACATTTCTTCATTTTAATCATAAACCCAAATCAATTAAAAAAAATATGGAAAATTTTATCAGTTAAGATTTTATCCTTAAAGTTCAAAATATTTGTATTTATTGGTTGACATCATGTTTTTAATTGATTTAAAAAATTAGATCAAAATAATTACTATACGAATTTGTGATGTAATGCAAATAATTACACCACTACATTTTTAAATAGATACTCTTCTTGTGCATAAATCGATTAATTGATGTCTATGTCACATACAAATATTCATACATATTTATATTTATTACATTATTATTATTATCGTATTTTTCATTTAATTCATTTGTATTTCTTGAAATCTTCATTACGCGTTCGGAGTCCGAATAATTTCGGAAAATTTATGTTTATAGTGAAATGAGATGAAATTTAATTTCACTCTTTCGCACTCTTCTTGTTATCCCCTGTGAAAATTTCTTATATTTAATTATCTATCCTTACAATTATAATTTGTACTGCTTAACTTTCAATTAACAGGAGAATTGCTTTCTTAAAATGTTGTTTATACAAAAATCCAGCGTCTATATCTTTCACTTATGAATCTATTGAATGGGTTCTCGTATCCTCGCTAGCATTGTCCTATCCCTTCGTATTCTGTAATTTCTTTTACACTTTCTTCTCAACTCATTTTTTTAAGATATTTTGATATACTGTCCAAAAAGAATATACAGAGATATTTTTGTCTAAGAATAAAAACCCCTTGATAGCTGTCTTTATTCTGTGTAAAAAAAAAATTGTAATAACTACGTTTAAACTGTCGGAAATATAGTTTAAAAAAATTCGTGAAGATCAAAGCATTCGTAATATGTTAATAAAAACATTATCAAATTATTTTGTTTTCTTATATTTTAAAATGTTAAGACATTTTGTCTAAAAAGTGCGTCAAGAGCCAAAATTTGTATACTTTTTTATGGAACAATTCTTTAATAAATATAAACAAAAAAATGTATTGTCAAAAATATAAAATAATGTAAAAAAAAAGCGACAAGTATAAAAAT
This sequence comes from Drosophila sp. st01m, assembly GCA_018901795.1. Lineage (NCBI taxonomy): Eukaryota > Metazoa > Arthropoda > Insecta > Diptera > Drosophilidae > Drosophila > Drosophila sp. st01m. The sequence goes on along the minus strand of JAEIFG010000706.1, from coordinate 5,081,785 downwards.
TTTATTTAACTTCAAGCATAAACTAATTTACACATATTTAACTTGACAATCAGTTAAAGTAAAAAAAATTGTATTCGTTGTACTATTTTTATTTATTTTGTAAATGAACAAAACAATTAGAATATTACGACTAAAAATGCGGCAAATAAAAACTTGTTATCATCATTCAAGTTTAATATATTCCCCTTCTTAACTATTAAAGTTTAAATAAATTTCATATTCGCATTTTCAGTTGCAAAACGCCTTAAGAAATAAATATGCTTTCTACTTAAAGTGAGGCATCCACAGATTACGCATACGCCGCGTGTGTCGTTTGTGTAATTTCAGCAACTGTTACAACTGCTGGAAAACTCAATTAGAACAAATTGAATTTTCAATAAAGGGGTAGGCCAATGCAACAAGAAGAGTAAGAACAGCAGCAACAATAACAACAATGATAACAACCATGATAACATTGACTACAAACAACAATAACATAGACATAAGAATGGCACGGGGATTACAACACAAATCGACACTAACAACACATGACATATGCTACATTATTTGGAAGCAGACACAACACACACACACACACACAGACACACACACACACACACACACACTCACATGAGTGAGGCATGCACAAATCCAATAAATTGACCAATAATGAACGGTTGAACGCAGCCAGAACAAATGACAGGGGAAAGGGAAAAGGGGAGAAAAGCGAACAGCAGGCAAAGAAAGCAATAAGGAAAAAAGAAAACCTGAAAAAGTGGCCAGCAGCAAAGTTGAAAAGCCAAAAACAATGATGGTCAGTGGCATGCCCCGCAGCTCCAGATTCAAGACACTGCCAAAGACAATAGAGGGAAATCCAGCAAACCGAGAAAACGAAAAGAAAATCAAGGAAAAAACACCAGAAAACTGCCACGAAAAAGTACAGCACAAAACACGCAAGGGGAAAATCAACGTCAGAACTCAACGACGGTGAAAATACCCTGGGAAAAATACAAGCACTATATAAGCCATAAATCTTTCACAACTCAATATCATACTGAACAATTGCAGCTTAAAAACCGTCTCAAAATTTTTTGCAGTAGTCGGCAATATTTTTATTACAAGCTTTCAATGAAAAACCAAAAAATGTTATTGCTAAAAATAATCGTTAAATGCTTAACATTTAAGAAAACATCTCGATTTTAAGGCAACTTAAAAATCTTTACTAAAAAATTATACAAATATTTTTGGTTTTCTTGAATTTAATTGATTTTAGATTTGATAAAAATTGCAGAAATAAATAAATGTTTTAAATAAATCAATTTGTAAATAATGAATATTATCAAGTGATATGTAAACAAAATATTAACAGATTATTGTAAAGTAAAAAAATCATTAAAATATAAATGATAATTGTACTTCCTGATAATTAAATATGAGTTATGCGAATAAATATTTTAAATGATTTGAACATGCAAATGTGGTTAAAATAAACTTTTCATTTTGTTTGCTCTGAAACCGTCTAAATAGTATTTTCAATATTAGTTGAAAGTGCTTCACAGCAACTTCTGTTAGTCAATATACCCGATTGAGACCTGTCCAGCTATAAAGTTAAAAGGCAAAGCATGAAAACAAAAAATGTTGCCACTGGCTGTGAAAGTTATATTGTGAACTCCGTTTGGAGTCTGAACTCGAAGTTTGTTTGGGGGAAATTCACATCGTTTGTTTTTTGGCATTTCTAACAACAAAATAATTCATTTTCAATTAAAATCGTATCAGTTGACGCGTCTGCCATTAACAAATTATATTTTTTTTTTGAAAATCACAGCATCCAAAAGCTTCCATTCAACATTGTGAATTTTATTGTTGCCGATTATGCGGGGAACATGTTAAAAACGTAGGATATCAAATTAAACTGATTTTATTATTAAAATCTAAACTAAAAATATATTTTTATAATAACGATTATAAGCATGTAAATTTATTGCTGTTAATAATACAAACAACAAAAAATTATTAATAACATACAAATTACATAAATAATATTTATGTTGGCATTTTATAATTTAAACTGAAAAAAAAACATTTCATTTTTAAGTGTTATTTGCCATGCCTGGTTTTTAACTATGATGACTAACTTTAGTATTATTGGTTTCTTCTTTGTATGCTCTCATATCAATTGAATGCGGTGTTTACTGTAGTTCATCCGTTGGTGCAAGTGCCAAATCAACTGGTTGGAGCTCCGGTTCTAACGGATGTCACATTAATTTGCAACGTTGAGGCATCGCCCAAGGCCATCAATTATTGGCAACGCGAGAATGGTAAGTATCCACGACACTACACGACACGACATGACTTTTTTGGTTTATTGGTTTGCCTTCTCCATTGTCTCTTCTTTTGTCTCCCTGCTTTTCCTATTTCCCTTTCGGACAGTTGGTTTATAAACCTCTCAATGCCGCAATTTGTCTTTATTTGATTCGTGTTGCGGTGTTGGAATATTTGGATGTGGCAACATCAAGTACATTTCACGTATATTGCAAACGTGACACTTCAAATTCTAGTTTCATTTTCAACTTGAAATTCTTTCTCTTATGTGCTTTCTTCGTGCCACATGTCACACATTTCCCACATTTCTACACAAAACTGATACATGTTTTACATTACATTGCATTCTCTGTTTTAAATGGTACATTTTATATTTTAATTTAATTTATTTCATCAATATAACTTTTTTGACTACTACAAATTTTTAAATAAAATTTTCCTTAAATTGGAAGCTGATAAAAATCAAATATAATACTGAAACTTAACTCATTAAATTTTTCTATAATTTAAATACACTCAAAACAAGACAAGACATAAATATAAACATGAGATTTGTCCCTCAAATCAAGTGTATAGCAAAAACAATTAAAACTATATATATTATTTGGTAAAAAGTAAATAAAAATTTTAAATAATAATGATGTTAAAATTAAAACAGAAAAATCATTATTATTTCAATGTTTCAAAACATCTTTAATTATCTTTTGATTAAGCTTAAAAGCAATGTAAGAAACAATCGATTTACATAAACTTACTTTAAAAAGACCGCATATCTCTAACAAATTAGGATAACAATAATACTTGTATTATTTATAAAACCTTTTCAAAGGCGGAATCTTTGTTCCGAAGAACTGGTAGAAAAGAATCCTTTAAAGTGGCAACCCTGTCGCTTGCCAGATCTAATTAATTTTGTTTTTTTCGCTTTCGACTTTTTACCATAGGTGAAATGATCATAGCCGGCGATCGTTATGCCCTCACTGAGAAGGAGAACAATATGTATGCGATTGAGATGATTCTTCATATTAGACGACTGCAATCTTCCGATTTTGGGGGCTACAAATGCATCTCGAAGAACAGCATTGGGGATACCGAGGGCACCATTAGACTGTATGGTAAGTGAACTAGTTCATTACTTTAAATAAATGCTGTTTTTGGCATTAAAATTTATACTGCAAGCAGCTTAATTAATAATAATGCGTAAAAATTGAATTTTTGGAACCAACTAAATTATTTATTAACTTCTATGAAGTTAATAATCTTAAGCTAAATTAAAATAAGCTAAATAATCAGAACTAGTACCGAACAATTGTTTACCGATAATTGATGAGATTTATTCTCATGGAGTTTAACGAGGATAATGAAACAACTTCTATTGTAGTCGATCTTTATTGGTGAAAAAAAAAAAATAAAAAACATCATATTTCTTTTCCTCCTTCAATTTCAACCCCAAATTTCTATCGTTCGTTCTTCAACTCCGCAGAAATGGAACGACCTGGCAAGAAGACGCTACGCGAAGAGGATCTCAATGAAGTAACGGTAAGTTCCCAACACACACACACACACACACACACATTCACCCCTAATATAAAAATATCAACCCCTGGAAATACCGCTACCCCTCTATGACTGTGCTCCACAGAAGAACGAGGTGGTGGTCAAGGAGAATCGCCACGAAGATGGTTCTCGCAATCAAAATGGCCGTCTGTACAAGGATCGCAGTCAGGAATCAGAAATGGGCCGCGGGGCAGCAGCAGCAACCACAGCAACAGCGACACTCGTTTTAGCCCTATTCATTCTGTTAAGAACAAACTGGCGCTGTCTAACCAAAGATAGCATACGAAATGGAACCACTAATGGAACCACTTCCGGAACCAGTGCGAAAATTGTGGACACAACAGCGTCAAATTCGACACTCGACAGTTATAACAATAACAAATACAAAGAACAATTAGTATTATAGCTCAATTAAATTGTAGTTCTAAGAAGGCATAACATCAACAACAGCAACAACATCAGCAACAACAACATACATGGCCAAAGGACAAGAACAACCACAGCAACCACGCCCCCTTAACTACATATTAAATTAGTTAAAGGCGGCAAATTGGTGGGTAAATAATTCAATACTAAATTAAGTAGTTAAGTCAAATCGAAAATTGCTAAAATGGCAAAAGGAAAACTTGAAAATTCAAATATTGAAAAACTGAAAAATACGTTTAAATGTTACCTCGTTAGTGAATGAAAAATAGAAAAGAAAAACCGTAAAGAGAAAAGAGAAAAAACTAAAATCCATTCAAAGTCAAAGTAAATGTCAAGCAATGATGAAAAAATTGCTATTTTCGGCATGCCGAATACTAAAATACTCTTGCAGATGGTTCCGAAGACAACTATATATAGTTCGTATATACTAAATGAACTTTGAACTCTTAAGAATATTGTCATGCAATAAAAAATCAAAACTGATGAAATGGAAACTCTCAAGTTCAAATAAAAAACAAAGTAAACTATTTTATCAATACATATTTCTGGTTAAAGTAATTCGATTTAGAAAACAATTTGGATCAGGATATAAATAAAGAACAGGCTTTATTAAATAATTCTTAATTTACCAGTGAACACCAAAAAGTTTTTCATTTGTGACAACTTCAATAAAACTTTCGTAGAAACTTTATTTCATAAATTCAATCCCATTATAGTTGGAAAAATTCGTTTTAGAAAACATTTGATCAGGAAAAAAAAAACAGGCTACATTGAGAATTTTTCAAGTATCTAAAAAGAACCAAAAAAAAGTATGAAATATATAAATTTCAATGATACTTCCCAATTAACTTTATTTATGAGAGCTCTTTCCTACATAGAATGATCAGAATATTTTGGATCAGTTCATAATTTACTATTTGACAATGTTTTTCTTTTTTATTTTTTGTTTAACCAAATATTATGTCATTATATTTATGTTCAAGTCAACGGTTCCAACAAGTATGTTCGCATAATGAATATACCCTCTGCAAGGGTATTTTTGATAACTAAATGTTGAAGAATTAAATGTTGTTCGGTTCTTTGAATGGCTTTAGCTACTCCAAGTACTTTATGTGGTAGACCCAATCATATATGCATACACCGTAAATAATCAAACCGATAAACTCGATAAGCTTATCATCGTATATATGTATATGGTTATATAATATATCATATACGATAATATTATTTGTTTCAATCAAAAGGAATATGTACGTTCATCATGGATATGGTAAGGTTTTAGGGCGTTCTGTATATATATACAATTTAGTTATATCTAGTTATATACTTAGTATATTTCAGCTCAAAATACATAAAAAAAAAAAAAACATTTGATGATGAATATTTAAACAAGTTATTACGGACTACAGAATTGTAAATATTTGCACCTATTTGTAGTATTCCCAATTGTTTGTTGCCTTTCTTATTTGTTAAACAATTAAGAATTGTTGTTAATTTTCTCTTGTTTTCTTTGGCTCGACCTTCTGTTTAGTTCGTTAGCTCAGTGATTAGGTTTACACATCAGTTACATATAGATTCAAAGAGAATTATGTGAATCTCTGGACTCGTTGAATGTTATGGTTCACTTGAGCTGGATCAACTAGTTATTAAACTCGTTAGCTAATGTTCAAATGAACCAGTTCTCATATCAGTTATTCATTAAATTTTCTCAGCCTCTCTCTCTCTCTCTCTCTCTTCCTCTTACTTTAAGCTGAAAGCTTAAGAATCTACATCTTAATTCCATGTTTAATATTGTGTAAATTGCAGTAAAGTCAAAATGTGCCAAATGCAACTAAAAATATATATAAAAATAAAGATGATAACGAAAAAAAGGATTTAAATAAAATCTGCAAAAATGAATAGGCATTTAAATGAATGTGTATGTGTTCGATATTCAATATATGATAATACGTATTTGTATTAATAATCCTGACAAAGCTGAGCATAAACTAAGGAAACAAACAATAAATAAATATAAAATTTTCATGCATATATATACATATAAATATATATATATGTGTAAGCAACAGATGCGCCCCCATTACGCCCCATAATCCAACCACGCCCCCCAATCGCTACTACTAAATACTGACTAACCAAGACGTACACTGACTCAATATACGTACCACAAATGTATTAGTGAAAATGTGAAGGAGCATGAGAATGACAGAGAGTGACAGAACGAGAAGGAAATACATTTAAATATGAAAGTAAATTTAATGATAAATACATATAGTATATATATATATATATACATTAGATATAATGTGGTGTATTTTTTTTTTTTTTGAGAAATGAAATGCGGATGAGATAAGATATCGCATAGCAAATCAAAGTTACAACTATAAGTAAAAATATACATTTAACTACGATTAAATAAAAGATGAAGAACAAAAAACGAAACAAAATTAGCGACAATTCGATGAAAATAAATAAAAACGCAACTATTATTTAAGCAAAGTTTAAATAAGTTAATCATACAAACATTTATGAAAACACAAACAACAAATAATAATCGTAATGCATTCAATGTCTACGCTACAAAAATTCATTCCCCTCCCCATTGAAAAAAAGATGAATAAATAAAAAATTAAAAAGAAGCTGAATTAAAATGTTTAAAGAAAATGTGTTTTCGTTTTCACTTTCACAACAATTTCACAACATTTCACAGTTCAAATATCGAAAAAAATTCAAATTGTGTTTCCAATTTCACAAGACATTAAAAAGCTGGAAATTGTTGTGAAACTTTAACTAGCAACACTTACAATAAAATACAAAATAAAATAATTAATTGGTATAACATATGAGACATACTTAATGGAATTTTGCAAAAGTTTCTGCATATTGAGAACTTCATAGATCGATAACTGTCTGGTTTTCAACTATAGTTTTATGTATATAAAAATCGTTTATACTTGTATTGTACATTTCTGATCAAGACCACAACAAAATATCATAAATAAAAAAGCTGTACGACAACAAAATAAAACTAAAAAATAAAATAAAACCAAATTTAAGAACTCAACTAAAAAACTGCAAAATAAAGAAAAATACATACGAAATAAATGGGTTTTCTTTCTTATAATTTAACAATATAATGATATTAATGATTTTAGAGTAAGTCTATTTTCTTGGCATCTATTATTTGTAATACTTTCAGCTCATAAGTGAGAAAAGGCAAGACAAGCTCTATAAATTCTATACTTTTTTCTACGAAAAAAACCGAGTTAATAAAAATTGGGTTACATTAATAATCTAGAACTAAACTCAAATATTTGTTCTACAATTTTCAAAAACCTCCAACATTTATAACTTTGTGAAATCATGACCGATTTTCTTGCGAAGTGTCAATTTATTCAATCTTGCTCCTTTTTGATGCTACATTGAAATTGAAATATCTCATTTGATTCTTCTTTGTATATTTTATTCATACAAAACTGCAAGCTGTCATAACTTTGTCAAATCGAAACCGATTCTCTTGAGAACTAACAATAATTTTTATATTAAGGTTATTTGAATCTGCATCAAAATTTAAACATTTAATTTTATTTCTTCACAGTCCATTTTTTGGACAATCTTTGAACAGTTATAACTCATTTTTTACCAAATCTGAACCGATTTGTATGTGAAATATCAATTTTATCATTATATTTTGCATAAAAATAGAAATTAATTTTGGAATCCCAACTGTTCAATTTCCCTTTAACTAAACTTTTAAAAACGTTAAACTGTTATAAATTCGAGCGGGAATTCAAGAGCCGTGTTCAGTAATTTTTCAACCCCAATACTTGATGGAAAGCATATGACTTTGGGACAACTCTAAACAGAGAACTTGCATCAGCATTTAATGGATTCATGTCAAGGAAGTTGCCCAAAGTCTTGAATAACTTTGACAACGCTTCAAATTTGATGCATTCCCCTATCTCTCTCGCTCTCGTACTCTCTTTCTCTCTCTCGGACTTTGCCAGTCGTTCTCTGTCTCTCGACAAGTAAAGACAAAAGCACATAGCATCGCTGGCATGACGTGGCAACTCTGGGCCATGGTATGGGTTAAAATTTACACTGTAGACGACATCAAATCATTAGCAGTGCATAAAGCGTGAAACCAGACACACAAATAGACACAGACAGAGATGGAGATGGCGATGGTGAGGAAGACAGAGACAGAGAGGGGGGAGTATGAGTTGAAGACAGACATGCAGATGAATTTAAACTATTAGCAACTAGTACACAGAGTGGCAGGAAGGAATAAAGGAAGGTACTGTAAAGGTAGAGTAAACACTCCTGTCAACCTCTCATCCACCCAATTTCAGGTGCATTGTGCATTTCTGTTGCTGATGCTGATGCTGTTGCTGTTTCTGATTCGTATTCGGATTCAACGTTCTGGTTTGCATAACCTGCACATTACTAAAATCCTCTCGCAATCTTTGGCTACCTTCCCACCTCCCCCCCTCCACCTTTCTGCTGTATCTCGCAACAAAAAAAACACACAATGCACATGTAAAAGATGCAAATGTTAAGATATTTTTTCCATTTGCCATTTGTATTTCGCCAGTGCCCAAAAACGACTTGAAACAGGAACCAACAGCAACTCCGGCTCAGACTCAGGCAACATTGTCACACAAATTATTCATTTTACACTTGTCTCTTTGCGCTTGTCTTTTGATACCCTGTAAAACAGTAAATATGCCAAAAAAAATTAAAAAAAAAAAAGGAAAAACTTTATTTGTTGCAGAAATACACACTTTTTTTTTCAATTTCTTAGTTGAAGCTCAGTTTTTAAAATTGCGAATCCAAATTGCAAGTTCCCCTTATACAAATATACATATCCTAAGCTTATATTACTGACTTCTCCAAATATCCATCTACTTGTATACATTTCTCCAGCTTAATTTTGGAATCTGTTTATTTATTTTAGGATCACTTATTATTTAAAAAAGACTGTAAGCTTCTTAGCGTTTTAAAAATATATATATCTATTATCTCCAGTTTTATCTCAGGATCTTTTTAAGTTAGACTTATGAAATTTGTTGTGTAGTCCCTTACACCAAGAATGTCTCTATAAAGTCCTTAAGTTTTATCAGATACCCTTCAAATCGATCGAAAATACGATATACAAATGTCAGATACAAGAATTGTTGCTATAATGTGAGCATTGAACATAGTTTCCCGTCGGTTTTCAAGATATAAGAGTGCTTAAGTTACTGCAATAATTATGTTGTTATTGAAACATTTCTCTAGGGTATTTGCTAGTCGAGCAGGCCGTTTAAATCGTTGCCTGCGTTGCATACAATATAAATAACTCAGCCAGACTTGTGCATATTTTGTAGCTACAACTTAAACAATATACACATACACAGAGAGTCATACACACACACACACACACCAATACACACACACACACACATGGCAGATAGACAGATGAATGTTGTTGCTGGTGGTTTTCATCATTTGACCAACAAAACACACTGCAAAATATTTGTATATAAATATATTTCTGTGGATTTGTAAATTTCTCTGTGTGTGTGTGTTGGTGTGTGTATTTATCCCTTTGTTAAACAAATCGAGCTTAAAAATGGCAATGTGCATTGTCGTCGCCTGCAACTTTTGTTTTTCCCCCCGCATTTCCCTCATTTTCAACAATTGTGGTTTCTGTTTTTCAATAATCAAGGTACGTGTATGTGTGTGTGTGTCTGTAGGTGTGTGTGTGTGTCAGTTGTGTGTGGTTTATCACTGACCACTATGTGTGTGTTAAATGCGCAAAACGTTACAATTTTTTGCATTTGCACCAACAAAAACCACATCAACAGCTAAAGATTAAATAAAAACACACAAAATTTTAATTTGCAATTCTTCTGTTGCTTCTTCTTCTTCTTCTTCTTCTCGATCTTCTTGTCACTCTTAAAGTGATTGATTTGATATAAATCAATTATATAAAAAATCCCTTAAATTCTTCCACTTTTAATTCCAAACTTTGGTTCCTAATCTATTTATAATTATTTATTTGTTTCTATTTATATTACATGCCACAGTGGTTAGAATTTCTTAAAATTATTTATTTGGTAAAAATCGTATTTATATTCATATGTATAAATATAAGTTAAAATCATTTTCCCAATTCATTTTTAGTCTGTTTAAATTTTATAATTTTGATACATTGAAAACAAATTGCTAAAATTCCAAATAAGAATCTAATTTATATTAATACAATAATATGTTAATTTCTCTGCATCTTTCCACGTTTTGCCTATTTTTTTGTCTTCTATTTTTTTCCTCTTGTCTTCTATATCGCATATTATTTTCTATACTCTGAAATAAATATAAAATTCTTTCCTTATATCCTAAAATTTCAGGAAAGTTGTTGTCCTAAACTTGAATTTTACATATTTTAAGGCACTTAAAACTCTGTCAAATAATGACTCTAAGTTTAAGCAATTTACGAATAATATTTTTATCTGTGTATACTCGCTTGTCTTTGACTTTAATTTCCTTCTTATCACTCTTTTCTTCACATTTCTTCCACTAGCAGACTTTCTTTCTTATCGCTACGCTGTTATCACGTTTAAATATTTATAGGGTATTAACAAGTTGTGTAAGCCCAGAAAATAGTCTTGCATTATATACTCAACTTGAGAAGTACAGAGTATTTCTCAGTCGTCCATTATTTTAGTTTGCTACTCGTTGGTTTTCCAAAGTTCCCCAAACGTCTAGCTCTTAACTAATGACAGCGTATCTACTAGTCGTGCATACCCGACTGGCTTAGTGGTTGCTTCTCTTGATTTTTTTTTTTATTCTTCGCTGTCTATTTTTTTACAGTTTGGCGCAAATATTTGAGAATTTTAATCGCTTTGTTGTTGTCGCAGTCGCGCAAGGCGTGTGGCATGCAACATATAACTGCAACAGCAGCAGCACAGAGAAGTGGCAAGGGGGAAAAGAGGGGGACAAGGGGCAGAGAGTGATGTAGAAAATATTTGAACAATTTCAAAATACGATAGTAAAGTGTTTTAAGCGGTTTTTGTTTGAATACGAATGCGGCACAGCAACAAGAGGCACAAGAAAAGGACGGGAGAGGGACAGCAGAGAGAGAGAGACGAAGAGAGTGACGAAGAGAGAGAAAGGAGCTGAGGGGCTGGGGGGTCGTGGTCAGCAGCGACAGCAGCGAGCTCAGCAAAAGCGTTGCATACTTTTATGCCCAACTGTTTGCTTGCAACGTTTGTTCTGCGTTGTTGACAGCACACACACACGCACACACACACACACACACACGCACAACACACAACACACACACATATATCTGTAAAGTTAAATTTATTTACTGTGCGCATGTTTTATTGTTAACATTTAAAATATTTGCGCCTGCATAAAATTTTGTTTGCCTCTCTTTCCCCCCTTGCATCTGCCGCCCTCTTCCCTCCCTTTCGCCTGATATTCTTTTTTCGTACCATCATTTTTTCTACTTTCTACTTTATTTTGTTTGCTTTACCCACATGCGTTTATTTACTTGCCGTTTGTCGTTTGTTTAAATTCGGATTAAACCAAATTTTTTATATTGTATTTTTTTTTTTAATTTTTATGTGCGCAAAATTTGTTGATAAACAGTGGAAAAACTGTTTGGCAAACATTGGCTCGATTTCGCTAATAAACTATTTGCATAATCCTTGCCATTTCAGTTTTATTTACACAGCAATATTACCCAGCATATTATTACATTAATTTGTTGGCACAATTAATTTGCTTAAATTATTTCCTTAATTTGCTTACAACATTAACTTATATGCCATTTAATTTATCCAAAATTATCAAGTTTACTTACAGACATTTTGTAGCAAACTGTGAAGCTTTTAATACGCTACTTATTTAGGTTGTAATTTTATAAATCTTAAATTTTTCATACTTATAATTTATTACCTTTAAGTATAATATATATTTATATATTCTTCTTAATGGAAAATGCAAACCAGCTTCTTAAAATTTCTTTTCGCTATAGATTTTGTGAAAAACAATTTATTTTAACATCAAGTAAATATTTTTCATAATTCGTTAATTAAATTGTTTTACAACTGATATGTTTATTAAAATTTTAAGTGATTTTAAAACAAACTTTGTAATCAAACTCTTAGAAGTGTGTACAACAATATATTGTTCAAGTTCCCGAAAAACGGTAATTCACCGATACTTTAAAAAAAAAAAAAACATCTTCCTAAAATATTGTTTAGAGTGTGAACAGATTCTTTAAGTATAATTTGAGTAGCAAATTCACCAACGGTGAAAAAGTATCGGTGGAAAAACACTCTGAAGACAAATTATTTTTGATTATTTTCAAAACATTTTATTAAGATTCCCATGCAACTTAATAGGAAAATATTGAAGACAAGTTGAAAAAAATTAATGTGGATCACATAATTTTTCCAGCAAAATATTGACAAATTTTTATAGAGTTTCAAGATTCCTAAATTACGGTTAGTTCAATTTCTTTTTTTTTTCGGTACGGGACGGTACGATAGGGTCGGGTGCGGTACGGTACATTACAGACAATGACCACGCCCAGGGGCGATAGATGGGCAATTGGAGAAGACTTGGAAAAATGTAAGCGGAAATCGCAACGTGTTGCCCAAGAGAGAAAAAGGTGCAGGCGAATCGAGCTCGAAATCAGGCGGAGAAACACTCAGGAAAAGGGGAAAGAAAAGGGAAAGAAGAGGTGGAAATGCACACAGCGAGACCGCGAGACAGCGAGACAAACGTAGAGGGAAATAGAAAACTAGAAAAGGGGATAGACAAAGTGGAAGAAGCTAAATTTTTGAAGCAACCCCGCACATTAATGTGGAGCACATTAGTGCACGTAAGTGTATTAAGGATAATGGATGCACTCATAGATATTTAGCTGTTTGACTGTCTGCATATGGAAGAAGTGGCACGAGCAGCAGGAGAGAGACAGACAAAGAGAGAGAGAGAGAGAGAGAGAGAGAGAGAGAGAGGAAAAACAGACTGCGGAAGGAATAGCTTGCTTAGTCCGGTTACATGATATGCAAGTTGGACGAGTATTTTCACCGTGTGTGCTGGTGAATTTACCTGTCTGTGTGTGTGTGTGTGTGTGTGTGTGATGTGTGTGCTCTACATAAATTATAGCAGTATTCGCGTGTGTGTGAGTGTGTATTACGTATACGAATATTCAACTATTATCAGCGCCTTCTTTTTGTGCAAATCTAAAAGCGACCCACAAAATTCCGTGCATTTTAAAGGCAGCAGTGGAACTTGCCACATTATGTTAATTAGAGCTATTGCCAGACTGTTGATGGTCGATTAAATGCATAAGTCAGGACTGATATAATCAAGTAATCGACTAATCGAGTATTGAGTTAATAAACGGAACACTTAATCTCATTTATCGAAAGAGTGTTGCGGGTAATAACTAAGAACTACTTATACTGGTAAATAAATCGCATGAATTAAGCTGGGCAGCCAATGGAGAAGTTCAGCGAGAAGCTGAGCACAAAAGGGAGAAGAAGAGACAGATCCAACTACTTGTAGAGTGAAGTAAAAAGCAAGGCGGTAATTAAATTAAACAAAACGGGATTTTTAAAAATGAAAGCAAGTACGAAATGAGCTGAGAAGCAAAGAAGAAGCAAAAAAAAAAATTAAGTAAAAAACCAAAGAAGAGAAATTTAAATAGACAGCTTAATAATAACTAAAAAATATCTATTAAGTAATAAGAAAAGTAAAGTAAGAAGCAAAGAGAAAAGCAATAATAATCATAAAACAAAACAAAGAAAATATACAAAACACATATGCAAAGAAGTAAATCAAGAAGACAGTTAAAAAATAATAACTCTGAACTAATGAAAGATGTTAAGTGAGAAGTAAAATGAGAAGCAAAATAAAGTAGGAAGTAAGAATCAAAAGCCTAGAAAGAAAAAAGGCCTGAAAATTCAATTAAGAAGACTATTTTAAAAGAAGTTAAAAAGTTATTGGAGACGTGAAGAAAGAAGCAAAATAAAAGAGAGAAGCAAAGAGAAAGACGCAAGGCATCATATGCGAAAAGTAAATTAAAAAAAAATGTAAACAAAAAAAAAAAAAAAAGCTGAGCAGTAATAAAGAGAATTAAGGCGAGAAGCAGAGAGAAGCAAAATAAATGAAAAGTGGCAACGTTGACAAAGGGGCAAGTAATCTAAGAAGACAATTCAAAAGTGAAATAAAAACTAAGAAGAGAAGCCAAACTGAAAAAAAGCCAAATGAATAGAGAAAGTCGCAGGAAAGAAACTTAAAAAAGCAACGAGAAGAGAGAAGCAAAGCGAATAGAGAAGCTAAGCAAAGTTAAACTAAAATTAATTCAATATTAAAGCTAGAAGAACGTTTATAAGTAAACTGAAAGCTAGAGCAAATAAAAATCAGATGAAAGAAGCAAAACAACAATAAATGGAAGAAGTACAATATGAGAAGCAATATGAGAAGCAAAGTGAGAAGCAAGGTGAGAAGCAAAGTGAGAAGCAAGTTGAGAAGCAAAGTGATCAGCAAACCAAAGCCACAATCAATAAAATTTCATACCAATAAAAAAGTTACAAACAATAAGTAACTCAAGGTATAAGTGAAAACAATATAGAAAAGAGAAGTTAAGCGAGAAGCAAAATCGATAACTATCGATCATATTTAACAAATACATCAACAAACCAAAATATGATACACTTCGCAACTAAATGAAAGAAGCAAAGCAAGAGTAGAAGTGAGAAACACAAGAAGAAAAAAATCAAATAATAGATAAATAGACCGCTAGCAAATTAGAAAATTGAATCGACTGTTCAAATAAAGCCACAAAACGATATTTTATTTTGTGAAAGGAAAAGTATAAATGACATTGGAAATCAATGGATAGAAAATGACCGAAAAATGAAAAAATGAACGATATATAAGCTGCGATTTCCCAGAGTCAGAGAAGGAATACGAAATACAAAGAAATAAAAAATGTGTGCTCACCTTTTTTGGGTAAGTGCATGAAATGAAATCGGATATCTATTCGCACTCACTGAATGGTAAATATACCATTCATATAAACATATATAAATCTATATATAGTAGATGGATATATTTGTGAGCATGTGTGTGTGTGTGTGTGTGTGTTGAGGAAGGATATTCGTATACTAAAAGCACTTTTATCGTCATCATTGTCAGCGGGAATTGTCATCATAAATATTTGATTGTTGCATCAATAAAAGCTTATGACACATAAAATCCATAATTTCAATTGTCGCCCACGGCAGGCAACATGGGGAGAGGGAAGGGGAGCAGGGAGGAGGGGGAAGATAATGTAGCAGAGAAATCGGATCAGCCGTTGGCATCAAGGTTAATGCAGCCCAAGGAGCGAACAATAAATAAAGAACGATGCTGACAAAGGAGGCGGCAAATTCATCCACCTTTCCCACTCTACTCTTCCTTTCTTTTTCCCACATCAAACACCAAAAAAATAAAAAAGAAAAGAAACGAATGTTCCCGGACATTTCCTCTTCCTTCTCTTTCTGTCTGCCTGTCTCTTTCTACCCCTCTAGAGTCCCATAAATCAGCTTCGTTCTCTGTCATCCTGTTGCCATATTCAGGCAATTTTAACATGTTCCTTATTAAAATTTCACTAGCAAATCGGCAGCATTTCGCATAAATAAAAAATCATACTTAGAATCGTTTTTCAATGTTCACAGTAATTTAAGTAAAGTGATATATTCAAATTTGACACGAACTTCACATTGAACATCTCTCAAGTGGAGCAACAAAAATTGGATTGTAAATATTAGACCTGAGAGTTTAGAAACTCTAGAAACATTAGAGTAAGAAAAAGAATAATTTAAATATATTCTACCCATTTAAATCACTTTATAATTCGGTATTTAATTTGCCTCATTTCGGAATTTTCACTACCAATTCAATTGCCTAGATATTAAAAAAAATGTAGACAATATAATGAAATGTGTAGTAGATATATATTAAATATTCCAAGTCTGCACATTTTTTTTCATATTAATATTTAAAAGAATTATAAAAATAAATTCATTCACATTTGAAAAAAATTATAAAATAGTTAAATAAGTATAAAATTCATTGTACATTTATTTATTTATTTGAACAGTTGATTAAGAATTTCGGCAGAATTTTAAAATTAAAGTTGAAAGGATGACAGAAACTTGGACTTAAATTAGATAATGCAGTTAAATACGATATTTTTCTCAAACATTTCTTGCCATTTGGCGATATTGAATTTCGGAACAACCGGAGAGTATTGAAAAATTGTCAACGCATTTGACATGCAAATCGACTGACACATTTATAAAAATCTCAAATGAAGCGCATTAAAAAAATATATACATACATATTTTTTTTGTTTTTTTTCTCATTTTATTTGAACTTTTATTTCAAATTTTGTGTGTTAATTGAAAATATGAAGCTTAATGATGCATCCATACTTATAAATGATATATATATATATGTAAATATGAGCTTTATGCTTCACTTCATATGACAAATTAATGAAGCGACCGCACACATGTATCTGATAGATACATTTGTATCTACACGTGTTTAATACGGTGTGCGAAAGTGCGGCCCGCACATAAATCACAATTTATGCCCATCAGACGTGTTCGAAAATGTCAAGCACAACATTTTCAAACACATATTTAAGACAGCACAACAACATGAAGAGAAACAACAACAACAATAACAAAATATGGCGAATAATTGCGGCGCCTTTAAAATTACTGACAACATGGCAGTTGTGGCAGAGGGGACAGAAGAGGCAGGGAGGGAAAGGGGGAGATTGAACAGCACTTAGTTTAAATGTTAATAGAGGCATTGAAACGTCAGCGAAAACGTTCAATAACAACAACAACAATCACACGTGTGGCAAGTGGCAAGCTAAGCATAAACTTATATGCGTGTATCTTACACTGAAAAAAACGATAACAAATCTTCTTAAAATTTAAGTTTATATTACTTAATTTTAGCAGACATTTTGTCAATATAAATACAGGATTTTATTGTAAAAAATTAAATTAAATTAATAATAAAAATGTTTAAATTGAAATAATATGCGCATAAGCTGGCAAAGAAGAAATATACAAATATTTATTCTATAAATGGAATTTACAGAGCTCCTTAAAAAAAAAAGCGAGAATTCTATTTTCTTTTTTTCTAAATATCGGAATTAACGTATTTTTGATACCCTATTTATTGGATAATGTGTCGGAATTTGTGGTGTTTCTTTCTGTGCAATCAACACTGACCAACAGATTGACAGATGTACGTTATTCTCTATCTCATTTTCTTCTCCTCCTCTTTTCACCGTCTCCTGCTCTTCACCTACTTCTGCTATTTCTTTCTACTCTCCGTCTAATTTTCCCCTTTTGTGTTCTCATTTCTTTATCTTCTCCTGCATTTTCTCCAGCATTTTCACTCCCTCTATCCTCCTCTCCAACTACTTATTCATCTTCTCCTTGTTCTCCTATTCCCTCTTCTACCTTTTCCCGGTTTTATCACACTCGTCTCCCTTCAAAATGTTGCACATCTAATGGACATCAAATTGTATCTACTTAATTGACTTGCAACTGTTTGCAACTTTAATCCGGTTGTTGTTGCTGTTTCTGTTATTGTTGTTTTTGTTGTTGTGGTAGTTGATTTTGTTGTTGTTGCTGTTGTTGTTGCTGCTGTTGTTGTTGCTGCTGTTGTTGTTGCTGCTGTTGTAGTTGTTACTGTTGTTGTTGCATTTCTTGCTGTGTGCGCGAATTGCTCATAATAAACAAGTTTCCACTAATTGGCGAGGTTTATGCGTGGCTGCATATCACGATAAACTGCAAACGAACTATGGAAAACTATGACAAAAAGTTCATTTTATTCATTTGCAATACATAATCTAGAACATTAAAATCCTCTATTAAAAAGGTTGGAACATAAATCAATGCTATTAATACGTTGATCACAATAAGAAACAACAGAAACACATTTTTTTAATCGACGTTTTGTGAAATTCGACAGTAAAAAAATATGTTACCCAACATATTAAAAATTTTAGATATCCAAATTTATTAAAAATAAGACAAATGAACGTAAAGTTAGAGAAATTAAGTTAATGCTTCATGAAGATCGAGAAATGTGTATTGCTAAGTAGTTTTTAATTAATAATGATAGGAATACATTATAATACCGACAACTAACACTGCTGATTGTCGTTTGTTAATGTCATGTAAAAAATATATTTGTTTCCACATGAGCTTATAATTAATTTATTAATATATTTACTATTTATTTTTATGTATATTTATTATTTATTTTTATATATATTTATTGTTTATAATTATGATATTTAAAAAATTTAATTATATTATTATACATTCTTTTACAATGCATACCGAGTACATACATAGTAAAAATATAGTTAAATCTTAAATATGTTATGATAACCACAACGTATAAACGTGAAATTTACAATTAAGCGAAGGCGCCACAGATTTTGCAAATATACACAAATTGGATGCGTGTGTGTGTGTGTGTGTGTGCGAGTGTGTGTGTGTATAAGTATAACTATTTGAATGTTTACTTATTTGCGAGGCATAATTAATTAAAAGAGGGAGACAGGAAAACCGAAGGAGAGAGAGGAAGAGACATGACAAGTGTACATATGTTTACACGACACTTATTAAACCAATTTCCCTTTGTCGATTGTCCAGCTGCCGAGCTTGTCGATAATTCCGATTGATTTTCCGATAAATTGCACAAATTCGACCATAAGCGATACTTGGGATACTCAATATTAAACTTGAGAATAAATCGAATGTAAAACAATCAAAGCAAAATGGAGAAAAGGGAACTGGGCGATTAAAGAAAAAACACTGTACGGCAAGATGGAGTTCGCGGGGAAGGGGAACGGTAAGGGGTTGGAGCCTTTTTGCTTGTTGATTGCAGTATTTTTGGGATTTCGGCTGCAGTTCGCTGATTTTATATTTTATTTCATTTAATTTTGTGCGCTTTGACAGAGCTTTCGCTTTGTGTGCATGTGTGGGTGTGCATACCCTGCAAATATAACATATATTTAAAGGGTATGCCACAATGCTTTCAATTAAAGTTGTTAAATTGTTATAGATTGATATTATCATTATAATGGAATTAAAAAGTATCCTATAATTTCCACTTTCACATTTATTAAAAAAAATATGAAATGAAATTATATTAAATTATTAAAAAAGCTTATTTACTTAAGGACTTACATTTGTAAAAACTGTCAAGTCTCCTGACCAACTTTCCTTTAGATTGTCTGAATATTCCATATAGATAAATATACAAATTTTGGATATAAAAAGTTGATTTTAACTTCCATATACAAGTTTACTATTATATAATAAAATAATCTCTGATAAAATATACGTCAGTTTAAAAAACTTATATATTTTAGGTGTCATCACAGTAATTCATATTCTGTATTAAATTTTCAACTATTAAATATCTCACATATCCTAACCAAGTTTTCTTTTCGAATCTATAAAATATTTATTTCTTAATTCATACATACACTTATGCACCTGAAAAATAGAATCATTAAATAACATGTGTTTTGTTTTAAAAAACTTATTTATTTTAGAAGTCATATAAATAAATAAAATGATGTAAGAGATTCAGAATTGTAAAACCAGTTTATATCAGGTTGACAAATGGAGTTTTATAAAGTAAATTGTGTGGCTTATGAAAGAAGTTAATGGAGATTTTCATTTTTAAAATTTGCCAAAAAATTACACCTTTATTAAGATCATGTTTCTAAAAATGGCTCAATTTTAATATAAGTACAATAAATGTACATAATTTTGTGCACCGCATAACTTCATATCTTCGGTTAGAGGGTATCTGCCAGTCTCGATGTTTTGGCCATTAAAAAACTGACGCTGGTGTGTGCTCTTTTTATTATTATTTTTTTTTATTTTATTTTAATTTTAATCCAATTTCAGCACACATAAAAGGCCAGTTCAGCGAGGGCAGCACACATACAAATAAATCACAAACACAGGCGCATGCATATATTTATATACATATAGTACAGTCTATAGTCTATATATGTGTGTGTATATATATTTTGTATGTATTTTCGATTGGGACTTTTTTTCTTTTGTATTTTTTGGGCTTGTGGCAAAATATATTAAAAGCTACTTACAAAGTGCACAACCAAACGGTTGCGTGTGTGTGTATGACTGCACACACACACACACACACACACAGATAGACAATTACAATGCTGTGGTTGCATATGAAGAGTTGCAGTGGCAAGGGGCATGTAGAAGATGCGGATGATGATGATGATGCAAGTGATTCATGCGGAAAACGAGCAACAATTTTGGTTTACCAGACAGACAGTTGCTGGCAACAACGACAACAACAACGACAAGCATGTGAAAAAAGCTTACATGTGTTTATACATTGTCGTTGTTGTTGTTGTTTATGTTATTGTTATTGTTGTTGCAACTCGCCTGCTGTTTCAATTTTATTATGAGCGCACTTTGTTTTCATGATTTAAGCAACAAACAAACTTACAAAAAAAAAAAAAAAAAAAATTCAAAAATAATAATAAATTCAAAAGAAGGCGGCAAGAGGAAGAAGCTGACAGCTTTTATTAAAAATATATAAAATCAACTGCAAATATTTACTTGCATCGACAGCGCGGTAAATGGCCTAATAACTCGGTTGTTAATAGACAACAACGTTGCGTATACGCAATGTGGGCTTCATTGTATAGAAGCGTAGGCTAAACAGCGAACAATCAGAGGGAAATACGCAAAATCAAAAATTATTTAACATTCTTATAACGCTGAAAAGTAGGCAGCATTTATTCGTTGCCATTTGCGTAATTGCGTATACGCAACGTGAGCTTGATTAAACAACGAACGAAGAGGGAGAGAGAGAGAAAGAAAGAGAGATAGTGGGAGTGGGAGTGTGACAGAGAGAGACAGGGACATAAACAGCTTAAGCGAAACTAAATGACATTCAGTTATTCAGTTACTCTGAAAAGTAGGCAACATTCTTTCCATACAAATTGCGTATACGCCACGTGTTTAAATAGGCGATAAATAAATAAGGGAACAAAACAATAAAAATTTATAAAAAGTGAGCAACAATTCTCAGCTTATACTTATTACTATAAACGTTATCAGAAGTTTTTGTATTGCTTAAACGCAGTGTGAGCTTGATTACAAAAACGACAGACAAAGGCAGAGATGGAAAGACAAAGAGAAAGCGATAAAGGAGAGAGAGAGAGACAGTGACAGCAGTCAATAAAACATAATAAAATTGTATTAAAACGTGAGCAACAATTAAAATAATGTTTACTTATTATACATTATAGCATTCAAATCGAATCGCGTATACGCAACGTGTGCTTTTCAAAATGTGGAAAACAACAATGAAATGATAAAAACATGTGTTAATTACATTAAAAAGCAGTTACTTTAAAATCTAAGCCTACAACTGCAGCTAAAAACTTTTTAAACAAAATTAATTAAGTTTTAAAGAAAGAATATGAAGAATATGATATTTGTCTTGCAAATCGGTTCAGCTCTAACAAAGTTGTGTCAGTTTAAAATTATCGAAACTTTACAAGTAAAAATATTTGTCCAATTTCACCAAACTTGTTTTAAAAAATTATGAACCTCTCAGTATTAAATATAGGTGTTTCTCCATACTAATTGCAATATAAGAAGTCGATTAAAAGTGAAAACTTGGCATCTTAAATATTAATCTTCAAAATTTCAACGAATTTTGTTAACAACATTAATGAGATTCGAATGTAAAATGAATTTAGAGGCCAAAACGCGATCATTGTGAGAATTCCCTTGAAAATCGGTTAAGTTTTGATAAAGTTTCGACAGTTTGAGAGTTGGTCCTAGTTTTGAGCTAGCAATAAATAAAATAAATAAATAAATATTTAAATAAATAAATAAATAAATAAAAAAATAAATAAGTAAAAATGCCCCCTCAAGAAAATGTAAAATGATACTTTATACTTATTACGATATTAAATGTTGATATAAACTGAAAACTTGTGGTTTTAAAAACTAAGTATAATTTTAAAAAATATTTTACACAGAGCAACTATTTTTTTTAAAGTAAAAGAGAAACTAAACATTAAGTAAAGAAATGCAACAAATTTTATATAAAATACAGTAAGTATTTAATTATTGTCTGTGGCTTGTCTGTGTATCATAACAAAAATAACTGCAACTCTTGGCAGTCATTGCACAACAAAGTGATTGCAGCTTATCTAAGTGCAATATGTAAGAGAATAGCTCAGGTATTTCTGTGTCGAATGCCACGTTGCAGTTGCATGTGGCAAGTTGATTACATGGTTGGCAAATATGTGCATCATTATAGCTAAACTCTTATTTCCAGAAAGCTTTTCTTACACTCTCACTCTCTCTCTCTCTCTCTCTAGACTCTGTCTCCATCTCGCTCATGCTCTGTGCGTCATCGCCTCAGCCTCCCTCCACACTAGCTCACATGCAACCTGAAGTGGCAGCAAACGCATTTGTTGAAAGAAACTCGAAATGCACTCAAGTGGATAATTCAATATGGGGAACAAATTGTTTTAAACACGTTTCATTAGATTTCGCATTGCAAATGCTGTTGCCAAACACGCACACACACACAACATTTAAATTCTAAATAAGCAACAACAATAACAGCAAAAGACCTAACTAAACTAACTGAAGTGTCTCTCCATCTCGCTCACACACGCACTCAGAAAAAAAAATGTGTATTTCATTCTACTTTAAAATAAATAATATAAAATAAAAATCGTTTTTAATTAAAAATAATATAAAATGAAAATAGCAAAATAATCGTTAATTAATACAATTTACTATATTATTATATTACCATATTATTGCAAAAAATCTTGCAATACTTTTAGTGAAATTAGTTTCAGAAACATTGTCATTTTTATTGATATTTCATCGTGAAACATATACTAGTATTCCTACTAAAACTTAGAAAAATAACTTAATTATATAGCATTAAATAATAATATTTTTTGGTAAATAACAATTCTTCTACATTGTGAATTTAATTCAATATAAAATATGACAACAGATAATGGTAAAAATGTAAGTAACGACTTGATTAATATTTTTTTTGAGTGCACACAAGTGTATTGTGTGTGTTGTATTTTAGGGTGTGTGTGTGTGTTGGGTGTATGTGTGAGTGTTGTGTCTTTGGCCTGAATCACATATTGTTTTTGCCAATGACAACTGAAAGATTGAATTGAAGTTTTGCATTCGTGCAGAGACGGAGAAGAAGGAGCTGCAGCCAGAGAGAGAGAGAGAGAGAGAGAGAGAGCGAGTCGGTGACAGAAATGAGGTTAGGTATTGGTTGACGCCACGTAATTGTGAATTGATTGCCAAAGTGTAGCGAAAATTCACAGTCGCTGTTGAAGTCAATATAAAACAACAGAAGCAACAACACCAACAGAAGAAAAAATACAAAAAACACACATGTATAAATATATATATTTATATACATTTATATATATACATATGATTTCCGTTTCCGATTGGATGCGATCAATTCGCATCGATGCAATGCGATTTGTCTTGTGTCAGATTTGAGTGACAGAACAGTTTGTTTTTTCCACTCTTTTACACACACACATCCCCTCCCTCTCCCTCTCCCTCCCTCCCTCTCTCTCTCACTCTTTCTCTCCCTCTCTCTCGCACACACACACACAGTGCTGTAGTCCAATTCAGCCAGGCGACACATAAAATCCATACAAATGGCAAATATTTTGATTACTACTTTGTAATTCAACTCGCTTGAATTGCATTCATTATTAGATTTATGTAGTCAAAGAAAATTCACAAATTCCAGTGTCGATTACATACATTTATCGCATTGACCGCTGCATTTATCGATTGTGCTTTGATTGACATCAGTCATGGCGTTACATTTGTGCTTTGAAAAATGAGTGTAAAGTATAGATTGTCAAGTGTGCGATGGAAAAAGTAGCTTACATTATATAAATAGCTTTTGGAAATTCTAGACTTATTTGTTAAGCAATAAATTCCAGATTAAAGCTAGAAAATATACACAAATTTTATTGTAAAAAAAAAATTGATTACTGATTCTATTATGCTAGTCTATGGTAATTAAAACAGCTACTATTTAATGGGGATTCATAAAATGTATTTCATCACGTTGCATTTTAAATAAGTTATAAAAATTAAATTTTTACTGTATCAGACTTAAAATCTGCAACTCAAGATGTATTTAATATGCAAATTGTGTTCGAAATAAACTTAGAATTTAGTTTTAAAGATTTTTCACTAACGCTAAATCTTGTCGCAAGTGAAAATCGTAGTGGTTTTGATAATTTTAATCGTTTTTTTTTAATTATTTAAGCAGATTTTATTATTTTGTCAACACATTTTCTTGACTAACTATATTATATATGTTTGAACTCTCTCAAGTTGCTTGAATTGCATTGTTTGTTGTCCGCTTCAAGCTGTTTGTTGACATTTTTGTCGCCTGGCAAAAAAAAAAAAAATTTCCTGTTGCTTCTTTGGAGTCTGAAGTTGATTTCCTGCGACTGATTTAGGAGTTAGACGCTGGGGAGTTAGGCAGGTCTTAGGCAGTTGAAGAAGTAGAAACACACAAGAGACAACAGACAAGAGACAAGGGACAACAACAAGACAAGACGCCCTCGTTAAGTGCCACATGGAGTCGCCGCGGAGTTGCACGGGTCTTGAAGCTGCCACTTCATTGCGTGTGGGCTGCATTAGCACGAGTTTCTTTAGCTCTTCGTCTTCATGTCTTCATCTCTTCATCTTTTCTTTTATTTGGTCCTCCTTCCCCATTGCCAGTTATGCTTCATATTTTGGCAGTTATTGTTGTTGTTGCTGCTGCTGCTTATTGTATTATGCCTTGTATTGTCGTTGAAGTTGCTTTCAAATCTTGTTGCTTTAATCTTAATCTCACCCACCCTTAACCGGCCTTACACCGCCCTTATGCCAGTCACGCCCCTTCCACACACAAACTGCGACTCATTATGCGCTTAATTTTCGCTTTTCATTTTCAATTGCCATAATTTAGTTTTATTTTGCTTCATTTTCACTGCGGCTACGACGGCTCGTGGTGCGGACTGCCCCAACCTGAAACCCTACATCCCCCTACCACCCCCCACTCCCACCTTATACTCAAATTTGTGTGTGTGTGTGTTGCAGGAGCTAAAGTTGTGCCCCAACATATTTCCATTTGGAAACCCAAGCTGCGTCTGATTACATCATAAGAAATGCGTAATAATTGCGTTAACATAACGCGACTCTCGCCCATCCCCCATCCCCCATCCCCCTTACTCCCCTCCAACTGTATTGACGTTACACTGAAAAAACAAATACCGCTACTTAAGGTCAACATACGCTCCGAATTTTTGTGCGAAATACTTGACTTAAATATGTTAATTTAATTCGCTTTCAGCAAAGATACTTTTTTATTTTTTAACCACATGTTCCAAAGTAAATTTCCTATTTTCATGCACAGTTTTCGATAGTTTACTTTGTTTTTAAATTTGTAGGAAAAATTATATCTTGATTAATTGAGTTTTACCTTTAATAAAAAAATATATATTATAGAGTTGTTTTTTTTTATTTGACAGCTTAAAAACACAAGCGTATATATTTAATTAATTCAATAATGATATAATTCTCAACGCTACAAAATAAAGCCTATAAATTAGGGAAGAGAACAGAAATTGATAAATTAGCTTGAACATTGACTAACAAAATTAAAAACGAAAAATATAATAATCATATCATATAATATAATATGATCCCTATTATTATTTCTTTTGCTATTGCAGTTTCTATGTGTTAATGTTTTTTTTTTTGTGATTAAATATTTAGTTTTGTGTTTTAAATTTTACTTTTTTTCTTTGATTTAAATTTCTTGTATTTCATACTAAAGTTTTAAGCTGGTTTTGTTTCCTGTGTATCAACTTCAGATCGACCTATGTATGAAACATGGGAAGCAGCAAGTTTTTACCTGGCCAGCATCTCACAAATGGCAACCCACATCCGGGTAGCCACCTCACCCCACCTCACCCCACCAAATCTTACCCAATCTCACCACATCTCACACCACGGTCCCTCGACAAACACGCAATGGGCGTGGCAAACAAGTGTCGACAAATAAAAACTTCCGTGGAAATAAAAATAAAAAATATATAAGACGGAAAATGCTTAAAAGAACAACAACAACAACAATGGCAACAAACATGAAATGCTGAAAACTTTTCACAAATTGTTTTTACCATGCGCTGTGCTTTTAAAAATTTAATTTATGTCCTCCCCATCCGATTCTGACTGAAGGAAGGATCACAAGTGAGAATGCATTGCGGCGTTGCCAGATCTCACACAGTGCGCATAATGAGCTGACGTTTGGGGAGTAGCGACATCTAGCGGCATAATGGATGTAATGAAAAAGAATAACTAATCATTATGTAGATTAATCTACGATTTTTTTGAACTAAAAGAAATTAGTTAGATTTTTTTAAATGGAGGTTATATAAATTATTATTCTGTGATTTTACAGATTCTTTAGTAGCATATATTTTTTTTAATATATATAATTTGGGTCTGTTATTTTTCTGTTTCTCATAAATGAAGATGATTGATCCTAATAAATCTTCATATTAAATATATCAAACAATTCTTTCTTAAGTAATTCATCAAGATTTAAGATATTAATTCTACTCAATTTTAGGGGACGCCACCTGTTGTCAGACTTTTCATCTACTTCAGTCAATTTTAAAAAGGTTTATTGATTTGTGCTCAATTGCGGCGCCATCTGTTGTCGATTACCGGAATAATTGCTTACCATTATCGATAGGAAAATTCTTCAATCGACTTGAGAATGTGCATTTCTTTACTACTTTCGATTCAACTCTTATCAGAGCAGAACACAAGAATTTTGAAGACATGGAACACTCTTTTTACCTATACATACATACAGTTAGTCAAGAAAGTGTGTTAACAAAGTCCAACAATTAATACAATTTAATTGATAATAGAGATAAATATTAAATATTATTGATTTCGATCAAATTTCTTATTTTTATTAAATTTAACTTAAACAAATATAAAAATGTATATATAGTCAGAACACTTTATGGACTAACTGTATATGCCACTCAGGGAGAGAACTAAGAGGCGAGCAACTCACTATAAATCAGTTCCAATGAAATATCATTAGCGCCAGACTCAGTTGAATGCGTTGCACAAAAAAGTCTACCAACTGCGGTCTGTCCTGGCAAAAAGGCGAAACGTATGCAACACGCTCAAGTCAAAGGAGTCCTGCATGACTCTGTAGCCCGTAGTGCAAGTTATACGCATTCCGATTGTCATTAGAGATGACAGTTGGGGTAAAAAATTCTTACATCACAGCACGATACGAATACAACATCAAATATATCGCCATATATTTATATTTTTATTATTTTGTGGAGTGGAAACTTTATAACAGATATTAAACATATATTTTTAGCGTTTTTTTTAACTTAGCACTTTAGGAATTGAACCCGGTCATATCTCAAATTGCGAGGTCTAAATGTGAGGTCTAATTACTAAATAAGAACTTCAAAACAACTTAAGAAAAACCAATCGATAAACCGAATTTTTTTGGTGATGTGTTAATAATCGACTGATATATCAGTAGTGAATTTTTCCAACATGTCATCGTTCTAAAGTCAATTCCTAGTCTTTGCTATTTGAGTTGAAAAATGTTGGTCCTTTGATTCTATGAAACTACTAGTCATAACCAGGGTTTTGTTACCAATCTTATCAGGATCAGACTAAAAGCACTAAAGATATGCAAATAATAATATTTGAACAAATTAAAAACAGGGAATTCCTTTTTCAACTTTAAAAGCGGGGACTAGGAATTGATATAAAAACTGGTTTTTCTTGCTGAAATCGGCTTTGAAATTGATCATAAATTACAAACTTAAGTTACCATTTTAACAATTATTGATTAGATATATTTAATTAAAATCAACGAAACGCAATTTAAAAATAGTTGCAATTAAACTTTTAAAATATAAAATTTAAAAACAAATTAAAAATTAGCTGATTATCCGAGAATATTCGTAAAAAAAAAAATAATAGCCTTTTTAGTGTATTTCTCACTCAAACTAATTGTATTGTATCGTTAAACACGACACGCTCCCATCTCTAATTGGCATTCTCACAATATTTCAGTGTTGAATTTGCTTTTTTGCCATCGACAACGACAACGACGTCGCAGTCACCGTCGCCGTCGCAGTCGCCGTCAGCGCCAGCTGCGGCTGTAAAAACTTGAAAAATTGATTGAGCACGTGAATAACAGCAAGTGAATTGCAGCAGAAGCAGCAGCAGCATGGTAAGGAAAAGAGTCAGGCGGTTGTGCAGCAGATACATGTTTGGTCATACAAATGTATCTGCTTGCAGTTCGCAACTGGAGTCGACTCCCTGACGCAGCTTGTCTTGACTCGGGCAATAAAATGTACAACATGCGTGGGAGTTGACGACGGGGCAGTCGATAGGGAAGAGGGGCGAAAAGACAGGGGAATATCAAGGAGGGTATAAGGTAAAAGGATCGAGTTCAACAATTCCTTCAACTACATTTTGCGCATTTGTATGCCAAAACTACAAGAAGTTACAAAGCAAGGAGAAACGACACTGCAACTAATGATGAAAACTTGGAATACTCTAACTATATCTTAATAATCTTGTCAAAAATACGAGTAAGAACTAACATATTTATATATATAATATCATAAAAAAATTCATTCAACTCTTGAATGTTATCAAAAATTTTCCATAATTCTTAATATTTATATAATGATCAAATTAACATTCCTCAAGGAAGTTGGCGCAGATTTGACAATGTTATAACAGTTTTGCATATTTGAAGAATATCATGGGAAAGTGGACAATAATCGAAAATATGAAAAATATTTAAAGAAAAATAAACCTAACTTAAAATAATAGTTATTTTTATTTTTTAATAGAAAGCAAACTGATGTATGGTACAAACAGAAATCCACAGTCAATAATATCATATTGTAATAATAGAAAAAATCATTTATTTCGGTTATGGTTACGGTTCCGGCTCCGTTTCCGTTTCCTGTTCCGGTATTATTCCCGATCTAAAACACAAAAAAAGGCGGCAACTTGGAATTGATTTTGGAACTTAGGTGTCTCGGAAAAACAGCTTGTTACAATTTTATATTTATTATATTTTTTTAAAAATATTTATATATCTAAGGATTTTTGTTATATAAGTTTTAAGACACTTACAATATAAAGTAGGTTGTATTTAAATAGCCAGCTTCTTGAGACTTTTAGAATAAAAAACACTTTTATTATATATGCCTGTCATTTTCTCAATTCGCTTGTAGAAAAATACTGTAAGACTGTTCAATGAAAGCTTGTCAAATGGTAACAAAAGCGCATAGACTTTAATTTTAAGTGTATTACAAAGAAAAATAGCTGAGTGGCATTATTGCAGTTGTAGTTGCAGTTGTTGTAGTCGTTGTTCTAGTTAAAGTTCTGGGTTCTTAGCTCTCGGCGGGTGCCAAAAGAAAAACACAGACAGACAGGCAGTCAAACAGTCGAGCAGTCAGATATGGCCACAGTATCATTTTCGCCGAGCTGCCTATTCTCCTGCCCCCCGTCACTGCCCACATGCCACGCCTCTTCGCTTGAGCGAGTGTTGCAACTGGCAACTGGCAACTGACAAACTGTGGGGCATAAGCAGCACGTAGCTTTGAAGCTAAAACACCACGTAGCATTATCGATGTAATCACCGGATAAGCTAACAAGTTGCCAGGATTTTCACGCACAGAACAAGGCAAGCAGAGTAGAAAGAGAAAGACAGCGAGAGAGAGAGAGAGAGAGAGAGAGAGAGAGAGACAAAGACAGACAGAGCTTGAGGCAAGACCAAAAACTGCAACCAAACAGCGTGAGGAAATAACAAAAACAAGTAAAATAAACTCTACTTTCTTCTTTCTCCCATTTTAACCTCCACATATACATATATACGAATATATCTATATATAAATATTTTTTTGCAACCAGCATTTTATAGTTTCAAGAGGGAAAACACAGCAGAATCGTTGCAACATGGGGAGGGAGGGGATAGTTTATGGAGGGTAGTCAGGTACTTACTTAGTATGGATAAACTGTATTGATAACTAAAAACGTTCAAGTTATTGATATTGAAAATATTGTATGGAATTTGTTTTTGTGCTTCCCGATGCGTTGCATTTGTGTACAGAGGGGAAGCAAAAACAAAGCGGGGGGGAGGGAATGTGGTAAGCCACAGGGAGGAAATATAACAAATTAAATTGGAGCCAAGAGGATTAAGTGGAGAAGGTTAACCAGAGTGCATTGAAGTAAACACTTAATTGAAGATATAATACAATTTGTGGTCTTTATTCGATTTCATTTATGATGTAGTATTTTTGAAGCTAATAAAATATATGTATGTAAGCAATGCCATAAATTAGCAACACAACTAAGAAATAGTATTTATATTAAAGAAAACATAAATTTATAACTATTTACAGAAAACAGTTTGTCCAGACGGACTGACTTTAATTTGTGTAGTCCAAACTGTAAGAATTAGGAGAATGAAATTTAGACACAACAAAGCTGAGAAAAATTTATCGATGTCCGATTTTTAAAAACTTTAGACAGATAGGGATAGATTGTTTTTTATGAACAGTCAGAAAATGATTAAACTCTGTTAAAATCAGCGAAAATTGAAAGCGAAACTGAATCCGTCATTTGTTTCGATTTGATTCCCTGCATTCAATATGTTGCCTAGTGTCTTAAATTATTGTAGTTAAATATATAATTAATACTAACAAAAACATTTCCATTAATGATTTATAGTTGAACTTTTCGTAACCAAGTTTCTAAAATAAATCATAATAATAAGAGAATAAAAATTAACAAATAATTCAAGCGCTTGCAAAATAAAAAAAAACTTTAAAATCACTTTTATCTATTATTTATTGAAATAAATTGATTTAGCTTTTAAGCTTTAAAATACTAATCATATGTAACTTTTAATTAATGAGAGTGACACTTCTAATTACCAAGTCACCAGGAATTTCAACTCATTTAAAGGTATTCAAATAAATAACTTTTTCATGGCGAAATAATTGTGAAAACGTAACTCGGAAAAGCGCAACAAAACTCGAGTTTTGCTGCCACAAAATGATTGGGGACGCCACGGGCTAAAGGTTAAGGTGTAAACGGTAAACTGTAAACGGTTAACTGTAAAACAGTAAAATATAAACGAACACGAACTATGCGATTCGATAGCTGCTGTTTTTAGGGAGCAATTTATGGCCACACTTGGGGAATAGAAATAAAATAGCAAATATTTAGCTACACTGATAAAAATCAAGAACTAAGAACTACAATTTATGAAGATTAGAAATCGAAAAAATACCAAGTTTGATTTAATAGAATCTGAAATTCTTATATACTCAAGACCACAAATATAAGTCGAAGAATAAATTAAATTAAATTTAATAAATATATAATAAATATACAAAATTATGCAGGTTTTTAGTTTACAGAAATTGTATATTTTTCCAAATTCTTTTTAATATATAACTTTTCAGGCTTGTCAATTTTCAAAAATTGTTTTCTTTTTAATACATAATATTGTCTTCTCAATTGTGAAAACAAAACTATTGTTGCTGATAATTTAAGATTTGTATTCTTAGATTGAGAACTGCAATATTATAGAAAAATATTCTAAGTTTAAGTATTTTTAATTTGTTCTTAAAATGATCCTCTGAAAAAAACAAAATATGTAAGATGCGTGCGTTTGATTTGAGAAGTTGCTTTATGTTTTTCAGTGTATGTATACACTATACATACAGTTGGAAGAGCGCAAGTTGGAGTTATAGTTATCGGGAGTCGGGAGTCAAGAACTGAAGGACTCAAGGACTCCGGACTTATGTATCGTTCATGACTATGACAGCAGAAGCCACAGCACTTTCAACTGCAAAAATATGCGCAAGAAGCATGCGACTAAAACCGGAATGGAAACCGTAGGAAAATAGGTGGCAAGGTTGTAAGAGTGGAAATGGGGAGAGGAGGGGCTTTGTTGCAACATGTTGCCTAACGCCATGTATATGCCATGTACACGTTATTGTTGCACTGTTATATTGTTTCGAACGGACGCATCAATTTCTGGCCAACTTTAAACTAAATAAAAATAAAATGCCAACAAAAAAATAAATAAAAAAAAGATTCGCTTAGACGAGACAGCGCAGTGTATGTGTGTGTGTGCGTGTGTATGTGTGGCATGCAACACATGCATGTGGGTGCCTAGTATAATATCAACTTTTCGGTTAGCCCAAAATGAAAAGCAAGTAGAAAATGCAGCAGCGCCAAGGATTCCCCCGTTGCAGGCGCTTAAGAAGTTTCAGACATGAAATCAATTTGTCTTCCAACTCCCACGAATATAAAAAAAAAAAAAAAAAAAGAAAAAAAGGAACACGGAAAACTGGCAAACCAGCAAATGGGCAAATGGGCAACGAACGTGAAAGATACAGCCAAAAACAACCAAACAAACAACAAGAAAAAGGAATCAAAAATTGTACAATAAAAAGAAGCAAAATGCAGCCGGAAAACCCAAAAGCCAAAGCAAAAAACAATTTCAAAAACGTTCCTTAAATGCTCTCTAAATGACTTAAATTTTCAAAATAATTAATATTTTCTTATAATTAAAGAGACGTTAGAAACATTTGTAGAAAACATATAAAATCGAAATCCCAAATGATTTTTAGATATATTATTATAAACATAAATAAATATGAGCTGTTTTTTAACATTTTAAAAGACTACTGGTGACACATAATAAAGCTTGCTCGAAATCTATCTAGAAATCTTTAATTTTTCTTATGTATCATTATAATGGAACCGTCGCTAAAAATATCTAAGACAGAAAGTCTAGAAATATTAAATTTATTATTATATGTTTGTAGCAAAGGCATTAATTCTAAATTACAAATGAATAATGTGAATAAATAAATCTAAACTTTTTCCATACAATTATTTTAATTCATCCTGTTCCAAAAAGCGTACATTTCAAAAAATTGGAATAATCGTTATGAAAACGGACATTTTTTATATATAATTATTTATTAAATGCCATTATTATCTGAGCATCAGCAAATAATACGGTAAATTCAAATTAATTCTGGGATAAAGTCAGGTCAGAGAAGATTAGTTCTTTCTGATAATTTTATAAACCCAGTTTAAAAATAATTATACTTAAATCGCTCGGCAATTTTACATATTTAGTTTAGTTGATATAATATAAAAAATACATTGATTGTAAAGAAGATTGACTAAGTTTCTTAAGAAAAATAAGCCAAATATTTAAATTTGCAGCTTATTTAGTTAGTTTCATAAATATAACTTTATCAGATAGTCAGTTCAGACGGCAGACAATTCTAAACCAAAGGCTGTCAGGTCGTCAAAAACCAGTTGTATGGTTACTCAATATATGATTTATTTATGTAGCAAATTTTATAGAATTAACTTTAGCCAATAGTTAGATCACGTAGATATTGTATTAAATATTCCTGCAAAACTTTGTAAAAGTTAAAATAAAGACAAGAATGGTTCTATTTCAAGTTATGTAATGTTTACCTTTAATAATAACACTGTAAATATTATTTTTCGAAAGTCAAACCTAATTTTTATATGGTTTTCGTAGTTATATAAATAATTCTACCATCAAAATTTATGGTATAGCCATAAAAGTGGCAGAAACTGAACAAATTTTAAGCTTTCATATGCCACGTAATTGTTTAAGCAATCGAACAACAATATTTTCATAAAATAACTTTAGTGGTTCGACCGACAGTTGAGATACGAATAGTTTGGTTAAACGGAACGTTTCAAGGACTATCTACAGTTATGTTTGCATAGCCAGAGGCAGGGTATCAAATGGCAGACAGCCAAGGGAAAGCAGTCATTGCCTAAGCCAGAGGCAGTCATGTGGTAACACACACTCACACACACACACACACACACTGGTAGGAGAGAGGTAAAACAAGGGGTGTGGGGGGTGGGGGAATTGGTAGTGCTGCAATAACTTGTATTTTAAGTTTACTCACTGCTGGGATTCGAAATTTAATTTCATAGTGCGATGCGTTGTTATTATTTTGCATAATAACATTTCTGGCAACTGCTTTGAAATACCCAAGGGAACCCCAAACATTCTCATAACCTGTCCTAACCTAACCTCACCTAACCCCCACATAACCCTCAATCTAATGTGTGTTTGTGTGTGTGTGTGTGTGTGTGTGTGTGTGGTTGTGTGTCTGCTATTCTATTTTATTTTATTTCATTTTGTTGCTGCCTTTTGTGGGTCCAGCGAAATGAGCTCAAATTTGGTATGTTCTTTGAGTCAAGTCCCAAGTCCGTCAGAATCCTGATTAAGCAATTACATATGGGGCTCTTCAAAGACGCATAAGACAAGCTTAGGCAAGTAAAGCATTATATCAATGGGTAATCAACTAGTTACACGTCTGATTTACAGTCACAGTCAGTAATAAAAATTTAGAGACGATCTAGTTTATGAAAATGACCTGATATAAGTGTTATCATTCTAATAGCAACATCAACTGAAATCCATCTAAGCTGAAGTTTTAAGTAATTCAAAGATAAATAGAGAACTTACTTTATTTCAACAAATTTGTAAGACTTTCGGTTATTCCGGTTTTCATGGAATTTCTTATCTTTAAGTATATATATATATTTACTTGTTGGACCTTTCTAAGATTTCATTCCTTTTTTTTCTTAAAGCTTTTATAGCTTTAATAAACCTAATCCAATTTTTAAGTCAATGTGATTAAAGCCCTAACAAAGTTTCAGCATTACTTTTTTTTAGAAAATTAGATATTTTTCTAACATGAAACTACAATTTTCCATATATAGTAAAATCAAAAATATTCGTTTCCACGTAATACATTAATTTAAGCTTTTAATAGATATCTTATTTCTATTTGAAAAATGTTAAATTATTAACATATTTTTATTTGAAAAACCCAGAAATACTGTGAAATATTAAAACTATTTAATTATAATATCAAACCGTGAGCAAATTCAAATGTTTCGCTTAAAATTTAAATAATTTCAGTTAGTATTTTAAGCTGTAAAATTAAGATATCTCATATGCAGCTTTAATCGGTTTTCACCTATTTGAATTACACACAGTTCCTTAGCTCAGATCAGTGTATGTATATTCCGCCTTTTTCTTGTTGTTTGGTTTTATTTTGCTCAACTTTTTAGAAAAATTTTCTTACTTGTCTGGGAAAAAACATAAAAAGACTCGAGTTGAGTTGCGTTGAGTTGAGTTGAGTTAAGTTCAGCTGATATCTTAAGCTCTCTGCCTGGATTTGCGCAAATACCAGTTGAAAGTTCCTTCCCCTAACTGTCACACACACACACACACTACACACACAAACATTGCCACTTAAAGACAGTGGAAAAGCGTGAAAACTTATAAAAATTTCTACACATGATTTCGCTTTATTGCTTTATGACTCCGTCCGCTTTTGTCTGCCTGCGGGGAAAGACATTGCTAGCTGTTGACAGCCGTGAAGTGTGCTGGGGTCAGGGGTCAGGATCAGGAGCGAGGTCGGAGGTCGAGTCTCGGGGTCGGAGTTGGATTTCTCATGCTTATGAATATTTCAAAACGCTGCTTCGAGACGGTGATAGAGATGGAAATCGAGACAAAGACAGAGACGGAGACGGAGAAAAACACACAACTTGAAACTTTGACAAGACGACTTGAAACTGAATTCAATGCTAAGCGCAGGGTACAGTTAGTCAAGTATGTGTTTTAACAAAATAATAATTCCCCTTATATTGTAAAATCAGTAATATTCTTTTTCTTTAAGTTACAGACAAAATTATTTTTAAAAAAATAAATAAAATAAATAAAAGATATATAAGAATCCATCAAAAATTTTAGTGTTTTAAAAATAAAGCCTGCAAGCCAACAAAATTTTCAAAAATGTTCGATTCCGTGGTTCGAGCCTTAGGTTCAGATTGCGAACCGGTTTATATACCCCCAAAGATTTGGACTTGAATCTTTATTGCGCGAATCTTTTCGTGATTTTTTAAAATTGAATGTTAAACTCGTTATTAAAGCCTCCATGCATTATTTTCCGATAAATCGACAATTTGTTTAATTTTCGACTTTATGCAACATTTCAATTGTAAAAATTATGAAATTTTTTTATATTTATATGACACTAATTTAAAAATAAGAAAATTATTTCAAAGGCTCGATTTAAGAATCGACATTCGTAAGTCTATGAATAATTTTCCGATAAATTCGATTGTCGTTTCTATTTAGATTGGATCTTAGACTTGGCTATTTAAGTTGTGTATATTTAAAATTTGGAATAAGACTTTCTTAACTTGGTGTAAACATCGCTGTTTGCTTTCCTCCACACGAATGCTAAACTTTCACTTTACTTTGGAGTCAAGTCGAGTTGAGTAGATTTATCAGGCGCTAGTTTCATTTATGTATCTATTTACAGCAACCGCAAACACTTGACAAACATCATGGAAATCGGGCGAAAGGAAAACGCTTTTTCTTTTGTTTTTTTTCATTCGGATCGCAGCCATATGTATATACATATATATTTTTTCCAGTATAAAAACTTTTGATAATCTTACGCATGGCGCGTGCTGTGAATTGTCAATAAATAAACAATTTTGACGCTTGAGAAATGCTTATGAAATCTTTAATATGTGGTCTGTGGTTCGCCTTGACTCGTAATGCCCGTTATGTGGACCCCATGCTGACTCTATGTGCTTTCTGGGAGCACTGTAACGACATCATAATGCTTCCCTGTTTATATTGCCGTCATAGATGCCACTGGAAATGTGGCAGCAACAAGAACTGATGTTGGTAACGCAGTTTTCGGAAATTGCTGAGCATTCGAAATCTGTGGACTTTGGTTAAAAATATGGCTATCTATAACAACCAAATGAATCAGTCTATATAAATTCTTTCAAAATATATTTTATGTGATTAAATAAATTTTATATTATAATAATAATAATAATATTTATATTTTAAAAATAATTCAATATTTATAATCTGTAAAACTTAAATATACACAATTTTTTAAAAAATAGCCTATAATGCATTTTATATACATATATTTATTTAGTATATAAAATATATTTACTCAAAATATATATATTTTATAATATATAATCTGTAAAATTAAAAAACCAACAAATTAAGTTATTAAATAAAAAATACATTTTATATAATATTGGTTTTTAAAAATATATAAATAATTAATAGTTTTGTTGAAAAACAAATGAAATAAGTAAATAAATAAACATTAAGCTGATCGACTTTCGGACAAAACTCATCATTTAATCTTAATTCATGAATATTGAACAATAATCTTTTGTGTTTTATCAATATTTGCATTACTTCTGAGTTCTTGAAATATCTGCTGCGTTTGCAATTTTCTGCTATTTTAACTGATATTAATTAATTTCTATAACTGTACCCAGCTGACATGACTGTCATTATTATATTATTTTTTTATGTCTTTCTACGTTTTTTTTTATGTGGGACAAAACATTTTTATCACACCCTTAAACTGTACGATAATAAAAGCAGAGATTACATTTTGTCTGGGCATATTAAACGCCCACCGACCACGCCCATTTAGCCAGATAGAGCTATAGAATGGACGAAAATTGTGGGCGTTGCCAGATCGGCTGCTTAAGTAAGAAATCATTTTATTTGAAAAGTTCTTTTGTTGTTCAGTTTAGTTGTTCTTGCTGTTGTTGTTGTACCGATTTTAGGTTTGTTGTATTTTTGTTGTTGATTTTGTTGTTTCAGTGTCGTCGACAAAAAAAAGAAAAAGGCATACAATAAAAAAGAGCGAGAGGGCTATACAACAACTAGAAGAACTCATCGAGAGAGCTCGACTTTATGAAACCCTGTATTTCAACTTAAATAATATTTTGGCATAGTAATATAAAATTTGTATTTTCTTTAACTCAATTTCAAAAAAGAAAAAAAAAATATTTTTTAGATAAAATATCTACAAAAAGAAAGGAAGAACATCTTAATGGTTAGAACACTTAATTTCGTTTTTGTATTACATTCTTGTTTTATTTTATTTTATAAAATATTTATGAAGATTATTCTTGACTTTAGAAGGCAGTATTTTTTTTTATTTTTGACAGTGTGCAGTCTCTATACAGACAGGTTATATAGATATCTAAAAATCTACTCCCATTCTCCTATTAATGAGGGGATTTAAAAACGTTGCATAAATTTCAAAAAACTACTTGATATCCTAACAAGTCTGACAGAATATGCATCGATGTTGGTCTATAACCTGACCAAATGTGGTTCAACTTGGTGACGAATGTACATATATAGTAGCTGTCATAGACCCTTGGTACTTTTCAGCTACAGGGTCTAACAAATACGGCACAACAAGGAGAAAGCGACAGGCGGAAAGCACATGGCACAACAAAGTCAAACTGTAACAATAACCAAAGTCAAAGTTTGTCGGCAAAGTTTTTGTTGTATTTGTGTTTCTAAAGTGTTGTGTGTCTGTGTGTGTGTCTGTGTGTGTGTCTGTGTGTGTGTCTGTGTGTGTGTCTGTGTGTGTGTCTGTGTGTGTGTCTGTGTGTGTGTGTGTATGTTGGCTGTCGTAACATCTACGGGAAACAAATTCATTTCAATTGTTTATGTAACTGCTTCGAATATATGTTAAAGAGTATATAGTTAAACAGAGAAAGAGAGAGAGAAATAGCAAGAGAGCATAAGGGAGAGAGAGAGAGCGAAAGATCATTGAAAAGGCATTTTTAAATTGATGTACGTTTTGTAAAGATAAAACAAATTAATCAGTCTATTCTGTAGATATTTTCTAATAAGTAATATACAAAAATTTGTCCAAAATTCAAATTTTTTATTCACAAAATTTCTCATGTTATTTGGAAATTAAATAAAAAATCTAACTATTTCAAAAGAGGTTTATACAAACGTATCTAAATAAATAAACTTCCATTTCGCTTTCTTTTCGGATTTAATCAAATGCATTTTGTTGCGTTTCATGGTACATTAATTATAAATAACTATAGTAGCTATAAACATATAATAATTATTATTATAAGCAAACTTAAAGCATTCTTAGTGTCATAGTGAAATGAACACAGCAGATGTTTAACAGATTATATAGTACTAGTTATGTGACAGCACCTCAATATCACAATATCAGGCTAAATTCACCAACGCCAAATGTTTTTGAATTCAAATTAGAACAGTTTAAAGAATTTCACTTCCGCTTAACCGAGTCCAAAGTGAAAATCGGAATAAGTGTAAATTTTCTCAGTAAAAAAATATGTGAACAAACGAAAAGAGAATATTTTTTTTTTTATGCAGAAAATAAAATTGAGCATTGGCGCTTTGTGATGTAAATAATGTGACGACGGTGAATAAGTGTCGGTGAAAAAGTCCCACATCTTACGTAAACTTTCATTATATCTAGCTACTTTTATTGATCAAATTAGCTATTTTAGCGCTTGAAACTCTGACTTGCTGCTGTCGGCGTTGCCACCAGGGACCAGAGAAAACCTGCTGGCAATACCACCTGTGTAGTAAAAAAATAAATAAATAAAAAATAAGGAAGCAAACAAAAAACGCAACAAAATGCCAAAGAAATGCAAATAAAACTTTTCTCTTGACTCTGGCACTGGTTTAGTGTAATGTTTTAAAAACAGTGTTAAGGGACTTTAAGCCGCCACTGTAGAATCCGTTAACCAAAAAACTTCAGTTCTCTTGTTGTTTTTGCTGCATTTGCAGACAGAGACAGCAGAACAATTTTCATTTTAGTCAAAGCGCAATGAAGACAAAAGCTTGCTCTCTCTCTTTCTCTCTCTCACTCCCTTCATTTGTGCGTCTACAGTGTCTATGAGCTTTATAGACCCACCAATCTCGCATATCTGAAATTTTTATAATCATTTATTTATTTTTTTAAAATAACATTTCTTAATTAATGTTTGGCCTAAAAAATATTTAATTTTATTTATTATTTTTTCTATCAGAACAAACAATAAATAAGAAAAAATACACTGAACAAATGCTTCTTAAATCAAGAATGTCCCCTTATATAATTGGCTCTTAATATAAAAAATAAATAAAAGAATAATTCGAAACAAAATATTAAATAGCTTAAATTTTATTTTGCTTCTTTTGGCTTTAGAAAACTGAATCTGTTTTCATTTAACATCTTGATATAATCCCTCGAAAATTGTGGAGATTGGTCTAGATTTTTAAATTGCTGCCATATTTAGAATAGTAAAAAAATAAGAAGATTAAATTTAAATAAAATATTTAAAAATTTTTCATATTTGCCTATTGGACAAATTCTTAGTTGCGGAACAAAATTGTGATTTGCGAATTGTTTTGTTATCAGTGTCGTTAGAAAATGTTAAAAAATAGCTGTGAGTCACTGTATATTATGCAAAGTTCGTTCAGTTCATTACAACTTTAGCTGCAACAATAATAATAACAAACTTTCCGGAAATAACCGGTCAACATTGCGTTTAGTCAAACATGAAGTAGACAAAAACAAAAATATAGACTTAATGAAGCATTTTGTTATACAACAAGTGCAATGAAATAAATCACAAAACAGTTTACTTCAATTAACAAAGCCGCAACAACAAACAAAATACAAACACATAAAGTACAATTGTGTGTCTCCGACTTTTGTCTACAAATATTTTAAATGAACCGAATTCGTAATTAGGCAATGAGAATTTATGAATTATTTGCATGTGTAAATATTTAAACATATTTATCGCAATCGATTAATGTATGAAGGTATTTTGGGAATTACAACACAATGAAATAAGGATTGGAAAAAGCAATGCGACAAATTATGTAAATCTGCACAAACAATTCAACGGGTAAACCTTAAAGATGAAACAGCAACAATCGAATTTATTTCGTAACCTTCTATGAAGTTTTCGAATGTTTAAAAATGTATTTCTCTAGTTTTTAGTCTTAGTTTTCTTATATCTTTATTGTTTAGCAAAACAAGACGTTTTATTTTTGTAAAAAAGTTAGAAATCAAAACAACTTCAAAAAATGTGCATAAATTTGTACAAACTTCACTAATTTTTAAACGGAATGTCATTATAACATGTTGTGGTCTCTTTATTTATTCTGCATTCAAATTTAATTAATCTTTTTTGAAATTTGAAAATAAGTTAGAATATTATATGAACTTTACATATTAAATTCTAACCTAACTTTTTTCAGTTCTATTTTTAGTTTTCATTGTAAATATATAATAGTTTAAATGTAATTTATATATATGTTTAATATCTTATTGAATAAACCAATCTTTGTTCACATTGTACATTGCCACCTACGCATCGAGTTCTTTGAATAAACAAAAAGATCCACACTAGTGACGAGGGATATAATTTAATCATATATGGTATAGTCACATCTTTCTCTACTGAGCTAAGTATTAGAGTTACGCCCGCACAGGGAACGCCCAGTTAGGATTGGAAATAGATTATTGGTTGATTGTATTCAGCATATAATTGGAAAATTTAGTTTGCGTCTCTTTTTGGCCTCAGGCTGCGGTACATAAACTAAGTGAGACGGAGAGAGGAAGGCAGAAAGAGAGGAAGTTTGTTTACTATTTAATTTTATTTGGTCAATTTCCGACAAACAACATGTTAACTTGTTGGAGCTAAAACAACAGCAACAACAAAAACAAGAACAAGGATCAAACAAGCCTCCAAATGCTGTGGCGACAAAATGAAACCCCACCAAACAGCACAACAACAACATCAGCAACAGCGATAACAACAACAACGACAAAAGGATTATACGTATTAAAAGTTATAAAACAACAAGATTATGGGCTTAGCAATACAAACACACATATGTGTGTGTGTCTCTGCTTTTAGCCAGAACTTGTTATGATATTGACCAAGAGCAACAACGGCTAAAACAACAAGTAGGGAGGACAAAGCACTTGCCAAATAAAACAGCAACGTTCAAATACTCTTTCAAAATGAGAAATGAAGCATCCAACAATAATAATATTGAGTGATTGAAATACAAGCTATTAATCGAGTTTAAATTCAAAATGTTAAACTCAACGAAAAGAAATTGAAATAAATACTGCTAAAGTCAATAAATCTGCAAGTAATTCGCTAAAGTTTTGTCAAAGTTATGACAGTTTAAAGTTCTTGAAAAACTTTCAAACTGAAAATTTGCTAAATGTAATTTTGGTGCAGAATGTTATTAAAGATCCTACAAAAATGATTTTGACATTTTGCAAGGGATTAAGTTAGAATTCAAAAAAAGTTATGACAGTTTGAAGATTGGTTGTTCAGGGGAAAGTATGGAAAAAAATGGATAGTAATGTGAAAAACAGAATTTTTAAATTTTAATGCAGATTCAAATTAAAATTGAGTTGGAGATCTATCAAAGAATTATATGAAATTACCTGCAATGAACTTAAAAAAAAAATAATAGTTGCAATATGTAGTTGAAAATCGCTTACGCGAAAATCGAATTGTCTAACATTCAAATATTTTGAAAAAATCATCGGAAATTATGAAAATAAGCTCTGAAAAGGAATTAAGATTACGCAGATAGATAGCTACTCCAATATATGCAATTTGTAGTAAAATATAAACAGTATATTTATAATAAATTCTACAATTTGAATTTGAATACAAGTGAAAAAATATTAATATGCAACAAACAATTGTCTAATTTAATCTGATATATCAATAATTATATATATTTACTCTTAATCTCACTGCATAATTCAAACTAATCAAATAAGTCACAACTCCCAATTGCAGTGTATTCGAGGAAGAAAAAAACTTTGTTCAGAATTCTTGCAGTCTGCAATTTGCTACAAAGTGGATGTTTCCATGAAACTGCTAATAACCAGGGACGCAGCACAACATGGATGAGAAGTGTGTGTGTGTGTGTGTGTGTGTGTGAGGGAAGGGGGTGTCTTAGGCTGATAACATTTCCGGCTCACATGCGTGTTAATTATTTTGGCTCCACCGGAAAAGGCAAAATTAGCAAAATTAGACACATTAAATCTATTATCAGAGAAGTTTATCTACTTTTTGGCTTCAGGGTTAAGTGTCAATTTGGGCTGACTTTGGTCTTTGTCTGCCAAGACACGGTTAAGGAGGTGGGGAGATCGGAAGCTCGAGATGTGGGGACGTAAGCGAAGGGGTATTCAAGCCAATTGTTGTCCACAAAAATTAATCCATATTTATTTGACAGCTTTGCGAGACTTGGGAACTCAGAGGTAAGCACACTTAAATGTGCTCAGGTGGCAACCCTTAATCGGTAACTGTACATTGAATTTAATAACCGTCATATTGTATGTTAAGTGAGGTTAAGGGGCTTGGAATTAACCAACTATATAATTATATATATTATACTATTATTGAGTAATTTTGGGAAAACTAATGAATCGGTTATGAAACGGATATAAAAACAATTGCGAAACGGTTTTCGGCGGTTTCACACAATTTTTTAAGTCCGAATGCAAAAAAGGCACACAAAACTATTACTTCAAATTCAGTTAATCAAGAAAGAAAGAAAGAAAGAAAGTAAAAACGTTCACAATTGCTCAAATTATTTTTTAAATAAATAATAGACAAAATATAAATCTAATAATTATATATATTTTTGTAAGAGAAATTAAGAAACTTATTCGACTTTTTGACGCCGGTTAGAAAAATATCACTTCAATTTTGTAAAGCAACTAAAGAATTTCTATAAGCCACCAGTTGAAACTATATTTAATCGAAGTGCAACGGAATCCGATGTCGACTTCGAGTTCGAGTTCGAGTTTGAATCGCACTTAATTTTTAGTACTTGAGGTGAAGTTAATCATGAATGAACTTAACTGGCCGACAGCCAAAAGCAAAACAAACTTAACAAAGTTAACTTAATTTAGAAAAAGGCGTCATTTTAACTGGCGCCGCTTTCCGGCTGAGAAATAATCCCGCCCGCTCCGCTCCCCCGGTGGGTATTTACAACTTGGGAGCCTTGTCGACATTTCAATGCCTTTTTAATCTAGAACAAAAGCAAACTTAATTTGCCACAACATCTCAGATGGGCACAAGGAAAAGCAACGACTTCGTCTGCTTTCTGCTTCCTGCTTCCATTGTCCTTGGGTTACTTGCCGCGCTTCCAGCTCTACAGCTTGCAACATCGTCTGGAACTCCTCGACTATAACTCCTCGCAACGACAACATCACTTGGCACATAATTTAATTACAACAACACTTTTGGGCACACAGCATGGGGGGCAAAAGGGCTCGAAAGAACAGAGAAGAGGGAACAGGGAACAGGGGGAACGGTGAACTGGTAACTGGTAACTGGTAACTGAGCAAATTGCTACTTTGATGTTAAACGCGGGCGGGCAAGAAGGTATTGGATGCGCTGGCTTCTA
This sequence comes from Drosophila sp. st01m, assembly GCA_018901795.1. Classification (NCBI taxonomy): domain Eukaryota; kingdom Metazoa; phylum Arthropoda; class Insecta; order Diptera; family Drosophilidae; genus Drosophila; species Drosophila sp. st01m. The sequence continues at coordinate 5,036,878 of JAEIFG010000706.1, read as the reverse complement.
TCCCTGCTTCTGTCCCAACTCCCCGGCTCTCCACTTGGGCGCCACTCGCTTCGAGTGTTGAATGAGCAACAACTTTCAAGTGCAACGCGTCCTGAATTGTAATTAGTGCCTGGGAGAGCCAGTAACCAGTAACCAGTTACCAGTAACCAGGAGCCAACAGCTAGCAGCCAACCCGGTAACCAAGTGCGCCATGTTACGGATAGTCTAGACCCGAACCACTCCGATACTCCGATATCCCTGCAATGCTCTACTTCTTACTCCTGTACTTCCTACTCCTGTACTCCCTTGCACTGAAAAAAATAATAACAACTTCTAAACTCGGAACAATATGTTTCTAGAAAAAATACATTTTAAGCCCAACTTACTAATACTTAAAATATTTTCTAAAAATAGCACAGTTCATAATATAAGAATATTCAAATAATAAAATGTTAGCAAAGTATAAATATGTCATTTTTTGTTTTTTTTTTTTAATAATAGAGACTATTATTATTACAAACACACTAAGTCCACAATTTTCTATATAAAACATAGTAAATGAATATTTTTTAAAATACCAATCTAGAAAAAAAAAATGCACATATATCATAATATATTGTAAAACCACAGTAAAAAGATTGTATTAAAACCAAGCATCTGAATAAAAAAAAAAAGGTATGACTATTTCAGCTCATTTATCTTTATATGAAATGTTTTTTAAAACCAACTTTTCGAGCCGAAAAAACTTTATTTTTAGTGGCGCATTTTTCGGAGCAAGTTTCTTAGTTTTTTGTATCAGTGTACAGGGAGTACACTTCATTATTCCCATACTCCTTTGCCTCCTTACTCATTTGCTCGCTAACTCCTTTACTCCTTTACTCCTTTACTCTTTTATTCCTTTACTCCGTTACGCATTTAGTCCTTATTCCGTTACCCACCCTACAACCGGTTGCTTCACTTGATTTGTAGAGTGCGCATTTGTAATTGTTATTACGTGTCAAATGCAAAGTGTCCAAGTTCGACAGAGAGTCGATCCTGCTCCCGGCTCCAATTGCAGCACCACTTCCGCATCCGCTTCCGTCTCCATCTCCGTCTCCATCTTCAACTCCGTCTCCATCTCCAACTCCTGTTGTGCCGCATAAATTCGTTATCGACGCTAATTGCTAAATGTTTCGCGCGTGTTTTGATTAGCCCCAAACAGTTAAATCATGTCTAGACTTAAGAATTGCACAACAAACCGAAACAAATATCGAAAGAGGGAATGGAAAGCTATAGAAATACATTTCTGACTGTTTATGAGTGATTTCAAATTTGTATTCCTTTCAATACTCTACCAAAATAGCTGAGGTAGAAAAAAATAAATAGATAATTTATGTTGTAGTATCATTGGAATCTGTGGTGACTGTACTTAAAAATACAATCAAGAATACAATCTTTTAGTGAAAGAATATTAATATGCAACAAACAATTGTCTAATTTTATCTGATATATCAATAATTACATATATTTACTCTTAATCTCACAGCATAAACTACAAACTACTCAAAAATTTAAAACAATTTGGATTTTTATTAACAACTTAAATAATCATGTAATGTTTTAAAATAAAAATTGAACTTCAATTATAATAATCATTTTTTTCGCACAAAAACTAAAATTTTATTTAATTTTGATAAAAAAAAAAGGATTTCTTGATTAAAGATAAGTAAAAAAGCGACTTCAGCTCTGAAATAATAAACTGATCAATGATTAAAATAGTTTGCATAAAATAGAAACTAATGAGAGTTCAAGAAGCGGAAATAACTGTAGAGGAAAACGAAAGGATTTTTCAGTAACTACGTATTTAGAGCGAGACACAGTGTTGCATAATAATGCACTTTGACCTCTCGATAAAAATGAAATTAACAAAAAAAAATAAACAGCAACAAAATAGAAATTAATTACATAAATTCTGTAGACTTTTTGCGAACTGAGTTGAATATTCAAAGCACATCTTCCATTAAAGATGTTGGGTATAATTTGAATTTGACTAAAATTGCGAGTCCTCTTTTCTTGGCAGCAGCTGCCAAAGGACTTTAAGGACTCGCAACTCCAGTTATAGCTTGATGAAAATGGTGCCAATCAAATTGAAATTGAATTTGTTAAGGTGTGGGTTAATTCGATGGACTGCCAACTTGAACCGAGTTAACCCTTTAAACCGGGAAATTATTAACCTCATCTTGTTCTATTCCGTAGTCCTTTATCAGGGTCCTTTATCGCACACCGCTTTGTTTTGCCGGCAGTCCATAAAATTGTGATTTACTCCCGTTGAGATTTCAATTACTGCCGCTTTATTGCCAATAAATTTTCATATAAATTAGGCAAACGAAAAGTTCGCACAGCCCGAAAGAAACAAAAAAAAAAAAAAAAAAAAAAAAACAGCAAAAAGAGGGGAAGGGGCGAAGAGGAGAGGGGGGAACGAAAGGTGCTTAAACAGCATCGCACGTAGACAAAGCCAAAGGACCTGCTCGGGAATCCTTAAAAAGGGTTTGTGGCACGTTCTTGCCGTGAAATCAATTGACGCCTCTTTAAATTGGGCCAGGCCAAGTTGACAGTCGCTTTTGAATATGCTTCGATTTCAGATGTAACTAGTCGAAAAGTTAAAGTCGAGACCTCGACTTCAAAAATATCCTTTACATACTTTTAATAGCTTGATTGTTTCATAAATTAATAGTTTTAACTACTGTTACTCTCAATTTATTTAACCGATTGTTAAGTAGTATGATAGGGAATAGGGAAATATCCTAAAAACTGTGGGTGTTATGAACTTTCGCAATTTGCGAGGGCGAAAGAAGGCGTGCCAAAAATGTAAAACAAACTTGACCTGCTCCAAATTTGGTTGCTCTAGCTCTTATAGTCTCTAAGATCATTTGGGTTTTACGGACGGACAGACGAACATGTCTATATCGACTCGGCTGTTGCTGCTGACCAGGAATATATATACTTTATAATGTCGTCCGTCTTACATACGTTGAACGAACACAACCCATTTACTTAGTTTTTAAGTAACGGGTGTAAAACGATGCAGTAATGTAATTAGTGATGTAAATTCATTCATAATATATATATAAATATATCGAGCAGCCGATATATCGAAAGATAGTCGATTGAGTTGTGAATATCAAGTATCCACTAATAAAAATAGTATCTAATAAATTGTTATCACAAAAACAATTTGAAAACAAATCTTATTTGTTTTGTATCGTTTCCATTTTATAGGTCATTCAATATAATTTTAATCTAATTCTACGGTAAACAAATTAATGAGTTTGCCTTAGAATTTGAATTCCCTTAGATTTTTTCAACTCAAGAGGTCGTTGAGTTATAACTTTTGGTAACTGCTGCCGCAAAAATCGAGTTTTCGATATATCTGTGATTTTTTTCGATTTAATTTTAATTTGAGCCTTGATTTGATTTGGCAATATAATTTATCAATATAATTTTTCCCATCACATTGCAGTTTTTTTATATGCCTTTCTGGAACTTTAAACCATCAAACATGGGTCAAATCACATTTATTGGTTTATCATTTGAAAATGCATTCAAAAAATGTTCCAACACTTACCAATATTTTCCATAATTTGGATTTTTCCTTCGCTTAACACTTCTCCAAAACATTTTAAACTGACAACTCTGTCAAATTCGAACCGATTTCTTTTCGGAATGTACATTTTATCATTATGTGTCCTATTGTTTGAATAGAATTTGTTGTTCATCACTGTCCTTTTATATTTAGACCATGTTTCTTACTACAAGATGTGTTGGTGTTAATAAAAAAATATTCTTTCATTTAATGGGATGCATGTGTTTGTGTGTGAGTGTTTATAGGTAATGTGAATCCTCGTAGTTGTCACGGAACTCGAGCAACCTATCGAGTGCAGACTCGTAGTCAACCCTTTCGAGTCCTCCCAGGGAATAGTTTTGCAATTTGGCCAACTGAACGCGATGCGTTTGAGCGTGCAAAGCGTCAAGATGATTGCCAAGTTTGCTTGAATTTTGTAGTGCCGCCAATACTGGAGCACTGTCCACCCGGTGGTCCTTCTCACGCTGCCCCTCGTCGAGCAACTTAAAGCCGTCGGAGGCAATGGTATCATCAAAGATCTCATAGGGAAATGGCAGCTGCGTCTTTAGTGGCAATGGTGTGGAGGCAGCATGTGTGAGGCTGACATGATAGGCACACTGATAATACAATTGCAGCATTTGGGAGACACTATCACAGCCATAAGCCGCCATACGAAGCTGTGGTCCAGCCTGCTCCATGGGACGTTTGAGGCGAGCATAGGGAATGCCACGAGCCACCACCGATTGCACCAAATGCGATGTACCAGGATCACAGCCCGGCGATAGTTGTGTCAACAACGAGCTATTGGCATTCTGATCTAGATAATCAATGAGATCCTGATCCTGTTGCATGCCCAAAGGCAAAGCCATGGCAGCTGCGGTTAATTTGCGACCAGATGGAGAGACACGTTCACAGAAGCGTAACAGAGTCTCAGGCGTCTTGCGAAGACGATAGCTAAGCGTAACTGTGTCCAGGAAGGCAGCCAGCACGGCAGAGCTCTGATACAAATTATCAGATTGCCATTTCAGGCCAGGCATGTGACGTGATTGAAGCGTATTATTCCGCCAGATGGTTTCCAGCGTGGACAACGGCGTGAACATGCTCGCCTGCTCGCTGAGATCGGAATAACTAAGCACACTGTTCACCACACGTATGCTTTGGCTGGTGCGCGTGTCTGCAAGAGATTTATTATTCATTTGCAAGCACATCAAGAGATTTATTTATGTAAACTCACCTGCTTGGGTATAGGATACATTGCGTGGATAATGTAGGGGCAGTACAAAAGAAGCGCGACTGTATTCATCATTCAAATGTTCCAGACATTTGCTGGCCATTCCACTGAAGCCATCATCGATGTCAAATAGCACCTGGAAGCCTTGCAGTCCATCGCATTCCTCTGCATAGAGGCGTATGCGATCACAAAAGTCCTCATTGAATGCTGGCGATTGCCAAAGCTCAACGCCAGCGGCATGCGTGCCCAGCACCTGGACATCCGACTGTCGAGTTAATCCCTGCAGTACATTAAATGTGCGTGGATGATAACGTGTGTACAGATAATCCGCCCAGCTACTGCACGTTTCCTTCAAATTGTAGTCCTTATCCCGTGTGTTTACCGCGTTCTTCAGCAAATCCTGTTGATACTCAGACATTGTTGCTCTTGGTTGCTTGAGGACATCCAGTTCACCGCCCGTGCTTAAATTGTTTTGTTCGGCAAACTCTTTGACCTTTTGTAGATCCCCTGTTGGCTGCTCATCCAGAAGCTGCACATAATTGCCATACAGTTCACCCACCATAGGCAGATGTCCCAATGTCCCGACGAGATCCACAGATAGCAATCTTGGTGTGTATGTCGTTTGTTTTAAATCATTAAGGCCTTCTCTGTACAGCACATCATTATGAGGAAGCTGCTCCTCTTCCACATGACTGTTGTTTGTGTCGTACACAAAGTTCGCCTCCTAAAATTATGCACAATAAGAATTTAATCCCAGCTGTGTATAATTTTTATTGCCGTTGCTTACCTGCTGGTTCCAGAAGTGTGCGCCCACATAATTTGCATATGTGCCAAACTGAAAAGTCAGTATCTCACGTGTATGGTCCATTTTTGTGAAGAGAAAATATACAATGACTAATAATATTGCGGCAAAATGCAAAGGAACGCGCGCAACAGCCAAAATTGCAACACATGTTTGACACAAGTTTTATCGATAACAAGCTTATATATTTTGATAACTTTTCAGTGACCGCCAGTAATACAAGAAACTGAAATTTCAAAAAGAGAATATACGAAACATCGTTAGTGCTAAAAAGTGTTTAATCTAATAAACATATTTATGGGGAAACTAAGTTTGCTTTTATTTTGGTGGCAGCCTCAATTATGTGATAATAATAGCGATGTTACATTCTAATCGATGAGTGTCATTCTAACCTGCGATATTTTTATCGACAAGAACAAATTGAAGCAGCTGTTATTTTTAATATCGACACATGTGCTCAGCAAAAATAGAAACAATTGAATTTAACGTATATGAATGTCTATATCTGACAGCGATCTGTACTTTTATTACTTGAAATTTTGTCGTCAAACTGAAGAAAATTTATATATGCTACTTCCGCCTGTTTAGAACCATGGATAAATAACAATTCCAAATGAGCGCAATCAGCTGAACATATAAAACTTGATATTGTATGGGTATGAATGAAAAGTTGATCACCTGGGCGAGGGGCCACAACATATAGCTGCGTTTCATAATTGTAAAATAACCATCACGAATGCCCTGAACAATGTTCTCGTGTTTCTCGCCATTGACAAAAGGCACCAAATACGCGAGACTTAATGTGAACGGAGGGGCAAAACAAGTCTGATCAATTGCCATCTTTTTGATTCCACGCTGAAAAGATGGCTGCTCTTTGGCCACCAAACTATCCAACTTGATATACCATCTACGTAGCGCGGGTCCAACGAAACAGAATCCAACCGCACTGAATCGGGCAGTTCGTCCCAAATCACAATCCTTTAGAGGTTTCTTTTCGATAGCCAATTGTGCTATCACATCTCCAGCCCCCATAATCAGGGCTGCATTGAGTCCTTCCCGCGCATAGACTGCCAATGACATTGTGATTGTGTATCAAATGTATTCTATAAAAATATACAAAAAGATGTAAAATAACATATGTATATTGCAAACCAAAAATTTGGATCTATTGTTTATTGAGATAATGGAATGGGTTGGTAACTGTAACAATTTCAGCTGTGTACTGAATATATTATTAACAAATAGTGTTTACATGCTTTTCTAAAGGCAACTCAGATCAACATTTATTTTCGAAAACTTTCAAAACTTACTTCAATTTTATTTATTATTTCCGAACAATATTCTATGCGATCTATATCGATTGTATTTGCATTTGCGTGCGATGCTATCGATGAATGGTTTCATATTTTCCACTTGCAGATCGACAGCTATAATAAAATGCCAAATAAAACCAAAAAAAAATGCCAAATATTTAATGCCAAGTGATATTTGGCGATCTCAATATCGATATTTAAAATCATTGGATACTTGTTCACCGTTCCATCACTGTTAGCGAACAATACGGCTTCCCCGAATTAACTGCAATATTCTTTGTTTTAGGAACCATAATTCGTTTAGTTTAGCAAAAAAAAATTATCAGCCTTAAAAGACAAAATTATATCTATATCATAGATTATATTGAGCAACAGAGCAAAAATTAGCAAACATAAAGGAATTTGTTCACTCACTCAATTCAATGAGCAATTTTGTTTGGTTCATGAACTACCCAAGTCTACAAACGAGGGATGACAATATGTAATATTGCCATTATTATTTGTTTTCTATTTAGAATATATGTTACTTAGATAAATTGTATGTGGAAGACACATAGTTTGCAAAATTGTGCAAAGACGACGAAGACGCTCAGGTTTGTACGCGCCGTCATACAGCGACAACAACAACGGCCTCAACAACCACAACATCAACATGCATCAACAACACATGGACCTGCATGCTCCGGTGGACCTAAACAAGGTAACTGTACAAACATACATATATGTGGCACTTCACAGAACCAACTAATGTCTCCCTCACCTTACCCACAGTCCCTGGACGAAATGACGCCGGAGGAACGTATGCGGTAAGCAATGTCGAATGTTTATCTTTTTATTAGACCCTGTAATTGAAAAGTACAAAGGGTCTATTAAGTAGATCGAAGGTGAAATAAGCTTAACTGGCCGATAGCGACCTGGCAGACTTTATCAACTATATATAAATATATATACTCCTGATCAGGTATAGATTAATGCTCATGTCCGTCTGTTAATGAATCAGACTTGCTTAAGATTCGTATCTTTACTGCAAGCCGTATATAAGTCCAGCCAACCAGCCGGATCGGCTGCCATCGAAATAATCGTTCACAGACTACCAATTAGTATGAAAAACTTTGTTGTTTCTTGAGATATCCCAACCAGATACAGATAATGTAGCTGATAAAGTTTTTTTATACTGACACTATATCATATGGCTGCAATAGGAACAAAAGATGGAAAATTCAGTTTGAGTATAAAAATCTGTATGGCTTCTTAAGATTCAAGTAAACTCACAGCTTGGCTAATTGTTAAGCTCTTATTTATCACGGACAAATTAAATTTATATAGGATCGATAAGTCGAAAAACCTTTTCTATCTTATTTATACCCTGTATTTTCTTTCTCACTCTTAACACAGCGCCGAGCATCAGTTGATGGTTGAGAAACACAAGGGACATGATGCCATGCACTCGGAAATGGTTATCATACTGTTTATGACACTTGTTATTGCCCAAATCATTCTGGTCGAGTGGAAAAAACGACACTACAGATCCTATGCATTTGTCACACTGCTGGCCATGTGGCTAATACCATTAATCATCTCCTGCACCTTCCACTGGATACGTTTTATAATCATCTGGCTAATATTCACAACCATTACGGCTCTTGTCATGCGACGGGCTGTCACCAAACCTATTCAAGGTACAACGCCAAGGTAAAATCTTTTGTAACAACTCTATTTGTAAATTGTTTGCATTAATTGTTTTTATATTTTTGGTCAGGCTTGTTTACAAATGGTTCTACTTCATCTACAAGCTGAGCTATGGCCTGGGCATTGTTGGCTATCTGGTAATCATGGCCGCATTCCTTGGAATGAACTATTTATTCTCACAGCCACCAAACACCTGGATGGATGTGGGCCTTATGTTCTGTTTTTATGGTTTATACATTGGTGTGCTTGGACGTGACATATCTGAGATTTGTTCAGATAAAATGGCAGCTGCCATTGGCGTAAGTTGTAGTCTCTATTGATAATTCTATAAACTCATTGACGGATCTATAATTTATGCAATTGCAGTATTATACGCCACAGGGAATGCCTACACGACATTTGGATCAGAATGTGTGTGCCGTGTGTGGCAATCAATTGTTGGTTTCGGAAAAGGAAGAGGGCGTCATTGAGAACACATATAAGCTGTCGTGTAATCATGTATTCCATGAGTTTTGCATACGAGGCTGGTGTATTGTGGGCAAAAAGCAAACGTGTCCCTACTGCAAGGAGAAGGTCGATCTACAGAAAATGTTTCGCAATCCGTATGTACTCTGTTAATTTATTGATTTCGAATCTTTAATTTATCTGCAATCTTTTGCCTTGTAGGTGGGAGAAACCGCATGTGCTTTATGGACGTTTACTGGACTGGATTCGTTGGCTGGTCGCTTGGCAGCCGTTAATATTTTTCATTGTAAAGGGCATACATTGGATGCTGGGCTTGGAATAGATAAACACCTCAACCAACAATGTGTATTGCATCTAGTCAAGCACAATTTAATGGAACATTTATGCTTTACACTTGTGCTTTACACGAAAATCAACCAAAAGACACCAAAACTACAACTACGAAACTGAGACCAACAACTATTAGGAAAAGATACTATCTATATGTGTACTATATATATGTATGTGTGTGTATGTATATATCTGAGATCTGAGCAGCATCATTCCCCCAAGGCGAAAACATGGCACAACAAGGTTTCCACACACACACACACAGACACACCCACAATTTGCTATTTTGATCTTGCCACACTTATTTTTGTTTTCAATGATTGATTCTGTTTTCATAATTCATTTTTTAAATTGTAAACGTTATGCATATATATATAAAGCTAATATGTATATATATTTATACCACATTGACAATGTATTACGTCTATCGTATTATGCATTTTTTGCACTGGCTATTGAAAGATATTTAAAGATCTACAAACTAAAATTGACTTTGTGAATCATTGAATCATTCGGTAATTGGCAGTTCTCTTTATTGGGGTTCAACAACCGCCCTCGGTATATAATCTAATTAAGGCATCGATTTTCTGTCAACACTTGCACTTAGAAGGCATTAATAAATTAGCCGTTGTATGAAACAGAAAGGGAGAGAGAGAGAGAGGGGGTGTGAAAAGGAAAGAGCTGACGAAACGCACCCTCAAAATTGTTAGGCCTAAAGCTCTTAACTAAACCAGTTTATTTCTATGGCACTGTTGTTTTTTATGGCCTGGTTAACTTGACAACACCTGTATTACTTAACCCCACCCCACCCCCTTCAACCCCACAGAGAAGGGGTAGAAGTTTAATCAATACGCTTGTCAATTTTGCCAAAAACTGAGTAATTATGTGAGAACATTTCGCAAGAAATGGCCAAGAAGGGAGGAGTTCAACAGCTCCAGGCGGACATCAACTCCGATGAGGAGTTTGAAAAGTTTCTACAGCGACCCGGTCTTTTGGGTACGACCTACAGTTCCTCAACTTCAACTTACACTAATTACTATATATATATCCCTTGTTAGTTTTAGATGTATATTCGGAATGGTGTGGTCCCTGTCTGGGCATGGTGGGAAGTCTGCGAAAGATCAAACTTGAGCTGGGTGGCGATAACTTGCAGCTGGCAATTGTAAGGCCAACAAATTTAACAGAATTTTCCATGTAAATAAAATATATTTTCGAATTTCTCGAAAGTGCAAAGCCGGTTCCATATCCTATTTGGAAAGATTTGACAAGAAAAGTGAGCCGACTTGGATGTTTGTAGCGGTAAGTAACTCAACATTTTATTTTAAAATATAAATTTAATTTTAATGACGAAATTTAATAAAATTTAATTTCGATAATATAACTTTGAATTCCTATTTGCAATCTCTGATTTTAATTAGATTTAATAAAGAGCACTTCAAAAATGTTATACAGTCGCATTACTATAAAGTTGACTTAAGATCATTCATTCAAAAATGAAAATAAGCAGGGATCGAACCAATTTTCATAAAAAAATATTTATTTTTTACTGATACCTTGAAAAAGAAGTTTTATTTCCAAACAAAGTTTTAGAAATATTTGCTTTTACAATATGTTATGTCGTTTTTTCGGAAATAATTTTATAAAAGTCATTATTATTCTATGCAATCCCCAATTTGAACTTAATTTAAAACTGCTGCTTTTTTTCGAAGAGGTTTAAGTTAAATCTTGGTTAAATCGAATATTTTTCAACTTTATTCTTTCTCTGCAACTTTAGAATGGAAAGGCAATCAATATAATGTTTGGCACCGATGTGCCGAAGTTGGTTGCCATGATCACCCGGGAACTGGAGCTTACGTTGGCCAAAGAGCCTCACCAAACTTATGAAATTACCGAACTACAACCAATTGAAGTGGAACAACTGCAAGTTAAGAACGAGGCCTTACAATTGGCTGAGAAAATCGAGCTCGAAGAGTGCAAAAAGAAACGCATCGAGTATTTGAAATATGTGACGGATACAATAATGGAAAATCTGCCCGATATAGGCATAACGGTATTTGGACCGCAGGTTAATCGGGATATGTTCAAGAAACTCTCCGAACCGGCAGATCCTTTAAAAATTCAATGCAAAGATCGTAAAGTTTTTACAATAATACAAAGTGATTTTAATACCGTAAATTTTGCGGCCGAAAATCCATTAGAACGTGAGGTTATAAAGCATCTGTACGATAAGGAGTTGTTAATGTGCTTCTGGAAGGTCGAAGAAACGATGGGAAGTCCCCCAATTGTGCTCAATCAGTATGCATATGAGCTGACCAAGGAGAACGTAAAGCCGCCCGATGAATTCAACGAAGAGGAGACGATTCTACCACCTATAATAGTGCCCATAGAAATAACTGTAGAAGTACAAATTGAAGGTATGTGGAGAAGACTCTCAATTCGAATATTCCTATTTATTTTACTTTTAAAGTGTTTTCTTTTTAAATTGTATAAATTTTCAATCCTATATGATATCTAAGTAGAGTTTCAAAGAAGTAGCTGTATTTTTTTTGTTATAGTATCTTTCTTCTTTATATCACAAGAATCTCTAAGATTACTGAAAAATATTCCAAATTGAAGGTATGTGGAGAAGACTCTCAATTCGAATATTCCTATTTATTTTACTTTGAAAGTGTTTCCTTTATAAATTGTATAAATTTGCAATCCTATATGATATCTAAGTAGAGTTTCAAAGAAGTAGCTGTATTTTTTTTGGTATAGTATCTTTCTTTTTTATATCACAAGAATCTCTAAAATTTCTGAAAAATATTCCAATTTAGAAAATAGCGAACCCGATGATGCCGCCGAGGAAGTCAATAATGAGAATGTGGAGGAAACTAAACATACCCAGATTATAAAAATACCCCCGATTTGGGTGCCCAGTGATCAACGTACCCATGCGGCCCTCATCTATACCTATTTCCGTGCCCAGACATCGACCTTTTTGCCACCAGATCCGACACCGGAACCACCCCATATCATCATGACCTTTGATGCATATAAGAAAAAGGATCTGATGAATCTCGTGAGTATCTGTCGGGATGATGTACCTCTCTATGGATTCTTCTCCAGTGATAATCCCCAGACAGCCACATTTATAGCGAATTCCGTTGATAAATATAACGCTAAGCCCTATGTACCGTTAGTATAAATATTTGTACACTTTTTTTCTTTTGGCGGACTCTCAGTAATTTTATTCTTTCCTGCCAAAGCACTGATAAAATTGTGCTGAAGGTTAACAAGGTGCTGGGCGAAACAATACCATTGCTGATGGAGTACGGCCCCAGTTATGTGAGTCCCAACTCTGTGGTGGGTTTCAAGGAGGCCTCCAAGTTCTTTCCCCCCACCTACAAGTCGGCGTTGCAAGAAGAAGCAGAACTGCATGCAGTTAAAGCCGAGAAACCCAAAAAACGCAAAAAGGTTCGGAGAAAACTAGATCAATTTTTAAGAATTCAAATATTTATCAATTATTAATCATTTGTCACCTTTTTTATATTAGCTTACAGTATAATAAGTAATACTTTCTGAAAATTATTATTTCTTGAGCTTAAAGAAGTCAATTTAAATTTTTATAAATTATATATAATTTTTTTTTTGTTTACTTACAGTATAATAATTACATATTAATTTATGCTTATACTTTCTGACAATGATTATTTCTTGAGTTTAAATAAATCTATTTTCGAGGAATTGTCATCAATTTAAGTTTTAGTTAAAAAAATTATGAATTAATTTTAATTTTTTGTTTACTATTATAATTTATTTTTAGGTATATTTTATGATAGTGATTATTTCTTGAGTCTAATTTCTTGCTACAAAATTACTGACTTTAATGAAATATACATATATTGTATAAATTAAAGACATATAAAGTTAGAATATTTCCAGCAAAGTTTTAAAAACAAATATAACAATTATCTAGAGTACCTGAGCTCATTCAATTTCATAAGTAGTAACAAGTTTTGTTTTCTTTTAATTAGAACAAGAAGGGCGCCGATGCGGAGGACAATGGACAGGGTAATGCTAGTGTCCAGGACAATCAACAGGAAGCGGATGAGGCAGCCAAGACGTCACCTGAGGAAGGCGCCTCCACGACCAGCAGCGGAGAGGACAGTTGCGAGAGTCGCCCGGCAACTGCCGATGGCAACAATCTCTCCACCGATGCAGCACAATAATTTAAAATCCTATTTGTTTAGAGAAAGATAAACCAGCTTTCCACTCATTTTTTTGTAAATTAAGTTTTTGGAATCCAATAAAGTCTTGAGGGAAAATAAAGAGACATATTACAGTTGTTCAATACATTTTTATTCATATTTCTTAGACCTTTCACATATGGCGTTTAAATTTAATCTTTAATCTTCAATTTATGACTATGGGCACCTTTTAAAATCGAATGTATCGAAATTACAAAATCAATTATTTATTGCTTATTGTAAATTGTAAACATTAAGTAAATGCATTAAGTAAAAATCTTAAATTCACAAATTTTTCAATAATTTAATCATTTAATCCTTTTTAATATATTTAATTATCTAAACTAAATCGTTTTTAATTCTATTTAACTTTGAACTTTAATTAACTACAAATATAACAAGAGAATTAACAAAGAATCCCAAAACTTAAATAAATTAAACTAAATATTTTTATTTATCTAAATTATTATTGATTTCAGTTGTTTTCAATGTTTCAATGTTTAGGTAAGAATAACAAAATATTTAAAAAATAGTCAAAGTTCAAAGAAAGTCTTCCTAGAAATGAACGATATCAGTATCGAAATATTTTAGATTATGTAAAGAAATATAGATTGTAATTTTTGCAATTCTTTTTGTAAGTAAATAAAGTACATACATTTAACAAAATAAATCAAAAATATTTAAATTCCATAGAAAATAATTCAAGAATGAAAGAAAATTTTCCAAATAACTCGAAATCATCTTAATAATTTATGAAATTTAAGTAAGTATAACAAAATTTAACAAACGACTTAAAAAGTAATCCAAATTCATTTTATAGAAATTGAAGAGATGTTTCTAAATATTTCCAATTATCTAAAGCAATATAGATTGCATGTGTAAACTTGTACTTGTTGGACAGTGTAAATCAGATCAATTGCCTTTCGCTGGACGCGAACTATATTTGTACTTTGGTATTAGGGGGACGCTTCTGATAGCTACTTTCCAGGTACTCCCAGACTCGTTTGCGGGCCTTTAAGGTGCGCATCGTCTCCTCGGGCTCCTCGTGCAGAATCTTCTGGCAGTCGGCAAGCAGTAATTCGAGATCCTGACTAGACGATTTCTTAGGTTCAGCTGTGGGTGTTAATAATTTGGATTTGGCAACCACGTCGTCGATTTGATTGAAATCGATATCGATGTCGGGTCCCCAGATCGATTTAATATCAGTTGATTGCATTGCTTGCTGTTCACGTTCCACAATTTCATCCAGCTCATTGAGATCGATGTCAATGTCCGATCCCCAGTCTAGATCCAGGTCCTTAGGCCTGGATTTGCACTCCTTTCCGAACTTTAGTAACTTTGCCAATTTGCGGCTTGGCTGAAGAACAATAGTCTTGGATTCAGTCTCTTCGTTGTCCAGCCAACAACAACCCTTGAGTGTGACGTGTGGCATGAGGAAGCCAAATGCATTCTTGCTATTCCGCTGAAACTCATCCTTGATGTAGCCTATTGACTTAAGGTGCTCAGACAGTGTCTTATAGAAGGCAAGGGGTCTGTGTGCACCCTTGGCAAAGTTTTCATGCTGTCGACACTCGTTGCTGAGGCACTTGCTTTGTGATCCACGCACGGCAAGCATCACCTTGCCGAGTCCAATGCGTCCATTGACATCACGCAGCATGCCGAGCAACAGTCTCGACTCTTGGCTCACATCCAGCTGGTCAGGTTGCGTCTGAGATTTCGTGTGTCGCGACTTGCGACAATTGTCGCAGCAATTGTGACGCCATTGCAGTGACTTTAATGTGGCATGATCATCAAAGTACTTGAGTATGAATTGACGCCGACACTGACTGCTCTGTGTGTACTCGACCATGCTTCTGGCCAGCTGTTGCAGCTCCTGACTTCGCTGTGCCGTCAGCGGTTGACTCTGCTGCATGCGTTGATGCGTCGCGGCGTCCGAATCGCCGTAAAAGAGCACACACTTGGCGGGCAGACCATCGCGGCCGGCACGTCCAATCTCTTGGTAGTAGCGCTCCATATCGCTGGGTGCCCCATAGTGCACCACCAGGCGCACATTTGGCTTGTCTATGCCCATGCCAAAGGCTGTGGTTGCGGCAATAATCCGCACCAGATCACCGCTGAATTCCTGCTGATTGCGACGTTTCTCCACCAGTGGCAGTTTGCTATGATAGCTGTGACATGGCATGCCGTGACGCGTTAGCTGCTTGGCCATGTGTTCCGTCTCCTTTATGGTGTTATTATAGACTATCACGGAGCCATCGGCTTCGGTGGCCCAGCTGAGATATTGCTGTAGATCGGACCACAAATCCGTGCACTTGGCACGCACCGTCAACTCCAAATTGGGACGATCCAAACCGCTGCAGAGTATCAAAGGTTTGCGTAGATGCAGTTGCTCACATATATCCTCGCGCACACATTTGGTTGCTGTGCCCGTCAACGCCAAGATGCGGACATGAGGCACTGCCTCCCTGAGCTCGCTAAGCTGCCGGTAAGCCGGGCGAAACTCGTGTCCCCACTTGGAAATGCAATGCGCTTCATCAATAGCAATTAGCGCCAAATTGTTACCCAAATCACGTAGCAATTTGAGACCATTACCACGGGTGATATATTCGGGTGTTGCATACACCAACTTAAACTGCAATCTTAGGATTCGCTCCTTAATAGTGCGATCCTCCTGCGCTGTGCCCAGCAAACAGGCGACTTCCTTTTTTATTGAATGCAGATTTGCTATTTAAGGCATTTACCTGATCCTCCATTAGCGCTATCAGCGGCGAGATGACAACGACCACTTTGTTCAGGTAAAAGGCGGGATATTGATAAGTGAGAGACTTTCCATAACCGGTGGCAATTACGGCGCACACATCGCTCCCTATTGACCCGGTGATAATCGTGCGTATTATACGCCATTGCAGTGGCTTAAACGTGGTTAAACCGAAATGTTGCCACAGACAGCTTAAGTGCTTCTTTGGTTTCGGCAGCATATTTATGCGTTTTCATATATAATAAACTGGAATAATCAAATTAAAAATAAACAATTGCACTAAAACAATGTTCTAATAAGAATCAAATTAGAGATGTGCGATATAGCTGCACGTGCGAACAGGGTTAACCGGTTAACATGTGATTATTACTCTACCTTTGCATGTGCATCTGCAGTATTATGGAATGATGTGGCATGTTTACCCAATTGCATGTTGGATGAGATAATAAAAACAAGTGCATGGGCATTACTCCTTCTTTCAACATTGCCGGCAATGTGCACATTTATCGATTGCATTATGAATGTGTTTGCTATCGATAGTAGTATCGTCTCTTAAAGAACTGGTCAGCTGTCAAAAATATAAATAAACTCGAGCTTTCGTTTTGTACGTAATTCCTAATTATATTACTGTATATTGTATTAACTAAGCAAGGCTTAGCACTGCCTTCAAGTGCACACTTATCGACTTCATTTTCACAATTGGTAAACATCCATCGATAGCTGAAAACCGATGTATCGATAGTGGTATCGTCTGTTGTCACATAAACAGCCAGTCAGCTGTTGCCTGCTGTCGGAAATTGAAAAACAATTTAATACAATTTAATTTAGTTACCATTTCTAACAGAAGTCTGTTATTTGTTAAATCAAATGGATTCGAATTTACGTAATGTATGCATTTTATAATTATTGCTACACACACAGGTTCAATTCAATTCAACATTATTTGACTATGTTTATTCGCAGTTGAAAGATTTCCTCACATTATACAACAAAATGACGGAATTGTGCTTTAATCGCTGTGTTGACAATCTCAGTCAACGCGAACTCTTCGATCAAGAGGTGAGCACTGCACACATATACGAAATGAGAAAATAATAAATTATTTACACAGAGAACCTGCGTGGACAGATGTGTGACAAAATTTGCGCGTTTTAATCAAAATATGATGAAATCCTACGTTGATGTTCAAACAAAAATAAATGCGAAACGAATGGAGGAAGCGGAACAATTGGCCAAAAAACTGGAGCAACAGCAGCAGGAGGATCTCATCAAGGAGCAGCTTAAGCAAAAAGAAGTCGCTGTATTAACGCCAACAACGGATAAATTGACGTTGTAGCAAACGCATGATGATTGCTATGCAATGCCGCAGCTTTTATTTTCAATACTAGATAGTTAACTACCAAAAAACAATACTACAATACACACATACACATATACATACACAAAATGCCGCGAATTTGTCTACTTGCGCTCATTGGTCTGCCGGCTGCTGGGAAAACCCAACTAAGCAACTGGCTCCTGGAACATCAGGCATCTTTGAGCGGCTGGAACATGCTCCACCTGTGCTACGATGACTATTTCAATGTCCAAACAACCAATAATGACTACAAAAAGCAGCGCAATGACATCTTCCAATTGTTAAACCATCTTATAGACACACTTAGAAGTAACACCAAGGATTCGACTGAGCTGCCTGCAATAATTCGACGAGCTGGCTCAACGTTCAGCAATGACAATTATTTAATCATCTGTGATGATAATCATTATTATCGCAGCATGCGCCATAAGCTATATCAATTATCGCGTTCCAAGAACTGTATTTATGCACAAATTTACATCTGCAGATCTTTGGAGGCATGTCTACAAGCCAACGAGGAACGTGGAGCAACTGTACCCTCGACTATAATACAACAGATGCATGCTCGACTTGAGCCATCCGATAATAATGCTTGGGAGTGCAATAATTTAACAATAAACCAGACGGATTTTGTTGCAGTTTCCGACTTTATAAAATCCTTGCTCCATTGCCAAATAGAAGAACACTCTCAGAGCTTGCCACGAGCCAAGCAGACACAATTACAATCAATGGCACATCAGTTGGATTTACAGTTGCGTTCAAGAATTAAAATCCAGTTGCAGCACTCCAATTCCAAGGCAGCAGAAAGCCTCGCTTTAAATGAGAAACGTAAACAGATTTTGGCACAATTTCGACAGAATAACAACGTTAATGATGTGCAACTCCAATACTATGTTGATTTGTTAAACTAGTCTAACTGTAGTTAAGCTTCCATTGCTTACATGTACATATTTACATCAAAACAGGCGCACGTGTAAATTCGCAGCTTTCAGACGTTATTAATAGTAGTAGATAACATTTAAAATGGAAATTGCATTATTACAAAACTAGATTTATTTAGCGGGGAAACGAAATAAAAAAAAAGAGAAAGTAAATGTAACCTACGTATTTATGTATTTTTAGACCACTTTGACTTGGCTAAGATCACGCTTCTCGATCATACGCATCTGCTTCTTCTTCATACGCTTCAGCTTAGCCGGATTCTTAATCACTTGCACGATCTCCGAGCGACGCTCGTTAGCCAGACGACGCTCGGCGTTCTCCACACGACGCTGATGATGCTGTACGGCGGCTTCCTTGCGCTGATCCTTGATCTCCTTGGACTTTTCTTTAATATACCGCATTTCATTGCGCAGCGCCTGTTTTTTCTCAAATGTGACACGATTCACCGTCTTCTTAATTTTACTGAATCTACAAACGAATAGATTACAATAATAAATGTGTGCTGGATATTTGTATACTCGAGCAGACTTACTTTTCCTTGGGCGTCTTCCAGGGTCGATTGGATTTGGGTTGACCGCGCGGTATACTCGCCTCTGGTTTGGGAACCTTCTTAACCTTCGACTTCAATTGTGCTGCCGGCTTTTCCTTTACTTCAGTTGCACTTGGTGTGTCTTGTTGTTCTTTTGGCTCTCCCATTTTATTTAATAAATATATAGAACTAAACGCTATTCTAAACAAAACACAATGCGATGGCACGTGTTCTCTACGATAGCGATAACCATGGTTAACATATGCTCGTTTATCGATGTTGCTTTCCAGTTTTAATGAAATTTGGTGTTATCGATGAAAATTGTATTTATCGAAGGAGCGCCAAAACCAGTCCGACTAAAATTTAGTGTAAAATGGGGTTGTCCATGGAATTTCATTGAAAGTAGACATGAATTAAAAAAAAACAGTAATTTTATTTCACTCAATGAATTTTACAAATGCTTTGAAGCTCAAATGAAAACTACGCAAATTCTTGTATCAGTAATTTTGACTTAACTTTGGTATTAATTTACATATGTACAGGCTGTTGGCTGTTTTGAAAAAGCTGCATTTACTCGGTAACTTGTACTACATTCAGTTCGTCTTTGCACTTGTGTTATAAGGTTGAACCGCATTTGTTGTGTTATTTGCCAAATTATTGCCGGCCAGCATCAATTGGTCGTGCTGGTCCACGTTGTAATGATAGAAGAACGCCTTGCTGTATTCGAAGGTTGAAATCATGATTGCACAGGCCGGAGCTACCTTGAATAGACGTGGTCCAAGGCCGGAGAATATGCCGCGGATACCATTTAAGCGATAAATGCTTGACAAGCGGTCGGCCATTGATATGTTGTTGGGCACACTCTTTGGGGGATTTTCTGGCGTAATGCAAACCGTATTCATATCAGTGGAGGAGGAGCAACTATTTAGCTGGATAGCAACATGCCTACCTGCAAATATGAATTTCTCACCAAACTCGATTTGTTCATGAGTTTTAATTACATCGAATGGTGTTGTAATCGTTGCGGCAACCTAAGTTGTAAGATATATAAACTAGTTATTTTCTTTGCCACTAAGACTAGAGATTCGACTACTTACAGAGCCAGAAATAGCACCTGCAACGAAGCTAAAGCCAAACGTTGGTTCGACCACATTAAAGCTAGTTTTAAGGTACTCGTAGCAGGTCCAGTAGATTCCCGAAAAGGGCACATCTCGCAATATTGTCGGTGGCAGACCACGCCACAAGCCTAAGATACCCTGTGATTGCACCACTTGACGCACTGAGCTGAACATCTCAGCGTTTGTCATTCTCTGCGATTGCATCTTGGTGCGTATCAGCTCAATGGGGCTAACAAATGTGACGGCCATGATGCGAGCCGTTACGCCCGCCAACATCGGCACCAGCATTGGAATGTCCCGACTATACGGTGATCTTGGAACTGGCGCCAGGTACTTGTAGTGCATGTCAATGAATCGTGCCTTCAACTGCTCGTAGGCCACAAAATAGATGATTGTCGAGGGCAGCGCCGAAACCAGCGTTGGACTTAGACCGGACCAAAGTGAGCCGATGCCCTCGGATCGGCTGATCTTAATGAATGCATCCTGTAAATGGGAATATTGATTACAAATGTAAGAAAATCAAAACATTATTTCTATTCATTTATATTAAGTTACAATTTGTACTAATATTTAATTTAATTAATTAATAAATCAAATAAATTGCTTTCAATACAATTCAAATAAAATTCTACAAAAGATATACCACTTAAAATTAAATGTTCCAATGTTCTAAAAATAAATTGCTTACAATTTTGTTGTATTTCAATTAAATAAAGGTCTAGCAAAGGTACCATTTAAAAAATGATCCATTGTACCAACATTTAGTAAATGTACCACCGTTGGTACAAAAGTACCGAATGTGTCAATTGTGGTACAAGGCCGTATACTCACAATTGTACCCGTAAAATGGGAGGACGATGCTGAAGCGAGCTTGTTAAATGCATGGTGGGATGATGCCGTTGGCGTCGGAGTATTCGGGCCGCATGGGCATATGTGATCCATAAGGCCATTGCAGTATAGGAAGCACTTGTTGGATAATAATGCCGATTGTTGTGCCTGCAAGCGGGTCTTGATCACGTCCAAGGGCGTCACTGCAAATCACACAATATTGTGATGAAATTAACATACAATATACATATATGTATAATATACATATGTGAATATTCTACGGGTATCTCGGCATACACATACGCGCACATGTACATGCATATCATATATATGTAAGTGGTAGGTAAACAAATATCATCACTTACTAAAGCAGGCGGTTATCATTGCTCCAGTACATGCGGACACAACTTGCTGCATGGGTCGTATGCGAAATCTTGGATCTGTCATTGTATGTTTGGACTGTGCCTGAACTGTCGCCGCCAATTCATAACTAGCACTTGGATGTAGTTTTGACATTGTTTCCGGCATTCTTGGCGCGTCAATGTGCTCCACGGTAAGCTAGTGAATGTTTCACGTGTATAAAATTGTGTGCGCGTTATTGCGTTAATATTGTCATTTACATAAAAAATATATAGGATTAAGACGATGGGAACGACGTTTGAAGTCCCTGATATATAAAGTAGTTTTCGATCTATTCGTATGTTTGTTTTTTACTTATCGATAGTTGATCAGCTGCTTGTGATAACAGCTGTTGCCGTTTCGTGGATATCGGCTAAATTGCGCACTATCGCTTGCAAATGCGTTTCAACATCGATATTCAAATTACACACAATACGTATTACGTATAGAACGATACTTACAGGCTTCATGCAAATCGAGGTTGTGGTGGAAAAAGAAGGACTTGCTATACTCAAATGTGGATATCATAATGGCACAGGCTGGTACCACGCGCAACATTCGTGGCAAGACACCAATGTAAAGGCCCCTTATACCCTGCTGACGATAAATCATGCTTATGCGTGAAATAACCGACGACTGTTTGGCTGAACGAGTTGCAGTGGCAGAGGAGGCTGTCGTTGCATTGGTGCCACTTTTTCCATGACCAGATGAATCCGAGTAAAGCACATCCTGCCCAAGCTCAATTTGTGTATGCGTTGTCACCAAATCGAATGGCATTGTCACCAACGTAGCCAGCTGAAATGGTAGGCGAAGAGCTTAATACAAATGTGTCTCGACAATTTGGTGTGTTGATATTTTTAAAAAATATATCATTACCGATACTTCGATGAAAATTTTAAATAATGATATTCCCACTTATAATCGTAATGTTATTGAATAAGGTCACAAGAATTTATCGATATTACCACTTCAAATATCGCAGTATAACAATAATCGTAATGTTATTGAATAAGATCACAACAAGTATTTATCGATATTCCCACTTCAAATATCGCAAAATAACAATAATCGTAATGTTATTGAATAAGATTACAAGTATTTATCGATATATGAACAATGGTATTAACACCTTAATTGGCAAACAAAAAACTCACTGCGCCGGCTGCTGCTCCAGTGACAAAGCTGAACCAGAATGTCGGCTCCGTGACATTACAGACCCGCTTCATAGACTCGTAGGCGGCCCAATAGGTGCCCGAAAATGGTGCATCTCGCATCACAGTGGGTGGCCATCCACGCCAGAGACCCAGTATGCCGTGCGATTTAATCAGCGAACGAATTACCACCCATAACTCAGTGTATGTAATGTAACCCGATTGCATCTTAATACGCACCATTTCCAGTGGCGTAATAGCGGTAACGACCACTGTGCGTGCACAGATTCCCGACGCCATGGGCACAATAGACGGTGTGGTATATGGAACTTGACTTGTATTGACCAACAATTTATTGCCGTCGACTGTGGCATTGACATTGGAAGGCATATGATCAGGAGATTGCCAAAATTTATACATGTTGGAGAACGATTGCTTCAGATACTCGTAGGTCAGAAAATAGATGATTGTAGATGGCAGCGCCGAGACAAGCGTTGGACTTAATCCTGACCACAGGCCAGGAACGCCACTGGAGCAGATAATTTTAACAAAGGCATCCTGCAGACAATCAGGAGAACTTATAATTATAGATGCACATTTTGAGTGAAGAGATCGGAAGCAATCAAAACTTTATTTGTATATTCCCAAAAATTCTCTTTTGATCTCATTATGGTAAGAAAAACTTGGCGATCGAGGTAATATTCAATTCACCACCTTATAGCAACTTCAGAATAAGCTAAAATAACCACTAAAAAGAGCGGCTGTGTAGAATAGAGCCAGTGTTGCCAACATTTTTCAGGAAGAAGCCGCCAGATTGGACAAAAATAAAAGCGAAAAAAAGCTCAAATCCAAGATATAACATATATTATAATAATAATATATTAATAGACATTGGACTTTAGGGTTACATTTTAAAGCCAATTGTATGGAATTACACAAATTTTGCCCGCTGTTGGACTTACAAAACCCGCAGAGCTGACAGGAAAAAAGCTAAATTTTCAACACTGAATAGAGCACCTAAATAATTTCACCATGGAAAAGTGGAATTTCCCCACAATGAAGTAAACTTACCATTGCACCACGCAGTGGACGCAAATTGGAGGCTTTGGCTCCAAGTTTCGGGACACAATCGGGAGCATTTGGTTTACAAACGTGCGCCATGAGACCATTGTGAAAAACATAGCATAATTTAGATACAACCATATGCTTCTTAGATGCATTCTGAGCCTGTGTTTGGACACGGGTCTTGACCACCTCCAGCGGTGTCACTGGTCAGATGAAAAGATTTAGCTACTGGCTCAAATTTAGGCTGATTCTGAAATGGAACTTACCAACAAATGTGGTGATGAGTCCACCAAACAACGCAGAGATGACCTGTTGCATGGGTTTGATCCGATATCGCGGATCCTGTATCAATATCGATGTTGGTATACGCATTGCATCCTCATCCGCATCCATCTCGATCTTATCATGCTTTGACTTTGGCTCCTCTTGCATTTTCTATTGTTAGTTTACAAAATGAATATAAATCATTTAAACAAAATATTTTTGCTCGAAAATGACGTACTTGCCCTAGGTGTATGTATAAGAAGCAACAGCAATAGTAGAGCGAGATAGCTAGCTCTACTCATACTATATCAGAAAGACAGATAATTCTCTAATAGTCCATTTTCACCGTTAGTATTTTTTGAGTTGTTTGAGTTTCAACTCAAAGGTGTTTCTATTGTAAACTCTGATCCACTTCAAACTTTATTTGTGTGAAAATATAAATTTATTATATTAAAATGAAATAATTTAAGCTATACATATTTTTATTTCTTATTTTTCGAAATCAACAATTCCTTCAATAAATTTCGTTTATTCTCGCGAACGTGAACTTAACACATGGTGATATTTTTAATAAGGTTATATATTCACACCAATTCGCCAAAATGAGCGAGAGAAATATACATATTGTATATGTATATATTAGGGTGCTTTGATTTTTTCACAAACATGTTTACCCAAAATCGTAATCTACTTTCAATTCTAAGATGTTTTCACCGCTTTCGAGTTGAAAAATATTGTGGTTATCGTCTTTGCATGGAATAATATTATGTTTCAAGGATAATTCGACATTTATTATTGTTTTTCTATGAAGCTTGGAAAGTCCTAGTCCTTTAAAAGTGGTGAACAAATAATCATCCTCTTAGTCATTTCACCATTAACTTACCTATACAAATATTTTCACAAATTCGTTATCCATCGATTAAACTGGTTATTTTAATATAATACCTGTACTAAATATAAATTCTCTTTTAATAAAAAGAGCCAAACGATTGCAGTTCAGGAAGAAATTCTAAACTTCTAGATAAAGTATCCAAAGAAGAAGAAAAAACGATTGCAACGTGACAACTACGACAAAGAAAATAATAACATTTAATAGCGAGAATTATAAATATGAATTAAATTAATCAAATTTAATAATAATTTGCATTACACTTAAGTTATTACAGTTAAGTATGAGTAGTAAGTCAGTATTATATTTAAGCATTTTTAATTGCAAAAGAAAAACCAAAAAATTGTAAGTCATCAATTTGTTTTGGGTATTGTTTGATTGATTTATATTTAATTGATAGGCGGCCAATTGAAAACTGAAATGTTTCTTCTGTGTGGAGCTGCTGTGATTTTAGTAGGTGCTAGGATATAGCAGGATGTTGCTGGCCTCGGGTTGGATAGCGGGATGTGTGACGGGCTCTTCAGGTTCTTCTTTATTATGATGGATGGTGCCGTCGTCGTCGTCGCTACATATATTAAATTCACTTGTGCGCAATGGGAATCAGAGTTTCACCGGCAGTCAGAGCTGGCAATGGCGCATCCACGGTCAGGACACCATCCTTGCTGAGGGACGAGCGTATGGACTCGGGATTGACACCCTTGGGCAGCAGAAATTCCCGATTATATTCCCTGTAAACACTCTTTGTGTCTGACTTCTCTTCGTGTTTGGCGTGTACCTACAATAAAATTAAGAGGATTTTTATCGGATTAATTAAATACACATATATATTCAAATATGGTATATCTGATTGATTGAAGCTTACCAGCAGCTTCTGATCGACGGTTTTCACAACAATCTCCTCGGGGGCATATTGGCTGACATCGAATCGCAGCTTAAGCACTTTGTTATCACCTTCATCCTGTTTATAAAGATAATCATAATTCATTTAAAGTTACTAAAATTACTTAAAATTCAATTTTTAAATAAATTATATCCTCTTTACGATCATTTCGTAACTTTTAATCAAAATTTTGGATATATTTTTTGTTTTAAAGTTTGTTTGAAAATTACGCTTTCTGGTTTTTAGTATATTCCTTACCTGTATCAAGGGCGAGCTTATGTCGGACACATAATTCTGTTGCTTGGGGACTCGAGATGGCAGCGCCGAGTTTGTCGTTGAGCTGTAATAATAACGATTTAAAAAATAAAAGTTAACTGATGTTAACAAAAAATTATAAACAGAAAATTATAATTTGTTGGACACCTTCTAGATGTTGTTGTTGTCGTTGTTGTTTTGGTGTTTGTTGTGCGAAAAGTCTTGTTAAAAGTGCGTGTAAAAGCCTCCATGACAAAATAGAAATAATTGAAAGAAAGATATGGAATGAATCCGCTGACAAACTCGTTTCAAATGCAACTGAAAATGTAAACTCAAAACTGAAGCCGAGTCTGCCAGAGTCCAGAGATGCAAACAGATCCTAACTATAAATAGATTCGGATTTCCGCTCTGGAGCGTCGTTTATTTATAAGACGGTTGGCAGCTGTTGCTGCCCCAAAAACAGGGAGGGGGGCTCATACATATGTGTATGATATCTGAAGCAAGCAGACTTATAGATACAGATACATATTTATGAGCATTAAAGTGCATCGACTTTTTACACATAAAACTCGTCAGTTCTAAGCAGGTAACCATAATTCTAAAATAAATTCCAAATCCCCGCTTTTTAAGTTGTTAGAGATTGTTTTTAGTCACTGCGGGAATGAAAATGATTGAGGACAATGGTCTTTCGATATTTCGAAAGTTCGAAAGTCCCGATCCTATTAATAAGTATTTTAATGTCAATCTTGTGCAATGGGACTAAAACAATTTTAATATAGTATCGATAAGTTTTACAACTCAAAAAGCGGGGAATTTTTGGAAAACTTAGGTTCCTTGGTGAAATTCTCTTGGAATTGACCGTAGATTACGAGTAATGGTTGCCTTTATTTTTAGTTTGGACCATACAAATCGATGCACCCTAATATGCATACATATCTCAGCTGTAACTCAAATTTATTTCTTTTTCAGACACAATGGGCACAGGCATTTGGCAGAGCTGCCAAAAAAAAAATGCTGTACAAATTCAGAGCATTTCAGTTTTAATTCTCGTTATGAAGAATGTATTGAAAACCCGTGATAAGATATTAAATTTTGAAGCCAGAATTTTTGTGTAAACTCATCTAAGTTGAGGATGAATATCGAATCTGTGTTAATGTTCACAAACTATTCTTTTCAATAATAATATTATGATACAGTATAGTATATGAGTAGTTGATAATACTAAACAAATTGTGTTGTAGAAAAGTCTGTGATATATTCTTGAGTTTATTGAACTTTTGCTCAAAACATTTGATAGAACAAAACGCTGATACACCTGGCAAATGTTCCACATATATACAAAGCGAATATTTGTATATTTATATGATCAAGAATGTATATGAAGGCAAGAATTCGTATATGAAAACTAGTCATAAATACACACATATATATCTATATGTAATTATATTTTTGTACTGAGTGTTTTTCAAGTTTTAAATGTGAATTTGTTCAACTTTGAAGTGACAACACACAAGTTTGTCACTAAGCGAAACTACAACAGTGTGTACACATAGACGTGCAGGTACAATATGTAAAAAAGTGTGTACACATATAATGTATATAATGTATATAAAAATACTGTTATTAACAAGAAAAAAAGTGATTAAGTAAATACAAATAAATTGGTACTACGTATACTTGGGTTAATATGTTTACAAAACTGAAAATCAATAAAGATATATACAATTTGTATAAACAAATCAGTTGAGAACACTGTTGTGGCATATTATCGAATACCTGGTTGTAGTTGTTGTTTTTTTAGTAGAGCTTTTCGATTGGAAATGATTATAATTCAATAGTTTTATTTTTATTTTTTGATTATGTATGTATTTTAATTGCAGTTGATTAATATTTTCCAAAGCGGCGTGTAAACGTTGTAAAGGAAGAAAATAGAGAGGAAAAGAGAAAGTGAATATATATATATATAGATAATGTAAAAAGCGTTTAGAAATTTACTGTATTTATTCTTTTTTTGGTACAATTTACAGTACAAAGGGTAGTATACACACTCACACACACATTCAGACACATATATAGAGTAGGTCAAGTAATTGCTTTGAAAAAGATATAATTACAGATATTAATAAATGTCTCACTTAATATTAATATAGTTGGCTTTGCGTTTTAGGGAAGCTAAAAACAAAATGATTAGAATAATTGATTTTAATTAGTTAACGATAAAAATATGTAAATATACAATCTGTCGCATCAATTACTTGATCAACTGTACATAAATAGAAGTAAAAGCTTCAAAAAAGAAAGAATCAAAGTTAGAAGAGGAGAATGAATACAAACATATGTACATATGTACGTGTACATTTACAGATAGTCGGAAAGTGTTTCAACCAGATATACATTGACATTTTGCTCTTAATAATTTAGCTTTAATAATATATTAAGAAATAAAATACAAATTCATTAAAAATTATATATTTTTAGCAAGAGAAATTGTATAAACTTTTCATTTTGCCGAAAAACTTTCTTAACTAACTGTGTGTACACTGTATATACATACATACATACATACATACATACATACATACATATGTACATTTGTCACTGCTGATAAGCGTGCCGTTTGTTGTCTGGGCAATCAACTGTAAACGTGCCTCAGAATACGCAACTTGCAGGCGACCTTGCTACCAACAACGTGCAACTGTGCAACACACAGATACATGTATGTATGTACATGCATATGTGTGACTAATCGTAGAAACCGTTAATTTCAAAGTCTAGTAATTGATTGCGAATCGTAGAGGTAAAGAGCGAGAAAGAGTGAGGGGAGAGAGAGCAGCGGAGGAAGTCAAGAAACCTGTCGGAACAGACGGCACGACGTTGGCGCTTTGCTGATGGCTAGCCAAACACACGCACACACGCACACACATAGCGGCGACTCTCTTCACACACATTTACGGCGATGGCACACGCTCAAATTTATACATCCTTCTTTCTCTCTCGCGCCCTCTCACCACTGACGATGATGTCATGCATATTTTTCGTGTGTTTTGTTACTGAAAAAGCTCTGCGCGCACAAGCTGAACAAAAGAAAATCAGCAAAAATAAAAGCAAAAACAAACAATTCACGTATCAAGTGTCGACGCAGCGTCATTGAGTTGCGACTAAAAAAAATACTAATAAAAAAAGCAACAACAATGAACAAATGCTAATCGATAACCAATTGCAACGATCACAAGTGTCATCGTATCAGAATCGAATCAGAAAGCAGCAGATTACGAAACGCTAAAAATTAGCATGATATCATCTAGGAATTATTATTTAACATCAGCATCAGTCGCAGCATCACAGATAAATATTGTATACAAATTGGCAAGACACAAATAATTAACAGGCATATACCAATGTGTACACATATACATACACAAATACATACATCATCTGTAAGTAAATATTTATATTGGACAGACAGACAGGTACCAACCACACCTACGCATCAGTGCTGCCATTTTGGATATTTTATAACTACACTGTTTTTTTAAAGCAAAAGGTAGTCTATTTAATTAACTGCTTCTAGTTAAACAATTTGAATCTATTTTGTATGTATATGACTTGACTATTTTATCAGGTTACAAAAGACTTAGTTTTCAATAAAAATTTACTTAAGATCAATCAAAAATATTCAATTATATTTTTGTATTTGTATAATACTAAATTTGGTATACATCTACATCTACACATATTTTTTAATGTGCCAAAATTGGTAATGGTGGATTTTGTTGAGTTCGATAGAAGTAGTTAATCTATATTTTTTCGTTGTAAGATTTTTAGAAAATTTGCTGTTTCCAACCACTTCTTTTCTACAAATTTGCTGTCAGTTTTGAAATGCTGTCAGATTGGAAGATAGTATAGAATAAACTGCTATATCAGATTAAAATTAAAATATAAATATGATATGGATTGATGGGTGATTAACCACAATTCTGAGTTAAGTCTGGCCATAAACGTCCAACACTACAATTAGTCAAGTCCAAACACCGAGTGCATATTTAGACTTGTAATAGATTTTGTTGTCAAGACAAGTATTTGTTATTTGCATAAATAAATCGCTAAATGCAAGCGCACGGTCTGCTGATCCCCAACTTGAACCCCCAATCCATATCCCTCTCTCACAGCAATTGCATCAGTGTGCAACTACAGTATGTATTGAGTATGATGCAAACATGTGGATTGTTCAGTATTTTCATTTCAAATCTATACGAATTCTACAAAGCCACAAACAATTAATTTATTTTCATCATAAGTTGATTGAACAAATGTAAAAATAGTCGGATGATCATTTTAGTATATAAATCAGAAGAGACATTAATTTGGGTATTGACTATAGAAGTACTAGAAAAATCAATTAGTTGTCTATTGTACATGCACAATATATGTATATAGTACATACGTATTGTATATAGAACCAGATGACGATGACGTGATCGTTTATTTTTAAACTGCCGTTGAGCAATTCATTATATTTCATTTCGGTTCATTTCATTTCCCGCTGTCCAGCTGAGCTGAGCTATGGCCCTTTTTTTGAGGGCTAGTCCACCGCTACATGCGGTATCCGATTCGATGTCTAATTGACGCTGAGTCATCGACCTGCCTCCCCATTCCCCAAAACAAAAATACACTGGCATATTTATCGGCATATTAACTATCGACTAGGGGTATCAAAGGTGAATTAGCTCGCGGGTGTCGCAGGTGTAATGCGAATTTTGTTTGTTAATTTGTTCAATTTGGCCAAAAGTTTGTTGCGAAAGTTTTTGGACAGCACGCAATGTAACGGTTAACTCAAAAAGTTAACTGTGCACCCATTTAACTTGATCCAGAGCATAGTAAACTTTTTGTTTTGCTTCGAAAGTTTTGTTGCTGTTACTAATGCAAATGCAACAAAAGAAGACAACAACAAATCGTTTCGATTATGTCATTGTCTATGGCCGGACCGGACCGGAGTCGAGGTAAAATGTTAAACCAAGTGGTTTTCAAATTCGCCTCAAGTGGCGCCCACGCGACGCGACACGACGTCCCCACAAGTCGATTGAAAGGCCAGCGAGGCGCAACCGCGACGACAGCAGCAGCGACTGCGACAGCGCAGCGTCGACATCATTTTTCGACCCTGTACTTATTAAGTCATATACAAAAGGGTCTTTCACATTCGACAAAAGTAAATGACAACCAAGAATGCATTTCAACTAAATAAAAATAGAGAGATATTATTTTTCCCTTTTTTTCCTTTTGTTAAAGAATCATTGACGAAAGAAAAAAAAAAAATTAAATGAAAATCCATAAAAATATTTACAATATAATATCAGAGAATGAAAATTGTTTAAAATGTGAATTATTCACATGTGCTTTGTAAAAAAAACTTACTTGACATTCTGTATATTTTTGGTGAGCCTCAACAACTGTTTTATAGACTAAGTACAGGGTCTCTTAAAGTCGACTGTAGTTTTATCATCTAGTTGCTTACATATTTATTTATGTGGTCTTTTAGTACGTTTTTGTTGTTGTTGTGTTTTGTTTAAAACTTTAGTGGCCGCCTTCACATTGTCTGTTTGTTTAGTAAATATTTGAATTATATATTCACGTCTGCATGTTCACTTGCGTATGTGTGTGTGTGTGTGTATCTGGCAAGTACGCAAGTTTCATCTGCCGCAAAAAAGATTCCGTTACGCCACATCATAATGATTGCAGAAATATGTTTTTGTATAACCCACACACACACACACACACACATGAAACCATGGGTACCGTTACCAAGTTGCATCTAAAAAGACACCCAACAAACTAATTCAAGTCTACGTAGATTTGTTATGGTATAAATGATTTTTTCATATTTTTTTTTAATTTGGCAGTAAACACGAAAAAATAAAAAAGTAACAAGTCCAATCACTCACAGCCACTGTATGTAAATATATGCCAAATATATATAAATTTACAAAAAAAAAAAAAAAATAGCACTCTAAAATATTTGGCAGTTTTGAAATGTGCGCTAATGGTTCCGTTCGTAGTTTGAGAATTATGCTGTCGGATCATGTGCTGCTAAAGACAGACAAATGCATCATTTTTAAGAATGTTTCTATGTACATTAGGGTACATCGGTTTTTTCTGTACTAAAAATGATAACCAATATTTGTAATCTACTGTAAATTCCAAGATGTTTTCACAAAGTCCTAGTTTTGGTTTTTTTTTTACCTTTCGTGAAAATGAAATCGTTGGTTTTGATACCAATCTTTGAAGAATCTGACCAAAAACACTAAAGCAAAATTTGTTAACTCAGAAAACGGGGACTAGAAATTGATTTTAGAACTATGATTTCATGGGGAAAACAGAAATGTCCGTAGATATAAATCGATGCACCCTAATGTACATACACATAATATGTTAGAAGAACCAAAGTGACTCATTCCCCCCGCGTGGCTATAAGAAGAAGAAATGTGCGAGTATCTGGGGCATTCAGTGCTGTTTTGGCCTTAGCCCAGTACGTAATCCAGCCATAAGTTGGCCGAAGATGTTGCTGTGCTGTCGGCCACACACATTTTATTTATTTTTAGACGCACATACGATGAGAATACACGGAATACCCTAAGCAACGTTCGAAACTTATAGATAATTTCATACGATTCACGTAATTCTACTAACAAAGAAGTAATCAAAAATTTAATATAATGTAATTTATTGCTTGAAACAAAATAATTTTTAGCTATACGTTGTACAGAATAGTTTTAAAAGTTTTTTAATATATATATTTCAATTCAATTCTATCGCTCAAAAATACTGACAACCCTGTTTCCAACTTCAAAACTAACATCTCTTGTAAGCCTGCTGTCGATAACAATCGTACAATATTCTTATCAGTTAAAGTAATTGGATCTCCAATAGGTTCAAATACACGGTTCTAATTAAATTTCGGAACAAAACAGATTAATCGAGGCACTCACACGCATGCATAGGATACATAACATATATATATATTACAACACATTCCAATTTAGTTGGGAAGTTATACCAAATTACATATGAATATTTTTACCTGGTGGATTCAAAGAAATTGGCTTCGCGGTTCATCAGCTCGTGACGGAACTTTGCCATCTCCTCCTCCATTTTACGCATCTCGGAATCGAAACGTTCGCGTATGCTGCTAAACTCCGTATCGATAACGCTGAAGTCTCCCAATTTGATGGGAATATTTCTCTTATTAGCCTCGGCCATTTTTAATTTCTTTGTGTGTGTGTGGTTGGATAGAATTAAAGAAAACTTCTTGCTGTTGTTGCGGCTGCTTCTTCTTCTTCTTGTTCTGCTTCGGGTTGTTTCACGCGCTACGAAAGACACACCGATAAATTCTTTGTTTCTTCTTCTTTCAATTGGACTTGGTCAGCGTGAGCTTCTGTATATATAAATATATTCACTTTCTAATCAGACAAACCAAAAAAAATCACAAATTTTGTATGTATGTGTGTGTTGATTGACTCGTGTCGCACAATTCACCGCACTTCAAAGTTTTCTATTCGACTGTTTTGCATTTTGTGTGTGTTGACGCTTTTATAGCGCCTCGTCGCAGCCGCTTCACAATGAGAGAGCGACAGAGCTACAGCAAATGAGAGCATTGAAGAGAGCACAAATGAACAACAACAACATACAGTTAACATGGCACAAGCACCCACACATGTTCATGTTCTCTCTATCACTTGCTCTCTCTCACTCTCCGTCTTGCCGGCAAATAACAAGTGAATGGATTTCAACATGCGAGTGTGAATGGGCTTGCAAGTGTGCGTGTGTGAGGAAGAGCATTACGAATTGTTCCCTCTCGTGATTTCCCTTCCAACGAGACAGTTCTTACACATATACTCTCCATTTGGCAACGCAATTTCATCAACGCGAAATTATCATAATAAACAATATATGCATACTTACTTAAGTTAAGTTAAATAATAAAAATAGTGCTCATATCTCGTTAACATAATTAATGTCGAAAAATATTATTTGGAATACAAAAATTCGGAAATAATAATTAGGAATATGTACTTAAAAATTGGGAAGACAAAAATTAGGAAAAGCCAAACTTTATATATATACATTTGTATTCACTTTAATTGTGTGATTTTGATTTGAATTTCCTTTCCTTTTGAATTTCTTACAAAATATACAGAAATCGCGTAAGTTACCCAATTATCAATATCGAAAGCGTATCCCATAGTCGAACATAAGAAATAAAAAAATTGTTTGACGAAGTTCTGGAACCATCAAACTGGCAGTTATTTATTAGTACTTACCATTTTAGCCAGCAATTGCATTTTGTATGCGTTAGCTGTAGTTAATTTATTATTATAAAGTTATCGTAACATCGTTTGCTAGATTCACGCATATCGTATATTATTAATTACAACTTGAGAAAATGGCGTGAAAGATCTGCAAACATAATTGCATATGTATGTGTGCATGCATTTAAATTTTTAAATATCTACATATGTAGATAAATAAGCATTTAGTGCAAAACAAATATTTTCCAGAGCTAAAAATAAACTAACAGTTACTTACAGCTAGTCAAATAACTGTTTTGACAAATTATTTCTCTTGTATATAACATCACTCTCATCATCATTTTAGATTTTCCTATTATATTAAAATAAAATATATTGTGCTAAACCATTTTTAAATATAAGAAAATAAATGTGTACTTCTTAATTTTTTTTGATAACAGTTATGTTGTACACACTGTCGCTAAGCCGCCATGGTTGCTGTTGTCTCTGTTGTGCACTGAGCGCATTGTGGGTGGAAATGTAACCGGCAACAACAACAACTCCGATAGCGGCAATGACAACCGGTTAAAAGCTTAATGATCGCTGCCGTTTTAGGGCATGGAACGACACATTTTTAGCCACTTTGTAATACCAGAAATGTGGTTTACGTTCTAAATACAAGCATGCGTATGAATATGTCTGCGTGTGAGTGTGTGTGTGTGTGTGTGTGTGGGCGAGATCGTTGGCGACACATTTCCATTTCGATTTGTTTGTAAACAAATGCAAAACGAGATGAGTAATCGATGACATTGGCAGCCATCAGCATCTGGACTCGAAATCGAAATATCGAGATATCGAAGTTGTGCTTTTAAGGTTTGAGAGTCATCAGCCCAAGTATAACTTTTTGTGGGTTGTGTTAATTTGTGTTTTTTTGTAATATGTATGCAATTGTCACGAAACGCAATGATCACGACGACAATAAATATAATAAAAACATCAACGAAATGCGAGTAATAAATTCAGTCATGAATTACAAAAATAAAATAACAATCATCAGCGCGACGACATTTCGCTGCCGCTGCCGCTGCTGCTAAGGTGTTTTCGGTGTTGGCAGAGGCGCCCACATGGATGCTGAGTCCGTTAATGCCACTGTCCAAACAATAAACTCATTTTCATCGAAATTGTCGACCTTGAAGGCGACAAAGATCTCGATCCCAATCTTAACGAACAGACAACAACAACATCATAATATGTATGTATGTACATATGTATGTACACACAGGTGTGTGTATGTTCATATGTGTATATGCAACTTTTGTAGCAAATCCGACTTAACGATGAAATTAAGAAAAACAAATTTACCATAGCGTCGTCGAGAATGTTCATCTGCCTCAGAAATACACATATGCATACATACTTTTGAAAATATTTAATATACAAACATACAGTTAAAGGAGCAATTCTTTTGACACAGGTGAAACAAATTCTAATACACTTAAAAAAATGTACATCAATTACGAAATTAAAAGTTATTTATTTAAAGATAACTATTTATTGAACTGAAGCCATTATTATTATTATTATTACCAAAGATTTCTGAAAATTATTTTATTTATTTTTATAAATTTTAAATTTATGTAAACAATAATTATATTTAACAATTTGAAAAGTATAAACATTTAGTTTTCAATCATTGCTCAACCAATAACAATTTAAATAAATTGAAATTTTTGATTATGTCAAAACATTTTACTGACTAAGTGTATATGATTATGTGAATGTCCGTATTTAACCACATCTTCAGTATACACATACATATGAATTTAGTATGGCATTCCAATTCATTTCCCCTCAAGACAAATGCAAATCAATCAAAATTCGCTTGCGATGATTTACCATGGAATTTTTGGCTGATGTATAATACGTCAATTTTTCAACTAAGGCAAATAGCAAATAGGATCTATTGCGTGGGCGTCGCTGCTTGACGACAGCGTTTAAATATGTGTCAGCATCAGAAGCAGCTGGCAAGCAAAATACTAAAAGTGCTCTGCGTATGACATGGAATATTATATACACATATATAGACAATACAGATGTAACATTTTTTATTCAGTCGAACATTAAATGAATTAAAATTTCTGGAGCTTGTACATGAAAAGTTGTGGGCGCTTTATATTGTGGGTAGATCTTGTTAGGTTCATTATTCGCAATATTATATTCATTCATAATGATTTAGATTATGAATCACACTAGCCAACATAGAATGTAAATACATCTTTGAGTTTTTAAAATTAATTATTGAGATTAATTAAAGATTTTATATTTGTTAATTGTTAGCAGAAACTATTTAAATACAATTGTTTATTATATAAAAAATATATTTTAAATTAAATATTGACAAAGTATTATCATTTTATTCAAAAACAAAAGCAGAGCATTTATTTAAAAAAATTCCAAGCTGGTAACACTTGCTGTAAGCACGAATACTTTTTCGATTAATCGATATGTCGCTGTAGTACAGTATGTTGCCAACTTTTATGAGAAAAATAATGCTACAGCTAAAAAATTTAGATTCAAACTAAGAAAATATAAACATGCTCTTTAAATTTCATTGTACCCAAATTGTGAATGTTCACAATCGAAAAATTTTGTGGGGTGGCAGCCTTATGAGCCAAAACAGTGCTGGCTATTTTTCAACGGAAACCCTCTTTTTTTGTCTTTGTGGTAACTTATGGACAATGATAAAAAACAAATGCCAAAACATAGTTAAGTAAACATTTAAAGAATAGCCAGATTTTCGGCTGACAGCTTTGTTTCAATCGAACTTGACGGTTAAAAACATCGCACAATATTATCGTATAATTTAATCGATATTGAAATTATCATTAAAAAAATATCTATCGATATATCAGTACTATTTCGACAACCCTACGTGTGTGTATACGCAGCCAAACAAATATAAACAGAAACATAGAAAAAGGAAATTGTTGGAATACAAACGTAAAATTAAAAATATCAATTTGGAATTTAAAGCCTGGCAAGTTGTGTCAAGGAATGGACAGAATGAACGCATACTACACGCTATACTCGGGCGACAACTACGACGATGAATCAATTGGCGACGAACGCAGCGAAGAAGGTAAGAAAGAAGAAGTGAAATAAAGGAGGCTTAGGGTTTTCTGTCAGGCTCAAATAGTTAGACGAGTTCAATTGTGCTTAGTATGCTTTCAACCATGGAATGTTTAACATTCGCAGATACTGATGATGCAAGCGAAACAGAATTTCGCAGTCCAAATCGTTATGGTGGCACAAATGGTACATCCTCCAACAATAGCACAAGCAACAACAACAACAATAGTAGCAACATCAATAACCACAACAATAGCAGCAACAACAACAACATTGGCAGTAACAGCGAGCTAAAAGAACAGTGAGTGCATAAAGTGTGTACACACTGACCTCTAAACTAATCTAAACTTGATTTACAGAATGTATCAACACAAGCTGATCAATCTGCAGAAACAGCTAGAGGAGCTCAATC
The DNA here is from genome assembly GCA_018901795.1 of Drosophila sp. st01m. Lineage (NCBI taxonomy): Eukaryota > Metazoa > Arthropoda > Insecta > Diptera > Drosophilidae > Drosophila > Drosophila sp. st01m. The sequence continues at coordinate 4,998,981 of JAEIFG010000706.1, read as the reverse complement.
AACTGATGCATCCGGAGTATATGAAGCGCATACGAAAACTGGACAATCAACTCAAGGAGCGACGTCGTCTCAATGAGATCTACAAGGAATATATGCGTGATTGCGTAGAGCGTGACTATATACTGGAGAAGAAGGCCGCCCAAAAGGAATACGATGAGAAAATGATGGATCTCAAGGATAATCTGATAGCGGATTTTGAGGATCGCAAGCGACAGATTGAAAATGAACGTTATAGCTTGGAGTTGACCAATGACTCTACCGAAATCAAGACGACCGTCACACGTAAATTGCGACGGCGACCCAATGAACCATTGCCCGTGATTGAGAAGCGTCGCAAGCCGGCAACGGGACAATTATTGGTCTATCAATTGGATGATAAGGAAATTGAATCGGATCTCAAGATGATACAACGTGGTAAACCGATGCCGTTGCAACAGAATGGTATGGGCTCCTACAGCAACTCGCAACAACAACTGCAGCAGCAACAACAACAGGCGCACAATTTACTCTCGGATGCAAACAGCTATGTGGAGACGCGGATCGAGGACAACAAGTTGCTCTATGAGCGTCGCTGGTTCTGTCGCGGACAGCATGTCTATGTCGAGGGCAAGGATATGAACAAGTTTGCGGCCACCATTTCAGCAATTGGCAATGAAGTTGTGCGTAACAAATTTTCCAAATACCCTTCCTCACATTCAATAATTAATTCACATAATTCTACACCTTGTTTTGCAGATCTGGGTAAAACGTTCCAACGAAAGCAAATTCAAGATCAACATGTCGCATTTGGCCAAGGGAAAAATATCCATAAAGCGACGATAGTTTTATTTATTTAAAGTTTAAGCATACATTTTATTTAACAACTTTAAATGGAAAATATATATTGTAAATAATGTAAACTGATCCTCATCCCGTGCTTCTTCCGAGTCCCAACGAATGCCATTAGATATGGTGGGATAGATATGAGGCTACAGTTATTGGATTTCTTCTGCCACGCTTTGGATCCGTTTCCAGTTGCACTCGAGCATCTTGTCATTGTTTATGTCATGGTATCGAATTGCCTGCGAATTATAGAACAAGATTGTAAACCGCTCTGAGGAGACACAAAAGTGTTCCTTATACAGAAGTTGCGGTCTAGAAATCTCTAGAACTCCTATAGGAACCATAACTAAAGGTTGTCACATCTAAGAAGCTGCACTTAAAATGAAAGTTTCTTAAAGTCACTTAAACCTTTTGTAGAATATGTAGTGTTATATCTAGAAACCTGAAGAACTGCTCTATGAACACTGCCCTAAAGCTTGTCAAATCTCTGACAACCTGAAAAACTGATCAAGGAACAATTAAAAAGGGTTATCACATCTAATAAGTAGCATTTAAAATGAAGGTATCTAGATTTAGGACCAACTTTTGAATAGATTATGTTGTCTAATATTTAGAAATCTAAAGAACTCCTTAAACTAATGGTTGTCACATCTACAAAACAACTTATAAGATGAAAGTTTCTTCTTTTAAGACCAATGCGGTCTAGTATCAAGATTGTGACATCCAAGAGTTGCTCCTAAAAGAAGTAACTTTCTATTTCAATTAGAGAACCCAAACCCTTGTATATAAGGTCATGGAATGTGTAGAAACCTGGAGAACTGCTCTTAGAACACTCACTAAAGGTTGTCACATCTGAGAAGCTCTAATAGAATGAGAATTCTGTGAACTGTATGAATCTGTCATGAAGAGATTAACTATACCTCACTCAGTTCCAGTTTAAAGGCTAAACGATGTTCGAAAATAACTTATAAATAACCTATATTGCCACAGCTTTATAGGAGTGTCAACCACATGGATAACTGCTATTTTAACCTAAGAGGCTCTATTGTATCGAATGAGCTGATTCTATCACAACCTCAACTTCATTTGAAAAAATTTTTCCCTTCTTTCTGGCGTTGTTTTCTAAGCTGAAACTTGGAAAGTGCGGGAAACTATATATTCCAACTATAAAGCCGCAGCTTAAGATATAACGTGACAATCGTTTGTTTCTGTGTAATGTTAACTCAAGCTGAGATTAGCACTGATTTCTATTGAAATCTTCTACATATTTCCACAGTTGACAACTTTAAAAAAATGAAAAAAATAAATACAAAGATTTTTGTAGTTTTGTTTTCACTTTGCGCTTGCTTTATAATGTAACGGCAAATTTAGGTTTGCTCCATCAACATATTGTTATAAAACATACACACAATATAATTTTGTTGTTTTTTGTTGTTGTTTCGTTTAAATTTTATATTTAAGATAAAAAAAACGCCGTCTAGTTACGGGAACCACGTCCAAAGCCGCCACGGAATTCCACCTCACCGGCGCCGGGTCCAACATCTCCCTTCTTGTCCACGCCACTGCCGCCAGGAGCGCGTCTGTAAGCGGAACGATCCTCGCCAGTCTTAGAGGCATCAGCTGGTCCGCGTGGACCACCAGCCGCTGGGCGTGGACGCAGAGGTTCCGAGCGTGCCGGACGCTTCAGGGTGGAGGGCACAATCTCGGGAGGAAGATGCAGATAGCTACGCAGTTCCTCAATACCCTCGTTGGTCAGATACCAGTAGTAATGACGCCATGCGAACTGCTCCTTGACCAGACCGCGAGAATGCAGCGATTGCAGTGCCTTAATCACATGCAAGTTGGGAATCGAGTCGAGCTCCGGATGCTTCTGTGCATGGAAATCCTTTTTGGCCACAATGACTCCCTCCTTGAAGAGGTACTCGTAAATGGCGACACGGTGAGCCTTTGGCATGAACATGCTGTGCACGAAACGAAAACAAAAATATACAAAAAAAAATATATATTAGTTATCAACTTCTGTTGTTGTTGTTTTTTTTTTGTTTTTTTGGGGGCTTGTTGACAAACCGCCAACTTAAATGCCAAATATTTGGCAAATGTCTATTAAAATGCACATAACACGATAAATGACAGCTGCAGCATTAACTGCCGCATTCACTAATATTTCGTTTTGTTTAGCACTTTAACGGATTTGCAATTATTTTGCAGATTTATATTTGATAAATTCACGTACTTTGCGTCTTCTATGGAGCAGAGACCGGAAAGAAAGGAAAAGCGAGTTGACAGCTGTCAGTTCTCAAATTCTTCTTCTTAGCCCGCAAACGCACAGGGCTGCACGCTGCGTTCACTTGTGAATGATCAAGTGCAGAGTTGCTTTCGCGACAAAAAGTGTACATTAATGATATTCCTTCGCTTTTGTTGCGAAAATTAGTTGCTCCAAATATTTGCAGTTATATTATATATATCGATATAACAGCTTTAAACAAAATTGCTGGTGGAATCTCTTGTTAATTGTTAATTTACTTATTTTTTATATGGCTATAATATTAAATTTTTCAGACAAAGATCAAACACATTTATTAATATAGGAAATTATTTATTTATAATTCAAGATCCACTGTTATTCAAATTTTTTGCTACCAAACTCAGTTATCGGTCAAGTGTGTCGTCACAAATAGCAATAAAGTATCTAAATTGTATCGATAAATCTCTTTTGGCGCCAATAGTCGAAAACAAACATTTAAAAGGCCAATATATAATTAAAAGTTTTAATTTAAAACTAATTTTGTAACTGTATTTTATTTCAAACTTAATGAGGCTCCAGGTCTATATAATTTTGGTGTAATAATAAGTACTTACAAATTTCAATATGATAATTATTATCTTGCGAAGTCGGCAGATATCAATTTTGACAGAATGTGTTGGATTAGCGTAATATAAAAGTGGTTTTGTTATTTATGGAATTCCTAGTAATTGCTACGTTATCATCAAAATGCAATCATTCCACGAATATCAAGACTACTGAGTTACACAATATTGGAAAAGATCAGATTTTTTATTTGGCTTAAGTTAGTTTAATCAGTTGAATAAAAATATAGTAAAGACATAATTGTACTTAAGAACTTCAAACATGAGTCATCTTAGAGATTTTTTTGACATGTAAGGGCTTAAAATGTGAACCACTAAAAGAACGATTAACTCAGACAAGGCAAACCAAGCACTTGACTTTATCGCATTTAATATAAAAGACCGCAGCTGTTTGCAAGTCAATTTAACCACAGAAGCCAAGGAAAATGGTTAGATTATATTTAACGCTTCTGCTGTGTGCTTTTGGCCTGGCCAACGCCAGCAATGAAGCACTCGAGCCGCATGGAGATCTAAACATCGAGAGCTATCAAAAAATGATGCAACTGCGCCACCTGGCGGTCGAGTTCTTCGATTACTATGAGAACATCACAGCAACGGATTTAATAGTGCCCGGTACAAGAGTTCCCAATCAACAGGATATGCTGTGTCTCGCAGAAGTTATCGAGCTCAGTCGGGGATTAAGATCGGGCAAAGTCTGGGCATTGAGAAGTAAGTAAACAAAAAATAAAATTAAATCAATTTTTAATTGTGGACTTTTTTCAACTCAAACTAGAATTTTTTTGATCCTCACATTAAAAGATAGGAATATATTGCATTTTGCTGACAGTCTTGAACGAAGTCTGTAAACGATGAATATTTGAAATTTAAATAATGCATTTTCCTCTTAACAATATATTGTTGTAAGTAAACAAACAATTTTTAATGTTTGATTGATTTAATTTTTTAAATCAATTTTTTTTAAATCATATTTGAAATTGTGGACTTTTTTTCAACTCAAACTAGAATTTTTTTGATTCTCACATTAAAAGATAGGGATATATTGAATTTTCCTGTATGCATGCAAATCTGCACTTGAAATAAGTCGCGGTGTTAGTCGCAGCGTTTGATCAAGTGTGTAAGCACGCTTGCCAATTCCTAATAATAACACTCTCGCGTTGCTTTAGGAACTGTCTCTGTTTATTCATTTGTAAGGATTTATATAGGATATCTTATGTATTATTTCAGTCGTCACTTATCTACTTATTATCTATGAGCTCTTAGGTAACGTAAGATAGAGCCAACTAGCGTTACTGTGTAGTTGTCTCCTTTTTACTTATCTTACTATATAACGGTGTTTATGCTAACTGTTTTCTAAGTGAATGCTAAATTCTAAATTCCATGTTTATTTATGAACACTGTATCTATAATGAAAAAATCATGTTATTTTAGTTATGACAGTCTTGAAGTCTGTAAACGAGCAATATTTAAAATTTAAATAATGCAATATATTGTTGCTGTAAATCTTCAGTTAAGAGTACAAATGTGTAGATAAAGTGGCAAGCTTTCAAGTATAAAACAAAATTTAAATAATATGTTAGAACGAAAGCAAAAACCTTATTTACAAATTTTGTGTAATTAAAAGTGTATCTCTGTGGACATCTCTCTCTCTCTCTCTCTCTCTCTCTCTCTCTCTTTCTATCTCTGTCTGTCTCTCTCTCTCTCTCACTCTATTTATATTTTTGTAGTGCTAGATTCTTGGGGTCGACTGCCAGCGGGCCTGCTCTACGGCAATCTCAAAGATCTAGGCAACTATGATGAGTGTCTCCGAGTGAATCACGGGATTGCAACAACTGGACAAACTCTAAGGGGAAAATACTGTTTTGCCAAGCTCCTCTCAGGCAACATGTTGGGATCCCAGATGCCGATTCTGGACACGCTTAGCATCCAGACTGCGGTCTGCTTTCCCGCATCCTGCACTGGGCAACATATAGAGACGCTGCTCCGTCAGCTATTGCAGAAACTTCTAAGCATTGAGCTCAATTCGGAGTTGCAGTTTATTAATGAAGCATCTTGCCAGACGGCGGAGAGCGAAACCTTAGATGGTCTTACTATATTCACGATGTGAGTGGAACAACTTTTTTATTAAATAATATTAATATTATTAATTCTATTCACAAAATAAGAAAGCAATAGTTGCAACACTATTAAAGTGACCTTAAAGGACCAATAATTAAATTTAAAATCAAAATTTAATTGAAAATCAATGATTAACCCTCAGCAGCATAATGGAATGTAATGCTTGATTGTGTACATAAGATCGAAATAGAAGCCCTTTTGTTAATTTTCATTTGCAATTTGCAAAGAACAAAATAATTTAAATAATAATATTTAGCTTAACCTTATTAACCTTTAAAAAAATATTTATAAAACTTTAAGTGTGGGTCTATGTCCGAGCAAAGCGAGGACTCAAAAGCGGGCCCTTTAGTGAAAATATGATTTGACAGCATTCTTTTTTTATTCTTGATAATGTAACCATTTATTTGTGTTGTAGTGTTCTCATTTCCATATTGGTCGCTCTCTTGCTGTTGTGCACGCTGTACGATTATTTTCTGAGCGCGGATCAAAGTAAGTGTTTGATAACAGTGCATTTCCAGTTAATTATCATTTCCATTGGCAGAGCAACTTCCAGTGTTGGTGAAGATCTTTTCGGCACGTGCCAATTCACGGTCTCTTTTTCGCATTGTGGACAATAAAACAAATGCGAATGTTATCGACTGTTTACATGGAATACGCTGCATGTCTCTTATCTGGGTAGTTTACGGTCATGACTATATGATGGCTGGCTTATCACCAATTATCAATTTGGTAGATTTGATACCGGTAAGTATTGCATAAAATCGCATTTTGCCCATCTTCATCTTAGTCATTCAATTGTTTTGGGTTCTTTTGTTTTGTTTGCCAACATTTTGGCAACAATAATTCACAATGGTTCGCAATGCGAAACGAGTATCAGTTATTAAGTTGGCAAAGCTATATTCATTGGAAATGTAAGTTGGATGCCGCCATTATTTAAATTCCAGTTGACTCATTGCTTTTCTCCCTCTCTCTGCCTCTTCTTTTGCTCGCTTTACAGTGGTACAAATCATCATATAGCATGCTTATTCAACATGCTCTATTCTCAGTGGACTCTTTTTTCTTTTTGAGTGGTCTTCTTGTTGTTATGGTTGCTCTGCGTTCCATGGAAAAGTAAGTTGATTGCAATCAAGTTGAAGTAATTAACAAGGTCTATATATACATATACATGGTGTGTTTTACCACTATCTATTAATCAAGAACAATTTTTAAATAACCAAATTTCTCTAAAAAATATTTTTTTTTAAATGTGTGGGCCTGCGTTCGAGCAAAGCAAGGACGCAAAAGCGGGCTCTCTAGTATTGTATATGAGACCTTGTTTACGCTTCTTTTATGTTATTTCTAACATTGTAACGTACATTTCTTTCAGATCCCAGGGAAAACTTAACGTGCCTCTGATGTATGCGCACCGTTATCTCCGTCTGACTCCAGTTCTTGGTTTGGCCATTCTGGCATATTTGAAGATACTCCCTCTGGCGGGAAGTGGTCCAGTTTCTAATGGTTTCCTAGATTCAAGCACTGTCACTTGCCACGACTCCTGGTTCTACACGTTGCTCTATGTGCAAAATTATGCCGCAATGAATAAAATGGTATGTTTCAAACAACAGGATTGACAAAAGCTTTTAAAGCCGTGGTATCCAAACTCATACACCCAAGGATTGCGTTTGGGTGTGAAGCAGAGAAACACTTGACTTTCGAGCTTCAGCCGAACACAAGCGTCGTGAGAGAACAAGCTGCCAAGCGTGATACTTATGGAACACACGTATTTCTCTCTTTGAGTTTGGCAAGCACATATGCTAACCCAATGCTTTCTTAGTGAAAGCATCTTAGAATTGATCGTAGAAGTTTTTATTGGTCCCACACAAATCATAAGACCCTACGAATTGTTTTCCAGTGACCGCAGCTATTTCTTCATCTTGTTGCAGTGCTTGGAACACACCTGGTACTTGGCTGTGGACATGCAGCTGTACATCATCTCACCCATGCTGCTCGTTGCGCTCTACAAATGGGGCAAGAAGGCAGCTGCAGGAATTGTGGTGTTAATGCTCCTGCTGGCCGCCTGTCTCTTTAGCACGATGACTATTAATGGTTACTCAATGTACATATGAGTCACACTCTAATGTATTTGTATTTAATATAATGTGTACATTGTAGGAACACTCCGGGTGGTGCACAAATCTACTTGGCCACCCACGTACGTGCCTCGCCCTGGATAATTGGTCTGCTCTTTGGATATTATCTGCATGTGAATCGCGGCAAATCCTTCCAGTTGAATCGCCTCACTGTCTGGCTGGGCTGGATCATCAGTTTGGGTCTGATCTTCACCTGCTTGTTTGCACTTTATCCATATTCCGCTTATGGTTATGCTCTGCCCACCCTCAATGAGGCTTTTTATGTGACCTTTACCCGGATTGCTTGGCCTTTGGCTCTGGTCTGGGTTGTGTTTGCCTGCAAATATGGCTATGGCGGTATGGCCAACAGTTTCCTCTCCTCTCCCATGTGGCAGCCGCTGTCGAAGCTTTCCTATTGTGTATATATCTGGCATGTATTCATCCAAAACGTCTACAATGGTAACATACGTACCAGCTCCCATTTCAGCAACTATCACGTGGTAAGCAGTGTCTAAATTAAAAGATTATTCAACTATTTCACTTGAACTTTTATCTTCCATCTCTGAATTCCTGTAGATGTTACGCTTCTGGTCTGACTTTGGTTTGTCGCTGCTTTTAGCCTATTGTATGTACGTTTTGGTTGAGGCTCCTTCCGGTGGCTTACAGTTGCTGTTGTTGCCTAGTGGAAAACCCAAGTCTCAGTCGGCTCCTCCAGTTGAGCCTCAAGTCAACGGGGAGAGTCATGAAATTGAATCAAAACTGAAGACAAAATACACTGTGGATAGCTAGAATATATATTTAATATGGCTTTATTTTTATTATTGTTAGGTAGTTAATATTCTTAATAAATATTACTATAAATTAATTTATTTACAAATATTTTTCAAATTTATTTCAAATCATGCCAAATTGTTCAAAAATGTATTTTGTAAAGTCGGTAGGTCAAAAGTTCAACCAACGTCAAACTTTCCTAATAATCGATAAAATCCAACCGACCTTTTTCAAGGAATAAAATTAAATTAAATAAAGATTTAAATTTAAGCTACATTAAATTTTATGCAAACGGTTTTTGAATGTCGCAAATAATTGCTAATTATTATTGGACTTTTACAATTTATATAGTATTAATGTTACTGTTCGAAAAGTGCTTAAAAATTGGGATTATCAGATGAAGAAAAATTATTTCTGCTCATAATACTAATAATCAGTCAATCAAAACGAGGAGTACTTATAATATATATAGTTTTATAAGTAAATTTTGATAAAAATATATATTAAATATTCAACTCAATAGACAATGCTTGAATATTATCACCAATTCAACAAGGACAGCAATATAAGTTCAATTTTTTGTTTCGCTATTTTAGAATTATAACTCTCAGTTTATTGCCTACTTATAGGGATAGAATAAAAATTAAAAAAAGAAATACAAGAAGTTTTGCCTACTTTACCTGATCTAAGTTTTAAAATTATTTTAATTGAAATAATAAACATCTTGACCAATGAGCATTTAACTTATCTGTACTAAATACTGATATGTAAAATGATATCTTCAGATATTTTTGGGATAACGATAAGATTACAGTTACAGTTATCGATTTGGAAATGTTTCAATTTAAGAGTCAACGATAAAATGATTTTTCGGCTTTTTGATTTCATATTGTGCTGAAATCTAAACTTATAATGTTAATTAATAGTTCCAAAAGTTAATTGCCAGCAATAGTGGTGGTAATTGCATAGTGTTTTCTCCATAATTAATTCAAGTTGGCCATTAGTTGCTTAGATAAAACGTGGTCTAGGTTCTATGGAAATATCTATACACAATAGTCAAACATTGAAAGTTATCAAACTTCTTATTTGTATATACATAAATTATTAAAATTATAAATTTAAAAATTAACACAATCAAAGTATTTGGAAGTATTTTCGTTTCCTAGCAGTATTGCCAAGTTTTTGAATTAAGATTTTGGACTGAGAACAAGAATCTTAAGTACGAGTAGTGAATATGTTTGTTGAATATGAAACAGAATTACTTTTTGTTAAATTTATACAGATAAATTGAATTTATAGTAAACATTTAGACTAAATACCTAAAGATGATTTTTAAATTGTAAGTGCTGTACAATTATTATACATAAATATTATTTTTTTATTGTAAAATAAGAGTTACTTTTTTTTAACTTTTTAGGTCAAACTTTCACTATTATGATTTATGATTTCTTTAGAATAGAAGATCAACAATAGCAAAGACTTATGGAAAATTTCGAAACAAATCGGAAAAGTAGGATATATAAAGCTTTTGAAACGCGCTTCCAATCAGATTTATGAGGAAACCAGTGAATTATGAGCTTTTGTTCCGTCTTTCACTTTTGATTAAAGTCCAAGTGAAATTATTGCGAGTACGCAATTTTACAATATTGTTGGTAAACGTGCGGAAGAAACGATAAGATTACTGACCCAGAATTTCTAGCAGATTTGAACAGAATAATATATTTAGTGTACATATAACTCGAGTGTAAAACTATGTTGCGACTTTTATGATAGTGTTTAAGTGTATATCATGGTGGACCAGCAAAACTGCAAATTTAAAAGATAAAGTTGGATTAGTTTAACGACGCTATTGTTTACGTTGTGTTCCCAGAATTCGATTAGCAGCTGACTATATTCTGTAGAATCGTATCGATTAGTCGATTAGATATTTTATAATGGAAATGCGCTCGGAAATTTACTGAGATCCTATCAAAATAATGTGATATTATTAGAACATATCTTGATCCTCAGAGCAGATCACGTGGAGTGATTGCATCTCAAATTCAAAAAGAAGTGTCAAACTCTGGAACCCATGACTAAGGCGTTGCTCCCGTCAGACATATCGTTTAAAGTGGTCAAGTTTATATGCTTATAAAAGAAAGTAAACATTACTCAGCTACTATAAAGGCGATTCCAATCCAAGAAGTAAGCTTATCAGCCCAGAAATATTATACTGATTAGCTTTAAGCGAATATTATTTGGCAACTGATGGTATACGGTAATACTTCTTATCGCGACTACCAAACCGTATAAAAGAGAACCGATACGTATCGTCATCCAAGTAGTTGAACGTAGCAGTGGCCAAGGAATATGGTTAGATTATATTTAACGCTTCTGCTGTGTGCTTTTGGCCTGGCCAACGCCAGCAATAAAGCACTCGAGTCGCTTGTAGATCTTAACATCGAGAGCTATCAAAAAATGATGCAATTGCGCCACCTGGCGGTCGAGTTCTTCGATTACTATGAGAACATCACAGCTACGGATTTAATAGTGCCCGGTACAAGAGTTCCCAATCAACAGGATATGCTGTGTCTCGCAGAAGTTGCACAGTTGAATCAGGGCTTGAAGTCAGGCAACATTTGGGCATTGAGAAGTATGTAATCCGTTTGGAAAGCTCCAAATGTATCTCTAATTGTGGATATTTCCTTCTCTACACAGTGCTAGACTCCTGGGGTCGACTGCCAGCTGGGCTGCTTTATGGCAATTTTAGGGATTTGGGCAACTTTGACGAGTGCCTCAGAGTTAACAGACCAGTTACATCCACTGGACACACGTTGAGGGGCAAATACTGTCCGGCCACAATTCTCTCGGGTAAAATGTTGGCTCCCGATATGCCACTTATGGGATTCCTGAGCATCCAGACCGCTGTCTGCTTTCCAGCATCCTGCACTGGCCAACATATAGAAATACTGCTTCGTCAGCTTTTTCAGCAGCTGTTGAGCATTGAGATCGATTCGGAACTGAAGGTCGTCAATGAGGACAATTGTCAGACGTCGGAGAGCGAACCCTGGGATGGGGTCACCATATTTACAGTGTAAGTTTGAATCTTATTCTAGTGTCTTAGTTTTAAGAGCTTATTTCTGGACGTATCACTAGTGACTTATCAATTATTTTAATTAATTCCAAGAAGTTCCAACTATTTCAAATTTTTTTCCCCAAATATTTTTCGTAAATTTGAAATTATTTTAAATTCATATAGTATTACTAGACTAATAACTAGTGACTTAAAAATTATCTTAATTTGATTTTAAATAGAATTAAATAATAATTTAAATTAATAGTAACACAACTAGAACCAACTCTATACCCTTATAGCATTATAATCTTATCAAATAATTGCATTTATTCCAATAAGTCCACAAAACTTTGTCAAATTCTTAATTTGTAATGGTTTGATTATATCATCATCTTTGTTGTTGCAGCGTTCTCATTGGCATATTGGTTGGATTAGTGTTACTGTGCACACTCTATGATTACTTCTTCTGTATGGATCAGAGTAAGTGAAAAGAAAATTTAAGCGGTATGCAATCTCTTATCTAATCTATTTGCAGCACAATTGCCTGCCATCGTGAAGATCTTTTCGGTTAGATTCAATTCACGAGCTCTCTTTCGTGTGGTGGACAGCAAATCGAATCCCAATGTTATTGACTGTCTTCACGGGATTCGCTGCCTGTCGCTTATCTGGGTTATTTATGGTCACGATTATATAGTATCTGCTCTATCGCCCAATATTAATTTGGTAGACGTCATACCGGTAAGTAAATCAGATACTTATTACTTTTTATAGAGGGGAATTCAATAATGGCATTCTTGCTCTCTTTATCAGTGGAATAAAACGCCCTTTAGCATGTTCATTGTGCATGGTCTATTCTCGGTGGATACTTTCTTCTTTCTGAGTGGTCTGCTCGTTGTTATGGTTGCTCTGCGTACCATGGAAAAGTAAGTTCCTTGAAATAATAATATATACATGTTTTGATGATTTCACTTTCACTTGAATAATTTGCAGAACGAAGGGAAAACTTAATGTGCCCTTAATGTATCTGCATCGTTTTCTTCGCCTGACTCCTGTTCTGGCCTTGGCCATCCTTGTCTACATGAAGATCCTACCTATCTTGGGCAGTGGACCAGTATATAATAGTTTTGTCAATATAAACGCCGAGTCGTGCGAGAGGAATTGGTACTGGACTTTGTTATATGTGCAGAACTATGTCGTGCCAATGGATATGGTAAGTGTCATTAAGTGGATCAAAGATCAAGTGAAGATTAATCGTTTCATTATAATGACAGTGTCTGCCACATAGTTGGTATCTGGGCGTGGACATGCAGCTCTATATCATCTCACCTCTCTTACTGTTTGCACTCTACAAATGGGGCAAGAAGGCTGTGGCAGGAATTGTGGTAATTATGCTCCTGCTGGCCGCCTGTCTCTTTAGCATAATAGTGGTCGGGGAATATTCCATGTAAGTTCATTTAAGTTGAATAGTTATTTTGAATCTCAATTAATGTGTGTGTATCTGTACATTTTAGTCAATTTCTGATTGATTCCGATAAAATCTACTTTACAACTCATACACGAGCCTCGCCCTGGATAATTGGTCTGCTTTTTGGGTATTATCTTCATGCGAATCGCGGCAAATCCTTCAAGTTGAATCGCCTCACTGTCTGGCTGGGCTGGATCATCAGTTTGGGTCTGATCTTCACCTGCTTGTTTGCACTTTATCCATATTCCGCTTATGGTTATGCTCTGCCCACCCTTAATGAGGCTTTCTATGTGACCTTCACGCGGATTGCTTGGCCTTTGGCTCTCGTCTGGGTTGTGTTTGCCTGCAAATATGGCTATGGCGGTATGGCCAACAGTTTCCTCTCCTCTCCCATGTGGCAGCCGCTGTCGAAGCTCTCCTATTGTGCATATATCTGGCACTTCTTTGTCGTGCAGTTCAACTCTATAATCACGCACACCAGCACATACTTTAGCGACTATCAAGTGGTAAGTTGGTAACATACATATATATATATATATATTCTAATTACATTTTCATCAGATGCTGCGCTTTTGGTCGGACTTGGGTTTCACCGTTCTGGTGGCCTACTTTATGTATATGATATTGGAGGCACCCACTGGTGGCATACAGATGTTGTTGCTGCCAAGCGGAAGACCTAAACCAACGCCACCAGCAGCTGCTCCAGTTCAGACGACGAAGACGGCGAACGACGAAGTGAGCAACGAACCTGCGACTTCTCTGCCGGTGAAGACAAATGTGGACAGTTAGATTAAAGCTGTTGACAGCTGTAGATACCTAAATTGATTTAAGTTGTTACTATTTATTTATTTAATATTTATTTAGAAATGTATTAAAAAGTAATTTGTCAAATATCTTTTCGATTTCTTGCACAACTAACGTTTTTTTTCTTCTTCTGAAGTATTGTTGTCTAATTATCAGAGCTCGCAAATAACAGTTAACCGTTTTTCGTTTGGTGGCTGCACACTAACACAACCGTAAAAGGCGATGCGCGTGTGCTCTCGTTCTGAACAGAACCTTTCGTTTCTCTTCGTTTTGGTTTTCGGTTAACCGTTCTCAGTCGCGTGGTTCTTGTTATGCTCACTCAACAACAACTGAGAGAGAGCGATCCAATTGAACGTTCACTTATTGAGGGTCAGCAGATGAGCGAAAAAACGATAATTAGTAATTATCGATCATCGATAAACGAAACCTAACAAGACATACAACTAGCTTACACGACAGCTTAAGTCGCTTAATATGAAATACGATTTAGTGTTTAAGTGTTTAAGCGAAATTTACTTTTGAGTTGGACGAACCTGTTGTTAAATTGCTTATTGCTTGGAAAATTATTACAACAATATTAACATGTTGAGGAGAAAAACTTGCAAATGTCATATCACAAAGACAGTTTTTAATAGATGTGAATATTTGAAATGACGTTTAATTTGAATTTATGTGCAGCGCGCACATTATTGTACATAAGATCGAAATAGAAGCCCTTTTTTAAATTTTCATCTGCAATTTATTTTTAAAAATAAAAAATATTAATTAAAATTAATTTAAAATGCTTGTTTGCAAAATCTATGTACTATTTGCCGATCCGTGCCGAATTATGGGCTTATTATCAGTTGGCGCCACTAACAATAGATGGCACTACTAACAATAGATGGCACCACTAACAATAGATGGTGCCAATAGGTTAAAAAAAAGGTGCGATAAATGAATATATGAATTTAACCTTTTTTGGTGGAGTGGAAATGACAAAATAATTAAAATAATAATACTTATATTGACAATTCAATATAAATATTTCTGAAACTTTAACTGTGGGTCTGCGTCCAAGCAAAGCAAGGACGAAAATGTGGGCCCTCTAGTATATATATGAATATATTCCTTATACAACTACTAGTTCCTAAGGCTACCTAAATAAATCTGTAAAAACTGCATTTTATCTCAGTATAGTGAAAAGGTAAGCAGCAAAATCATAGACTGTACAAAAAATATATTAAAACGATATGAAAAGGTAATTGATGAAGGGAGTCATCCAATGAGAAGGTATTGATTTGTGTGGACTGAGAACAAGAATTCATCTTAAATATGAGTAGTGCATATTTTTTTTGCTTTTTAATGTTAAATGAAGTATCCTCAACACAAAGATATAAATTTTTATGTTATACAGATAAATAAAAACTGTAGTTTTTTTTTATAAAAAATAGGAATTTTAATTTAATAGTTCAATTCATAGATACAATAGCAAAGATATATGGAAAATTTCGAAACAAATCAGAAAAGTAGGCAATCTAAAGCTTTTGAAACGCACTTCCAATCAGATTTATGAGGAAACCAGTGAATTATGAGCTTTTGTTTCGTCTTTCACTTTTAATTAAAGTCCAAGTGAAATTATTGCGAGTACGCAATTTTACAATATCGCTGACCGAGAATTTCTAGCAGATTTGATTAGAATAATATATAGTGTACATATAACTCTAGAGTAAAACTATGCTGCGACTTTTATGATAGTCATTAACATAAGTGTATACCATGGTGGACAAGCAAAATTGCAAATTTAATAGATAAAGTTGGATTAGTTAAACAACGCTATTGTTTACTTTCTTTTCCCAAAATTCGATTAGCAGCTGATTATATTCTGTAGATTCGAATCGATTAGCCGATTAGATATTTCAAAATGGGAATGCACTCGGAAATTTACTGAGATCCTATCGAAATAATGTGATATTATTAGAACATATCTTGATCCTCAGAGCAGATCACGTGGAGTGATTGCATCTCTAAATTCAAATTCAAAAGTGTCAAACTCTGGAACCCATGACTAAGGCGTTGCTCCAGTCAGACATATCATTTAAAGTGGTCAAGTTTATATGCCTATAAAAGAAAGTACACTTCTCAGCTACTGTAAAGGCGATTCCAATCAAAGAAGTAAGCTTATCAGTCCAGGAATATTATACTGATTAGCTTTAAGCGAATATTATTTGGCAACTGATGGTATACGGTAATACTTCTTATCGCGACTACCAAACCATATAAAAGAGAACCGATACGTATAGTCATCCAAGTAGTTGAACGTAGCAGTGGTCAAGGAATATGGTTAGATTATATTTAACGCTTCTGCTGTGTGCTTTTGGCCTGGCCAACGCCAGCAATGAAGCACTCGAGTCGCTTGTAGATCTTAGCATCGAGAGCTATCAAAAAATGCTGCAACTGCGCCACCTGGCGGTCGAGTTCTTCGATTACTATGAGAACATCACAGCTACGGATTTAATAGTGCCCGGTACAAGAGTTCCCAATCAACAGGATATGCTGTGTCTCGCAGAAGTTGCACAGTTGAATCAGGGCTTGAAGTCAGGCAACATTTGGGCATTGAGAAGTATGTAATCCGTTTGGAAAGCTCCAAATGTATCTCTAATTGTGGATATTTCCTTCTCTACACAGTGCTAGACTCCTGGGGTCGACTGCCAGCTGGTCTGCTCCATGGTAATCTTAAGGATTTGGGCAACTTTGACGAGTGCCTCAGAGTTAACCGACCGGTTACATCCACTGGACACACGTTAAGGGGCAAATACTGTCCTGCCACAATTCTCTCGGCTAAAATGTTGGCTCCCGATATGCCACTTAATGAATTCCTGAGCATCCAGACCGCTGTCTGCTTTCCAGCATCCTGCACTGGCCAACATATAGAAATACTGCTTCGTCAGCTTTTTCAGCAGCTGTTGAGCATTGAGATCGATTCGGAACTGAAGGTCGTCAATGAGGACAATTGTCAGACGTCGGAGAGCGAGCCCTGGGATGGGGTCACCATATTTACAGTGTGAGTCTGAATCTAATCAACATGTAGATGTCATCTTTACATTTAATCATCATACACGAATTTTAGTATCATCAGAGCAATCACAAAAATGTTATGGGAACAAGTTATTCTAGTGTCTTAGTTCTAAAAGCTTATTTCTGGACTTAGTGACTTATCAATTATTTTAATTAATTCCAAGAAGTTCCAACTATTTCAAATTTTTTTTCCAAATATTTTTCGTAAATTTGAAATTATTTTAAATTCATATAGTATTACTAGACTAATAACAAGTGACTTAAAAATTATCTTAATTTGATTTTAAATAGAATTAAATAATAATTTAAATTAATAGTAACACAACTAGAACCAACTCTATACCCTTATAGCATTATAATCTTATCAAATAATTGCATTTATTCCAATAAGTCCACAAAACTTTGTCAAATTCTTAATTTGTAATGGTTTGATTATATCATCATCTTTGTTGTTGCAGCGTTCTCATTGGCATATTGGTTGGATTAGTGTTACTGTGCACACTCTATGATTACTTCTTCTGTATGGATCAGAGTAAGTGAAAAAGAAAATTTAAGCGGTATGCAATCTCTTATCTAATCTATTTGCAGCACAATTGCCTGCCATCGTGCAGATCTTTTCGGTTAGATTCAATTCACGAGCTCTCTTTCGTGTGGTGGACAGCAAATCGAATCCCAATGTTATTGACTGTCTTCACGGGATTCGCTGCCTGTCGCTTATCTGGGTTATATACGGTCACGATTATTTGATATTTCTTGGATCGCCCAATATTAACTTAGTAGATGTCAAACCAGTAAGTAAATCAGAGATACTTATTACTCTTTATAGAGGGGATTCAATATTCGCATTATTGCTCTATTCAACAGTGGAAAACAACGCCCTTTAGCATGCTTGTTGTGCATGGTCTATTCTCGGTGGATACTTTCTTCTTTCTGAGTGGTCTACTCATTGGTATAGTTGCTCTGCGCTCTATGGAAAAGTAAGTTCCTTGAAATAATAATATATACATGTTTTGATGATGATTTTACTTGAATAATTAAATAATTTGCAGAACGAAGGGAAAACTTAATGTGCCCTTAATGTATCTGTATCGTTTTCTTCGCCTGACTCCTGTTCTGGCCGTCGGCATCCTTGTCTACATGAAGATTCTACCTATCTTGGGCAGTGGACCAGTATATAATACCTTTATGCATATAAACGACGAGCCGTGCGAGAAAAATTGGTACTGGACTTTGTTATATGTGCAGAACTATGTCGTGCCAAAGGATATGGTAATTGCTATTAAGTCAACCAAAGATCAAGTGAAGATCGTTTCATTACGTTGACAGTGTCTGACACATAGTTGGTATCTGGCCGTGGACACGCAGCTCTATATCATCTCACCTCTCTTACTGTTTGCACTCTACAAATGGGGCAAGAAGGCTGTGGCAGGAATTGTGGTAATAATGCTCTTGCTGGCCGCCTGTCTCTTAAGCATAATGGTGGTCGGAGAATATTCCATGTAAGTTCATATTAGCTTAATAGTTATTTGAATCTCAATTAATGTGTGTGTATCTGTACATTTTAGTAAACTTCGGATTGGTTTCGAAAAAATCTATTATTCAACTCATACACGAGCCTCGCCCTGGATAATTGGTCTGCTCTTTGGGTATTATCTTCATGAGAATCGCGGCAAATCCTTCAAGTTGAATCGCCTCACTGTCTGGCTGGGCTGGATCATCAGTTTGGGTCTGATCTTCACCTGCTTGTTTGCACCTTATCCACATGCCGCACACGGTTATGCTTTGCCTACCCTCAATGAGGCTTTTTATGTGACCTTTACCCGGATTGCTTGGCCTTTGGCTCTGGTCTGGGTTGTGTTTGCCTGCAAATATGGCTATGGCGGTATGGCCAACAGTTTCCTCTCCTCTCCCATGTGGCAACCGCTGTCGAAGCTCTCCTATTGTGTATATATCTGGCACTTCTTTGTCGTGCAGTTCAACTCCATAATCACGCACACCAGTACATACATTAGCGACTATCAAGTGGTAAGTTGAACACAAACCCTTTCAACCTAGTGGGGCCATCCATTGTTAGTGATAATAACCACATAATTCGGCACGGATAGGCAAATAATACATGGATGTTGTATGACAAAGAACGCAATATAAATCACTGCTTCGTTCACAGGAACAAAACAATATTCGCGATCTTGCTCGCACTTTCGAGAGCGAACACAAAAACAAATGCCATGGCTCACTTTGCGTCGAGTCTAACTCTTGCTCTCTGGCTCTCTTATAGCCGCTTACGCTAAAATTGTGTATGTATGCGTACACACGCATTGGTCGTTTTCAATGCTTGCATTTAATGCAATTTAAATTAATGTTTCTTATTTTTTAAAATAGCTTGCAGGTTGAATTTAAAAATGAAAATACCCATACGAATCTATTAAAATTCTTTCTGATTTAAAAAAAAAAGACTTCAAGTCTCTAGGACATGTGGTTGAGCCATGGCTGTGATATATCAGTCAGGACAAAGCATTTTATATATATAGATATGTATATACTACTTACGTTTTCATCAGATGCTGCGCTTTTGGTCGGACTTGGGTTTCACCGTTCTGGTGGCCTACTTCATGTATATGATATTGGAGGCACCCACTGGTGGCATACAGATGCTGTTGCTGCCAAGCGGAAGACCTAAACCAACGCCACCAGCAGCTGCTCCAGTTCAGACGACGGAGACGGCGATCGACGAAGAGAGCAACGAACCTGCGCCTTCTCTGCCGGTGAAGACAACTGTGGACAGTTAGATTGAAGCTGTTGGCAGCTGTAGATACCTCAATTGATTTAGGTTGTTACTATTTATTTATTTAGTATTAATTTAGAATTTTATTAAAAAGTAATTTGTCAAATATTTTTTCGGTTTCTTGCACAACTAACGTTTTTTCTTCTTCTTCTGCTGTATTTTTGTCTAATTATCGATCATCGATAAACGAAACCTAACAAGACATGCAACTAGTTTACACGACAGCTTAAGTCGCTTAATGTGAAATACGATTTAACTTATAAAGTGTTTAAGCGAAATTTTGAGTCGAACGAACTTTTTGTTAAATTGTTTATTGCTTTCAAAATTATTACAACTATTTTAACATATTGTTGAGAAGAGAAGCTAACAAATGACGAATATATTTGATGTATTACAAAGATAGTTTTTAATAGATGTGAATATTTGAAATGAAGTTTATTTTGAATTTAATTGTTCATTTTGCTTTGAACTTTGAGTGATAGGAATGTCGTGTCATGTTGGCAGCCATGTTTTATATAGTTGTTTTTGAGCAAAGCAGGCGTCAGTGTATCCAACTATTTAGAGGAAAATTGTGGTTTCTGACTGAAAGGTTTTAGATAAAATACTGTGTGTATTATATTTATATATATATATTTAATATATATTTAAAATATCCACATATTCAACTAAAGTAATATTACATTATTTTGAGCAATCGAACCTGATAATATCCAGAACTAGCTATAAAATAGCTAAGTTCAGTTAGTTGAAGTGCTTTAAAAAGCCAATGTCAAAAGTATGCAATAAATATTCAAATTCATTTACATAATTTTTATGAGTACTTAAATATTTAATTATCAAGGTTTTTTATGATTTTTTTTATAGAATAGGGTATCTGCTTGTCCATCACTGCACATAAGTATGTCAAGAGCAGTGAGAATATTTTAATTGGTGAACCACTTACATACATCAACCAACTGCTGCCGTCTCTGTCACTCTCATTTGTCTGTCTCATTCGTTTAATGAGCAATCAGAAAATTTTGATCGGTTTTCATTGTATTTGAGAGATTTGCATTTGCCAGCCTCCAATTAAGTGAACAATTACAAGAGAACAAAGGGAAATAGTAAGATAACGTTAGTTGAGTGTGCTTGACTCTGAGATACCCTGCGGTCAATTTCTGTGCATTTGTAGGAAGTTTTAATTTGAAAATTAAAAGCACTTAAGTTGTAAGAAAACAGTAATGTACTATATGCATATTTCTTAAAATCTAATATATTCATTTTTTGTACTCTGGTTTAAATATTTTTTATTTTGTATCATAATTTTTCTACTCTATAAGTTTTTAACTGAATTTTGTCATTCTATTTCTGTTTTACCCATTTTAATTTTAAATTCTTAACTTAGTTAATTTATTTTTTTTTTTTATTGTTACTATTTCTGTTACATACATTTTCGCGAGATGCTTGTACTCCTGGTACAGGGTATGCTAAGGCGTTAGATGGACGTGATTGGAATGATGACAGATTAGAGCCGAAGTGATTGGGGGAAACCAAGATTTCACACGTCGCCCAGTCAAGTTGATCTCCGGCGGATCGCGTCCAGATCGAGTGTCATGTGCTGCTCATGTAGTGCAACTGCATCCCATGCTAATAATTGCAATTAATTGATGTTCCCCCCTCCTCCTATTCCTTCCCCTTCGATACCCAAGAAGAGGCCGAGACCGAGACGCATCAATAATCCCATAACTATATAAATGCCAGCGACTTGAACAATCCGCATCCAAGTGAAAATCGTTCGTCTCGCCATCAACATGTCGCGTTTAGTTTGCTTTGGAATGCTGCTTCTTTTGGTCGTCGTTGCCGTCTCATCGGCTCCACACGAGGATTTAACCAAGGAGCACGCCGCCGAGGTGGCGGAGGAGTGCAAAGCGGAGACGGGCGCCACCGATGAGGATGTGGAGCACATGATGCACCACAAGCCAAGTGATTCCCATGAGGGAAAATGCCTGCGCGCCTGCATGATGAAGAAATTCGAGATTGTAAGTTGTATGTTAGTCATCATAGAATCTCCTCCATATGCAACTCTCATATTTCCAGATGGATGACGCCGGCAAACTGAACAAGGAACATGCTTTGGAATTGGTTAAGATCATGAGCAAGGATGATGCAGCCAAGGAAGCCGCTGGCGCTGATATTGTTGAAAAGTGCGAGGCTCTAGAGGTGCCCGAGGATCAGTAAGTGTTCAAACATGGTTCAATAGCATCAGTTGTAATCCAATTTCAATTCCCGCAGCTGCGATGCGGCTGTTGCCTATGAGACCTGCATTGTGGAGCACATGCAGGAGCATGGTCTGTCCCTGGATGAGCACTAAAACCTTGTACCATGTCCCTAACCGAACGACAAGCGCCAAGCAGGCTTAACGGATCCACATTTGTATCAACTTCTCTATTATTATTTTTTTTTATATATATAGAGAAATATATTCCTTATACAACTACTAGTTCCTAAGACTATCTAAATAAATCTGTGTAAACTGCATTTAATCTGAGTATAGTAAGGAGAGTAATCCTAAAGATGTATTAGAAAATCATGGAAGGAGTAAAGAAGAAAGAACGCCAATGAAGAGATTATCCACAGACCCATTACCCATTTTAACTCAGAGAAGGGGAAAGGTAAGGATGATAATCAGGAAGGGAGTAATCAAAGAGAAATATCTCCTGGTTGATTTAATCGGAGGGAACATTCTAAGCAGGAAAATACTCATGAAGGAGCCATTTCAGAAAAGGATTAAACGAAAGTGGTCCTAGCAGGAAATTTACCAGGGGTCAACTAGGAAAGTAATCAACCAAGCAGCAAGTAATCGCAAAAGAATGTAATTAAGAGAGGGCTTATTCAAAGTGGAAGTAACCCAAGAAAAATATAATTCAAGGAGATGCAGAAAGTAATCCTAAAACAATTTATGACTTAACCAATAACACATTAACCCAAGGAGACGCGCTCTCAAGTAAATGGTAAGAATAATATAATTCAAAAAGTAGGAAAATCAAAGACAATCGAAATGTAATTCCAAATGTTATCAGTGGTCATATACAAGGAGCGGTTACCCCGATTTAAACTGGTTCATTCAAGGAGTTACACCAAGAAAGAAACACGTCGATTAATCCCGGATAATGTTTAGCCAAACAACAAGCGAAACAAGAATAACACAATTACATTATATAGCTTACAAATTCTATTTTTAAATATCTGTATAAATATATATATGTATTTTATAGATACATATACATATTTCAATGTTTGTGTGTGTGTAAAGTGAGGATGTGTGTCTGTGAGTGTGTGTGTCTACATAATGTTAGAATTTTAGCTTAATTACTAATAATTATTATTACAATGCATTTTATATTCAGCTCGATATTTGTCGATATTTCTGCAATTTCACGATCTTGGACTCCAAACGCCGATAGTAACTACAGCTGAAACATACTAAAAAGACTATATCTAAATCTATTACTATATATATATATATATATGCATATCAGTACTTAAGGACTAAGTTTTAGGTTTTGTATTGTTGTTTTTTTTTTTTGTTTTTGGACTTAACAACTAATGGCCGCACTCACGATCTTCCCCCGCGACTTGTAGATCTAATAGGTAATCCGGCTAGTTAATAATGTGTCGCCAGCAATATAAAGACGATCGCACAGACAGGAAAAAAATAAAAAATAATAAATGAAATGGAAATAATAATAATGTGAGACAAATTAAAAAGTGGGAAAAAATAAAAGCGCAAGAAAAAATTATAATAATAAAGAAAGAACAAAGAACACAAAATTATTATGTCTAATGACGCTTAAAAATATGGTATTTTAAAACGAAGGCCAGGTGTTTTGTAGAATGAACTAAAGTGTAGAATATTTCAGTTGTGTGAATGAATTATTCAATTGGGGATTGGGAAAGGCGGAAAGGAAGGGGGAAAGGATGGAAAGAGGAAGCGAAAGGGCAAGGAAATTGTGAAAGATTGTGTGTCACACTCTGGCCTTGTGTTAATTGTTTCTTTAAATTTGTATATATATATATAATTGATTAATTTCTTTTGCTTGAGGCAGGCAGGCAGTTATCAATGTTATCAATGTTCGCAGCTCCGAGTGTCGTCATCAATCACGAATCAATCAAATCCATTTGGAGCAGCTGTTTGTTTGTCTTCTTTCCATTGTATATTGCTGTTGTATTGTTATTTTGCTCATTTGTTTCTGCACTTTTTTGCTTTTGATACATTAATTTTAAAGAAAATAATCAGCCTGTGGCTTTTTCGATGGTATTCCGCGACTCTCCTGTGGTGCGGCCTCAAATATGACAAAGTCGCGATGCAGGTACTCATTCAGTTCCAAAATTGCTGCCACATTGCCGCAACTAAACAAAAGATAGAGCAAGACAGTGAATGATTAGAACAAGATAGAAAGACATGCCGAAGATAAAATATCCCTGCAGTGACCTGAGGTTTTATTCCACTATAATTAAATTGACGCAGAATACAATGACTATGCCAAATACTCAATATGTAAGATTTGTTAATTTATCTAAAGAAGCGACAAGCTATTCAAACTTAGGATCGATCCAGTAGTTCTAGAGTAAGCCGATATTTGAATTTTCCATAAAGTATATTACAGAAAAAAGTATTTTACAGAAGTTAATATACTATGTTTTCTCTGGTTTGCCTTTTTCCAAATGCGTTACACATTCGATGGCAATAGTAATTAGTAATTTAATAGCAATTAGATGAATAATTCATTGGGAATATCACTTACCGATAGCAATAGTTGGGCGCTGACCAAACAGTTAGAACCGTCTCATTAAAGTGCCATTTGAAGCCTTCCATGACCAGCTGATGGGCGCGACAGATCATATCGATGTCGTTGGTGCGATTGAATTGTGATACAACATCGGAGCCAAATAGATAGCCAGCGCCACGGGGTGATACACCCCAGCCGGTTTGATCCTCGGGATCACTCCACAGTAGATCGCACATGGGGCCATCATGTGGCACTTCCTGTTTACGATCAATACTACGGATTTGATCCAAATACTGTATTGAGGGCGATAAGCCGCCATGCACGCAAAAGATCTTGCCATCAATGATGGCCGACAGACTGAGGTAATCAAAGATTTCGGTGCAATATCGCCAGACGGCTGTGGAACCATATTTACGCAGACACTCATCGTAGAAGCCATACACTTGAGTGATCTGACGAGATTCATGATTGCCGCGTATTAGTGTTATGCGATCCGGATAACGCACCTTGAGCGCCAACAGGAGCAGGAATGTCTCGACACTGTAGTAGCCACGATCCACGAAATCACCCATGAATAGATAATTCTTTTCAGGCACATCGCCGCCCACCTTGAACAGCTCTTTCAAATCATAGAACTGTCCATGAATATCACCGCAAACGGTAACTGGTGAATCCACACGTTGCACGTTCCCCTCCTCCACAAGTATTTCGCGCGCTTTGGCGCACAAGGCTTTCACCTCATTCTCTTTGATGATTTCACAGCGTTTTAGCTGCTCAATCTGACGATCCAGGTCGCTGTAGTCTGACATCGTATACAACAACAACAACTGTCGCACCCGTTGGATCGTCAGGAGTGGGTTGGGGGGAAGACAGAGAGAGAGAGAGTGAGTGAGTGCTGGGAAGGAGCGTCGTTCACTCTCACTTAGAGCAGCCCTTTGCCAACAAAATAAACACACAGCAACCAACAAAGCTCACGCGTTAACCGAAGCTAAAACTGCAAATAAAAATCAGAAAAGTAAAGTAAGTAAATAAATAAAATGTACAGTTCATGTATGCGGCATTTAATAAGTTTTTACAAGTTGTTTGTGTTTTTGCATCATCTGCATGAATGTGAGTGTGTGTCAGTGTTTGCGTGTGTCTGTTTTGTGCTGTGTGTGTGTGTTCGTTTGTATGTTTGTGTGGCTTGTGGGTGGCCTTTTGCCGCGCGCGCGGCACATCCAGCAATTTGTGCGGCTCCTGTTGAGCTCTGTTTTCTCACAGTATTTACTTTAATTTATATACTCACAGCAATCTTCAAAAAATTTTGATAATTTTAAAGATATTTTATTTTAAAAAGCAGCACTCGCACGCACGCTCACTATAAAAAAAATTAACTATATGGTACGCTCACTGTAGGGTTGTCGAAATATCATTGATATATCGATAGGTATTTTTTTGCTATGATATATTTTTGGCTGGTATTTTTTTCAGCGATAACACCAATTTCGATATAATTTGCTGTTCTTTTTTGTTATTGCCGCCAATTTATATATCTTCGTGAAACATCGAAGTTAACTGATATTTTGCAATCAAATGGTTAAAATTAGTGGGAATACATCTAATTTTAGGTGAAAATACGAGCAGATATATATATTATCGGAATTATCGATATTTGTTTCGAAAACATTGCAAGTAAGCATTCTATTTTAAAAAATAGCAATAAGCAGAGAAATTTGCGATTTCTTCTAAAACTACATAATCAAATTTAGATGCCTTCCAGCCAGCTATTTTTGGCATTTATAAAAATGTGGAAACACTGTTGTGGCTCTAAAGGCTGCCACCAATCAGAGATTTTCGATCTGACAATTCGTCGTTCTTGGAATATTTTTAAAAAATTAAGTTTTTCCCTTGGGAAGACAAAAATTTCCATTTTATTTAATATGATTAGCATTTTAACTAATTTAAGATTTTGAATTTTCATCAACTTATTTATTTATTTTCTTTTGCGACTCGTATTACCTAAAATTTTAATTCGGCAACAGTAGCATTATTGTTTTGCGCTGCGAAACTTAATCTATCGCAGCGCGATGTTGTTTTTACGACAAAATGTGGTGGCAGAACGATAGAATATATCGAAATTTTATATATCGAGTTGCAAAGGCTGTCGCTTTTAAATGTCTTTTAACTAAAATAATTATTCTTGTTACGCAACTAAGCCAATTTACTAACTAGGCATGGATGAATCACAACCTCCAGTTGCAGCAAACGCACCAGTTAAACTGCAGGCGGATAGACCTGGGCGTAGACCAATTCAGCACATCGATGTGGACATTTATCGGGATACCTTCATACGCTATATGGGTGAGAGATGCTGTGCTCGCATCTCCTGATTCTCCCGGTCACAATCGCTTGTATTTTGCAGGCTATAGCAACGAGGTTGGTGAGGCCTTTCGACCATTGGTGCCCAAAGCAATTGTAGCCGCATCCTATGGCATGGCCATTGGTTATGTATGCACGGATACATTTGACAAATCCCTGCGTGAAAAAATGGCAGGTGCATCAAGCCGTGAGGTGGGAATTGCAGCCGCTGATGTGTTCAGTTGGCAAATGCTGGCATCGGTCGTAATACCCGGCTTAGTCATTAATCGGTATGGTAGATATTATAGTCGTTTATGCGTACATATAGTTAATCATATATTAATTAGTTTCTTTCGATTTTTACCAACAGCATCACCGCGGGCAGCAAAATGTTGTTACGGCGATCGCCAACGATTCTGCTAAAGACGCTGCCCACGGTTATTGGACTGGCAAGCATACCATTGATTGTGCATCCCATTGATAGTCTCGTTGATCGCTTCATGGACGCCACATTCCGTCAAACGGTTCGGTAATACGACGCCCAATGTTCTAAAGATTCTCTTGGATGTGGATAGTTTCCTATGGTGCTAGTTCGTGTAGTGTTAGTGTTCCCTGCTACATGCTTAATTAAGGCATTCCAAACAGCTAAAAAAAAAAAACAGGTAACAACCGGCTTCTAACTTTAACCAATACCTCTTTTTTGATACATATACGGGGCCTCCGATTTGAAAATAGAAAACACCAAAAATAATTTTTTTTACAATTTTTTTCATTTAATTTTTTATAAAGTGTACTATTGTTACTTTGCAAATTTTAGAAAATTTAGTTTTTTTTAAAAGAGAATTCACCATGCGATGTTTTACATACAAATGTATCAGAAAAAGAAGTTTTGGTAAAAGTTACATTTGCAGGGACATTCCAGAAATGTAAACCAACCGAAAAAACTGTTTTTGGTTGGTTTTCAGTTTGGAACACCCCGGATCAAACCTATTTTGGTTGCCTTTTTATAAAACATGCAAGAGTTTGTTACGATATTTCTAAAGCTTTACAACTATTAAATTTATTGTATTATAAAAAATAATTGTTTATTTTTCTTTGGCGAATTACAGGATATCAAACTGAAACAATAACTACTATTTTGGTAAAAAGCTCAATTGCGGTTTTAACTTTTCGACTCCGGTATTGGTAGCGATAAAACAAATGAATTTTGAAATTTTTTTAATCTGTGGTTTTATACTTAATATGACTTGACTAAATTTTACGTTGAAACTTGAGAAATAAAATACATTTTCCTTATAAGAAACATAAAAAAATGACCAAATATTTCTTATTTTAAAAGATATAATCATTACGGTCTCTGCTTTTAGATACACATTGAAGGAATACAAATGTTAAGTATTTACATTAAAATTTATTGCATCAATTACAATTCTACACGTATTACAAAAATAATTGCTTTTATATTTAATACAATTGATAAATAGTCGAGAAGGCAAGGTAATGCGTCATTTTATGCCATTTTATATACATTTAATTGGAGGCATCCTCATCTTCGCTGTCGATCAAATAGGGACTATCGAGTGCTCCCAAACCGGCGGCAACTCCACCCTCGTTGGCAGTGGAGACCTTTGTGCGCAGCATGTGACCCGCTTGATAATTGTGCACTATGTTCTCCGCATCGCCAATGACCACACCAAAGATGCCCAGCTCCGATACCATGTCCATTATCTGTGGTGGCATCTCGGCGGCAGGACGCACCATATAGCCCTGCGTCAATGGCGGATGTATCAGATCCATGAGGATCCAAGCGGAACGCTCCACTCGCGACATGCGCTGCAACAAAAAAAAAAGAATATTTTAAAAGGTTGATTGATATTTGGAAATTTAAAAATAACTTGAATTATTTTACAGATATAATATAATATATAAATATATATATATATATATATAATATATATAAAATATATAAATCTAATACGGTCAAGTATTTTCACCAAAAATTCACAGATCTGAAAACAATGTCTAGTCACAGCTTATTGAGTTGAAAAAGGTTGTTCTTAAATGAAAATTATGTTTGGTCCTTTGATTCCTAGTGCTAGTATTCTCAAACTGAGTTTTTTTATACCAATTATGTCGGGATCAGACTAAAAACTTGCTTGAAATTCAAAATAATACACTTTCAACTCAAAAAGCGAGCGAGTAGAGATTGATTTTGGTGAAAACATAACGTAGATTACAAAATGCTGCTTAATTTTTGCGCTCACCTTTAGCGCATCGGGTATATCCACGCCGTAGACATTGTTGCCACCTCCCTCACGTTGCGGCTTGAGCACAAATCTTTCAGGCGTACGCAATGCCATTTCATAGTTGGCATTTCCCACCTCGTTGTCGTCGAGGGAGTATAAGCCGGTAAAGATTTTGCCCACCGCCTTAATCTCCTCGGGGTCGTTGATGAAACGCTCAAGGACCGCCGGCTGTGCCAATGCCTGTTGCACCTTCTTAGTGCCCGCCAAATGATATTGAATCGATGGGCATTTGATGGCTAATGAGGTTTCCATCAAATAACGCGCATCCCACTCACCCTGGGTGGGATAATGACCTGGCTCATAGCCAGCACGGAAATAGATGACGGCCACCTCAGTGGCGCCCCTATTAACAAATAGAATAGTTACTATTTAAAGTATGTGATAATAATGTGATAATCACTTACAGCAGCAGCTCCTTGCGCTGGCCAAGTTTTCCCTCGCGATGGACCTCGGTGAGTGTGCGACGCAGGACTTTGATATGCGGATATGTCTCCCGAATGTAGAACTCATGGAAACGCTGATCGCAAATATTATACGAAATATCCTCAATGATAAACAGAATGACCGAATCCGGTTTCCCATATATATCCCAGGCCTTGACCATGCCATCACACAATCCCGCGAGAGCATCATTTTTCGGCATCTACAAGTTATTATAATAAGATAACAACTTTTAAATTCACTTCGAAAATTGTTGTGTTTATTATTAAGTTTAAAATACCGAAAATTTGATTTTTACTAAAATTTAATTTAATCAGAACGATCTTGTAATATGTATTATCGTATTTTAAATATTATAATCAACATTTCATTATAAGACTATACTTAAAACACAAGTTCTGAGTTTGATTGAAATATCTCAAGAAACGAAAAAGAAAAATTAAATCGTAGTGCGATTTACAACAAATCTGTTCGTGATTAGACAAAGCAAAGTTTTTTTTTAAATAAATTTTTAAATCAATTTAAGATAAAGTTCTAAAAAATAATCATTATATTTAGGCAAAAATAATTGTTAGTCAGATTTTTTTTGAAATTTGTCATTATTGTTGATGAAAACGCTGGAAACTCATTAAATAATCATAAATACATAATTTTTTATATCACCGATTAAAATGATGACGTTCCCCGGTAAATTTACTATTACAATTACAAAGCTAAGTATCATTATTATTATTATATTTTTAAAAAAAGTGTAATTGGTTTTATAATACTCACATGCTTCAGTTTCTCGGCATGTCCCAATTCTCTCAGCACAAAGCTGTTTTTTTGATTTGGTTTTTGTTTTTGGGTGAAGAAGTTGAGAAGGCGGCAAAAGAGAAAATTGAAGATTAGTAAATTCGTAGAGACAAAGTACAGAACAGATGGTCCAACAGCACTAACATTAATAACAACAGGTGAAGGGGAGGCTGCTGGTTGGGGAAAGGGGAGTGGGGGAGATTTAGAGTTTTGGGTTAGGGTTATACGACAAATGTAAAGAGTTTATGTACATTACAAATAATTAATTTGGTTAGGCAGGCAAACAAGGGCGGGATGGGGTGTATGTGGGGGGGAGGAGGGGGACGGGTGTGTGTGTGTGTGGTAGAATCATAGAGTTGGTAAAACGGGGATTTCAGTAGCATCCACAAAGCTCAAGTCAAAGCCAATAACCGAATTAAGCCAACAAAATGTGAGTGACAACAGTTTTATTATGCGTTTTGTTTGTGTGTAAGTTAAAGAGAGACAGCGATAGAGAGAGAGAGGGAGAGTAACGTACAGCTAATACATGCCAATGACAAAGAGAGAGAGAGAGAGAGACATAGTGGGAATAGAGGTTGAAAAGGCGCGCACATTAGCAACATTCAAATGTGACTAACAGTGCTTCTTAATCATATGGCTCCCATACACGTTACAACATACATATGTAGTTAATCGTATTGTGTGTGTGTTTGCCACGACTGAATACTTAAGTGTGCGTGCTGCTAATGGAGTGCTGTGTACATGTGTGTGTATGTGCTTGGGTGTGTAGGTGCGCATATATACCAAGTTCATACGACAGCTTAAATCGCATTTAATCCGTGTAGTTCCAAAGGTGATAGGAACCATAATTTATAGTGTGGTTTTGGACACCACTACATTAGACTACATGTTCACTTTGACAAAAAAATGTTTACTATTTGATTGTTACTTTAAAAAAATCAATAAAAATATTAATGGAAATCATAATTTAAAAATTATTTCTTTTTCTTCTTTTTTGTATATATGTTGCAGGTTTTAAGCTCGTTTTTATTAAATATAAATATTAAAAACACTTGCAAAAAGTGTTGTTATTAGTGATGTATAATTTATAAAATATGTATCTTTCTATATATACATATTTTGTATCTTTATCTAATATGTATCTTTCTATATATACATATTTTTATAAGACATAGGACACTATTTAATCGCGTTCTGCACAATCAATTAGCATATATATCTATATATAGGTCCTACAAATATATATATCTATATATAGGTCCTACAAAGTCGATATCTCGATATATCGAGTCAAAATGATAAGTTTAAGCTGCCCTATGAACTTGGTAGTACACACATATACTAAAAGAAGTGCATTATAAACGAAAGAAAGAAAGTGATTTAAGTGATGAAGAGAGTAGGAGATAGAGTGAGAGAGAGAGAGAGAGAGAGAGAGAGAGAAGAGCGATTAATACTTCTGCAGAGGCACCAAGTGTGTAGCAATGCCACCGAAACTGGAGGCAATCGTGTTGATTTCAACCTGCTTTATTGCACAGCCCTCGTACACGTGAGTCATATAGTCAGAACGTAATAGACCGACGCTATAAGCCTGCAATTATGATCAATTTACATTATATATATTATATATACAGCCCTTAGCCTAAACTAAATTTATGTATTTCGTATTTTTTGTATATATATTTAACAGCAATAAATCAAAAGAAAACAACAAAATACCAATTGTAATAATAGTATGTAAATTATAAAAAATGTACTGAAAGAAATAAAATACAACATTGTATATATAGCAAGGAGCGAGAGCGAGAGAGAAAGAGTGGGTACGCTATATCCGTAAGCGTCAAGTGAGAGAATGAGAGCGAAAGCAATGTGATTGTAAATAATTCTTAAATTTTGTAATTTCCAAATAAATTATATAACTAATTGATTTTGATATCGATTTCGATTTGGTTTTTGGGTGGATTAATGTATGGATGGCTCGGCAAATTGTATGACACTCACTCAATTCTCTTGCCAAAATTGGCTTAAAGCGCCTGAT
Organism: Drosophila sp. st01m; assembly: GCA_018901795.1. Lineage (NCBI taxonomy): Eukaryota > Metazoa > Arthropoda > Insecta > Diptera > Drosophilidae > Drosophila > Drosophila sp. st01m. The sequence goes on along the minus strand of JAEIFG010000706.1, from coordinate 4,966,448 downwards.
TTATCGCTAAAACCTGTCCTCTATGTAATCCTCAATTTGTACTAAACGGGGAATATCGAGTATTTACCATTTTTTATTTGACTAGCGCTCGATCATACACACAGTCACACATACAAATAGCAATGGAATATTTCAAAATGACATTTTGTATTTCTCGATAAGCTGCTACGGCTCGATCAACCGAGGATACCTACCATAGTTATCGAAATAGCTAGTATATTATTATTTTGTATGCTTTATGTGTTATAGAACTATCAACATTTATAAATTTATCGATAACACACAACGACTCGATCAACAAAGGAATATTTAAGGTATTATTTTTTTTCTTCAACATTTTTTACAAAATTCAATAATTATAAAATATTTTTCAGTTAAAAATGATTTCTGAACGCTTTTTCAATAGTAAAAATAAATTATTAGTTATTTCAATTATACTATAATTGTACTTTCCATTAAATACTTTCAAAATTTAAGTAAAATTAAAATACAATTTGATATTGTATTCAAAATTGAATGTACATATTTCTAAAAAGATCTATAACTCTTTAAAAAACACATAACCATTATAAAAATGGACACGCAATTACAAATTTTTATTTTCAAACTGGAAAATGAACTTTGTAAAGATCATAATAACCACTTCAGTATTTAAATAAATAAAATAAATAGATAAAATTAGCTTATTAAATTTGAATTACTTAAAATAAAGTAAATATGCGATCTTTACAGCTTTTTGCTTGGATTTAAAAAATGAAAACTTCAGTGAGAGTTAAATAATATTTAAATAATACACGTAATTAAAATTTTTTTCGACATTTTGGTTTTGTTCAAACTACAGACGTTACTATTCCCGTCATAATCAGAAATTGGAGCTGTACAACAACTCCAACCTGAGTATGACGATTTTATAGCACTTGTATGTGTGTCCGTGTGGGTGTGAGAGTGTGTTTGTGAGTGTGATTGTGAGTATGTGTGCGTGTAAATGTATCTCATTTGTTTTGCGACCAACTTGCGATAAGACACAAATTGTTGAATGACAACGCGAAATTTGCACTTGTTTAAGTATTTCAACATATTTTGTAAATATTTGTGGTTTCTTTCTTCAATTGTATACACTATAATTTTTTGTTCGCTGTAACAAAACACAGTAACTAGACACCATAGGTAAATAGATATATATATATGTATATAGCGAGATAGATAGATAAATCGTTACTAAGCAGTTTTCAGACAAAACAAGAGAGGAGGTGGGGGAGAGAAGGAATTTGATAGAAAGAGAAAGCGCAACATAAGATTTGGCGATCTCTGCACAAATATTTGTATGATAGTTAAAAATTGAAATATAAATAGATATATCAGATATATACATAAATTAATGTGTATACACATACATATGTACAAAATCGTTGGGCAAAGGATAAGGAGTAAAAGCATTGCACTGTTATATAGCAAGCGGGTAGGCAGGCAGGCAGGTAGGTAGGCGGGCGGATTGGCGGGCAGACGGGCGGGCGGGCAGACGGGTGGGTGGGCGTCAGGCGTTAGGCAGTGGGCGGGGAAGCGACGTTTTAAGCAATTAAATACTACAACAATTTTTCCATAACTCATAACGATAACAATAACAACAACAACGAAAAAAAAAATCAAACATTTAAATTTAAATCATTAAAGTTAAGGAAATTGCTAGGATCATAAGACGACACACACACATACATACATTCGCATACGAAAGAGAGAAAGAGAAAAAGAGAGATAAAGTCATGTTAGTGATGAGTAATTGTTACTTTGAGTTTTATATCGATACTCCGGTCGATTATTCATTTACCCTATATAGGCCCAATCATAAAGCTAATTATAAAACTCAAAAACATTTGTCATACAACATTAAGATAAAGATTTCTAAAGTTCCCAATACAAAGAAACCCCTTAATCATTTTGTTTATAAATAAAATATAAAAATTATATTACTTATATTATAAATATGTAGTTATAAAAACTCAAAAATAAATTTCCTTAATTATTTAGTTTATAAATAAGTCATTTCACTAATTTTCTAGTCATTGATAAAGTAAAAAGCAAATCCCCTCAAACATTTTGACTTTAAATAAATACAATAATTTGTAGAAACTTAAAAAAAAATATTTCTCTGACATTTAAAAAAATGTATTTCTTTTTTTTTATATTTCTGTGTGTGTGTGTGTGTGTGTGTTTGTATTTGTGTGTATGGCTTTTGGTTAGGCTTTTAGGCATGCACAGGCAATGCGTGTATATGTTAAGGGCGAAAAAAACTTAAAAGAAGAGATAAATATATATGTATATATATATAGAACGAGATAGGCATAGAAAGAAATATAGAGATAGAGAGTAAGAAATAGAAAGAAAGCGAGATAGTGAGATTTAGAGACAGCACCTTTGTATGGTTTTACTTGCTGGTCCCAAATGGCCAAAACCCGATGCTATCGTATTGATCTCGACTTGTTTCCAGCAGCAATAGGCCGATGATTTGCTAATGCTTCGCACCGCACCCACTTTATGCACTGCCGCCTTTCCCAATGCCGCCTTCGCCTTCGCCACCGCCTTTTCGTCATCCACATCATCATCGTCATCGCCTCCTCCAGCAGCAGCAGGAACAGGAGCCGTCGTTGTGTCCGCCAAATGATGCAACAGTGGCGACAGCTCCGGGCAACCAGATTCCAACATCAGATCACTGCGCAGCATTCCCAATGAAATGCGCTTTGGTTGTGTATGTGTGTGTGGATTTAATGTATGATACGGATACGGATTACGGATAACGGATTACAATAAAACCAATGCAACACAAATCATGAATATTGTGTTGATTGTATTTATGTTTATTTCAATTTCAGTTTTAATTTCAATTTTAGTTTTAAGTTGGGTTGATTCGGTTTTTTATTTCGTGCATTTCATTTTCGGATTAGTTTCGATTTTGTGTTTTGTTTGAAACGAGGAAAGCAGAAAATTCAAATCAAATGCATGAATAATTAATTATCTTGGCTAAAAAAAAACCAGGGACCGCAAATAAATCTTATTTTTATTATAAAAACCATAAATAAATTTTTTTTTGTTTATTAAAAAAAACTATAATAATAAACAATAAATAAAATGTATTTCTTTAATATTTCAATAATAATTGGTGTACTCCCAAGCCTAAAAGACATACAGTGGGGAGCAAAAGTGATTCCATGATCAACATTTTCATGTTTGAGCTCGCATAAATATTAAACGAATAATGTAAATGACAAAAACTTTTTTTATTGAGCACCTTATTTATTTTTTTACAATTAGGCGTATATAGCAACATAGAAGAAGAAGAAATGGAGTAGTAATAATTTAAAAACAAAAACAAGCGGCATGTACTCAGTTTTGCACCACTTGCAAAATCGCTCATATTTTTGCTCTTCTTTCTTTCTTATCAGCATTAGACCTGCAGATTTACCGTTAAATGCTTTTTGCATTTATTATTTGTTATCAGAATCGAGAAAATCACTATGTTCCACAAGTTTATAGTTGATTTGTTGAATTTGTAACTTAGTCTCTCACTATTCACTGAAAAATGAAGAAGCTGTCTTCTGATAAGGAAAATAGTATTCTCTCCCTGACTAAAAGTCGGTGTTCGACACGCACTATTGCTGAGAAGCTGCAAATTAGTCAATCAGTGGTTGTCAAGGTGAAAAAAGACAAAATGTTTGTGCTGGAAGAAGTTGAATGGTCACCGTCGCCTTCTAACAGACTCTGACGCTCAACTTATGATGTCTAAAATGAGAAAAAAATTGACTTTTAGCGCCAAATGAAGCATCTACAGCAATAAATAAAGGCGTGAGTCGATGGACAGCTAGAAGAGCGCTTGGTAGGATTGGGTACGTCGCAGCAGTGATAAAAAAACAAACCAACTTTATCCGAGAAAAATTGTAAGGCCCGGCTAAATTTCGCAAAGGAACACAAGATCTGGACAATAGGAGACTGGAAACGTGTTATTTGGTCGGGCGAATCTAAATTTAATCGTTTTCCATCGGTTGGAAAGCAATACTGTTGGCGGAGACCTGGTGACACGCTTCTAAGGCATCATGTGAAGCAAACCGTGAAACATGGAGGCGTCAACATAATGGCATGGGGGTGCTTCACGTTGGACCGTTGCACAAATTTGAAAGGATTATGCGAAAGGAACACTAATTGAGCATTTTTAAAACCCATCTTCCCAATTTTCTTGACCAGTGTGCTCACCCAAAGCAGGAAATCACTTTTCAGCAAGATGCAGATCCCAAGCACACTGCGAAAATTGTTAAAGAATTGACTTTTTTCACCTTGACAACCACTGATTGACTAATTTGCAGCTTCTCAGCAATAGTGCGTGTCGAACACCGACTTTTAGTCAGGGAGAGAATACTATTTTCCTTATCAGAAGACAGCTTCTTCATTTTTCAGTGAATAGTGAGAGACTAAGTTACAAATTCAACAAATCAACTATAAACTTGTGGAACATAGTGATTTTCTCGATTCTGATAACAAATAATAAATGCAAAAAGCATTTAACGGTAAATCTGCAGGTCTAATGCTGATAAGAAAGAAAGAAGAGCAAAATATGAGCGATTTTGCAAGTGGTGCAAAACTGAGTACATGCCGCTTGTTTTTGTTTTTAAATTATTACTACTCCATTTCTTCTTCTTCTATGTTGCTATATACGCCTAATTGTAAAAAAATAAATAAGGTGCTCAATAAAAAAAAGTTTTTGTCATTTACATTATTCGTTTAATATTTATGCGAGCTCAAACATGAAAATGTTGATCATGGAATCACTTTGCTCCCCACTGTATACCATAATTTTGAAAAATAATTTATAATTTTGATTATTTACTCTTGATGTTTTTATAAAACTGTAAAATAATATTTATTTTTGATTTTCACAATTGATATAAGATTTATTCGCAGTCCTTGAAAACAACATAACATCATGATCATCATCAGCGAATCAAAGAGCAACGACAACAACAACAACAACAACAGCAAGAACATTAATAATAATCATAATAATGGCAACAACAACGACGACGCAAACATTTGGATAGACGAACAAAACAAAAAGAATTTTGATTAAAATTAAAATAATTAATATAGTAAAAATTTCTAAATTGAATTAATTTAATAAGGAAATGGAGAAAATGTTGCTAGCAGCAGCGGGAGCAGCAGAGCTGTATCCAAGTACCAGGATGAGCACATAAATCAAATAGTGCGCAAACTTGTGATTAGCTTGAAAGGCGATAAGATATAGAGTCACCGATAAAGTCGATTAAGTACTTTTTTGGTACGACCAACCCAATTTAGAAGCGAGCCAAGAATAAAACTCGGCGATTGGGCGGTTTGGGAGAGAGACAGCGAATGAGACAGGAGAGAGAAAGAGAGAGTGTGCGAGAAAGAGAGTTTGAGTTAGGGAGAAAGCTAGAGAAACTACTATCCACCATTAAAAAAATAAAAACAAAACCTGCACCTAGATCAGCCTGAAAAAATCCTTTAATTATTTAATTGGATTTCTCATTTTTAGATTTTTATATATGGGATGCGGTTGCAGAATGACATCTGGATTATGGAATGACACTGAACAATGACCAATCATAATAATAAAAATATAAATAATAATAAAGAAATAATGTTTGGGTGGGGTTTGTTTGGATGTGCGTGTGTGTGTGTGTATGTGAGACAATGGAACAAATGATGCTCTTACCTGTGTAAAACCATGAGCCAACACTTTGCGATAAATATTAAACAAATTGGCCGTAAATTCATCCACTTTAATTGTCTCCGCCAGCGTTGTTGTTATGAACTCCTCATCATGGGCCACATTATGCATCAGACGATTAATTATCGGTTGCAATGCAATCGCCTTTTCAAATTCCTTGCGTGGAAATGCCGAAGGAACCAGTACAAAAGGCGCAAACTAAAAAAGGATGACACAGAATTTTCTTATCTTAATCATTGTCACGAGATACACAATGGATTCACAAATTAAAATACACCTTCAAATTAATTTATTGGTAACAAATATAATAATTGATAAGTTACCAATAGTATCTAGATTTTTCCATTTTAAACTAAAACTTAACTTTACATACAAAAGATTTTAATTAACAATAAATTAATTAAAATGATGACACATTTTGAAATATAGCCTCAACTGAAAATTATTGAAATATAAAAATAAAATAATGAAATATAACCCATAAAAAACCAATGTACCAAAAATTACCAGAATTTTCCATTCTTTATTATCATAACATAACGAAATAAAGAAAAGTTTAGCAATAAAGGAAATCTCACAAATCTCAAATGAATTAAAAGGATGACATAGTTTTAAATATAGACTTAACTGAAAAATATGTTCGCTTTCTATTCAAAAAAATTACCATAAAATGATGATAAAATCCCACTCATCATATACTAAACCTATTTATTTTTCAAGGATGACACAGATTTAAGTAAAGTCCCAGCGGAAAACAAAAAAAACCCACCTAATTGTTGGCTAAATAAATCACAATGACACATATCGTTAAAAAAAACATATATCCAACTTATCTCATAAAACAATATAACTAAAGAAAAGAAATGCAGTACAAAGAAGATTGCAATTATACCACTCAGAACGGGGAAAGAACTAGTTTTAATATAGCTTACATAGCTTATTTACTATATAACATACATCTATTAAAAGTTGATAATAATAGGCAATATTTGAAAAATTTTAGATATATATAAAAAAAATTTTGAAATCTCGAGAATAAAGATTTTGAACTTTTCTATATTTTTGAGAATTTCAAGATAGTGCCTAAAATTATTAAGATCTTAGAATATAGAGAGATGTGCTTAAAAAGTTTGGTGTCTTTAGCTTTTATAATCACTGAGATCTAGTTGTTTTATTGACAAATTTATTATACCCTTTCTGGTTTTGAAGGCACAGGGTCTAAAATACCGCTAATTCTGGTGTGGCTTAAATCGCCAAAACATCTAAAAACACTGATACTGCTCACTCACATTTAGGGAATCCGGACTGAAGCTCGTCTTGGAGCGCATTGCGGCGCCATGCATTATGGCATAGTCCTTGGCCTTGGCGGTCACCTCGAGGAGCTCGTCGGTTTCCAAGGGCAGCTTGATGCAGCTGCGCAATATGGGCGTGTTATCGTCGACGGACATGATTCAATTCAATTGTTTTGCTCTTCTTGTGTCTGGAACTGCCTCTTTGTACTTTATTTTTTATTTTAATTTCACTCTCTATTTCACTTGCTGGCGTAAATTGTTGTTGAGATTGTTTCGTCAGCTGTTGGCTGCAAAAATGTCACGCTGTGCGATCGATTGCGGGTGGGTTGGTTACCTGTTGCCTGTTGCCGACGTCTATGCCTGAACTGTACGTGAAATTTAAGTGGCGTCTGCTTAAATTTAATTCTCTTCAAGTTTAAATATCACACACACAAAATAAATGCTCAGCTCCACGGCACTGTCGATTTACGATTATTTTTAATGTGATATGTAAAGTGTGAGAGTGTTTTGGCACAAAAGGTTGCCACCCAGCAATATTTTCCGATCTGGCAGCTCCTTCAATGCTAAGAATTTAGTCTATCTGCAAAATTAATTTCCACCAAGCTTAACTATTTTGAAATTTTTTTTAATTTTGAAGGTAGAATTTCATAATTTTTGATAGTTTTGTTTAGTTTCTGATCCATTTGTATAATTATATTTTTAATTTCCCTCCCCTTTGGCTGACAAGCTTCAAACTTTTATTAGAAAATTCATCTGATCTCATCTAATTTTGAACTTTAAATTCTCATAAAATTATTAATTTATTGCGTTTTTGTTGCAATAAATTAACTAGCAAATTTTTCGGATTAAATTTAAAATTATGAAGCGTCTGTTAACCTGCTGTTAACTGGCGCCTGTTGCATGGATTATCGATAAATCTTAAGGCACGTTAGCGAAATCGATAGCTGCTTAGATGTAATCAATGTTTTGAGAATTCAAATTAAATATTTCAGATTCATAACGGAAAATCCCAATAATTATAATAATGATGCTTAGAATTTACCGATAATTACAAAATATGGAATTATATATTTTATTAATTTTAATACTTAAATTTGAAATTTGTTTAATCATTACAAATCCAGCACCACAGCTTTAACTGTCATTTGCTGAGTTGATAGGTATTGCAATTCATTCTCAACTGACAGACGGCTTGTCAACTGTGAAAAGCTGAACTAAACTTTTATTAGAAAATAATTAAAATAAGGGAACCCCGTAATAAGTATCAACAAACAAAAACAAATAATGCCACGCGGTAAGTTCTTGAACCACAAAGGTCAAAGCCGACAGTTCACGCCAGTAGAAGAACTACAGCGGGAACAGGAGCTGGAGTGGAATTTCAATAGAAATTATCATTTTCAATATGGTAACGGATATGGGAGCGGGAGTAGCAATGGCAATGATAATAATAATATCAACATTAAAACCATTGTCAATTCAAGGGTGAAGAAATTGAGTGGCGCTGTTGAAGGTCTTATCGAGATATCGAATCCAAATCGAGTCCAATCGAACAACCACTCGGAATCTTCTTCGACATCGAATCGTTGCAACAAGACCAACAACAAACAGCGTTCGAATCAAATCAAAATCAATCAAAAGACTGCAAGTGAAATGAAGGCGGATATTGAACGTCTAGCTCTTGTGCGCAAAAAAGGGAAGCGGCCGCCGAACTTCGATTGGCTGCCAAAAAGGAGAATAATCTTGCGATTGTAACACCAATCAAATCGAAATCCAAATCGGATATGTCCTTAAAAAAAAAGGGACCAAAGCACAAATCAAATGGTAGTTTTCTAAAAGCTGACTTTGACAATATCAATGACAATATCAATAACAACGACAACGATATCAGAAAATTGATCAAGGGACGCAATGGGAACAAACGAAATGGCATGCTCAATGTTTAAATCAGAGCAGGCAGGCGAATAGTAGGCTTGTATACATACATACATATGTAAATAGAATTCCTATACAGCCTTCAGTCATTTCGATACCATTTCAAGCTCATTTCGATTTGTAAATTTTGAGTTCGTCACACGAATAAATCAAATAAAAACTAATTCTAAATTCTTTTGTATTTGTATACACTACTAATATTCTAATATTTCAAATGAAACTTGGCAAAATACTACATTATTATTCAAATTAAGCGACTTGAGTAAGTTTTCTTCTGCTTCGATAAATAAGCGTATCCTGGCATATATTACAGAACCGTTTGTCATCACTAGACTTGCATTGCTCATTTGGTTTGTTTTTCAAAGTGAGTCCAACTCACTTGTTCACCAGTTCTTGTACAGTTCGTAAACAGTATAATTTACTTAAAATGACTGCAAATATTATTTATACTGTTAACAGAAAAACATAGAAACACCACATAGCAAATATGAATAGCAGGATAAACAACTTATTCATATTGATCAACAGAATTAAAGTATATAGCTGAATAAAGTTAATCAAACATAAAGAGTGAACGTGTTCACTCACTCAAAGAGCAACTCTGATGTGTGAACAACACAAGTCCAGTGCCTTCACTAATGCAACCTTTTTCAAGTTGCAGCAGCGGCACCAACAACAGAGAGAAACCGAGAAGCCGGCAATAAAAACGGAGAGAACTACAAGAAGTATATACATATAGATATTCTGCCAAAAGTTAGTTGAACAATATCAAAATGGAAAGCAATCGCTTGAAACGCCTGCGCTCCGAAGACGATGAGTGTAACAATAACGTTACTCAAACAAAAGTCTGGGTCAATGATAAAATCAACGATTTGCGTGATCCAGACAAAATGAAAGCGGTGCACGGTGCGTACCCGTAAAATTCAATTATTCTTGTTGCTGAATTATGACATTTACACATATGCTTTTCAGATAAAACCACAAAGATGCTATTTAAAGCGGCAGCTGCCAAGGATGTGGAAATCAACAGCAGACCGCTGAGAACCAGACACTCAATTTGTATGAACAATATCAATTAATTGGCGATGGAAATATCATATTGCGGGACCTTAATCCAGATGTCTCAAATCCAGGGCTGGAACGTCGCCTGTCTAAATGCTGTCAGCGGCCGACACTTATACGAGGGACGTGTGCTAATTGCACATTTGATTTGTGTGAGGAATGCGGTTATTCATGTGTTGAATGCAATCAGTTTATATGTCGCACCTGTGTTACCTTGTTGTAAGTGAATTTACATTCATACACAAGTACATTAATTTAACACTTACTCTTTTTAGTGGAAATCGTCCGGAGGAGGCTGAACGCCCATTGTGTGAGGTTTGCCAAATGTTTGTTGCTTGATTGACAATAGACTTTTTTGAGTACGTGTATACGCGACACAAACACACACATACACATACAAAGCCAACTGTTACAAGAAGCATCATCAAATGTCAGCGACTGTTTAAAAAACAAAATAACGCAAAAGAAACCAAACAAGTACAAACACATAATGCAACACTTGATATAGATTTAATTATAAATTATACTTGTCATAAACACATACATGCACTTACTCATAATACGCATGCGAGAGCGAGAGAACAACACAGCACAGCTAAAGTTTAAAACAAAACATTTGTATATTACAAATTATATTTATATAAAAAAACATAAACACAATTGTGATGTAAATGCAATCAAAATATAAACAAATAAAGAAGTTGAAAAGCTCTCAATGCCTTATAAAGACTGTGTGCCGGCTTGCAAGCTTAAATCCTGGTCACAGTTACTATAACAAGAGCTTTAACACCCAAATTGAAAATTGAAGAGACTAAAAGTTGTACATTGATTTGCAATGAAAATTAGAAGTAACGGTGAAAGTTTAAAAAAATGTAAATTTTTGTCCATTTGTAAAAAAACTAGAATTAATAATTTTACGCATTAACTTTCATCGCATTGTTAGAAGGTTAAAAACTAAAAGGGAAACAAGATGAAGATTAACTTAACACTTTATAGCAAATACAATTTTTCTTTTTATGTATAGAACATGTAAATTTAGAATGTAAAAACGAAGTTTATATAAAGTAGACTGTAAGATATACAAATTTAGCTAATGGCTTCAAAACAGGTCAGATTATTACTTTAACAATTGCATGCATGGTTTATGCATGGCTAATTAATAGTTTACTAAAAGTAGCATAATTTCAAATTAAAAAGAATAATATTAAAGATTTGCATGTACTGAAAATATTATATTTAAATTGTTATATTGAATCATTTTGAAGTTAAAACCTTGTATAATAAAATTTAAATTAAATTAAGGAGAAAATAAAACAAAACTATTTATGAAGCAGATGGTCTAAAAACATGAAATAAAAGTGACAGAGAAAGAGATAAAAAACGCATCATTAATTTTACAAATTTGTAAATAATTAAATTTATTCATTACTAACGAGCTTTTAAAAAAAGAAACATTTATTTAAACTTTGCCCCGGAATTTGTGATATTTGTCATGCTCCTTCACGAGGTTCTGATACATCCGAGCTCCAGCCTCGTTGCTGGAACGCAAAATAAAGTGTCCGGCACGATGATCGCAGAGGGAAATGAGCTCGTGGCAGATGCGATCTAGATGGACCTTGATCTGCAAGGAAAGGCATAAATAATTGAATAACTAAAGTTGAGCTGGAACAGCTTATGTGCATACCTTCTCAAAGAGCGTTGTGGGTCGTTCGGTGGTGACCATATGTTTGATGGTAAAGATGAGCAGGAATGGAGCCACACGCTTCACGGACAACGCCTGCGGGCCCGCTGCAATTCCCGCCAAAAGAGTCACCAATTTCAGGGCCAATTCGGCCAGACCATCCAATTCCTGATCATTTAGATTCTGTGCCTGCTTTCGATCGCTGCGATAACATACAATCGCCTCAATCAAATCCTGACACAGTGCCGTCAATTGTGCGGCACGATCGGACATCAATGTGGCATGTTGACGCAACAGTAGCAACAGATTCTCCGAGATGCCAGCGTGCAGCACTAGAAAATCATCCAAGCTGCCGCCCGAGATAATAAATCTTTTAATGTTCATATCGAGCATGGTGCCCAGAATGGAATCGAGTGTCTCTCCGGTCAGTGGCACAGTCCGATTGCTGGCGAGCGCACGTTGCGCCTCCAGCAGACGCACCACATGTTGGCGATAGGTGGCATCTCCGACTCCAGGCAGACGCAACGATATATTGCCGGTCAGCAGCTCAAAGTGCTCGTTCAACATCTGCAAAGAATGCAAAAATAAACGATTTCAGCACTGAATACAACTTATTTAAATTATTATTCGAAAAGCAAAAACACTACAGTTTATCATAAAATTGTAGAATACTTGAAACTTACCGCTCCTTTGATACTGCTTAGGGAGCACTTGGAGAACAGTTGCAGCAGGATGAGGACATTTTGTAGGATAGTGTGCTGTGCCTCCGTCTTCGGCCGTTGCATCGCCTCCAGCTGTGTGAAAAGGCGTCGCAGTAGCAACAGGAAATCCTCATTTGTTTTATAGCCAATAATTAATTTAATTGCCGGCTCAATGCTCTTGATATCCAATGTGGCTGCATCAATGTCCGCATTCAATTGACGCCAATAGCTGTCCAGCAGAAACTCAATCTCGTCCTGATCCAGATGCAGTTGCTCGCGATGTGTGAGCGCCACATTTAACAATTTGATCGCATGTACATTGCGATAATTCAACTGAAATCGAAGCACAACAAATTATTCAAAATCCATACAATATCAAGGATCTAAAGGATATTACATAACGTAATTTTTACAGAGTATTGATTTATAGACAGTTACAAAATAGCGCCTAAAATATAAAAAATTCATATCTATAATGAAATTTCAAGATAAAATGTAATATAAATTAAATTTTTTTATATTTGTGTTATTTTTTATATGTTTAGGCTTGAGATTCAATTGGCTTTATATTGAAATTTGCAGTTGTTTTTTGAATCAAAACATGCACTTTAATATTTTTAAAATAAAATAATAATTTTAAAAAAAAATGTATTGTGATTCGAATAATAGATATGGAAATAAAAGTTCTTTTCTGATTTTATCAAAACTAAAATTTTAAGTTAATTTTTGTAAAAGAAATGAATAATAGCTTGGTTAACAATTCAGAAATTTTCACATTTATCCAGATAGCTATTTTAATATAATTTTTTAAGTACAGTTTTCAGGGTATATTTTTGGTACATAAAATGTATTCTGTTTCCAAAAGATCCCATTCTCAGGAACACTCTAAAATTTGCTCATTTCATCAGGATTATTCTATATTTTAATGATTTTTTATCTACTCTTAGATACGATGTCTGGTTTACAGGGTATAGATTTGCTTACCGAGTGTCCAATGTAAATCTTGCAAATGCGTCGCAAGTTCTCATCGATAAGCGTGGACTTTTCAATTGGACTCTGCACCTCCGTGGGCTTCGCTTTCGCTTCTGTCTCCTGCTCATCGTCAATCTTCTCCTGTTTCTTCGACTTTTTCTTCTTCTCTTTTTGGCTTTTCCTCCACCACCTCCGGTTTCTTCTTCTCCTCCTCCAGGAGATCCCTCTGCTGCTTGGCGGCACGATTAATGCAGCTGCTCAAGTAGACAGGAAATCCACTGAGCGTACGCTGTACAAATTCCGCAGCATCCGCTGGGGATTTCTTTAGTGAACGAAACTTGTGGGCCACAAATTGTCCATAGATCTCGAGCAGCGGCTGGAGATGACGTTGCATGCGTCTCGCCTGAACGCCCGTTGCCCCCGACAGCGTCTCAATGGCCAGCAGCAGGAGGCGACACTCCACCAACTCCAGCGTACGTGTCTGCTGCAATTGCTCCCGGAAATGTTCAGCACAGCTGGCGAGAAAGACTTCACTGCCCGCCGTCAGACGACGAATGCAGCGACCGAAGAGCATCTCGTAGAATCTCCAAGCGTTGCTCGCATCACTACCATCAATGGGCACCAGTTGCAGCAGCTCCGACAACTGCGGAAAGTGACTGCAAATGGGCAGCGGTTGCCCAAAGTGCAGCAAATCTAAAAGAAGCAAAGATTGAAACGATTAGATATAAATGATATTCATTGAACACCCTTTCCCAATGTAGATAACAGCCAGAAGTAGGCGTGGCACATTGGGGTGCATCGTTTTGTATCGACCATTGATTTAAAATCAATTCCTAGTCCCGGATTTTTGCTCGGTTAAATGTATTATATTTGAAACATTTACAAGATTATTTGCATATTTTTAATGTGTTTAGTCCGATCCTACAAATATGGGAATCAAACCAGAATTTTTAAAATTACATAGAAATATTGTGCCAAAACAGAGAAACTTATAGAATTCACGTATTCTCACTCTCTCTCTCTCTCTCTCTCTGTGTGTCGACTGCGACGCCAGCAGAATTTGGCTTGTCACATGTGCTAGCCCTTACAAATTTGGGATTTAACTTTTTATACTAATTACGATTTAATGAGTTAATTAAAAGTGTAAACTTGAAATTGTGTTGATCTGGCACAAAGGCTGAACCATGATTAAAATAACATTCTGCCTTTAAATCGGTTCAGTTCTTATAAAGCTACGATTTATATATCTATAGATGACAGTTGGTGTCACCTTGGATAAGTCAAAAATTTTGTTATCAAAGCCGTTCTTTCAATTATAAAGTCATGTGTTAATTATGATTTGAGAGAAGCTCTCTGACTGCGACTGGAATTAGGATGCAGTGACTCACCTATGAGCTGGTCGAGCAGTTGATTTGCCAGCTCCAACAGTTGGGCACATCGCACATCGTGATAGAGCGTGAAAATGAGTAGCCAGAGACGCCATTTGATGCTGCTCATGAGCTGCGAGAGCGGCAGATTCTGCAGTGCCTTAATGAGCTGTTCTGTTGATGGTACTGGCAGCGCTGGCTGCTTGGTGCTGCCACAATGTTGCCGCAAAGCAGCTGTCAAGGTTGCATCATCCGCATTCGCTAGCAATTGCTTGACAAGCAGTGTACCTTGAATTTTGTCCGCTTTGAGGCTATCGACATAGTCCTGAAGCAGCTGCATTGCCAGCAATTCCACACACTCGGCATCCTCCCACAAATCCATGTGTTCATGTGAACGACGCTGTTGCAATCGCAGCTGTTTCTGGGCACGACTTAAATGGCCGAGCAGCTGGGTCGGCACAAGCTCCAGCAAGGCATCGGAACAAGGTTCCTGTCGCTGGTTGGGCAATAGCAGCCAATTGGTTTGGGCCAATTGCAGCTCCAGGCGCTGCAATCTCTGACGGCACGAGCTCTTGCCAAAATTATGTACACGCTGTTGTATCAATTCCCATTGATCGCTGGGCAGAAACTTGTACGGCAATTCCAGTTCCACAGTCGACTTTGTCAAACCATCGGGCCAATAATAGGAGAGGAGCAGCTCAAAGCTTGTGGCACGGTCCACGCACTCGAGAAAGGAATTCATGGTGCTGCGATTGTGTTCCAGTGCCAACAGATGGCATCCAAATTGTTTTAACACTTGGGCAGTATGACGACATTCCTGCTCCACTTCCAATTGATGTTGCTGCACTTGCTCTGCAAGGCGAGTGCCCAGCAAATACTGACATAGCAATGCCACCTGCAGTTCAATGGCAAAATTCAAATTCACCGGCAGTACGGCACGAGTTTTCGCCTCCAAGAGCTCGGAGAATGAATATAAGAGCATCTTCCAGATGACAATTGAGGGTTTGGCCATCAGGTGACTTATGAGGCGTGTAAAGGCCGCACCAGCAGTATGACTTGGCCACATCTGTGCCAGTCGATCACTTGAAACGCTGCTCACACTCTGATGCGGCTTGAAGAGCAGTCTTAGATACAAATTTGGCTCTTCTATCGCCTCCAACGGCTGCGTGGAGACGCGTTGCCGTTTGGCGTCGCTGCTGGGCAGCTCCAACTTGAATTTGCGCAGCCATTCCCGCAGAGATTTCAACAGCTGCATGACAAAGCGTTCGGCGCGACTTAGACGACGAAACATGTCCAGCAGCTGTACAAGGTAATCGGAATATAAAGCAAGTTCAGTGTTATTGCGTTTTGGTTTGGTCAGCATCCAAACGGTTATCTGATAGACATGCGGTTCCAACAGCATTGGATTCAAACGCAACGCTGCACATAGCATCATTAGCACCTCCCGCAACTGCTCATCCTTGAAGTGTGTTACCAGTTTGAAAAGTTTATCCGTCGCAAACTCCATGGCCATCAGTTTAGAAGTCATTTCGAATTGGAAGCTGATGTTATGCTTACGCATCGACTCCAGAGCATGTGTAGCGATAGCCAGCGGTTGCTCCAAAGTATTATTATGCTCTTTCTCAAAGGCAAAGCGTATAACCTTAGCTTGGTTCACGTTATTATAGCGGTGATTGAGCAGCAACGACTCTAGGAGCAGCAGGCGTACATGCAGTGGCTGTTCAGAGACACGTTTGATGGCATCTGCAATGGGCACTGTCTCCGTTAGCTGTTGCTCCAGCGCCGCCAACTGATCGAAGCAACACAATCCGTGTTCCCGCAGTTGCAGCAGTAATTGACAAAGTGGCTGCAGTGCTACATTCGTGTAAGACTGGAGGAGTCGGTCATGGTGTTGGGCACGTTGTACATAGTCGCGCAATTGTTGCAACAGTGGCAATATAAAGTCCGAATGTCGCAGTTGCTTCAATTCACCTTCACTTTCTGTAGGATTCACAAGCTGCGCTTCGTAGCTGGCAAATAGTGTGCCGTAGGTGGACATAAGCAGATCGTAGTCGGCACGCAGTGCATCCTGCACCAGCTCAAAGTTAATCAAGCTCTGCAGCAACTGCGGATGGGCGTGATAATTTCCGCATCTCGTGTCTGCATTTATATCTTTGTGGATGCGCTTTAAAATCGCGTTAATTAGCCTCGATTTTGTTCCCACACTGACTAGGCCTGGTTGCGCACGCAAGCCAAACAGCTGCTGCAGCTGGACAATCGGCAACTTACCATCATTTGTTTTTTTATTGGAAAGAGTCTCCGCCAACCAATCGCAGATCACTTCGTATTTGTTAATGTACACAAAATCCACAGATTGCCAGACTTTAATTGCAAATTCCAAGCGTGCCGTATACTCCTTTTTCTTGTCCTTCAGCCAGGACTTAAGTTCTGCAATTATTTGGTTGAAAAACCTTCGTTGATAGTTGTATTTTTCATTTACCTTCGCCAATTTCCATGTTTCACGTCTTCAATTGAATTGCATATACAAATTTCGATTACGATTTGTGTACTCGCACGTGTTGCGGCTGGTCGCTGCTATCGATTAACAGTATTGTTGATTCGGTGTTGCACAGTGCCTCGCAGACTATTTTCCATGGTATGAAGTTAATACAAGGTAGAAAACTTTGTTTTTTTAGTTAAATTTATTATTTTTAAGTTCTATATGAACATTTTGTAGTTTGTTGTATCAAAAACAGTAAAATAATTAAATTGCAGTTTACCGACATGCTACGTTGTTACCAAAACACTATATGCGATGCTTAAAATATTATGAAAATATTGACGTCACTAGAGACGTTCGGAATTGATAAGAAACCCATCGATAGCTTGCATGGGAGGTAACCTTCACACAAAGATTCCACCTGGCGAGCAATCAGCTGTTTTGTATTGCTTGATTTTTTGTGGTTCAAAATTCCCAAGTTGCTGTTGCTGCTGTTGATTTTTTTTTATCGGATTACATCAAAGTTGTTTTGGTTTTAATACATATTTTTTTAAAATAAAGTAGTAAACATTTTAAACATCAGTCATAATGTTGTTGAACTGCACACGCCTGAAACACGTTTGTACAACTTTACGGGTCTCCCAAATTTATTGCACGGGCACAAGAATCCCAATCAGTTTAATAAGCATACATAACGATCTATTGCGGCAACCGCTGCTGCTGCTACGACGCCCATACCATCAACTATTCCGAATACGTCAGCCAGCTGCGGCTGCCGCACGCCAACTTTTATTAAATACAGCCGGAGGCACATCCGCATCCGCATCTTTGGCTACAAGGTGGGTGGCACGTTTACAGTGCATCCGACGTTGTTTGACCACCAAAAAGAACGGAGCGCTAGTACAGCATGCGCGTGGAGTGAGCACACCAGCTAAGCGGATCAGAATGGGCAAGACGGAGTACAAGCGTCTTTATAATTTGCTCAAGACTGAAAAATGGGTGCTACTAGGTATGATTATTATTATATATCACATTACGACACATCAAACATCTAAGTATAATATACCCGGTAATTCTTAAATTGACGATGAACCAGCGATGTTGTTAACTGCATTCAAGTTTTAACTGTATCTAATCGATACATTTTGTTAGCTTTCAATCGATTTAAATATATCGATGTTCATGATTAATCGCTCTCTTATCAATTTACCCAGTGAATTTGCTTTTTAGCTGAATTCTCAATATGCTCGTTACTTTTTAAATAGTCGATTTTGCAGCTTAATTGTCAATTATAAATAGCTTCGAAGTTAGCCAAAATTATTCAAAAACGATTTTAATAAAATTTCCACTAAGTTTTTGACTGTTTCGCATATTACTTTGTCCAAAATTTGAACTTAAGGAAATTCATCCGCAGACTTCAACATTTTTATTTACAAAATACACTTTAAGAATAAATAAGCGAATCATTTCAAAATATATCTTTTAAATATTTCAAGCAATTGAACTTTAAAAATTCCCGAAACTATCCTTTAAAATGCTTTTACTACCAAATCTCAGAGACCAGTAAAACTTAATACACTGACTTCTTGGATAATTTATTTAAAAATCCGTATATCAGGGGTGTTCCAGAGATAGAAATAATCCGAGATTTAACAAATAATCCAAAAACTTCTGATGACCTAGCATAATTTTTTTTTTATCTATCATCTAGCCACAGTTTATTAAAATAATACTTATAAATATATATTTATATTTATATTGAATAACGGCTGTATTATAGTCTGGGGCTAGACATTAAAGTATTAACGGTATTCATTTAATTTATCTGTTGCAGCGGGTCTCATCTGCCTGGTTGTATCCTCGTCCATCACAATGACCATTCCATACTTTATGGGAAGAGTGATCGATGTGGTATTCAAAAGAAGTGGCGACTCTGTGGCAATGAACAGATTACGTGAATATTCAGTTATGTTATTCTGGATATTTGCTCTTGGTGGATTTGCAAATTTTGCCCGCGTTTATCTATTCGGAACGGCGTGTAAGTAATATAGATCTCAATAAGGTGTATTCCAAAAATGTTAATCAATTGATATGTATTTCTGGAATAAGCATGATTATAAGCATTATAGACGATGATGTTTTCCATAAACATTTTTACAGCATTGCGTATTGTGCGTAGACTACGCTCGAATTTATACAAATCTATGTTGTTGCAAGAAGTTGGTTGGTTCGATACCAAAGGCACCGGCGAATTGGTCAATCGTCTTAGCAATGATACATATTTTGTGGGCGTTTCATTGAGCCAGAACTTCTCGGATGGTCTACGTGCACTGGCCATGATTGTGGTCGGCTCTGGAATGATGGTCTGTTTTACCTCTTTTACTTTAATGCCGTTCTCATTTCAATATCAAATCATTAAAGATCGATCTCAATTCTATACACTTGTAGGTCTTTGAATCACCAAAACTGGCATTGGTTAGTGCCTTGGTTGTTCCCGCTCTCGCTGGCATGGCAATTGTTTATGGTCGTTATGTGCGACGCATTACCAGGGCCGAATTGGATAAATACGCCGAGATAATGAAATTCGGCGAGGAGCGTTTTGGCAATGTGAGAACTGTGAAACTATTTTGTCGTGAACAGAGGGAGGTCAAAAACTTTAATACCAAGCTAGACGAGGCTTTGGATATTGGCTACAGGGAGACACGAGCCAGATCCATATTCTTTGGCCTGGTAAGTTTTCAGTATAATACGCATACTAACAATTAATTTTGGCTTAAAAGCTTTGAAAGCTTACAGTGGAATATGTAGACAAAGTTCTCAATACAATTTTGTATGCATTTTTTTTTCGTTTTACTAATACAATAATATCAGAATATTTTTATATTTAATTGCTATTCATAGCAAAACAAAAAAAATTACCAAATTCAAAATAATCTATTAGTGGTTAAAAGTAAGCTTGCAGAATTAATTGAGCTTTTAAACCGCTTCTGACTATCTGATCTCCAAAAATAATGTGGTACTGAAAATATAAAATTTTAAGCATTTAGAAAAAAGTCAAATGTGCATTAGAAATAGTTTAATTTTTTTAAATTGAAAGAGAAGTAAAAGTGAAAGAAAATATGAAAAACCAAATGAAATTCTTTAAATGGGTAACTTCATTTCATTAACATATTCAGAGAAAAAGCATTTTTAATTTAAAAACTTGATATTTGCGTAAATTGATACGAACTCCTTTAATTAACTCTTAATTTTTTATTTCTGTAGACTGGCTTTTCCGGCAACTTTATTATAATATCTGTGCTGTATTATGGCGGAACTTTGGTGCTAAGTGATGAGCTAACAATTGGTTCAATGACCTCCTTTCTGATGTACGCCGGTTATGTTGCCGTGAACATGAATGTTCTATCAAATTTCTATAGCCAGCTGAACAAGGGAATTGGAGCATCGGAACGGATATGGGAGATCTTTGATCGCAAATATGCCATACCCATTGATAGTGGTATTGTGCCGTTGACCAAACCAATTGGTGAAATTAAATTCGAGAATGTGGATTTCACATATCCGTCGCGTGACGAGCAAAAAGTTTTAAATGATTTCAGTCTTATTCTACATCCAAATCAGACAACGGCTGTTGTTGGACGTTCTGGTTCGGGTAAATCAACGATAGCATTGCTTATGATGCGTTTATATGATCCACAAATGGGTTCCGTATATCTCGATGGCGTTGATTTGCGTACAATTAATCCGCAATGGTTGCGCATGCATATTGGTGCCGTCAGTCAGGAGCCCGTACTATTTTCCGGCTCCATACGCACAAACATTCTATATGGCATCGATGACAACGAACCAAATCCAGAGGCGCGCCTTCAGCAGGCTGTCCGCGATTCAAATGTCATTGAATTTACAAAGAATCTACCTGATGGCCTCGAAACGATTGTTGGCCAACGAGGCATGTTACTTAGCGGTGGCCAAAAGCAGCGTGTGGCCATTGCCCGTGCCCTAATTAAGGTAAATATAACAATAACAATGCAACAATTGGCGTTACTATAACGCCTTTTTATATAACTGCCAATATCAGCAGCTTTAACAATGCAATTCTTTTATATACAAAAATTCCTAATGCTGTTGTAGATATTCATCTCTGTTATGAATTTAACTGTAGAAAATTTAATTGAAGCCATATTCGAATTCTGAATTTTATCCCGAATTATACATCCAAATTTAGGAAACAAAGATAAGAAAGAGAATAAAAGGAAATAAATTAGAAAATTAAACCAAAACATATTGAGATTACAAAAAGAACGAGTAAAAATACTTCGTAGACAGAAATTAGGAAAGACCAAAATTTTTAAAAAATATTTTGTTAAACATGGGCGATTTTTAATATTGACTTTTTTAAATATTCCCTTTTTTCCTAATTATTGTATGCAGAATTTTTGATATTTTTTATCTTGCAAATATTTATATTTTTCAATTCCTAAAAATAGCTTTCGAATTATTTGGTCCTTTTTTTAATAATATTGATTAACTAATTAAAAATGTTTTAATATTTTTTTTAGAATCCCACGATTCTCGTACTGGATGAGGCAACAAGTGCTTTAGATTCGGTGTCAGAGCAACTGGTACAGTCAGCATTGGATAAACTGATCGAGGGTCGAACAGTATTGACAATTGCCCATCGTTTGAGTACGATTCATGGTGCTGATAAGATAGCCGTGCTCGATGCTGGTCGTATTATTGAGCAGGGCAATTATGATGAGTTGATGGCCAATCCGGATGGTGCGTTTAGGGAGCTGGTTTCAATGCAGGCATTTGGCACCGGCGGCACCGTAGGCACCGGAGGCACCGGAGGCAACGGTGGCAACGGAGGCACCGCAGGCAACGGTGGCACCGCCGGCAACGGAGGCACCGGAGGCAACGCAGGCACCGGTGGTACCGGAGCACCACCGTAAATTGACAGCAGGTTTTAGGTTTTAGGTCAGTTCAATGTGTTCATCTACTCGGCGAGTACAAAATTTAAGTTTTATTTAAAACAAAAAAGAAAAACAACTCAAATTTCTTTAGCTATAACTAATTTACAAGCAACCTATCGTAAATTACAGTTTGTAGTCAGTAGTGTCATCAATTATCTAATCACTTTAGTTTCTAATCATGTATAAAAATTGCTTTTAATGCAAATATATGAATGTTGATCATATAGTTCTTAAAGAAGATAATCAGTTCAAGTTTGTACGTTGATGACATATATTTATGTAATTTTGAGGCAGCTGTTATTAACAAAATAACCAAAATCAGAACGTACTAAATCGACAAGATCCCAAATAAAGACGAAAGACAACCGCGCGTATAACTGGTGTTATTTTTTTAACTTTAAACCGTAACGCTCTGTTACCGAAAAAAAACCAAGTGGCAACATTGCGCTTATAGTTTGCAATATTGATGCTTCTATCGATAGGCTGTTATCGTTGAGTATCTTTAAACATATTTTTTTATTTTTGCTTAATTTTACGTTAAGTTGTTATGCTTAATTTATTTCTGGAAAATAAAGGCAGTAATTTCTTTAATTCATTGTGAAATAATGCTATCGATAGATTTCGATAGACTATAGTAATCGTTGAGTTGTGGGTTTATCATTTTCAAATGTTTATTTTTAAATCTCTTAGCTTAATTCTAGTTAACAGGCACAGAAAATAAATGCAATAATTTCTTCCGCTACATACATACATATATATGTACATATGTTTACTTCATGGTAGGCATGGCCACAGCCGCCTGGGTGTGAGTGACATCAGTTTCGCGCCAGAGCTGAGTGACCGTCTTGGTCTGTGTGTAGAACTTGATGCCCTGCTTGCCATAGAAATGATGATCGCCGCGGAATGAACCACGTGTGCCGGTGAACGAGAACATGGGCAGGGGTACAGGAATTGGTACATTGACGCCTACCTGTCCGGCATCGATCTCATTCACAAACTTGCGGGCTGCAGCGCCGTTGGTGGTGAAGACTGCGGTGCCATTGCCATAGGGATTGGCATTGACAATCGAAATGGCCTCATCAAGGGTATCAGCATTGAGAATCACAAGTACGGGGCCAAATATCTCCTCGGTGTAGCACTTCATATGGGGTTTCACATCACTCAAAATGGTTGGACCCACAAAGTAACCATCCTCAAAGCCGGGCACACTGATCTTGCGTCCATCCAGCACAAGCTTGGCGCCCTGCTCCACACCGGACTCAATCAGATCATTGATGCGCTGACGGGAGGCAGCACTGATAACTGGACCCACATCTGTGCCGGGCACATGACCAGCATTCACCTTCAGCTTCTGGGCGCGATCAACCAGATCGGGTATCCATTTCTGGGCATCACCGACAAACACAGCGGTGGACAGGGCCATGCAACGTTGTCCGGCTGCACCAAAGGCGGCACCAGCCAGCTGATTCAATGTGTTCTCCTTGTTGGCATCGCTGAGCACAATGCCATGATTCTTGGCACCCATATTACTCTGGACACGCTTGCCATTCTTGCCGGCACGTTCATAGATATACTTGCCAGCGATATCGGAGCCAACAAAGGATACTGCCTTGATCTCAGGTGCATCGCAGATAAAGTTGACTGCATCGTGCTGTCCATGGATGACATTGACAACACCAGGTGGGCAACCGGCCTCATTGAGCAGCTCCATCAGCAACATTGTGGCGCCGGGCACACGCTCCGATGGCTTTAGCAGCATTGTGTTGCCGGTGGTAATGGCCACGGGGAACATCCACAAGGGGATCATAGCAGGGAAGTTAAATGGTGCAATGCCGGCGGTAACACCCAATGGCATCACCAGCGAATACGTGTCCATGTCACGGGCCACATTTGCCACTGTCTCACCCATTTGCAGCGATGGAATGCTGCAACAATGTTCCACAACCTGCAGACCGCGCAGTACATCACCCTCGGCATCGGCCAGGGTTTTGCCCTGCTCCTTGGTAATGTTCTTGGCCAGCTCGCCCATGTTGTCCTTGATCAGAGCCTGCAGTTTGAACATGACCTGTTGACGGGTCAATATCGATTGATTGCTCCACGATTTGAAGGCCTTCTTGTTCGACTCCAATGCCGTCTTCATCTCGTCCTGTGTGGCCTTGGGCACACGGGTTACCACCTTGTTGGTGGCCGGATCATGCACATCGATCCATTCGTTTGTCTTTGACTCCACGAATTTGCCATCGATGAAGAGTTTTGTGGTAGGAGCGGCTGAAGAATAACCACGCTTGGCAATCAGACTTGCCTGTAAAACAAAAGGGATAAACGATCAAAAATTTTGTAATCGATATAAATACTTTGGGTAATGCGAAGGTTGCGATAAATTTCTTATCGATATTAATACATTTGCAATTGCGAAGGTTACGTTAAATATTATTAGAAATTTTCAAATTCAATTGCGCAGATAATATGCAATCTTTAGTGTAAAAATTCCATTGTTTAACATAGGCAGGCTTGATTATGCGCATTTATCTTACATGCCAAGTGCTTTACTATGGCCCCCAGGTAAGAATTGCCTGGCAACATGATAATACACACACATACAAATGGACATATAAATGGCAGTGTTGCCCAGAATGCTATTTTCCCGTCAAATCGGGAATCGGGTTTTTGATTTCATCACGCTAGGACTTATGCATTCAGCTTAATCATACATATATAAATTGATAAATCTTGCTGAATATTAATGTAAATGAAAATATATAAAATTTAATTTAAGTTTTAACTTTATTATATACACGTTGAAAATTCACATTTACAAAAAACAGTTTATTTTTGGCTTCTTAAACGTTGGCAACGCTGATACACACATGCTTACATGTCAGGCTCAGCTGTTCTTGCCACGCCTACACTTATCACTGACAGCAGCCTCTAAGCAATTATGCCTGAAAATAGCTCGGCCCCTAATAAAAATATAAAAAAACTACACTTATCACACCTCATTGCTATAAATGTGTGTGTTCGTGTGTGGGTTATTGCGAGTTTTCTATTTCTTCGACTTGTCTCCGCTCTATCACTTGGTTGTTCTGATCGTTGTGTTATCCGATTTGCTGCAAACCAAAATTACGTAACATGTGCTTCGTTCTATGTGTAGCATATTTATATTTATTTTCTTTCCGTGTTATTATTCGCTTAATTGAGCAATTGATTACACACATACACAAAAACCCCCCAAGTAACCGCAGTCACTGCATGTGCATTTGACAATTGGATTTTACATGCAGGTGGAATGACACGCACAAAGCTTTTCAACACTCTTGATCTTATGTTATCGATAAAAACAGTTTTAGCGATAAAATGTAATTGAGTGATTGCTGCAAATTTACTTAATTTAAATTTCCTCACCTGGCTACCAATGAATCGCACGAAGGACATCTTTGCACAGGTGAGTGTAAGGTCAGGGTAGTTTGGATAACGGACGATCGGTCTGGAAACACTGAGCTGCTGCAGCTTGCCTAACCGGTGGTTTCACTAGAACTGAAAGCAAAAGCTGAAGCTGTGTCAAGTTTTCGCCCCCAGCGCGTGTGGCGTGGTGGTGTGATTGTTGATATACGACGCGGCAGTGGACAGACCGGCGAATGTCGCACAGTGGGGGTGATCGTGCAAAATGTGTACGAATCGAATTTAAATAAGTGCATAGTTAAATGAATGCAATTGACAAATGACAACAAAAAAGTGAAACAAATTAACAAGCAATGATTTCAGTAAAAATGGGAATAATGAAATGTGGAAAGCTGTTAGTAAGTAGTAGTAATGTAAATCCAAATTTAAGATCGTGTTTTTTTTTCTTATTGGTTTTGTATCGCTTTCTTACGTGATTCCAACTTTATCACTTATGATGAAAAGTCGATGAGACCCACTGTGCGTCGTCTCGTTAATATACTGGCTGTACATATACAAGTGTCTATGTATTTATGGTTGTGTAGTAGCGCAGCCAAGAACTTGAAGCAGCAGCTGTTGCTGTTGTTATTGTTGCCTTTGCGCGAAATTCGTTGGGGGGCTCGTTTGTATGTGTATGTTTGTTTTTGCGACGTTAATTTTTCGTTTCCAATTGGATGTGTGTATATATATGTATACAATCTGCAATACACACACACACACGCATTTGTCTATTTATGAATATGTGTGCATGTTTGTAAGTTGATTGTTGGCACGTGTAAAAATAAAATCATGTTTGAGCTTGTGCAACTACAAATGTAAATATTAAACTATTTAATGCGAAATATAAAAGTTTTTATGTTATTTAGTGTGACTTTTAGCTGCCAAAACATAAATAATAAAATTTATTGAAACTTTTAAAATTTGCGTGTAGAAATACATACATACATATGTATGTACATATGTATTTATAAATGTGTATATTAGGGTGCATCATTTTGTATAGGTTAAAAAAAAGGTAACAAAAATTTATAGTCTACAGTAAATTTTATGAGGTTTTTAACAAAATATCAAAGCTCTTAAATCAATTCTTAGTCCGCTTTTTTAAAATTGAAAAATGTTTTCTTTATTAAGTTAACATATTTGAAGCGTATTTTGGGTTTTTAAGTCCAATCCTGACAAGATGGGTATTAAAACTCTTGTTAGAACAAATATCCGTAAAACATAATTTTCGTTATAGCAAGCATTCAATTTAAAAACCCCTTAATTCCAATAGCGGGAACTAGATATTGGTTTTGAAACTATGGTTTCTAGGTGAATACATCTTAAAATTACCGGAGATTACGAATTTGGGTTACCAAATTTTGTGATATACACGTATACATATGTATATGCAAATATATTCATTTATCAATTCGTTATTTATTTTTTCCAAATTATTGATAAATAGCTAAATTAATTAATATAAATGGTTGCTTTGATAAAATAATTAGTGTTGCCTACTTTTGGCATTTAAAAAAGAGTATGTACATAAAAACATAGCATACTTTCGGACTGGGCACAATTCAAAATGAATTTAATTTCCAATTGCCATTTTATCCAAAACAATGCTAAAATATTTTTTATGCACTTGCGAAAACGCAATAGAATATTTATGCGATAATTATATAATAATTACATACATAATAATGTCTGAAAAAGAAATGGTCACCCCATTTTTTGCCGTTCCCAAAATGACACAAGGAATAATTGAATATTTGATCGCAACTCTTCATTTTATTTTCCATTGTAATAATTCAAAATTGTAAACGTAATATAATTAATTAATTTATTAAGTACATAAACGCTAAGTACATAATTTAATTTGTTCAATAATGTTTTATATGTTTTTTTTTTGTTGTTTTTGTTTCGCTTTTGAATAAAACTCGTTAATTATGAAATGCTTTGGTTATTGCTGTAAAAAGTCGACTACTTTATATGATTTTGCCTTCCATATACATATAAATATACTATATATGTATTTATATGCTTGTGTATAATTATAATATGTATGTATTAAGCATAAAATATTTTAAATTAATTATGTTTTTTTTTTCTATCTTATCGTTTTAAGCTACAGCAATGAATTTCGCCATTTTTAGTGAGTTTTTTCAACTGATATAATAATAATAGTAATAATAATAATAAAAATAATAAAGGTATGTAAGTACGTGTATAGTATAGTATATGGTATGGTATATAATATATATAAAAAAAAAGCCACTTAGACTAAATCTACTACAATTAATATGGAATGCTTTTATGCATTTTCTTTCATTATTATTAATAAGCCACGTTGCGGTCAAAGGCCTCAAAATGTACATTTTGTTTTTAGTTAACCATCAAATAATGTTACATATATAGTATATATTTATCTATATATAATGATATTAAACATAGAGCACTACGAAGGCAATTTTCTTATACAAGTTTTACTCTCATTTCCACATTTTTCAATTTTTTTTCAACTCTAGTCTTTTTTGTCATGCTTTTGTTTTCCTTATTCTATGTTTAGCTTAATTCTAGGAAAAAAATGTATGAAAAAAATTGTACTTAAAATTTACTGCGTTTTAATGCACATTTTGATTAATTGTTGACATTTATAATTGGTTTTTTTGTGATTTTGTTTTTTAATTGAAAATTTTCCCTGCGTGTAATTCCAACTTTGGCAACAATTTGCGTTTCATTTGACGAAATTGTTGCAAAAATGGAATTCTGTTTCAATTTCGGTTGTACCGCACACAAAACTCTTTTAATTCTGCTAGTAAAAAAAAATTTAAAAAAAATTATAATAAGTGTAATAATAGTTATTATAACAGTTTCATTTTTTTCTTTAAGTGTATAGAAAACTATATAGGCTTTGGTATATGTACGGGCGAAAATGTAACAGCAATTTCTGTGTTCTCGCATACAGTTCAAAGTTTTTTTTTTTTTTTTTCTTAGCAATTTATGCAATAGTCCAGTAGAATTTGTGAATGTTAGTAACTCATGTAACTGACTAAATACTTGAGCTAGTTGCTTCAAATTTCTCACAGTTGCTCTGAGTGAAAAAACATTGAAGTTTTAAAAAAAAACGCAGTTAAAATGAAATTTTTGAGTTGTAAACTAGATTTGAAGAAAGACTTTTAATTGAAGATCAGCTAGAAAATCAATGTCAATGTTTTGCAGATATGCAATGATTTTAAAAACTGTCTATCGATATATTTATCAATATTACCATTTTTTAATATGAAATTCACATTTTTTAGTTTTAAACTAAATTTGCACAAAGACTTTTAATTGAAGTTTAGCAAGAAAATCAATGTCAGATATGCATCGATTTTAAAAACTGTCAATCGATAAATGTACCGATATTTCCCTAGTTGTGTAGCGTTGCAAGTATGAATGGGGTTAGATTTTTAAGCTTTTTTATAGCTGCTTTTGTTAAGGGAACTATTAAATATTTGTTATTTTTTATTTTAAATTCAAGCTGACTTTAGTTGCTACTGAGCTGGGCTTATAAATTGATAAAGTCTGGCAACGTTGTTTTGTTTTTACGTTTTCTGTTTGACTAGCGGACATTTCAACATCTCTCTCTCTCTCTCTATCTTTAACTCCAACTCTCTCTTTGTTTTTTTTTTATATGTTTTTGCATGCATTTCACTTGTCGACGCCTAGTAGCTTGGCTGCCTCGTCTGCGGAGGACAGCAGCTTATTTAATATACCTTGATCACTGATACCAAGCAGATTGCCAATTAAATCACCGCTTGCCACAGCGACTGCTGCTGCTGCCGCTGCTGCTGCTGCTCCGGCGCCAGTTGCTGCTGCTGCTGCTGCTGTTGGTGCGGCGGATTCGGCAATATTCTCCTTATGCTGCTCACCCAAACGACTGACACGCCATTCGTTGGCCTTGTCCAACAGTTCGTGCAACTTTGGCAGACGTAAACTTTGCTTATTGCTGCTGTTGTTGTTGGTGTGACACGTGTTGTTGTTGTGACAGCTGTTATTGTTGTTGTTATTGTTGTTGTTGTGCGCCTGCGGCATTATCATGGGCGTTGGCGTGCTTGGAGGCGTGGCCGACTGCTCATCATCGGAACAATCGGACTGTGCCCCCAAATCGGCATTATGTTGCCGCCCGCTATGTTTCTTCATGTGCCGCAACATGCTGTGCTTCAGCGTGAACTTGCGCAGACAGATCTCACACTGAAATGGACGCTCGCCGGAGTGGGTGCGCATATGACGACGCAGATCCTCGGTGGACCAAAAGCGACGCACACAAAATGCACAGATCACTTTGCGATTTGTATAATCGGGATATTTGACATTTGTGGCACGTGTGGCATGACCGGTTTCCTCATCGGAGGCAACTGTTGTGGGTGCTGTTGCTGCTGTTGGCGGTGCCAGCGGCAGCGGCAGCGGCAACTGTTGCTCCTCCGTTTCGATGGCACCTTTGGCCAGCAGCAGCGCAAACTCATGTGGATGCTGTTGCTTGATGTGCTCCAGACACTGCAGACGCTCGCCAAACGAATATTCACACAGATGACACTTGTACGGCAAATCGCTGCCCGGCGATTCGTTGGGACTGATGGCAGCGGTGGCGGCAGCCGGCGGGGAGGAGGCGCCGGCAGAGGAGGCAGCAGCGGAGGCAGCGGCAACCATTTGTGCTGCGGCAGCCAATTGCTGGATGAGTTGCTGCTGTTGCTGCTGCTGCTGTTGTTGCTCCCGCTCTAGTTCTCGCTCCAGTTCCCGCTCTCTTTCCCTCTCCCGCTCCCGCTCCCTCTCTCGCTCCCGCTCCCTCTCCCTCTCCAGCTGCTCGGCCTTGCGGCGTCGCTGCTCCTCCAGCTCGATCTCCTCCACCGACTTGGGCACCGGTATCGGTTCACTCACATCCTCGGTGGGCACATAGACACTCATCGCGCTCTCGACATTGCCATGCTTGCGCAAGAGATGACGATCACAGTTGCTCTTCGTGGTGAACAGCAATGGACAGTGGGAGCATTTGAATGGCTTCTGACCCGTATGCGTTAGAATGTGACGCCTCAAGCTGCTGCTCCAGGGGAACATGCGCTGGCAATAGGGGCAACTGACACGATTGGGTGCGAGACTGTAGGCGGATTTCTTTTTGGGCTCGTTGCTGCTGCTGCTGGTGACATCCTCGGTGCCGGAATTGTTGCTTTCGCTGGCGCTGCCGGAGGCAACGAGTCCCTCCTCATCCGATTGCTCCATGTGATTGGCCACATCGCTGGGACGAAAGTAGCTGTTGAATGACACCTGATTGCTGGTGGCATTGTCCACCAGCTTGGCCACCGGCACCAGATCTTGAGATTCGTCTTTGAACGGCGAGCTGGCGACTTCTTTCAGGGGATTTGGCCACTGATTCCGCTTGGGCAATCATTGTTTTCATTGTGCTGGCACTGGGTGTGGGCGTGACCGGCGTGGGCGTGGCCGTTGAAGTGTTTGACTTGTTGGACTCCAGCTCTGTGGATTTGCCCGCCTTGATGGCCTGCTCCAAGATCGTTTCCGCCACCTTTTTGGCCGCCTCAATGGGCGTTGAGGTGCGTGGAGGTTCCTGCTCTGGTTCCCGCTCGCGCACCTGCTCCCGCTCTCGTTCCAGCTGCTCAGTCAGCTCATCCTCTGGCTCCACCTCCTCCTCCTCTTCCAACTCATCGTCCAGCTCCTCCTCCTCCCTCTTCATCCTCCTCCTCATCATCCTCATCGATAATCAACTTGTTGTCATCATCATCATTGCTCACTGCCTGCTGATCATTGACCAGAGAATTAGCAGTGACATTGCCATTGCTGTTCGCTTGCTTGTAGCCAAAATGCAGCAGAGGATTAGCGGCCACACTGCTGGAGCCATGTGCCAATGCCTGCTGCAACAAGTCCGTATCCTTGCGTGCCTTCAACTGTTGCGCCAATATCGCGTATTTCACCTGATCCGAAATATGCGCATGATGCGCATGATGTCCATGTTGTTGCTGGCTAAGATTGGACATTGCTGCTGCTGCGGCGGCGGCGGCGGCAGCAGCTGCTGCTGCTGCTGCTGCTGCATTGGAGGACGCTGCACGTCCACGCATCACATGGTGTCCACTGCGCTGACGTTGCGCATAG
The DNA here is from genome assembly GCA_018901795.1 of Drosophila sp. st01m. Lineage (NCBI taxonomy): Eukaryota > Metazoa > Arthropoda > Insecta > Diptera > Drosophilidae > Drosophila > Drosophila sp. st01m. Next base: position 4,934,673 of record JAEIFG010000706.1, on the reverse strand, counting down.
AATTGCGGATGCTGTTGCTTCACATGACGCTCCATGTTGGAACGCAGCGTGAATCTCGCCGAGCAATGCTCACAGGCAAACGGACGTTCGGTGCGATAGCGACGTTGCTTTTGCTTTGGCATCAACACACCGTTTTTGATGACCATTTTGACGGGTCCGACGGCGGGCACAGGAATTGGCAGCCCCAAATTGGCAGCGCCAGTTGCTGGCGTCGATGTTGCTGCTGCTGCGGCTGCTGCCGAGGCGGCCAGTTGAGTTGTTGCTGCTGCTGCGGCTGTTGCTGCTGTGCTCTTCTCGCCCGCAGCAACTGCTGCTGGTGTTGGCGGCATAAAGCTAAAGAAGGGAAATGCCGTCGATTGCTGGAACATGAGATTGCGGAACAACTGTTGCATGTACTGTGTGGCAGCATCGCCAGCGCCAAACAGTTGCTGCTGCTGTTGCACTTGTTGTTGCTGTTGCTGCTGCTGCTGTTGTTGCTGCTGCTGCTGCTGCTGACACAACAGCAATTCACGCTCGCGCTCACGTTGTTGCTGCTGTTGTTGCTGCTGTTGCTGCTGCTCCGGCTGCAACTCCTGCGGTCGCTCCTTCTTGCTGAGATCCAAGACATCCATGCTTAGGTCCAAAGCAGGCGCCAATGGTTTATCCACCAATTGATCCAAGCTCTTCACTTGAATCTTCAGCGGCGTTGGTTTCACGGCAACTGTTGCTGCTGCTGCTGCTGTGGCTGCGACAGCAACTGGTGCGGCCGCAACTGCTGCTGCTGGTTCCGCGAGCAACATGTGCTTCAATTGCGATGCTGGCTCCACAGTTGCCGGCGATACGGAGCGATAACTCAACTCGGCCAAGTCGGAATCATTGAAACGCTGTCCACTTTTTGAATCCTCACAACTTGCATCCTCCGCCGGATGATAGACAATGGCACGTTTAACATCCTCGCGACTTGTTTTACTATGACGATTCCTCAGGTGTCGCTCACAGTTCGCCTTGGTGGTGAACGCATAATTGCAGACAGCACATTCATAGGGACGATCACCGTTATGCGTCCTCATGTGCCGCACCAGAGCCGCCTTATCGCAGACGGCATAGGGACACATGTTGCAACGAAATGGACCTGCGGCACCAACAGCAGCCAAATGGACACGATTGTGTCCCTTCAGAGCGCGCAGATTCGGAAAGACAGCGGCACAGAGCTTACAGGGGGAATTCACCGCGCAGTTTCATGCGTCGGAATTCACTGGTGAATGCATCCTGCGCCTCCTCATCGCCATCGCGACCGTCGAGACTGTATTGGCTGGAGCAGGGTGTGTTCACCGACTGCTCAAAGTTGCGCAGGAAACTTGAGGTGCAACTGGAGCTGGTCATGTTAAGTATGCTTTGAATATCCGCCAAATCCTGGCGATTATCTCGCTCCCGCTCCCGCTCCATGGGCAGCTCATGTTTAATGGGCGATGGCAGCGGCGCGGCAATGTGAGATTTGCTCTTGTTGTTGTGATACAGTTGCTGAAAGAAGTCATCACGTTGTGTGGCCAGTTGCTCCTGCTCCGATTGCTCCTGCTCCACCTGCTGCTCATCATCCACATCGTCATCCAGTTCAGCCTTTAGCTCGTGCTTGGGACTTGAGCTGGCGGCGAGCAGCGGCAACATTTGCATGTTGCTTATGCCACGACAACTATGCGTCTGCAATTGACGATGGCTGGCAAAGATGACATCGCATTCCCTGCACTTGGCGGGTATATCGCTATGTTGGTTATCCAAATGTTGCCACAGCGCTGGCAATGATTCAAAATCATCTGCCTCGCAGGCGGGACAATTTAATAGCAACATCATTGGCGGTGCAGGCGATTGACTTGGTGTTGTCCCGTCAGCGGAGGAGGCAGCGGAGGAGGCGGCGGATGAGGAGGAGGTGGCAAGCAGTGTGGCCACATCCGGTGTGGAGGTTATCATTTGTGTGGCATCCTCAACGCTGGCCACATCATCATCCAGCTGCAGTTCCTCCTCCTGCTGCTGTTGCTGCTGCTGCTTTTCCAAAATATTGTTGTTGTTGTTGATGTTGATTTTATGGCGTCGCTGTTTGCCACACAATTCCAACTCTTTCTCCTCGCTGTTGCTGTTGTTGCTATAGTTGTTGTTGTTGCTCAGCTTGTTGTTGTTGTTGTTATTGTTGTTGTTGGAGTGGCTGCTGCTGCTGCTGTTGCTGCTGTGACTTTGCGCACTGGACACATCCGTTGAGCAACTTGCATCACTTTCATAACTTTCGCATCTGCCAGCTGCCACCTGTGTGGCATTTGCTGTTGTTGCCGCATGTTGCTGACGCCGCTGCTGCTGCTGCGACTGTTGCTGTTGCGACTGTTGCTGCTGCTGTGACTGCTGCTGCTGCGACTGTTGCTGTTGCTGTTGTGTCTGCTGTGTCGCCTGATGTTGCTTGTGTGTCCGCATGTGACGATGCATGTTGCCGTTCGTTGTGAATGTCAAGTGGCAATACCGGCAGTTGAAGGGTCGCTCCCCAGTATGAACCAACACGTGTCTGTCCAGCGATGAGGCCGACGACAGCACCTACGGAAAACGGCACAGAGAAACGAGCCGAAAAGTCAGCACAGTGAACGATTAGAAATGTGATTTAATTGCAAATCATTTAAATTAAGCAATATTTTTTCTTTTTTTTTTAAATAAGACCTTTGAATGCTGCTTAAGTTTTAACTGCCGATAGACGACTATTAAATACTCTGTAATAACTGATCTATCATAAAACTGAGGGAAATATATAATACAGATTTTAGGTGGAAACTGTGTTAAAAACTGTTTTAAATCGCAAACCATTGCAATGAAATGCTGCATTTCCTATAGCAAACTAATTAATACCCTAATAATTTCGGTACTTTTTAGTCAGTTGTAATCCGATGATATTTATTTTTCCGTTCGTTACTTGAATTCGATGCAGCTGACAGAAATCACCTAAATTATTTATCCCATTTTGAAATCTGCATAAAGATTGGGAAGTATTTATATTTGAAGATCATTTAAATTAAGGAATTCTCAATATGTTGTATAAATACAAGCGTTGGTCGACTAGTATATACCCTGCAAACGTTAATCATGAATTATTAGATATATTTTATGTTTGGATAAGAAAAGGGAATAATTTTTGATTGGAGATCATTTGAATTGGGAACTTGTATTTGGATGATCCTAACTTTTCCGATCGTTAATTGAATGCAATACAATATAAATACAATCGCTGGTCGACTATTGTATACCCTGCAAACGCTACTCAGCTGTTGCCTAAATTACATAACCAATTTTTAAATATCAAATAAATATGGATGAGAAAAGGAAGTTATATTTGATTGGAAATCAATTGAATGAATGACTTTTCAATATATTGTATTTGGATGATCCTAACTTTTCCGATCGTTAATTGAATGCGATACAATATAAATACAATCGCTGGTCGACTATTGTATACCCTGCAAACGCTACTCAGCTGTTGCCTAAATTACATAACCAATTTTTAAATATCAAATAAATATGGATGAGAAAAGGAAGTTATATTTGATTGGAAATCAATTGAATGAATGACTTTTCAATATATTGTATTTGGATGATCCTAACTTTTCCGATCGTTAATTGAATGCGATACAATATAAATACAATCGCTGGTCGACTATTGTATACCCTGCAAACGCTACTCAGCTGTTGCCTAAATTACATAACCAATTTTTAAATATCAAATAAATATGGATGAGAAAAGGAAGTTATATTTGATTGGAAATCAATTGAATGAATGACTTTTCAATATATTGTATTTGGATGATCCTAACTTTTCCGATCGTTAATTGAATGCGATACAATATAAATACAATCGCTGGTCGACTATTGTATACCCTGCAAACGCTACTCAGCTGTTGCCTAAATTACATAACCAATTTTTAAATATAAAATAAATATGGATGAGAAAATAAAGTTATATTTGATTGGAAATCAATTGAATGAATGACTTTTCAATATATTGTATTAGGATGATCTTAACTTTTCCGATCGTTACTTGATTTCAAATGTGATGCGACTACAGGTATACCCTGTAAATGCTGCACGTCTGAAAAGTGTCAGGGACTTGTGAAATTAGAAACACAGTTTAATGTGTTTCTTTTAATATCGTTTATTTCGTTGTATACCCTGTAAAGTGCAAGCGTCACTTACCTTTGAGCAGATGCGACAGGTGAAATTCTCCGTGTCGCCGTTGGCATAGTTGTGGCAACGTATGTGATTGGTGAACTCGTGGGGCGTGGCCGAGACGACCTCACAGATGGGGCACAAATATTTCATGTGATCGTCGCCGGCGCCGATTCCCGATTCGCCGCTCGACAGACACGACAGGCCCTGCGGTGACGAGCCGCCCGAGCTGCTCGATGCCGATGCCGACGCCGACGCAACTGCGGCTGCTGTCGCTGCCGCTGCCGACGCTGACTGCGCACTGCTGCCGGCGCTGCTGCTGAGCAAATAACCGCTATGCGCGCTGCCATCAACGAAACCCGATTCAGAGAGTTCGCTGGCGACGCCGACGCCGCTGCCGCTGCTGCGATTCAGTCGAAACTTTTTACGCAGCGAACTGGCGTCGCCGCTGGCGCTGTAATCGACGACGATGCTGGCGCTGCGTCGCTGCTTGTGACGCGGTCGCTGCGCAGATTGATCCAGCTGTTGTTGTTGTTGTGGCTGCTGCTGCTGCTCGTCATCGGAGAGCAATTGCTGTTGTTGTTGTTGTTGCTGCTGCTGTCGCAGTTTTCGCTTGCGCGACGTCGCTGTCGCCGTTGTCGTCTCGTGCGGCGTCGACGTCGGCTGCGGCGCTCCGCTGCTGCTGCTGAGCTTCTTTGGTGTGCGTCCCAAGTCGAGATGCTCCAGCGAGGATTCTGAGGTTGTCGAATCGCGACGCTGACGTTCCATCTCGTCGCTGGCGTCGCTGCTGTGCGCAACTGTTGTTGTTGCAGCTGCAACACTTGCTGTTGCTGCTGTGTGTTGTTGTTGCTGCTGTTGTGTGGCCAGCATCTTTGCTATAGTTCTTCTTCTTTGCTGGTTGCAAACTTGGCTAATTGAGATCGTTAACGGCTGCTGGTTGCAACAAAGAGACACGGGAAGAGGCAGAAGAGAGAAGATAATTAATTTATATATTCATCAGATTGAGATTCATTAAAATTATGAACCTATAACAATTAATAAATTATTTTATTGCGCTCAAATCGATATTTATACGAGTTCTTAACTTTAAAATAATGTATGAGAATAATGATTTAAAAAAAGTTAATTAAATAAATTCTAGAAATATCTAAGCGTTACATGAAAAATATCAGTTTCAAAATTTATTATAAGAATTCTTAGATGTTCTTAAATCTCTTAAAATAAACGAAAACAACTTAATCTAAGGATTGTATTGAATACTTTTTTTTAAAATAATTTTAAAAACCGTATTTTTGATATAGTTCTTAATTAATGCATTACATTCTGCTTATGGGTAGTAGATTACAACATTTTCTATCCCCACTTGAAGTAACCTAACTGAACTCAACTTCTGGTAGCCCTGTAATCAGCAAATTTTGTGTATATAAATACTGAATCATGTAATGATTGATTTTCTTCATGAAATTTAATAATTTCCTTTAGTCAGCCATGTTTATAAAATGCGATTTACGGGCGCATTTTTAAGTTGTAGAATTTGTAGAATAGGTATTTACATTTATTAACAGTTTAGCTATATTATAATCTTCAAATTTTAAGGAAATCGCTTGAAGATAAAAAAACATTGGTTATTTCAATGATTTCAAAATTCAACTCATGAGAGAAAATTCTAAAATAATGAAACATTTATTATATATACATGATACATGAAATTCTGTGCTTGATGTCCAGGTAAAGTGAAGTTAAACAAGTGCAATTTCAAACTATATCAATTTCTAAAGATTTGTCTGGACTTCTAGAAATGATTAATCGCAGAAAAACGAGAAAACTTGTGCTGAAATTTAGCTTGTGAACAGAACAAATAATAAACATAAATATTTGTAATGATAATAACGAGTGCAGTCGAATTGTTATTAGATCTGTGCAATTATGATGAAATCATCATTATCGATCTAGAGATCGTATCTCAATTTCTGCTGAAAATCCAAGTGAACGTAGGACTTTAAAAACAGCTGATCGTTCTACTTCGAATTCTGTCAAATGAGACGTTGGCAAAACAGTTGCCAGTTCTTGCTCTCGCTCTCGTTCTCTCTCATTTTCTTTTATTCTCTCAGTTGATTAACAAATCTTCAGTTGGGAAATTGCAAATGGATTTCATTAGAAAAATCCAATAAGAGCAAATGCAGTGAGAGCGAGAGAAGAGTGGAGTGAGCTGGTAGGTGGAAGGTGGACGTGTGAGAGGGAGTGAGAGCACTACACCTGCTTGCGCTCTCTCAGTCTCGCTCTTGCGCGCGCTCTCTTGCACACGTTGTGCGTATCGATTTGTTATCGGTTTCGCGCTGTCGGTGTGTGTGTGTGTGTGTGTGTGTGTGTAGTTGTTGCATTTCCATTTTGCACACATTTCTCATTAACATTGACTGTTATCAATTGGCAAATTTCATTGTTACTGTTGTTGTTGTTATCGCTGGCGCTTAGGATTTCCAATTGGCGACAACTGCTGCAACGACATGGACAACAACTACAAAAACAAATATAATGAACACAACAAAAGCAGCAACAACAACAACAACAACTTGACATTTTCAAAAATATAATTTGGCGATAACAAGCGACCACTGTGCAGACCACTGTATCTATGTTTATATATAAATACCTCTCTCTCTATAAATATATATATATATATATATATATGTTTTTTTTTTTTTTTTGTATAATTCTGTTGTTGCTATTTTTGTTGTTGTCGCTATTTTTGTTGTTGTTCTTTGACTTTTGATTTTGGTTGGCTGATTTCAATTTTGACTGTGACTCATCCGAAAAATAAACACCTTGGGATAAAGACACGCCTCCTCCAGTTTACCCCTTAACCCCTTGCTACTGCTTAACCCATTCCTGCCCAAATTTCTATCAAATACGTCATAAGAAAAGAAATCTAATCGTTCGTATAATTTCATAGAATTCTCCATCTACCAAATTTTAACACCAGGCAAAAGATACGAAAAACTATAAATAACAAAAAAAATCAATAATTGTTTAAGTGTATTAATCATTTCTATAAGTCTAACCGAATCTAAATCTAAACAAATCTTAGCTCAACGCAGAACTTACGAAAAAATGCCAAAATTGTTAAATGAATTTGATAAGCGCACAAAATGCCAAAATTTAGAGTTAGTTTAAAAATATTATAAAGTATCTAAGGAATATTTATGTTTTTCATTATAAAAATATGCACAGATTTAAAGTTTTATTTGCATATAAAATTTAACAAATTTTAGACTATTCAAGGCAATATGCTAACATTTTTGAAGAAATTAAATACAAGAGATTTTGCAATATCAAATATGAATATAGAGACTATAGAGACTATAAAAATAGATATCATATCTGACCCATCTAAAGTTCGGTTGCATTTATTTAAACAAGCTGACGAAATTATGATACAAATTTAGATTTTTTACGCAATTTTATCCAAATTAGGGTTTAATTTGTGTCAACAATTCGAGTGCAACCCTTTTTTAAATTGGTTTTTTTTCCGGAAAGTTCAGAGTTCAGAAAAAGGCACAACAAATGTGAACTTTGACGGGATTTTAAGGCCGTGACCGTTGCGAGGTCAATTGAATTAAAAACCCTTAACAGATTACAGGCCAACAGAATTAACACGAAAATTAACTGAGATATTTTTTTTAGAGATTGTTTTATGAAATTAAATCAGAAAAATGTAGTGATAACTTGCGATTTTTATTTAAAGATTGTAGTGGGAAATTGAACTAGAAAAACCTGGACAATTCTAAACTGAAGATCCAGTGTGACACTAAAAATTAATGTTGAACAAAAATTCAACTTGGGATTAATCCATGAAAATGAGCTGCATACTTTTGAGTTGATTAATTGCACGTAAATGACACTTGACATAAATTTTTGTCACACAAGAAAAAAAAATTTGATAGTTTTAAAATTATTACAAATTGTTTTTTTCTATATAGGTTTTTGTATATTTTCTATTTTTTTTTTTTTTTTTGGGATTTTTACCTTTGTTTAGTTTTTGGTTATTTGTAGAATTTGGCGGCGGCATTCGAATATTTGTTAGCCGTATAAAATGTTATTGCTGTTGTAGTAATAGTTGTTATAGTTGCTGTTGTTGTTGTTGAATTTCACTTGGTCACTTGCAGTCACTTATTTATTAATTTGCATGTAGTTGTAATTATTTATGAAATAATTATGCTTGTTACACTTTTCTTTGGTTTGTTGTGTATTTAAAAAAAAAAAGCAAAATAAATTATATTTATATTTTTTTAAATTAATTTTTTTTGTATTGAAGTATCCAAATTTTGCACGTCAAGTGTTTGTTTTACTTTTATTTTTGTATGTTTTGTATCTCAAGTGTTTATTTCAATTGTTTTGTTGTCGAGTGTCGTCGCAGCGCGTCGCAGATGCTTTCACGTTGACGCGCACACGAGTTCTGAGCGCAGCCGCAGCGCAAGCGTTCGGCAGAGGCTCTCGAGGCTTGAGGCTTTGAGGGTGACCGTGTTTTTTTTTATCTGCTGCGCTGAGAAAAAATATAAAATGCAGACACAGACGATTGTATGTATGTGTGTGTGAAACGAAATAACGTGTTCGAAAAAAAATAATGTAAAAATAACAAATTCAAGACGTCTTTTCGGTTCGACTTCTGAATTGTATTTGAACGCATCTATGAAGTTGTATTTATAAAAGCGCACAGCTCAAAGAGCAGAGACCGAGACAGAGACCGAGACCGAGACTGAGACCGGAGGCAGCGACGCAGCAGCTGAAGCGACAGCGACATCGACATCTGAGCGTAAACCGAGACGCAGCAAATGGAAGAGAGAGAACGCAATGGCTGCCGTCGCCTCTGTCTGCTGTGTTTTTGTCTGTGCCCATGTGTGTGTGTGTGTGTGTGAGAGTTGCGCTGTCTCTGCTGCTCTGCTGCTCTGCTTTGCTCTGCGCGCGCTACGACTGCGGCTGCTGTTGGTGTTGGTGGTTGTTCGTGCATTGGTATTGGTTAGATAAAACCAGCAGAGTACGCGACGCTAACGTTGACGTCGACGTTGGGCTAAACGTAAAATCTTTGGCGCAAAAGGAAACAGCCGCCGCAGCAGCAGCAACAGCAGCAGAGAGAGCAGCAGTGAGAGCAGCAGCGAGAGCAGCAGTGAGAGCAGAAGCAGCAGCAGCAGCAGCATTGCCGCTTCTTTCTTTGGATTTTTCTTTCGTCTCATTTTATTTTTGGACGCAAATAGGATTACAGCTAGATGTGTGTATATATGCACACTTGTATATATATATATGTATATATGTAAGTTTGTGTGTGTGTGGGTACACGCATGTCGTTTGCGTGCCTTGTGGATGCATGTGTGCTGAAGCGAGAGCGCGCTATGCACCACACTTAGTACATACATACATACGCACATACGTTTATTACATACATATGTACATATGTGCATATTATGTATGCACGAAGTCCCCAGCCGCCAGGAGAAATGTGCTCCTGCTTACATACAGTCAGCCAGTAACGTGTTTTGGCAACATACAAATTCACATTACTGTCTATTTTTATTATTTAAATTAGTCGTTAATTAGTTTGCTTTTTTACTTATGCTAAGCACCATAGACAAGTATATTAAAGTAAGAGATAATATAACAATTCACTAAAAGATTAAATTTTGTCACTGAAATGTGACCACCCCATATAGGGAGTCGATTAAAATTTAAAACATGAGATTAAAATTGTTAAGCCCAAAATTTTAATAGGGGAATAAATAAAATTGAAAATTAAAAGGTCAAATCATGATCACAATTTCACTTGATCGGTTGAGTTTTTACAAAGTAATGCAAGTTTGAAGTCTTGATTCATATATAAATATAATTATATAGTACATACAGAAAATAAAAAAGAATAAGTTTTGGAAAAATGAACCAAAATCATACCCGTACAAATGTTAAGGTTTTTGAAAAAGAATTCATTTCGTTTCCTGTCTCAATATTACAGCATTAATAACACAAACATTTTTTTAACTTACCTCCAAGTTTTTCATGGAATTCTTCGACCGAAATAGAAATACCAACTATGTATATCATTGCTTTTTATAGCTATAATTGAATTGTAGCTTTATATTACATAGGTATATAAAGCTACAATTTTAATTCTAATTATAAATTTAAATTGATTCACAGGTACTGTATGACTTATTTATTCAGTTTATTCCATTTCTCTTGAGTTTCTGGCAGTTCATTTTTATAGAAAAGAACCTTAGGAGTTACAAATATGGAATATACAGACTCGTACCTTTTATATAGACCCTCTAGTACGTTTTTTTGCAAACAGTTACGAAACATAATGATAATGAACAAACATAAAATTCTTAAAGTTAGACAGCACCTCTTGGTTTCCACAACATTTCAAATCAGAATAAATGTTTTTAAAAAGTCAAGTCAACAAATGAACAAAATAATATTCATACCAAAAATTTATATTTGTTTGGCTTTGATTTTTTTTTGAATATTTCTTTTAATATGTTAATAATTTTAGCTTAATATTCTAAGTATTTATTATTTATTTTATTATTTATCTTATTTCAAGGAAAGACATATATGTTTATTGTTCTTGATTTTTGAAGTAGGTCTCTTTCTTGAGTGTATATGTGTATGTTTGAGTGCGCATACTGCATAGGATCGATAATTAATTGTGCACTTTTGGCCCTTCCCCTCCCGCACACCATCTCCACAATGCGTTTCCCTCAACCTTCACCTCAAACTTGAAAACTCATCCAGAAACGGAAGTTAAAGACATTCTGACGCTGCCCGCGTCTTTTGGCCTGACTTTTCTCGCTGTCGCTGTTGATGTTGCTGTTAATGGATGTTGTTGTTGTTGTTGTTTCTGTTGTTGTTGCCTTGGTTAGTCGTCACAGTTGACCGCTTCAAAAAAGGTGTGCAGGCTACAAACGCATGCACACACACAGACACACACACACATGTGCTTGTGCGGAAGGGAGATCATTGTCAGCTGCCGAAAAATGCAAATGTATCATTTTGTTTCTCTCTTTCTGTCTCTCATTTGCACACACATCTGATTGTGCATTGCATGCATTAACGATAACACGATAACATTGTTAACAGCATCGCGCTGCGCAATCGATCGATTGCGCGATGACCGATAAACAGCAAAAGCAGCAGCAATATCAACAAAAGAAACAACAACGCAGACGTCAAAATTTATTGCCAATAAGCACAAAAGGCGGCAAAAAAACAATTGCAATAACAAAAGCGGTAGCAGAAAAATATAAATATATATAAATGTATAAAAATCGAGCATAGTCATATAAGAAATAAAGCATACAAATGTGAGTGTGTGCAGATGCACAGTTAGTCAAGAAAGTGGTTTCACAGAAAAAATCCACATATTGTTATTTTAATATATTTTAATTGAATTATGAACTAATTATAATAACTATAGACAAGAATGATATTTGATATATTATTTCTGCATGAGAAATCGTGGACGTATTTGAATTTGTGACAACACTTTCCTGACTAACTGTTTGTACATCAATGCAAAAATAAAAGTTATTGTGCAAAAAGTGCAGCAAGAGTTCAATACACTCACCCACACACACCTAGACACACACACACACACACACGAGCGCATACGCACTCACACGTATAAGACACGCGCGCTTTACACACACACACACACATGCATAGTGAGAGAGTGTGAGATAAGTACATGCATACATGCATACACGTGCAACTACAATGATCGCACTGTTTGTATAAATTCAATAATATTTACGTTTTATTTATAATGAACTTGAAATTAAGTACAACCATTTTGCACCGTGGTACGCCACTTAAATAGTCGTCAACCAAATTGCCAATTCGATTTTCGTCAACTCACGCATCACTGTGCAGCGGCGTGGGTGGCGGCAACGACGCTGGCGCTTAGCAGCAGCAGTAACAACAATAGCAGCGGACTATGGGCGATATTTAGCACGGTCAAAAAATAGCTACTTTATTTAGATTTAAAAATATAATTTTTTTTTCGGTTGGCCGGCAACTCTAGTTTTGTGGAAACTCTGCAAAGTCAAATGATTTTTTCATAAAACGTGTTTGTGAATTTGGCGAAGGCAGCTAAAGTTGACAAGTTATTTGTTAAAGTCGGAAAAAAGCATTTATCGTTTATGCCGTCTAAAACGAAAAATCGCCCACAGTGCAACGGTAACAGCGCGTGTGGCAATGCGTGTTAAATAAACATTAATGGCGGCAACAGAAACAGCACATTGCAATTTTTTCTTTACATTTCTTTCTTATTTTATTTCTTTTTGCTTCTTTCTTTTGCCGTTGTTGTTGTGTTGAGAAACGGTTTTCGGTTTCGCTTTTCAATTGTTGGCATTCAATGAGACTGAAAGTGATAATGAGCAGGCAACAATAACAATCGACAATCAGCATACAACATAACATAATTAAAGCTGCAACAACAACAACAACAACAATAATAAGAAACAACAATAATACTACTAGCAACAGCAACAAGAGTGAGTGCGCGACATTAACATTTAATTGCCAGCATTTAGTCAGCATTTAACTTTGCATAAAACAAATAATAGCGCGCGCGCACACACACACATACACGTATATACAGTTTATGCTGCACTCCCACGCTTTAACGCGCTCTCTTGATCTCGCTGTCGCTCTCGCTCGCTCTCTCTCTCTTGTATCTGCACAATTACGTTAATATGACAGCCGCATTGACAGCATCAGCCCGTTTCAGTCTCACACACGTGCACAAAGGGCATTGCATTGCAAAAATAAATAAATGCACTTTCGGTTTGAGTATTTTGCATTATTAACATGCGTGTTTTTAATAACAAATATAACTTATTGTTATAATTTGCGTGCTTTAAAACTATAATTGTTGTTGTGCTAATGGATTTAATAAGCTTTGTCGGCGTTGACATATCAAGGTGAGTACACACACACACACACTGTGCAAATCATGCACACACACAAATACACATACACAGTGAGAGCATAAACATTTGTCCGTCATTGTTGCTGATAAACAACAAATTATTGTGTATATTATCGTAAAACAATTGAAAAAGGCGCTCGCGCCTCTTTTTTTGTCTTCTTTTTTTATTTAATATATTTTTTTTTTTTAAACTTTGCACCACCCCCAACAACAAGCGTAATGTTTAACACTTGGAAATACACGTATGTACATACATATGTATAGATTTGTATGTCTGTCTGTTTACGTGTGATACGTATGATTCAGAGTTTACAGTTAGCGGCGAAATACCCTGACAGCTGGTGGGAGGGATAGCTGTGTGAGTGCAAGGGAGAGGGGGAACAGCTAGCTAATAATAACGGCAAAGGCAACAATTGGATCAGTGACCAAATTTGTGCTCACTTTTAAACACTGCTCAGATAATAAAAATAATACGAAAAAACAGTATTCATGTGTTTGTTATCTTCAATAATCCAATTTTTAAAATATTTGAATATTCAAAAATATTTATCTATATTTCAAAATATTTAATTGCCTTGTTAAAGATTTTGTTTTTACTCATGTGAACAAGTATCAAATATTTAACTTATTTAGTATTTAATATTTTGCAAATTTGAAGTCAAAGGATATTTAATAAAATCTCAGAATTGCACTGCTGCTCTTCAAAAAACCAATAACAATATGATCTCATGTAAAATTAAAATTAAATAGTGAGTTAAGTTAATAGAGTATTTTGGATACTCTAGATATTTTCAATATTTGTTAATAATAGATAAATGTTAGATACACAGCAATAAACTTTAGACAGGGAGATAAACAATGTTCGGTATGACTAAGTGAGCGTGTTTATCAGTTAAGCAATTTGTAGTTATATAACTATGTCTATATGCATAGCTCATGCAATCTCTTTCCGCTTGTAGGATTAACCCAAGTTCATTCAGTTCCTTTAACAATACGGTAGCTAAGCTCATTAGAAACCAATTGACTTTACAGGATAAACGACACCAGACTGTCAGACCCATTCAGATTCATTGGCGGGTCTCGAGTCTCGGGTCTGAGACTGCGAACGAGACTCACGAGTCTGGCCATCATTTGTGCATTGTTTGGTAGCGATTAGGACACGAGTCGCAGGTAGAAAGTAAATTATTATTATGGTCCGACTGTTTTGAAAACATTTTATGATATTGTCTGATGCTGATGCAATTTGGAGGCTAAGTGACTCCCTGCCAAAAAAAAAAAAGGAATCAATAAACATGAATAAAACTGATAAAAAGAATGGCTATTTCTAGTTAAAGTTGATAAGCGCTGTCTATATAAGTCACGAGCTAAGTTCTAGCTGATTTCTATTTCGGGTAGATGGTATTTTCCTTGTGTAATTAGGTCAACTGATCAAATAGAATTGTTAATTACATATAAACTATTTGAAACATACTTCGAAGCAGGAAAAAATGAATATAACCTCAAAATGTCAATTAAATTTGTATATCTAATTTGAGGTTAGGTCAATTGAATCGTATTAAATGTGTGATTTAAATTTATTTTTCCTAGTGACTATGGTAACAACTAAAAATTGAGAAACATCCTGCTTAAAAATAAACATAATCTCTAAATAACATGGCAATAAGCCAATGATGAGGTTATGTCCGTCACTAACTGAAGAAATTGATAATAATAATTTGCTATTTCCAGTTAAATCTTGTGATTCGATGTTACCTTTTTCTGTGCTCTTTGCCTTTCATTTTGATCGATAAGCGATGTCTACATATATATACATATGTATATATAAAGCATAAGTTAAGTCCCCAGTATCTATAAGAATAACTGTGTTCTATTTTCGGCAGCACGGGGTTTACCCTCCGTTCGAAATCTATAGTACGTGAATCGATGAACAGAACTTATTTCGTCAATCACAAAGACTACGAAACAATACATCATGTTTTAAGTTGTCGGTCGCATGGATCGATCTGATATTATGCATCATCATCATGGTCAATGAGTTTTGGTAACTGTAGCTGTAGCTGTAGCTGTATCTGTATCTGTATCTGGGCATGAATCAGAAACGACGACAAGTACACACACTTGTGTCCCAATTCCCCCTACCCTGCACTCCCCTTAACTTATATTATTTTTTAACCATCGACGTAGTCATCGACATCGTCATCATCATCATAATCATCATCAGTAACGTTCATTGAATATCGAACACCCCACCGCGCCCAGCTCGTAAACGATAAGCAGCTGGTGTATCTCTGTGTGTGTATGTGTGTTTGTGTGTGTGTGTGGAGGGGGCTGATAGGGAGCTCAGATGGAGTGTGTTTAGCTTCGGTTTCGCTAGAAATCATCGAACTCATTTTACAACCGGGTTCTGTTAGCTCGATTGTTATTATCTCAGATCTTACGAATTTTTTAAATCTACAAAGACTATACTCTCTTTCTCTCTCTTTAACTCTAACCCTTTTTCCTGCCTGTGAATCTATATATTTATATATATATATATATTTCTAGGTTTGTGGGCCGACAAATGGCATCTAATAACTTTGAAAGCAACTCGGGACACCCAAAGCAAACAAAGGTGTGTGTTATGATGTGTGTGGGTGTAGATTTATTGTGAAATCAACCCAATGCCTAAGTAATCATAAAGATCAATATCTACATCAATATATGTAAGTATTATGATAAGAACAAAATATATAAAAAGAAAGAAGTATAAGAAGATCAATGATCGCATATCAGTAAATAATCCCCCTCCTCAAGATCTTTGATCATTGCAGAAGCTTATGATTAATATCATAAAAATTAGCCATTGCTCAAGCTCCTTTAGATTCTAACCGTTTTTATATATATTTATTTTAATAATCTATTTGAAGATTTCAATAGCAGTATTATAATATAAACTGCTTAACTTTTTAAGAGCTAAGGAACAGCATACTTTTTTTTAAATTATTTCTGATGGTTTAACTGTCAAATGTCATGCCTATAAGCTCTTATTTATACCCTGTGCACATATGATTATGAGAAAAACTTTAGATTCTAACTCCATTTATGTGGATTAATAATATCGGAAGAACTGAGAATTTCCAGGACTTTCACAGTTTTGATTTGCGTCGAGATTTATCAGAAGTGAAAATTCTTAAGCTGGCAGTTTGAGTTAATCACACAGAGTATCTGCAAGTTGAGCAGTCTGTTACCTAACTGCTTTCAGTAGCTGAGATCATACAGAATACAATTTGTTTTTCCCACAGCTTCAAATGCAGAAACAACTTGACAAACGTATCGTATATATCGTATAGATGCATATTAAGGGACTCTCTCACTCTCTAAATATATACATATATCTATGTTTGAGTATGTTTGTGTGTACGATCATATCTCATTATCAGGCGTAAAGCTCGTAAATGTCTATGTCTCTATGTCAATTGCCAGATTTATCACATGGGACGCGATCGCATGGCAAACGGAATCGGAGACGACGAAGCTGCATATATAGTAGATATATTTATATACATATATATGATATATGTATGTATATACAGATGGAATGGAGATGGAGACATTAACCTTGGCTGTCTGGAAATGTTGTTGTTCTAGTACCAATACCTTCTGAGATATCATCCCCCAAAAACCTGACGAAGCTGTGCCAAAAAAAAAAAAAAATAAATAATAAAAATAGAAACATTTCTCATTAGGGTTTTGCGTTGACGACGCGACTTGACTCTCGATTCGAACTCGAGAGTTTTGAGTTTCCAAGTTTTCAGTCTCCATCTTCACGCCATCTCCGTTGTCATTGTCTATGTTGTGGTTGTTGTTGTTCTTGTTGTTGTTGCTTTCGTTGTTTGGTTGTTGTTGTTGATATTTACTCAAGTGTAATTGCAAATTGTAAATGCGACAACACAGATGCTCGTAATGATTGTGAACTGCTGATGGCTGTTCAAGCTCTGAGCGTGAGACTTGATCATCATCATCATCATCATCACATCATCATGATCATCATCAAAAGCAACAGCAGCAACAGTAACAACAAACAACACTAACAGTTACCCTAGAAATATATGCAAAATAATCTATGCTTCATTTCCTAATACTATAACTTTTTCCCTTACTCAGCAATTGTGCGGAAATTTCGAAAAATATCAAGTAAATGTATTAATTTTTTGTTCTACCAAGTATCAAAGTTATATCTATAAAATTGAGCTAACTGACAAATTATAATAACATACATAAGTGTTATATATGCTTTGTTAAATAATCGATTGTGCTCGATTGAAAGATATCGAGAAGTTATATTTATATATCAGAGTACGAAGAATCGAGTCTATAGCTGGAAAATTAAATACATTATGTTTATAAAGCTTACGCTAGAACTTATCTGTTTATTTATAATTTGTGCTACAATTTTTAAGATGCGTGGTTAAACTATAACTTTAGTCTAGGAAAATATCGAAGCGGTTTTTTTTTATGAGTGGAAAATATACCATGATGCTGCTTTTCAATTCTACTTTTCACTGAGCTGAAATTTTCAGAATATAACTTGGATATATTCTTATTAAAGTTATTAATAAACAAAAATTCTAGCTGACAAAAGTTTGATTTTTTTAAATAGTTTGATGTTGATATTTTATTTTTTCATCTCTTCAATTTATCATACCCTTTTGAGGCAAACTTTACAGGGTATTACATTAACCTGAACCGACAACTTCGTGTGCCCGAAAATAAAGTATCTACACAATACGTGAGCTCTGAGCTGTGTGTCATTCTTTGAGATATATACAATGCGTTAATGCCTTCGATTCCAGAGTTCGAAGCTGATGGGAAGAGATCGTTGAAGCTTTTGGGCTTATCGCAAGGCTTGCCCACATCCCCCTTTTGTATCTGCACTGACCTAAGTGTAGCTGTAGTTGTAGTTGTATCTGTACCTTGCGCTATTTGTATCTTTTATCTGAGAAAACAGTAAAGTATCTTTTTCGTCGTTATTGTTTGAACGTTGATTGTCAACTGATCGGTATTTACCAGCCGAACATCGTCTTGTCAACCCACCCCCTCCCCCCCAGCTGCCCCCGGGCCCCTTCATTTCCCCATCGTACCATCCATCCTCCTCAGTTAGTCAGGTTGTCAATCTACGAGTATCTGTGTATCTGTATCTGTATCTCTGACGACTTGGAAGTTTTCAATTTCAATTTCAGCACTGAGACACTGGAGCTACACTTAAGCAAATAATCGTATTTAGCTTCACATGTTGTGCGTCTGTATCTGTATCTGTATTCGCATCTGTAGCCGTAGCTGTATCCGTATCTGTAGCTGTTGCTGCGGCTCTATCCGTATCTTTTGGATGGATACTGTTTTCTTTAGACGCGTTGAATTTCTCTTTGACGTTGGCTTTGTTATTGTTTTGCTTTCTGTGCAGCAGTGTTCCCTTTCCTATTATCGATTATTGCATCTTTCGTATTTTTTCCTGATGTTTTTCATTTCCATTTTAGTTTGCATACCCTGTAGTCTCATATCTTATCCAAACAAGTGTATTAAATATGTTCTTCCCATCATTTTTAATTTTTTCTGCTTTGCACTGATTTTTTTTAATAATAGCTGATTATAATCGCATTGGTGTAGTTACCTTGCTGATTACAGGGTATATTTTAAATAAATATCTCCACATAATATTCTGAAAATTTCATGAGGATCGATTGATAAATACAAGAGTTATGCTAGTTACATTTTAGTTAAGTGATTTTTTAAAAGAGTTTCTTTTATAGGGTATCTTTTAGTCAGTGGCTTGTGAGTTTAAGACGGCTTACATGTTTTTCTTTCACTTTTGTTTTCTCAGCGCCAACACAGACTTGAAGACCTGCGCGATTGACTGACTGATTGACAGACTGATGGACTGACTGATGGACAGACTGACTGATAAGAATATTTGCTAATAAGCATGGCAAACAATATTGGTCCCAGTTGTGGTTCGTTGTGGTGTCTGTGCGATGTTGTTTACCCACTCATCTGCTCATCACACACAACACACACACAAGACACACTCATAACCAAATGCATACAGAACATGCACAACATCATTATGATTTCATTTGTTTGGGATCAATTTGAGAAACTGTTGATAACAGTTCCCGAACTCCATAGATTGTATTAGATATCCAAATACCTGATGATACTTTTACCTTTACTCTATAGATTCTTTTAAATTATACACCTATTTTGTAAATGTTTAGTAATCTGCCCCTGTGTGTAAAATGTTTATATTATAATTGTAAGATTATATAATGTAATGCGATTGAGTTCTGCATAGTTATCGGAGATTCCTTGATCATTTTTATTGACTTGGACTGCACATAAAAATTATAACTTCCTTTCCTTTAATAATATGGAAATTACTATATTTTATTAGCGTTTTAAAGCGCAACTTTAAAAATAAATATATTTATGCATTAAGATCTCAATAAATCTCTGCAGTTTGCAGAGTTTTCACAAAATAAGCGCTTTGAAATTATTTAAAATAAGTATAAAAAGGAAAAGTGATAATATTATGTATGTTACGGATGATATAACGCAATCAGTTTTCCGCGTTTAGTTACATTTGTCCGTTGGCATCAAAGAGGCCGACTGATAACGGATGTGGATATGGATGTGGATGATAATTATGTATGTATGTGGGGTAAGTACCCCCAAAGTATTTGCTCGTAATACTCTGGTATCTTTTCACAACTTTTGTTGTGGGTGTTGGCACCACACACACACCAACACACACACAGAGAGAGGGAGAGAGAGAGGGATCGTGTGTCATCGTTGCAAACTCATTAGCAGATAAAGATACTCTTTCAATGCGAGCAAAGTCACCTTCTTGCCCCTTATCCATCTCCATTTAATTCTCTGTCTTTGTTTCACTTTTATTGTGATTGAGAAATGACACCAACTTCTAGCTCTATCAATCAAAACTGACCAATCATGGACTTTACACACACACACACACACGAAGACACGCACTGGGCGGATGGGCCCCATCGAGATACGAGATACGAGATATAGTCACAGTCCCCAGTCCCCAGTCGAAGGTGATACAGATTTCGAAAGCGCAAAAGTCCGATTCAACAATAAAAATGTGAAGAAAGATATTTGAATTTTCAATTGACGTAGAATAGATGCTCTTTATAGTAATTGCCGAAGATTAAATGCTCTTTTGAGTAGTTAAATATTTTCCAAATAATATCAGGATATAGTAAATTAAACCTTTTGAAAAACAAAAAATTCTAGCTTAAGATATTGTCAAGTTTAATACTTGGTTAAAAATTGCAATTGCCGAAGATTAAATGCTCTTTTGAGTAGTTTATATTTTCCAAATAATTTAAGGATATAGTAAATTAAACCTTTTGAAAACAAGAAATTCTAGCTTAAGATATTGTCAAGTTTAATACTTGGTTAAAAATTGCAATTGCTAAAAATTAAATGCTCTTTTGAGTAGTTTATATTTTCCAAATAATATTACGACAAATTCAAATCTTTTTGAAATATAAAGAATTCTAGTTTAACATACCTCGCTTTTATAAATGACACAAATGATAATTATAGCATATTGTCAGGTTTAATATTTGGTTTTATAAATATGTAGTTAAGGGCAAAATAGCTTTTTATTTTATTAAATGACGATCTCAAAAATCGGAGCCTTCAAAGAGAATAATGTGACTTTGTAAAGTTGTTAATCCTTAGTTTCATCAGAATTCAAAGTTGCATTACTTTCCCAAAACGATTTGGATTTTTTTCTACTAGAATTTTGCCCAATTGTAATCAATATTAATAATTTCCCATGGCGTAAGATAATTGATTATCAAATTAATAATTTCTTTTGTTAGGGTAACTAAACGAAAGATTTGTAAATATAGAACTTTCGGATCGGAAGGCATTGAAAAAATAATCAAATTCTGTGCAAAACGTCACCCGATAATTGTTATCGATATTGTCATCGACATCAGCATTCAACCTGCCTGTTGTTGTCCCAGCTGCTTGGCCTAGATAAGCCACATCCAAATCTGTTAACTTTACTATACTGTCCGTTTCCTCAGGTGCTAAACTTAAATTTCGTTTATCAACAAAAGTTTGGCATTTCCGCTTTTTATTTTTTATTTTTAGAATATTTAAGATATTCGATGGTAATAAATGGCCTAACTCAAAGTTGATTAAATTTGATGAACTTGTAGTAAGCTTATATTTTTTTTTACTATTATTGTTTCACATTATTTTGATAACTGATCTCATAATTGAATTGATGTTGTGTTTATAGATAAGTTTCGTAGAAGATTTCCAACAAATTTTCATGCATATTAGCGGATTTTGGAGCATTAATTTGCACATAAAGTGAAGCTATGACATTGGTTAACTGAAGATTGTGACTGCAGGGCGTATTTTCTTTTATATCTCTTTTTTTTATCAGTTAGCAGGCGCCTCGTATATTTCACAGAAAAGCCCATCGACTTTGCACCGACATAGTCATAGACATCGACATCGATAGGCGTTGCAAACATTCAAAAAAAAAGTTAAAAAAATAAAAAAAAATCTTCCCCCTAGTTTTACGATGTCGATTCTGTTTAAAGCGATATTTCTATATAAATGACTTGTCATCCAGTGACTTGTTTTGCACATCGTTTTGGTATAACTATTACTATTATTGCTGTATTTCGTCAAACAAATTTGTCAACATCTAAGGCTAAAGCCGACTGAGCAAACGAAAAGTATTAGAAAAAAAATATATAGAGCAACAAAAATAAATAGGTATTACAAATTATCGGTGCAAGTTACAAACTCGCTCGTATATCTTCTAAGTTATTGGCAAATAAACGATTTGAAAACCGAATCCGTACACGAAGTGAATGAGCGCAGTGAGAGATACAGAACAAGGGTGGGTGGGGGAGAGGAGGGGGGGGGAGTGGGGGTGAGGTAAGAGGAAGGAATGTAGAAAGAGAGATATCTCGTTAAGCTACGCGCCTTTAGACACGATTTTCGCCATGATTTTTCCATGCACTTTGTTCAATACATTTCGATTCTTCCCCAACGTTGCTCTCTCTCTCTCTCTCTGTCTCTCTCTTTGTCAGCGTGTCTCTTTCTCGCTCTGACTTACTCTTCCATTCTGTATGTCTGATAAGATATTTTGAATGATGATGTGCTGTTGTCATATGTCTACAGTTATCCTCCCCTCTCTGCCCACCACACCACTTTGCTAGTCACCTAACGAACCCTGAACAGAATATCCCCCCTTACCGTTTCATGCCCCTATGGCACATATCATACGTGAGCTGCCCCATTCCCATAAGCATGGGGGATTTGTCGTGGCATTAGATAATATCTCCCCCCGGTTGTGCGGGCGCGTCGCGTAACTTGGTTAGCGACAGACAGACAAGGCCTACAAGCTCTTCCAAATGAATGAAAAAAAAAACTAAAAAAAAAAAAACAGAAAAAAACAAAAAAAACTACTGAAAATGTCAAGTTATTGAAATTATCAGTTTTAGACGAGAGAAAGAGAGAATACGTGTTTCTTTAATTAGGTTAAATATTTGCAGCGTGCGACATTCAACATTCGATCTATTCACCATATTATTGCAAGCACATCTGCTTAACACAGGTGCAACAGCGTTGCCAGAGTGTTAAATAACCCAACAGATGTTTTAGCTATTTTTGTTTGAAATGAAAGCGCACTGAAATCTTAAAGAATTTAAAGAAAGAAAATAAAGAAGGAATATAAGCTCTTTAAAGCTGTTAAAACAGCTTATCTTAAATTAAATGGCTTAGAGCTGCCAGAGTTTTTAATTAGATGATTAATCTCATATTATTTTTACCTTACAATGATAACTTACTTGAAGTTAATGGTATATGACTTATTTATTTTATTTCATTTTAAATTTGTAATGAATTAATATTGAATAGTCAGAGATTTTAAATAGCTGACAGAAGTCTATAAATCTTTAGTTACAAAAGTTCTAAAGAGAGATTATCGTAAACAAATTTATGTGGCTAGAGATGATATATAAACAGTCTCTTTAGGAAGAACCGCCAGTTGTATTGAAAGAGATTTCCCTCAGTAAGATTCCACTTCTTCAAGTTGAGGGAATTTCTTACATTACCACAGAATTCGTAGAGTTTTCAATATACTGACTGTTCGCTTAGTCTTTGTTAAAGTATGACAGTATATATTTTAAGTTTGGTATTACAAAGATAACTTCCCAAATGAGCTTACAATTGTTTGTTTTGGGAGGTGTGGAAATCACCTGGCCTAAGACGCAATTAAGTCTCCAGAATTTTTAATTAACTGATAGATCTATGAGTCTTCAGTAGGTTAGTCATAGATTGCTGATATGAATTGAGATTAGTTGAGGTTTTATTTGGAATTAATACTAAAATACCTTGCCACAGTTGGCAGGGAATCCACCCTGCATGAGTTAGAGTTGTCAGCGTCTTGAATTAATTTCTAGAATTCAGTAAACTTTGGCAAGGATTGCAAGCATATATTTCTATTATATTGGGAAAGTAGGTCCTTAAATACAGCATGAAGTTAAGAAAATATAGTTAGCTTAGTTATTATGTTACTATAAGGCGAAGTATAATAAGTAATATTAAAATAATAATAATTTAATTAAGAAATTCGCTGTATCTACTTTAAAAGTGCACGCTGTATTTTACGGGGTATTTTTTAGTCAACCTGTCTTTTGAAAATTAAGTGAATGATCTCTTGAGAAACTCTACCATTGACAATTGAAATAAGTTCGATAGAAATTCCGACTGTCTTCAGTTGTTATTCTTCTTTGTCTGTAGCACTGATCTTTCGTTTTCTCTCTCTTTCACACTCTCGCGCTATGTCTGTCTCTGTCTTTTGCACTTGGCTGCCTGTCTACAGTCTCTGTAGGGCATTTTGCTGTTTACTTCCCACAAAATCCATAATGTGCGCCCTCATTTATCAAATGTAGAAAATCTGGCGTCGCCTTTGATAAAAATAAATAAGAAAATGGCCAGCGATGTGGGCCGTGTTTGCTTACATTGTGTGTGTGTGTGTGTGTGTGTGTGTCTGTGTGTGAGTGTTGTGTCATGGTGAACAATCGCTGCCATTGAGTTGTCGTCTTCTGTCTTCAGTCTTCTGTGCTCTGTCTTCTGTCTTCTGTCTTCTGCCTTCCGCGATCCCCTCAACGCTCAAGTGCCTCATTATAATTGGACGTTGAGCGTTATTTTCAAGGTGTGCAAGGGCTTTACCAGGTAAGTTGCTAGGCGCCGTCTTTCCCTCTGTGTGTGTGTGTGTGTGTGTGTGTGTGTGTGTGTGTGTGTGTATGGCAGCCACATGAATAATTCGCCTCCCAAATTCCATTTCGAGAGGGTGCAGAGAGCAGATAAATTAACTCCGACTCGATCCAAAGAAATTTACAATAATTTGTATTCTTTTTCTTTTCTTTGTACACTTGTAAAGTGTATTTTACATTTGTCAGGCTACCGATGTGTCAATAAGTACTTTTAATTTCTTGTTCTCTATGATCTTTCGACTTTGATTCTAAAAAACAGCTAGATCATGAATCGTTGGGTAATCAATATCTGAAATTCAATAAGACTTCATCGAGTACAATTTTTAAGTGTAAAATGCAGATCGATAAATTTCAGAAAGATTTGTAGATATTATCTAAATTTTTTATAAATATAAAAGACATTAAGTTGATCTCCGATCTTATGAAACTGCCATTTTTTCTCATAAGGGGATATATTTTTCAAATACTATTAACTTTTGTATTTGTATTTATATGATTATTAAATAGAGGTTACATTTTTTGAAATGCTACAAACTTTAATCTCTTCGTATATAACCGAGATACTTGAGAAAGATTTACAAACGACTAGAACAAAAAATAATAATTTTTCATAAAATAGTTCTCAGTCCAGTAGGCCTATCTGGAGATTGTATTCCAGCTTACTTCTTACCTACTTCAATTGTCACTATATTCTTAGTGCTTAGTAGAGACATTGTTTCTCAAATTCCAATCAATTGTGAGTATTATTTGCAACATTGCGATCCAGTAAACTAATCTTATGTATTCTAAAACACGAATTCTTTCGCCTGTATTAAAGAGTAGCTTTATATAGCTCTATATCGTTTGAGGGGGATGTACAAGTACATAGATTTCTTGAAAATATGGGATTATGGTAACTGGAGAGAATGCTCCACTGTGAGCAGTTGGTTCTACGAATATTGGGTATTTAGAAGAATCCATGAGTCAGTCCAAATGATTGCGGATTGGCATTTTTGTATTTTACTGTCGTCGGGTAAAGTGTAACCAATAAAAGAACCAATAAAAGAAAACACAACGAAATACATTGAAAAATGCTGTCGTATCAGCTACGACAGAAACCGATAAGCATAAGCAACATCTGTTAAGCAAGCAGCTAGCTAGTTACCTCCCAACAACCCCCACACCCCCCCACCCCTCCCACCACTTAACGAACATCACCCCTCTCTCTTCTCAGTTACACTCACAATTGATCTATCTATTGAAATATTGGTATACATTTAGTGTGTACTTTTAACTGGGGAATGCACTTTGTATAGCCAAGTTGATTGTGTTCAATGTGAGGAGAAACAGAGATCATGGGAAAGTAGGGAAAGAAAATGGAAAGAGCAGAGTAGATGATAGTGACAGAAAAAGAATTGCACCAATTTTATTCTCCCAACAAAGTTTTTTCTTAACTTGTTTTGGCTGAGAATTTTTTATATTCTACATAGTAAAAATTGGAAATATTCGATTATTCTAAGAAATTTTCCTTGGTTTTAAGAAAATTGCTGTACAAAATCAAGTTCTAAGAGTTATATATTTTTAAATGATATAATTGTGACTATTTTAGACACTGCTCTTCGGTATTTCAAGAACTGCAATCGAAATTCAAGTTAAAATTTGCAATATACCAAAGATTTTTTTCATAGTATCTTTAGTGTTATATAATGTAAATGATGGCTGTTTTAGACAGTTCTTTCGTGACTTTCTAGGATCTTAGACTTTCTTCTGTATATTAAGAAAGTGCGAAGAATGGGAAATCCATTCGAGTTCATAGAATCTTTAGAGTTATACGTAATGCAAATTATGATTATTTTAGACGCTTATTCTGCGACTTTTTAGTCACTTAAACTTATTGCTGTATTTTAGGAAAACGCAGATCAATTGCAATCGAAATTCGAGTTGAAATCTTCTTATATTCTACCAGATTTGTGAGATTGGGATATTATAACATAGTAAAAATTGGAATTATTCGATTATTCTAAGAAATTTTCCATGGTTTTAAGAAAATTGCAGTACAAAATCAAGTTCTTAGAGTTATATATTTTTATATGATATAATTGTGACTATTTTAGACACTGCTCTTCGGTATTTCAAGAACTGCAATCGAAATTCAAGTTAAAATTTGCAATATACCAAAGATTTTATTCATAGTATCTTTAGTGTTATATACTACATAATGTGAACGATGACTGTTTTAAACAGTTCTTTCGTGACTTTCTAGGATCTTAGACTTTCTTCTGTATATTAAGAAAAGTGCGAAGAATGAGAAATCCATTCGAGTTCATAGAATCTTTAGAGTTATACGTAATGCAAATTATGATTATTTTAGACGCTTATTCTGCGACTTTATAGTCCTTAAACTTATTGCTGTATTTTAGGAAAACGCAGAACAATTGCAATCGAGGTTCGAGTTGAAATCTTCGATATTCTACTAAAGCAAACAACAATTGAACAACAATAATTGAGAACTGCGAGCAGAAAATGCGACACACTTCTACTAAGCTCATCCGCCTGATTGGCGAATCATGTGTCGCCGAGAAAGAGGTGACTCTCCGGTGGTAGTGGGAAGGAGCAAGGCGGGGGGAGAGAGAGAGAGAGAGAGAGAGAGAGAGAGAGAGAGAGAGAGAGGGTGTAAATGGGGAGGAGTGTGGCGATAGCGAAACAGCAATCTGCAACTAATTGCATTTCGACGCCAAATGATTGTTGTAAATTGTTAAAGCAAAGATTTAAGTAAAATGTAGCACCAGCAAAGCGATCTGACTGACTAGGTAAATACCCTGTAATTGACAATTGAAGTCCTGAGAAACACCAAACTATAATTAAAATATAAATTAGCTGAGAGTGAGTAAATAATTTATACAGATGACCTACAAACTGTAAAAATACCCTGCAAAATCAAAAATAAATAGAAGGTTGTTAAACTGCAAAGACAACTGAAATTTTCGTAGAAAAGAATAAAATAAATTGTTAAATCAACTGAACATAACACTGACTGACTATAGAAATACCCTGTAAAATGCAATAAGATGCAGTGCGAAATCTTAAGGTAGCGGATGAACGTTACGGCAAATAAATATTGAGTGAATCGTTCAAGCCAAACTAAATGTTGACTACACTGGCCCCCTGTAAAATTAAGACTGAAAACTGATACGAATTAAATTTGACATAAAATGTAGATATTATTGATAGAAAAGTTGGATTTTTCAGCTAAAAATTAAAACAAGGACAATTTATAAGTCGATAAAAATGTTGAAAAAATAGGAATATAGAACTTTTAGGTAAAATGCTTTACGAGTGAAATATCTAAATAAATGCTGACTGACAATAGTAATACCCTGTAAAATATTCTGATGGACAGTTTATGGAGAGCATGTTTTTAATATGAAGTTTATTTAATACATTTATAATTCTGTGATATCTTTAACTGCATACCCTTTAGGGTATTTTTATAGGGTATTCCCGCACGAGAAGTGCAATCGCAGGCGCAATTGTCAGCGCCCAAAGGCAAAGTAACTGGTATTGGCTATCGGTTCTACATAGTATCGAGTGTGCGGATAGATTATGACTGCTATAAGGAAATAATTTGTCCGAGTTTATGTAAACATAACGCATCGAAGGTCGCCGTCTATCTCTATAAATATAGAGGAGCTGATATTTAATTTCTTCTCTCTCTACGCTTCGTTTTGTAGATTTGCAGAATTGTTTTCTGTGGTTCTTGCCTGTCAAGACATCTGCACATCTGCCTGAGACATAACCAAAGACCAGAAGCTGTGGCTTCACTAATAAGACTCCATTAACCCATATCATTCTTGAATTTTCGAATTCTCGTATTCCCAGCTCCAAATTGAAATTGAAAAACCACATTCATTATCCACAATCCTTAATGCTACACTTAGGCACTGAAGCTTGCGGTTGCGGCTTAGACTCAGAGACCCTGCTGATAGCACCCAGAACACATGGCGCCCCATGTGTGATAAAACTAAAGTCTTACTCGTTTAAGTCACGAATACGGCACTCGAAAGACTCTACATACTTATATACATAATTATACTTATACGAAATAAGTTTTTGTTTGAGTTTTATAGAGTAATTCCATTTGAATATTCAAAAGTTATTGTTTAAATAAAGAAGGTCTTTGAACAGAACAGTTAAGGGTGGACTAAAGAGAGTTATTGAAAGTACTTTTCGAAAACTTCTAGGTGTCTTAACTTTGTTAAATCTTCACTGATTTCCTTGTGGAATATCCAGTTTTTTACTATTCATATATATCATTTGTAATTTGATTGTGCATTAAAATATTCTTTCTTTCTTTAGACACATTTCGAAGACTTCAATCAGTCATAACTTTGACAAATCTTAGCTGATTTTCGTGTAGATGGTGAATTTATCAATAATTATATTGATTCTTTATCAAATTTTAAAAACTCGTTTACTGTCCATTTTCTTTATAAATTTAATTTAGATGAAGCTAATTCTTAAAGCCGAAATGTTCCCATACAACATTTAAATAGGGTATCTGCTAAAGTAGTGCAGAAACTAAGGAGAATTCATATTTTGTCACTTTGTTTTGGGGTCTTTGCGGTTGACCAACGATGAAATAAAATAATGGAACCATCCAGAATATAAGAGAGCAATAAAATGAAGTGAAAGGGGTAGACAGAGATAGTAGGGGAGAGAGACAAATAAATAATAATATTTGGATTCTTTCAAAATAATTTTTTTCACGTTGAGATAAAAGATACAGAAATTTGCGGTCATCTTGTTAGCATTAAGAGTCAGACGCATGGGAACAAAGTTAACAAGTGATTACGATAATAATTGGTATTGCGATTATGATGACAACAAAAACAATAAAAACAACAACATCTTGAAGTATTTCCGAGAATTATGTTGCATTAAACTGACAAAAAAATGAAGAAAAAATAACAGAGAAAAACGAGGGAAAAACTGCCAGCACAGTAAAATAAAATAAATTAATTCTTTAGAGTTGACAGAAAACTGAATAAATATCAAATCATATAAAAATAAGTATAAAAACGGATTGAGCGACCATTGATCTATATGGAAAAGAAGAAATGCGAAACATCAGCGAAATCCAAATATGAAACGTAAATTCGAATGATATCAGTACTGTTCTAACCTGGTACAATGGACGTAATAAGACCTTATTTACGTACATATAAGATGGTTTAGGATATCATCTTATACAGCGCAGAGAGACAGCTTTTTTGATGTAAAACGATGCCCAGATCTTAACTTTAAAAATGTACACTGAAAAAGACTTTCCATCAATCAAAATTAATTAAGATTAAAAGAGATTATAGCTTAATGTGAAACATGGATTTCCTTCTATTATTCTTATGTTTGTACGCAATTTTATTGTCTTTATTAAACTTATATTTTGCTGAAATTGTACTTTTATGTTTTGCATACAATAATTTTCTGTCAGTGTAAGTGTCATTCACCTGAACATCAGGTAAACAATAAATAAATATATCAGCAACAGACTGACTGACTGAATGACTAACTCTGTCTCGTACTCAGTCCAAGTATAGGTACACAATAAGGTGCATCGATATTTTTCGTTCAAGAAATGATAACCCAAAAATGTTTAATATACGTTTAATTTTACAATACTTTGACTGACAAATTATAGCTAAAAAAATCAAGTTTTGACCATTAAAAAGCGGAGAATAGGAATTTATCTTAGAACTGAGAATGTAGATTAAGGAATTTGGGGTACCATAATTTTTTTGCCCATACAAATCGAAGCACCCTAATATACATATTTATGTTGCTATATAGTTGGTAGCTGTGCCTGGTACTGCCCTCTAAGATTCTGATTCTTATAACTTGGACACAGCACGTGTTCCATGTGTGGTACAATGTATCGGATTTCTCTTCCCACTCCTATCTCTCATACTCTCTACTCGTCTCTGTTTCTGTCTGGCCATGAGGTTGAGTCGTACCATCATCATCATATCATTTCATATAATGTACGGGAAATCATGAGCTTACGAGTTATGTCAATGCAAGGCACATGCATTAATTACTCTTCTCGGCACCTGTAATATCTGCCCTATAAGCATAGTCGGGCCTTACCATAGCCAGAACTTACTCATACCAGCTTACACATTGTTGATCAATCAACGATCGCATATGCTCCGATTTCATACAAATACACTGTTCATAATTAAAACCTCACATACATTTTTTTTTAAATTTAGGACTATGGATGTAACAACAAAATATATAAGCATATACCGAATATACCATACTTATATTTAAGCCGAATGATCGATTAAAACAAGGTTAGAAAATATGATATATTAAAAATAGATAGAATTTACTATGGATAACATTTAGTTTATATTTATTTCTACCATTGCAATACTATAATTTTTATTTTTAACATATTTGTATACCTTTCTTTTAAAGACTTATCTTTTTTACTTCACAATATTAATTTTTATAAGATAAATATTTTTATTAATATTTTAGTTTTTATCTCAAAGTTTTTGTCATCTCTGACGAGTTTACATTTCACTCAAATATTTATGTATTAATGTAATATTATTATTAATACCTAGGTAAAATTTGAAATATTTAATTACTCTTACTATTAGAAGCTTTTTTCCACCTGGTTTTTTTTAAGTGTACCTAAATGAAGTTGTCCATGTCGCAATATAATGATTCTGATGTCATTGAACACAGACCAAAAGATGTTGCGCACTCAGAATTTTCCTATATGCAAACATATATCTTTTTTTATTCCTCTTTTTTTTTTTAATAATCAGTGGGTTTTTTTTTTGGTTCTTCATATATTTTTTTATGCTTTCCGTTCGTTTTTGGCCTGAATTTTATCTTGCGAGTGCAATTTTCGTACCGCCTTGCGTTGCGCAGAAGATATATTACGATTTTGGATCCATATCGCATTGGTGTATCATATTACAGACAACGTTGGATGGGTCCGATGTTTGACTCTTCGCAGCACATTGAGTCTTCGTTTACTCTCTGATATTTCAACCAAAAATCGCTGAATCTGTGGAAATTGACTTCAATCGAGATTTTTAGGGAACTGCAATTGTCAGATCTTAGCTTCATTTGGGAATACTGAAAAGAAAGAACACATTTGAAAGAGGTTAACATTTTTTTTCTGTGTATTATAGAATTGGTATTAAAACGGAAATATTTTCTATATCATAAGTTTTTTTTTATTCTTACTTCACTGATAAATCCAATTTAAAAATACTCTTCAATCTCAATCTCATTGTTAATATTTTTCATAAAGTTTAATTAATTAATTCCATCTAATTATATTCGATTTAAGTTATTTTTGTAGTATGATCATTTAATATTGCTTATATTGCTAAAATTGTTCATATTGTATATTTGCAATTAGTTTTACTGCTTGTCAACTCGAGCTAAACTGTACTTTTCATGCTTGCTGTCTAACCTAACCTCATTCTGTGTAATCTGACTTCAATCTAACCTCACAATGGGCCCCATGTCTTTTCAGCCTGCATCCTAATGTGCCAGCACATAGTATATATATCATGTGGACATATGTATATATGTATATGCATATGTATTCTCTGTTCATCCATATTGATTTTGCTTTACACTGAACGAGAAAAAGCAGAAAATGCTGCAAAAGCGAGAAAAATGGGGGGAAAACAACGTAGGCAGGTAAAATAAAACTTCCCTCGATGAGAGGATACACAACAATACCTGTATATATATATACATATATTCACACACACACAAGCATATGTGTGTGTGTATACAGTAGAGAATTTATCAGAATAACATCAGAAATTCAGAAGAACTTGCAATGAGGCGTCTCCTTCTCCACTCATCCCCCTTCTTTAACTGTGGCCATGATGTGGTGTATATAAACGTATATACATATATACAGGGTATATACATATTCTGAGAATCGGCCAAGGCAACATTAACAACAACAACAACAGTAGCAGAGAGGAGAATGAAAACCGACTAAAAACGACGACGTCACCGTCGTGCATGATGTGAACATGGGCCAAAAGGGTGTCAAAGGGGGTGTGAGACGAGGTGGGAGTCGGGTGTCTGTGTCAGGTGGAAAAGGTGGGAAAAGTGGGAAAAGAAGGTGGCGGGCAGCAGTAGTAGTAGCTGTAGTTGTAGTAGAGGTCACATAGAGGGTAGTGAGCTGAGCTGCTGCAGCTGCCATTGCTGCTGCTGCTGGGGGTGATTTCTCAGTGGGGGTAGTTATAATACTTAGTTGCTCTGAGCTAAGAGCCGAGAACAACCTGTAACAAGAGACGAGAGTCGAAAAAAAAAAACAAAGAAACCAAAAAAACAAAAAAAAAAACAATTGCCGAGGTGAGCCGAACCCTCAAAAGCCATGGGGAGGGGGTGGGGGTAGAGAAGGTCGCATTGTATAAAAAAAAGAAGAAAAAATACAGAAAGAAATTTCATAGATTTTTTCTTAGAACTTGGGAAAATCCAATTAGAAATGCGCACAGAGGGAAATAATTCACCTGTCAAAGCACACACAAACACACACACACTTAAGCAGGAGATAGAGAGCAAGGGAAGAGAGTAAGAGAGAGAAAGAGAGAGATAGAAAGAGAGCGAGAGCGCAAATGAGAGAACAAGCGGGGATGGAATTGGAAACTGACGAGCTGACAAGGCAACTAAACTGACTGACTGAAGGCTCCGACTGTGTGCGTAGGATGAGGCCAAGGGGTGGGAGTGGGGTTGGGTTAGTTGGGTGTGTGTGTGTGTGTGTGTGCACGGGGAAGGGGCGAAGAAGAAGGAGGATAGGGGGGATGGCTGGGCGTCAGCTAGATATCTGTAGGTTGGGGGGATTTACGGCTGGCAGGTAAATTAATGACAAGCGAGGGTGGCTGCACAGGGTACTGGATAAAGCGGGAGGTGGTGGGTGCTGGGTGGTTGGTGGTGAGAAGCGTGCGGGGCGGACAACCGAAAGGACGGACGGACGCAGATGTTAACGTCGCAGTCAACAGCGACGCCACGCAGCCAGACGTTAAATGATGGCGCGTCGCATTTTCCTGAGCATATTCGTGTGTGAGTGTGTGTGTGTGTGTGTGTGTGTGTGTGTGTGTGTGTGTGTGTGTGTGCAACGGAAATGAGCAAACAGAAATACAACAAGTAAGCATACGCAAGCAGAGAATGTTTGACTAAGAGATACTCATTCTTGTTTCGTTTTCCTCAACTCACCTAACTTGAAATCTTCTCCAGAGAATACTCTGAAATTTTTAAAATATGATAAAATCATGCTGAACCCCAAGACTACCAAGTTTCATGATTGAAGCTTGAACTATGTGATCATAGTGCTCATTTTAAGAATACGCAACTTTTCCGAATCAAATTATTTCGGAATTTCTCGAGCAATTTCTCTGAAATTTTTAGAATATCGAATAGACAAGCTAAACTTGAAGAATTCTTTAGGATTCTAGACTGTAGCTTTAACTCTGCGACTTAAGCGCACTTTACAAAATACTTAAACTTTTCCGAGAGTTTGAAAAATGTGTTAAAAAGAAAATAATCATATTATTATTTTTACCTCAGATGCTGTCGTCATTTCAAGCTTCTTCTAAAAATTATTTAGCAGCCTCAATTATTTTCTTAGCATAATACAGGGTATAGGAGTAAAAACCAAAGCCATGAATCTGAAATTCTTGGCTGCTTTTTTTGCCTCAAACTCGAATGACAAGCGGCTGACATGGGCCTGATGAAGTGGGGCCTGAGGATTGTTGTTGTACCTTCTGTTATTGTTATTGTTGTTGCTATTTACTGGGTGGGTTGGGTAACGTTTTAGAGGAGAGGTTTGAAGAATTGGTATAGAAGATTGCGGTGGCAGGAGCAGAAGCACTGAAGGGAGCTGGCTATTTCAAATGGCAGGACATTGTTTTCTTCTTTTCGGTCCTTTTTTTTGGGTTATTGCGCATTGATTTGCTGCATTGCGTGTGGCAGGTGGCTGAAATCCAGAAATACCGCCCTACTAGGCCATTAGTCATCAGCATAAAAAAAAGGAATAGTGTACATTAAATAACTCAAAGATGAACTCGGATAAAATGACCATCTAAATATGATAATAAATAGAAAAACATGCTTTAAAAAAATTATGAACATTTTTACTTGTTTAATGGAAAGCAGATAAGAGAAAGTCTTCAAGTTAGGGAAGAAAGGCTGAAAGCTTAAAGACGAGGGAGAAAGAATCAAATATATCAACAATGAAATGTATTAACAACAGAAAAGTTGAAGAAAGAAGCTAAAAAGAAAGTAAACTTCTGTAGCTCTTCAAAGAAATTCGCAGAATCCAAAACCAAAGGATTGTATGCTTTATGCAAGGACATCTAGAAACATTCTTCTTTTTGGTCATCCACTACTTAATTTAGGAAAGAAGACTCTTTTTACTCTTACATCAAGGTCATACAAATAATAATACCTCATATAAAAACCTTATCTGAGGGCCTTGTCAGAATCGGGAAAAAGGTTGCAGTCGGCATGATTTACACTATGGCGTTTCTCAAATGCCAGTTGCATTCTGCTGATGTCAAGAAAACATGACCCCAAATTGTTTCTCCATTTCCTCCCCATGCTAGGCGAACGTAGACACCCCTTAAAAGTAAATGTCACATAAATTCTCAATGTGAACGTTTTGCGGATTTCGTAACGCCCAAAACGTTCTTCGATAGCAGCAGTAAATTTGCATAGCAATGCAATCCTAAAAAGGTGGGCAATAGGATCTACATACAGTTCATGCTGAGTTTGACTATTAAAAATACCCTGTAAATATAGAAATTACTTGGAAGAAACATGAATGTAATTAGAGTATGTCAGCGGTGAAATGAACTAAGTTGATGTAGAGGTATTGAAGATTGGCCAGCAAAAAGAATTCTGCAGATTCCAATATAGATTAGGTTAAGTAGTTTATTAGAAGAGGGCTATAATGTTTCATAATATTTTAAGGACTTAATGGACACAAACAGTAAAAGAGCTAGATGTGTGAAATTTACTATGCTAAGTTTTCAATATTCGAGGAATCTGGGAAGTTGACAATGTCAAAAGGGTTTTTTAGACATAATTAGTGTCGAGGACGTCTTTTGTATCATTGTAGAATTATAAAAAAGACACAAATGTGATACCTTCTTATGCTAATCTCATTTAAAGCAAAGGAACGCCAAGAACTGAAATTCCATAAGAGCTAGATTTCTTAAATTTGGCATGTGGAAGCAAAGAAAGTAAAACTATTTTGAAATATTTAATAAATTCCAAGAGTTAAGACAAAGTAAAGTTTCGAAGACTCTTTTCAATTATAAGGTTAATTCTCTGGAGAGCTCAATTACTGCAAGAGTACTCAAGGAACTCGAAAAATAGAAGAGCTAGAATAGGGACATTTGGTATGGTCATTTAGTTTATGAACACAATAAGTTCTTTAAAGAAATTTTGAGTTGAGTCCGATTCTAAATCTAATTTTAAAGGCTATGATTCAAGCCAAAAGACAGGTTGCGAGTGTTCTACAATGTTAAGATAGTTGAAGTCTTGAAATATACGCAATATCCTTATATGATTTAAGTTAGGTAGGTAACTTTCGAAGTTTCTTGCTTAGTTGAAGCTTTATTATACCAACGACCTATGAGAGTATATTGTGAAATCCATTTGGTCTAATGTCTACCATCTTTGTGACTCTACAAGGGATGTTCTTTGGAGGTCTCTTCAGTGTGGATAACGAGTGGAAAAAGCGACTGGCAGGTGCATTCAGGATGTTGATGTGCATGTGAATGTGGAGTGGGCTGGATGTTAATGGGGTGGAGAACAGAGGGTGTCTCTATGCGACAATTTCCTGCTTTCAAAGTTTATACACACATATACACACACTTGCACATATTCGCAATATGAAATTGAGGCCCAAGTTACAGCAGCGATAAATTCGAGCCAAATGTATCTGACGATTGCCGTTTGGGCCAAAAACAACAATACAGTTGCCCCTCTTGGCTGCGGTTGCCGTGCGGCAAAAAAAGTTTTCATGTTGCTGTTGTTGTCGCTGTTGTTGTTGGCAGCGTTTTTGCATACGAAATGCGAGCTGTAAATTGTATCTGTGCGCTACTTAGATACACCAATGCGAGCACGGGGGTGGCTCGTCTCATGCAACCCCTGCAAAGCAACCTTAACACCCTCCTGCCCCCTACCCCCCGCAGCACACACTTTCTGGCTTACTCGGTATGGGGCTTTTTCGGTGGTTTCATTCGTTTGCCCGCAATTGGTTGCCGCAGCAACGTTGATTTAATAGATTTTTCCGTTTCCAGCTTGAAATGTACTTTTGCAGATACTTTTGCCGAGCCAAAAACGAAGTGGAGAAACCGTTAGCGACGTAGGGCTACAGGGAGGGGGAGGTAGGTTGGTTGAGACGAGGGCGAGGACATGGACATGAACACGAATCGAGGCAAACACACACAGTCACAAACAAATATACACACGTGTACTCTTTAGGAGGGTACTCCCTTTTTAGGGTTGCAAGCTCCCCCGCCCATGGGCAACCCTCTCTACGCTTTCATATCCCATTGCCATCATCCGCCTTTTGTCGCATTTGTCTGCATCCAAAATCGTTGTTCCCTTTGGCCACACAGTGAATTTGCCCTTTTTTGCGTGCACAGGAAAAAAACAAGGAAAGAATGCGATAAACGCGTTTCCAACTGTGAAATACCTGTAACTGACTTTAAATATATACAACAATTGTATCAATTGTAAATTATTGCATACATTTGGGCGCTTGACAGACTTAAAACAGCTATAAATAACGTTATATTGATGCGATCATGATGTAATTAAGTGTACTCACTAATAATAACAACACATAATCGTTAACACCAAAAAGAGCTTTCATTTTTCATACTTATTATCGATTGTGGTTTTCGTTGGGTTTTCTTCATTTTGATACTCTGTTATATTTTAAAAAATGTAAGTGCAATCTATAGCAATGTTGTCCAAAAGTAGCATAAAGTAGGCTATGAAATACATTTTGCAGCACACAGCGAGAGGAGAAAAAATACTTTATAGCCTGATTACTTATTGATATTATTTATTTTCTTTACAACTTATGTGAATTATTTAATTTTAGTCAAATTTCACTAATTTCACCCACCTTTTAGTTTTAAAACGCCATTGCATTGTTCGATTAATTTCTCTCAACTATGTAGTGTTAAAATTGCAGACTCCTAGGCCTTAAAATTTATGGTGTACAAAGATCAGTCAGTCAGTTGATCAGTCAGAACAAACTGTTTATTATCTTTTTGTCTTTTACGCATATTTTCCTTTAAACAAACTTGATAAACCCTTTTAACTATTTAAGTGCCGGGTGTTAAGCAACCCACTCAAGGGTTGTGCACAACACAACCACCCAATCTGTCTCTCTTTCTGTGTCTGTGTGTGTGTGTAATTAATGCTTATTGCTTTTGCTTAGTTTGCGAATTGTGTTCGCTTTTGGTTGGTTGGCCAGATCGAAATTGAAAAGACACAACGTGATTTTCCGATTGCGACATCCACCCCCTTGGGCGTAGGAGAGTTGGGGGAGAGTTAGGGTTGCTGTACCGTTAGGGTTGCTAAATCAAAGCACTTCATGATTATCATCGTCATCATCTGTGATTTGTGAAGAAAATGGCGTTTCTATTTGAGCTTTTGCCAATTGTCGGGGTTGATTGCAACTCAGTTACATCAACCAATTGAAATGAAGTTAAGTTGATGACTAATCTGTTATTGCAAAATACAGATGCATTTGTTTTCTAATTTCTTATTCCCTTTCTATGTTTAATCATAGATTTAACATCCAAAGTATTCATATTATTATTTTTTGTTTATATGTTTTTCGCTCAAAGTTTTTCTTTGTTTTTTGTCTATATCGATATTCAATTCTATCTTTAAGATTACAAAACTTAAGAATGTTATCTAGTTAAGTAAAATTGGTTGAAAAACTGTTGAAAATTTCCATAGAGATGTTTTCGATATAAGTATTCAATATTTTCTGGATATTTAATTTTGTTTTTAAGTTATTGAATCTTTGTTAAATTTCTTCTACCTCAAGAGTTTAATAAATTTTAGATTTATATCTTATTGATCTTAAAATATCCTTATTTCGATAACTAAAAACTAGTTCTTAAAATAAACTCTGATATGAATATGTTGTCATTTACCTCATTTATTAATTATTAAACTCATTTTTTAAAACAAGATTTTATTCTGATTTTCAACTAGTTTAATTGAAAGAGGGAGAATTATTTTTGAATTTTTTTAAATGCTTGAACCTTTTCTTAAATTATATATTTTCTGCATAGAAGCTGCTCCTCTGCACTAACATATTTTCCATTCATGACATTTATGTCCTTTGCGCATTTCCGCGACCTTTCTTGTTTAGTTTTAACCACTGTATCTTTCTCTTTATTTTATATTTTACCTTGGATTGGCTGTCCACTTTATAGAGACATTCAAGGCGACATGCAGGTCTCCTTGAATTGCATGTCAAAGCTTACAATGTTTTCCCTTTTTCCCCAACTTAATGTCCAGTTTTCCTTGTGTTTCAACCGACGCCATCAACTGGTCAAAAAGGCAGGCGACAATTGTCATCATCATCATCATCATCATTATCAACAACATTATTCATATGGCCCAAAAGCGCCAAAAGCAGTCAACAAAATGTTATGTCTGTCTACCTATCTTTGTATTGGTGTGTGTGTCCTTCAGTGTGCGTGTGTGTGGGTGTGTGGGTGTCTAGAGCACTCTCCAAGGATTCGTCTAATGAGCTTGTTCATGTGCATGTCCTGATAATCAGCGACCACACAAATGTGTTTTTAACTTACATTGCGAGGCTGCTGTTGGGCCTCATTAGTCGTCGGTATGTAGCATGTAGCATATAATGCCATATATCTAACATACATACAGTTAGTCAAGTAATTTCCCTGACATTCGAATAAAATCACATATTTCAATCATTTATATTTGTTTTTAGAATAGATTTTTTGTAGCACTTTGCATAAAATTTGAAATTAAGATTATCAAAATACATATAGCAATTAAATTGAACTTTAATTGCAATTTTAATTTGATTAATTGACAAGATAAATTGCTAAATAAAAACTAAGTTGGCTTTAACTATTTTAATACCTTGTGTTCAAAATGTAAAATCGAGTCTATGAATTTTACCCGATATCTTTTGTTTTGTTTTGTTTTTGTTTTAAATTATTTCTCACTGTATCAGAAAATATAATAAATAAGAATAAAATAATAAACAAATTATGTTATTGTTATAAATTTAAATATTCAGCTGAATAGATAAAATAAACAAATTATGTTATAGTTATAAATTTAAATATACAGCTGAATAGATAAATTTAAGCAATAAATAGAAAATGTGATTTATACCTCAAAAATTATCAACGGAATTTTTTTCCGAATATAAAATGAAATTAAAAACAAAGATTATTTTATATATTATATTATGGGATGTTCTAAACAATCATTTTTTACAATCATTGATGTAACTAATTTGATTAATTTACACATAAAAGTGTGGTTTCTTTATGCTGTCAAAAGAATTAGTTAACTCACTGTGTATACCATATAGATACACATATGTAGAAATATGTACATGTGCTAAAAAGTACAGGCCCCGAGCTTCCATTAGCGATGACGCTGAGGCTTAAGTGTCGCTCCTCGCGGGGCTTCTCCGTTCCTCCGTTGTTTCGTTTCTCTATTTCTCCGTTTCTCCGACTTCCTGTGCGTCAGTCGATGGCGCTTTGTGTGCTCAGGGACCTCTGAGAGTGTGTAGGTGTGTGTCTGTGTGTGTGCGAGTGTGTGTGTAACTGTAACTTCAATTTGACTTCGACTTTGCACTTCACATACAATTGCAAATACCCTATCATTGGGTATATATGGTAAATATAAGGCTGCACCGCATGGAAAAAACTCAATACTTGAATATTTCACTTATTTGCGTGTCCAATTGGTTTTTAAACAGTGAACAAATTAAGTTGAAACCATTAACTTATGTTAGATTTTTTTTAAATTTTAGTTCAGTGAATTTTCTATTTTTAAATTAGGAATTTTGTTCCTTAGTTGAAAAAATTTTCTTCACAAGGTAAAAGTCTTGTGTTGAATACTTTTATATGGCACAGAATTTCTAATAGATTTATTTTTTTTCAGATGTAGTTTTTTTGTTTCCCCTTATTTTTGTAATCTGAACAATTTCTTAATTTACAAATACTTTTGTGTCTTATCTTGAGTTTCAAAAACGTTATTTTAAGTTTATTATTATTTTTCTATTGTTATTTTATAAAAATTTCGAACTTTCATAGAATTTCTCTTCAACTTTGCTTAAAAATCGCAGAATTCGTATTAACTCTATTGTATGACGAAATAAATGATATCAACTTGTTTTTTTTTGGGATTATTCATGGCCGTTGGTTCCGCGTTGTAAGCTGGGGAAGTCGGAAAGTCGGCAAGTTTGGATAGTCGCTTCCTTGCTCAACGTGGCGGCGTCTGCGTTATTCTCTCTGTTTGCTAAAGGTGTGTCATTGACACTGGCCTGGAATGGCCAGGGAATGGAAAAGGGAATATGGAAAGCTACACATTAGGGTGCATCGATTTGTATGGGCCCTACAAAAATTGAAAACTGCTAGCACAAATTCGTAATTTACGTTTAATTCTAGGATATTTTTTTTTACTCGAAAAACATACTGCTAAAATAAATTATTAGTCCTTGCAATATAAGTTAAAAATTTTATTGTTTTTAAAATTTTTAGCATATTATAATTGGCAATTTTATAGAGTTTTAACCCGTAGCTGATCATATTAGCATCAAATCTCTTGTATGGATTAGGACCTTCAAGACTTAACGACTAAAACACAACAATTTTCATCTCAAAAAGCGGAGACTTGGAATTGATTTAGGAGCTTTAGTTTCTTGCTGAAACAGCTTGGAATTGACCTTAAATGACGAATTTATTTTATATATTTTGTATATTGTGAAAAAAAAAGAACTGATGCACCCTATAACACATACATACGTATATAGATATAGAGTGGTGTGGGCGCATGTGGTACAACGGATGAATGGGTGTGGCATGCAACCCCACAGCGACAGCATCTGCTTGACCAACACACTCTCTACCTCCCTCCCTCTCCCTCTCCCTCTCTCTCTCTCTCTCTCTCTCTCTCTCTGTGTAATTCTTTGAATTATTTTTTGGCTATTGATTTTTTGTTTCGTTGGCACGCGATTAAAGCCAATGCACGGATCTCAATAGTAGCTCTGCTCT
Source organism: Drosophila sp. st01m (assembly GCA_018901795.1). Lineage (NCBI taxonomy): Eukaryota > Metazoa > Arthropoda > Insecta > Diptera > Drosophilidae > Drosophila > Drosophila sp. st01m. The sequence continues at coordinate 4,892,881 of JAEIFG010000706.1, read as the reverse complement.
CCGCGCTTTCTCCTCCCTCCACTGCCTCTTCCTCCTGCTGCTCCTCTTCCTCCCCCCTTCTCAGTATCTTTCTCTCCCTATACTGCTGTCTCTACCACTTCCTTTCCTGTTTCGTGTGTGTGTTTGTTGTCGTCATCGTCATCGTCATCGTCTTGGACTTGCTGTGCACTCAAACGTAACGACAGCTACTACAACCTGCTCTCTGGATGGTCGGACGGAGAGCGGGGGGAGATAGAAAGAGAGATAGAGAGAGGAAGAGGGGTAGCTTCCATTGAATTACTCGCATTCAAGATGTGCTCCGCAGATGCGTCTAGTCTACCATGAGTATCAGTTCATCAATGCGTTTACTCAACAAGTTCCATCAGTTAGTTAACATAGAAGCGATCAAGCAAATAAACCGGTTCACAACCGAACCGTTCCAGGCTGACATTGATGACATAGATGACAATATGCACACATCAAAATTTATTGATTCCCATACGATTCTTGGAAAAAGAACAAATTTACGAATTACGGAGGCAATCGTAAAAATTGTTAGGATAAAATTTGGGAATAATGTTTTTAAGAAATAAAAATTACTAAAAACTAGGAAATACCAGTATTTAGCAATAAATAAACAGAAACAAAGAATTTGTATTCAGAAATAATTCTATAGTACTTCCATTTTCCAATTTCCTAATTTAAGCATCTCAGTCTTTAAATGATCTAATCTAAATGATCTTGTTCAATTTTTAATTTCAAACATATTCACTAAAATATTCACTAGATTTTTAAGAGCTTCTCAGCTAACTGAAATGATTAAACTATTGATTTACGCTCATGTTGTATCAAAGCAACCAATCACATTGAAGATGCAAACAAATCCAATTAAATAAAAGCAACAACATTTCTCAGTTTCCAGTTTCTGACAAAATAAAGATGAAGTCGGAGTGGCAATTCAATTGGATGGGAGAAGAGCGAATGGAAGGGGGAGGGAAGGAGCGGGGGAGTGAGGGAGGGAGCAGCATAAAATCAAAGCAAAACAAAAGAAGCAGACGCAGACTACACATATTGATACAGATACAGATACAGATACACAGTTACAGATACAGATACACAGCTACAGACACATTTAAAGCAACAGCGAAAGAAACACACAAAAAAAGCCATTCAGTAGAAGGGGGAGAGGGGGAGGAGCAGGGGCACAGGGGGGAGTCACGCTGACAGAGATTAATGAAGCACTTATGGGTGAGCACACAACCACACACACACATACAGATACAATTGTATCTGTATCTGTATCTGGCGTCTGTGCGCGCGTTGTGATGATCATCATCATTATCAGCTGCTGGTTGTTTATTTGCTGCCGCTGAGATTTCGACGCCTTCATCAGCATTGTATCTTTGTATCTGCTGCAGGTGTGTGTGTATCTGTAGCTGTAGCTGTATCTGTAAATGTATCTATAGCTATGGCTGTGTATCCACAGTTGTATCTGTAGCTGCTTGCTGCAGATACACGCAGCAAAGATCAAGTCGAGTCGCACACAACTATTTATAGTACGAGAATCACACGCGGACTCTCTTTCACTCTCTCTCTCTCTCGCTCTCTCTCGCTCTTTCTTCATCTCTTTTGCGCCTTCTGCATGATGGGAGGAGCTGAGCATATATATATATATATATAAATATATACATATATACTTCTGTTGGATGAGCTGCTAAATCAGAATCAATCTTATTTTCCTCTGGCTCAATTCCTACACACGTTTGATTCTCTTCCTCTTTTCCGCTGCCCCGCCCTATTGCCGTCTCCTTCTCTCCACATTCTTCACTGTCTTCTGTCTTCAGTCTCTTAGGTTCGTTGGTCATATTGGCATTGACTGCAAACCATTTGCATTTTCAGACACATCCGCATCTGCATCCCTTGACTTTGACTCTGATTCTTTGTATCTGTATCTGTATCCGTATCTCCACTCTACACGTATCTGTAGCTTTGCATTGGCGCTCTTAATTTGCCATTGTGTCTGGCTGTGAAATTCACTGAAATTCCATTTAAACATCAAGCTTTTGGCCAACCAACCATTCAACCACATTGTGACCTACACAGCGGGAAGAAAATGTTATATTTTATTTAGATTTTAATGCAAAGCATCCAGTTATTCATTTTTTTTTTGAGAATCTGAATTATTGTCGATGGTAGAAGATATGATGTGGATTTAATTAATTTTTATTATATTACACAATAATATTATTTATGAATTTAATATTCTGTGTAATTTCCTTTCTACTGGGAGACATAATTTTTTTTAATTCCATTTTTCTAGTGGGTGGGTTTGCCGATTTAAATAACTACTTGGCAACTTGATAATAAAAAGATTTCAGAATAATTTTAAGTTTAAATGAACTAAATTTGTATTTATATTTAAATGTATTATATAATTAAAGTGATAAATGTTAACTTCGATCATTAAAATAATTGTGAATGTGTAAAAATATAAAAATTACGCATTAAAATTTAAAAATTCCAATTATTTTTCTTTAGTGTCAATTTTCTCCATACTTAATACTATTTTAAAAACTTCAATCTGTGATAACTTTGTCAAATCTTAAACGATATCTGCGGAATATCAATTTTATATCAATTTATTATGTTTCTCTCCAACTTAACCAAACTTTTGATTTTCTTGGACAAAACTTTGAATTATAGCTAAAATGCATATATATCGAAATGAAGCAATTTGTTAATAAGTCTTCTAACTAAAAAATTCTCAATTATTTCCACAACTGTTATGCATGCACAAAAGCACATATTTCTTGCAGTGTAGCCTAGCAGTTTAATTCTTGACATGTTTCAATCACATACTCGAAATATTTTTTATGCGCAAGGCTATCAGATAAGATACATTTTTTTTGTTATTTATTTTTTTTTTTTGGGCGAATTGAGATTGTTGAAGTCAGAACTTCATTGGGAAGTATTTTTTTCTCATTGAGTTTATGGCTTTGTTCACTTTATGATTTGCTTACTTAGATGCCCCATTTTGCATTTATTGAGGGGCCAGTTGCCCTGAACCGCAACCGAGGGGGGGAGGGGAGGGAGAAAAGAGTTATAGGGGGAGGGAGGGAAGGGGGGAAGGTGGCAGGTGGCAAGTGGCAAGTGGATGATGAAAAATCAAGGTCTAAACAGACTCACTGACTGCCTGGCTGATCATTAATGTTGCACACACACATGTGTGCGAATCTGTATACATTGTATCTGTATCTGTATCTGAATCTGTATCTGTATCTGCTGTTGTAGCTCTGACTCTGTCTGTAGCTGTATCTGTATCTTTTATCTGGTCGGGAAGCTTGGCGTTGAGTCGACGCCATTTCAAAACGAGGGGGAACAGAAATTAAAATAACAAAAAATTGCGACGAAACGGGAGGAGTTGAGCCAGGTTAATGTCTGGCTGGAAGATGATGATGATGATGTTGATGATGTTGATGATGTTGATGAGGTTGATGATGGTGGTGATGGTGGTGGTGGATCTGGCGGTGATGACGACGCAGATGTGGACGCACTGAAAGCAAACGTTACGCTTGGTTAAAGATCATTACCGGCAGCAACAACATCAACATCAACATCAACAATGAAGACGACAACGGCAACGGCAACAACGACAACGGCAACGGGGCGTCGTCAGCCAGCATTGCCAGGGGCACTTAAAAATGAGACCCAGACCCAGGCCCAGACCCAGTCCAAGACACAGCCACAGATACAGATACAACTACACATGCAGATACATCGACAACTACAGACTCAGCGCCCAAAACGATGTCTTCATTTTGTTACTTATATACATATATAAGTTTACCTAAAATATGTAACTACAGGGTATCTGCAAGTGATGCCACGCCTCACATCTTCTTGTGCACGTAAATTAACTCTATAGGGTATCTTCAATTCGAGCAATGCTTCTGATTTACCACGCTTTGTGTATCTGCTTCATATGCTGCCTAACTTCCTGTAAACGTTAAAGTTTATCAATGATTGGCAACCGAAACTAATTTTTAATTTATCTTATAGGGTGTCTACTAGTCGAGCAATTGTTTACAATTCACCAATTCGAATAAGTATCACTTCTTACCAAAATTGTTTTAAAGCAATCACTTATCACACTAAGGTACATTTAGCTACAGTTTACTAAGGAATTTTAACAATTAATTTAAAACAATATTAAGGGGTATCTGCGAGTTAAGCTACGCTTTTACTTCCTTCAGCATATTCGCTCTAAACAAAGCAGTTTAGTCAAGAATTTCAGTTATAAATACATTCTGCTAGTCGATCAAACCGCTTAAATGGTTATCAACAGCATAACTGCAAGCTATTCGCTGTAAAATTCTTTATGCGAAGCAGTTTAGTGAAGAATTACACCTAATAATGCATACAGAAATATATTATAGGGTATCCGCTTAAATCATATTTTCAAGTCTCTGCAATTTAAATGGCATTTTATGATCTGGAATTGCGCATCCCAAAAGTCTGGTTGAAATGGAAATGCAGAAAATACAAGCAGAAACATAAAGAAACATAAGAAATAAGGCAACCACAATGGAAACTGCAGCTAAGCAAAGCTGCACAGCTGACTGACGTTTACCAACACTGATAATGGGTAATGGTTAATGGGGCTGCTGTTGAATGTTGTATGTTGTATGTTGAATGTTGTGCGCTGACTGCTGACTGTTTGTTGACTGCCTCTCAACGGCTCAACGATTTTTGACCAAGAGCCAAGAGCAACATCGACCTCTTGGCGGGGCGGCTGCGACGCAGTCAGGCAGATCAGCGCGCACGCCAGAGACCCCGGACCCCAGAGCCCAGACTCAAGACCCCAGACTCGAGACTTGAGACCCGAGAGCTTAGCTACCAGACCCGGTAGACCCTTCACTGAAAAAATAAATCAAAAGGTTCTAAATTCAAAATTTTGCATGCACAATTGAAAATTTCGTTATAAAACGTGCGTCAAAAACACAAAACTCTTTGAATTAGAAAACAATTTCAAGAAAATTTCCAAAATCGATAAATTTTATATTAATAATATCAGATATTCTTCTATTTTCAAGACCCAAATATATGTATCAAATTAAATGTTCTTAAATACGCAAGACAACTAATAAAACGGCACAGCTTTATATTTTTTTTTTGTTTTTGAATTTAGTTTAAATATATATCATTTTTGCTGTCTTCGTTTTTTTTTATAAACATTCCTTTAATATGTTTTTCTCTCATAAGATTGAGATTTGAACCCGCATATTTTCAGATTGATATTTTTAGTATTAGTAATGTGGTCTTCAAATGTTTCAATTGTAAATGCTCTAGATTTTAGAAGTTGGACTGCTTTTGCAGTGTAGATTCTAGACTCCAGACGTATATGTGTAGAGTAGAGACCCTTATATCATGGCATGCTAGTGCCAAACTCATCCACAGCCAAGATGACGGATGTTGTGCCACAATTCTTGCCTCCCCCCATCACATTTCTCTCGCTTGCTCTCTCTCTCTCTCTCTCCGTCTCTCTCTCATTATATATATATATGTATATTTCCTATCTTCTCTTTCAGTCTATGTAGCGCTCATTATCCAGCTTCTGCTTTGTGTGTTTCTCTTGCTGTTTCTTCATTTAAGTTTCTCCCATTTGTTTCTCTCTATTTTTACATCCAATGATCACTGAACCGTTTACGTTTTTGAACTGTTTCAAGGTCTGCTCCGTTCTGTGTACTGCCTCTGCTTCTTTTTCATCTCCTCTTCTTCTTGCTCTTGTATTTTAGCTACTTTTTGACAGACTCTCCATTGTTCTGACTGGAATCTGCTTGTCCAGAAGCCCTTTTCCAACATTTACAACCAGCGACTGTCTGCGCATGAAGGCACTTTAATGCGCTGCTGATATTAGATGGACTAAAAGGGGTCTCTTATACAATCCCAAATTTAAGAGTCTGTATGAACTCAGTTTCTGGTTGAACTAGAGTGCTGAAATTCGATATACATATGATTTATTAGATGTAGCTTGAGATTATATGCAATTTTGGATTATTTCTTTCATGAGGTCGAACTTGATAAAGAAATATAGCCATTCAATTCTTTTGAATATTACTTTAAAGGTCAAAATAGAGATCTTCCTTTGTTTCATGGTGAGCGAGTAGTTTCAGAAGTAACCCAACGTTGTTTAAACTTGTTTAACTTCGATTATTTTTCTGCAGTTCATATAATTATAAAATTATAGAGGTGTTCTGAATATGGATGTATTCAAAAATATTCGTCTATTTATTCCGTAGGTTCTAATTCTATTCAAATCCAAAACAAGTGTATGATTTTTAGCGATTCATTTTAATATTCAGAATACTTCTTTGTGATCGATGAGTTAAAACAGAATTTAGCTAGATCTGTGTACTGGTTTCTTAAGGAGTATGTGCTAGTTATTCACTTAGCTGTTGAAATTGTTCTCTAACTCTCTTTCTCTCTCTCTTTCTCTCTTTCTTTCTCTCTATCTCTCGCAACTTTCTATCTTTGTTTCTTGAGTGGGTTCGCATTGGAAAGTGCCATTTGCTGAACCGTGTTAAACTGTGTTAAACGCAGAAGGTTAACATCGATTCTCTCATTTGGGAGCTGCAAGTTGTGGTCATGTGGCATGTGGCATGTGGCAGGTGGCATGATTGATTAGCGGTAGCTTCGCTGGCTTCATTGACCAGAGCTCAAACTAACTGAATACTAGCAAAATGAACTAGATTTTCTAGCACACGTGGCGTATGCGCAATATGAGAGAGAGAGAGTAATAAAGGGGAGAAGGGGGGGAATATATAAAAGAGGGAGACAAAATGCAGCTGTCTGGTTTTGAAATTTACCCTCGTTGCAGTTGCAACTGTAGCCGTTTGGTGTGCGGCAGGTGTTGTGGCAATGTCTTGTTGCCAAGCCCTTTGTACCTTTGCTTCCCTCTGGACTCGTGCTCATATATTTGTTGTAATAGTTTTGTCTCCTCAATTCCCTCACCGTCCCCGTCTCCGCCATCTCCTCAGCTCATCTGCTCGCCTCGTCTCGTCTCGTCTCGAACTTCTCACGTGCATTTTGAACATGGCATGCGATCACAAAATTAATGAGCAGCAACGTAATTACTTCTTAATGGAAATTGGGCAAAGGAAAATGAAAATGAAAAGGAAAATACAAATGAAAATGAAAAGCACAAGAAAAACGAGCAACAACAATAGCAAGTAGAAGAAAATATAGGAAAAATAACAATCTAACGTCAATGTCTCAAGAATGTTTTCGCCAAATTGAAAACTGAAAGTGAAATACAAGCCACATGATCTAGTTAAACTCCACTTGGTTTAACTGATCGTCCTCTATATATATATCTATGCTATACTCTCTGTACGCCCAGTTAAAAATAAGTTAAAGGAGTTAAGAAGTACTACGAAATTGCTATAGCTAGAAAGATATTTAAATTTGCTTAATTTTAATGTGGAAAAATAGTTTCATAAATATATAGAACATTGTAAAAGATCGCGCCTAAATATTATGTATTTTTCATACTTAATCAAATCTTGAATATATATAAAATCGCAGTAGTCCCGAATGGGTTAAGCATTTAAAGATTATTTATAGGAAAAATGTGTGGATTAAAAAAAATTAAGTTAATTTTGCAGATTGGAATATTACTTATTTGTACATTACTTATTTAAATTTAACATTAACTGCTGTCAAAATTTTAGTATTTATCTATTTATTTTATTTTCTAGTTTTGTGTTTCTTTTCACTTTTTAATTTTTATTTTTTTGTCAAATATAGAAAATATTGATTTGTATAAAGAAGACTTGGAGCTTTATAACTTGGAGCAAAAAATGCTCAACGAGAACATTTCGAATATGTTCACGTTCTGTAGAATTTATGCAACATTAACAGCTCCCAATCACTCCCCCCTCCTCGTGTGTTACCCAACTTCTTTCCATGCTTCAAATCCCGTTTGCTCTATCGAAAAACTTGCGCATGCTACAAAATATTTTATAATAATAGTGTGTTAATATGAGAAGAGAAGTTGGGGATTATATAAAGAGAGTGTTACGGACTTAAGAGGCAAGCGGACAGGCAGCCGGGGGATGAGCAGGGAGAGGGGAAAGGAGAGGGTTGGAGAGATATATTCTAAAAAATGTTCTCGTCTTAATGGTAACGATGTTCGAGACGCTTTGTGGCACTTGAATGTGGCACGTAGCCCGCGATAGACGTCTGAAAAATTGGGTAACAGTCGAAGACTCGATTCAAAGTCGTAAGACTCGCTAAATCGAATGCTGACTACATTGAAATTGGGACTGTAGAGTGTTCTAATTACGTGTCTCCAAGTTTTAGCAGACTTGAAATTCACTGGCGCCATGAGGCTGCACAATTCGGAAATCGGAGACGAAAAGTCGCAGACGAATTGACGGCAAATACACACAGGTGCAGGGTATATAAATGCTATACGAAAACAAAGAGAGGCGTCAAGAGAGGGGAGAGAGAACGGAGTTGGTGGGGGGGGGGGGCTCACAATTCATGAGCTAAACAGAATTTTTTGTAGCGCACGTTTCGTAGTCGTAAGCCAAAACGATCCGAAACGAGTCAAAAGCTCATGTCATGAGATACATTTAATGGCCTGATTGCATTCTATGACTTTCCGACATTTCCGACCTGATGAGTTTCAGTTTCTATATGTATATATTATTTATACATATCATATATATATGTATTTATATAGATTTATATGTTTTTGTACTATGGGCAATCGATCGCTTATCACAACACTTAGACAGAGGCAGCGCAAGGGATTAATAGCTTCAGATACCCGTTTAAAAATATATATACAAACAGAGGGTAGACCAAACAGTTGCTCAACTGCTATACAATCACATTTATGTAGATAGTTGTACCTATTTTATTGCTTGATTTTCTTAATCATTATTTTTGCACAATTTAATTTAGCTGAAGTTTTCAATTTTTGCAATTATATCAATTTATCAGAAGATTGCTTGATTTGTTTGTAAATTTAATTGTTTTCTCCAACCGTTAATTTTACAGATAGCAGGTTTGAAAAATTCCATTTGAATATAAATTTAATTGTATCAAGAACTTAATAAATTAAAATAGAACTGTAGAAATATTCTTGGAATTTAGTCAAAATATACACAGAATCAGGCATGAATTTTGCAATTTGTTATAAATATTGCTTACATTTTTTTAAATATTTTTTGTGCATATATAATCCAAATTGTGTGTGAAACGCTTTTGTGAGACTGCCCACTAACATTTCCCCATTTGGGATTAAGTTTTTTCGAAAAAAGATCGCTTATATATTTATTTTTTATATATTTAGAGTATTTCCTTTTTTAAAGGTTACCTTAAATATATTTTTTTTATTGTTTTTCTGGGATGTTGATGTTTTTATTCATTTCTTGGACCACCTTCGTTTACACATATATGTATATACATATGCACAGTTAACTTGTTATGTGTCTAACTGTGATAAGAATACTGCAGCATGCCATACTCTATAGTTTGTGGAGCACAAAAGGGGCTAAAGGGGGGAGGGAAGGGAACAAAAGGGGACTGAAGGGGCTCAAACGGAGGAAAGCAGCACGAAATGTCTTGACTTTTAGCAATTCATTGAAAATTGACTTTGAACACGTCTTCCTGTTTTGAACAATTATTGCATAAACCTCCATTAATAACGGAAAACATGACGTGCCTCATAAGGCAGCTGCGGGCCAGATATCACAAATAATTCAAATTCAGAGTACACTAAGAGAAAAATAGCTGACTTAAAAAATGGACAAAATTATCAAATATAAATATTTGTGAATTAACTATTTTTAAAGCTAATAACAAGGGTACCAAACCAAAATAAATATAATTTTCAACTATCGGTTATTAATAATCTTTGTATATTGATTTTGGAAGGATTATTGCTAATTTTTACGTTTGCATTCGAGATACAAGGATGATTTTGTTTCAAAAAAAAGGGAGCATGTAAAAACTCTAAAAAAAAAGAGAAAATATATAGTTTACGAAAATCCTTTGATTTTAAAAATCAACTATATAAAAGGCTCAACATTCAAGTGAAAAATTCGAATAACTACAGCATAACAATATAATGAAATTAACTGATGAATTAATTAAAAAATTTTGTTAGTTTAACGTTATTTACCATATGAATCGGTTTCTAATCGTTTATTTTCTTTTGTTTTTTTTTATTTAAAAAATAATGTATCAGTCTCATTTAGCAAATTTTAATCGTTATTAATTGTTTGAAGGTTACGCTTTGATTACGGCTATTATTTATGGTTAAAAAATAATGTTTTTAAATAATTGACACTAAGTTTTCGGCAAGTGTAGAAATTGAATTGGACATCGTACTAAGCATGAGAATCCAAATCGCGAATTGAAATCGACGAAATCTGAGTGGCCAGAATTTCCCAGGCAGATAAACAATTACCTTGGCACCTTCTAAATATAGTTCACACATGCATACAAATATCAATATATACATATATACATATAATTATATATATGTATTTAAATACATAAAATGTGGAACAAGTCTGCAAGATTAGAGCGTTATGCTAATATAACTCGTATACCTTGATAGAGTTAACGGTAACGCTATCAGCCTACAGTTTCATTGATTAAACACACACACACACACACACACACACACACTGACACACACACACATGCAGAATTTGTGCTTTATGATCGAATCTTGCGCAAGATGTGCGTCCAGCTGAACATAATAAAAAAATAAATGCAAGTACAGTTGCGTTCAATGCGTCACAGTCTGTCCCCCTCTCTCTCTCTCTCTTTCTCTCTCTCTCTCCCTGTTACCCTCTCTCTTTCTATCTGCCTATATTCCCCCACAATCATTTGCCTTGTGACTTATGGAATTAGAACTGAAGCTGGAACTTAAAACTGTTGACGCAATGCGACATAAGACCTCTGAAATCAATATGTATATATGCATTTTGATACCCTGTAATTGTGTGCAAGATCAACTGGGGTAGATAACATTATTACTGGAGTTGTTGTTGTTTTATATCAAAATAAAAAAACCAAGCAAAAAAGTATCGAGTAGTCGATATATTTAACTTTAACTTCCTTGCAACCCTGGCGAATTTTTAGCTGTGTATTAGAAGACAAGACGTTGAAAAAAGGAGATGGTAATTGTTATTTTTTTTCCTTAAATCGTCAAAAAATAATTATAGTACCCGATATTCGCTTCAGCGCAAATCAAGTTTACATATTTTATAGTATTTTTTCAAGTACTTATATGCTAAGTATTATAGGGTATGCAACAGTCGAGCCGCCACGTCATTCACTGCTTCGTTTGATATATACATGATAAATAATCGGTATGTGTGTTCTTATAATTGTGCCTATCGTAAGGTGTCATAAAAATACCAAATAAAAATAGAAAGAAAAAAAAACAATAATTCGGAAGCCAAATGGAGCAAACAACACGGATCCCCCCCCTTGCTTCTTATTCACCCCTTCGCCCAACACATCCCTCTCTGCTGCTCTTATCCAACACTGCTCCTGCTCCTCCTCTTCCCCTTCCTCTTTCTGGTCCGCTCACCGTTGCCTGACAATCAACAGCAACAGCAGCAAGAGCAACAACAACAGCAACAGTTGCGTCGCAGCTTCGCTAATCTTGTGACCAGGGAAAAGGGTGAGGTGTTGAGGGGAGGGGAGTGGGGTGGGAAGTGTAACTAGAACGGCGACGCCAACTGACGACTGTCGATTAGATAAGCGTAACATCAAAGGCGCAACAGCAACAACAACAACAACAAGAAGAAGCGCAACAGCAGCCGCCGTTCAATCATTTTGTTGCATGATAAGCAACAAAGGAGGCCAAAAAAGCTGACCAAATACCAAAACGAGCTGAAGGCTAATCACAGCTGGAGGAGGGCGGTGTGTGGGGGGGGAGGGTGAGTGGAGGTGATAAAAAGAGGGGATAAGGGTTGGGGGAGCTCAACACATTTTTGGCAAATGAAGCAAGCAACCAATTGCGGCTGCTGATGTTGCAGCTACTTGAAGATACAGAAAGAGATACAGATACAAGATAGAATTACACAAAGAAACAGAACAAGACAGAGATAGAGCGAGAGAGAGAGAGAGAGAGATACATAAATAAATATTATTAACTATTTATGGTTATTACGCAGCGTTAGCGTGTTTTTATACCCTGTAATTTGCAAAAGCACAGGGGTGCACATTTTTTTTGGTAAAAGAAAAATTAACAACATTCAATATTTATTCTATATAATCTCATTAAAAAAATAATTGAAACTTATAAGTCTTTCCATATAATTAAATTTTCATTTAATTTTTATAGCATTTTGTTTTTTTTTTTTAAAGGTTCAACAAATATTTTAGAATTGAAGAAGTTTCCATATATTTAAGTAATTATTTTACTTTTTATTTATGTTTTATCAATTATTTAAAATTATTTTATCTTTATTTACGTTTGTTTTTTATACCAGACTTTTATTAGATATTTTAAAAATCTCCGAATTAAAGGACTTGCCATATATTTTAATTAATGTTTAGTTTTCATTTAGTTTTTTTTATGGCACTTAAAATAGTAGTAGTAAATATATAAAGAAATTTAGTTAAACAACATATAGTGATCAAGAATAATCTTAATCGAATTTTAACTACTTTTGAAAATTTGCAACAACACATTAAAAATTAGCTACAAAAAAGTCTATCAATTCAAAACTAGTATGGAAAGCAAGAAAGCATCAACTGGAAAATTTCACACAGAAAAACAATCAGTACACAACAATTTTAACTGAATAACGAAATTTCTTGAAAGTACAAAAATTAAGAAAAAGCTTATATATCAAATACAGGGTGTTTAACAGTCGATTTCCCTGTGACTGTAGCGAGTTATTTTTAAAATAGACCAAAGACGACGACGACGACGTCAACTGCGGCGGTGACAGCGACGACGACGGCGACAGCGACGCTGCCATCGGTGACGTCTGCGTGAGAGCGTGAAAAGTGGCGTGGAAATTGGAAAACTGGTGGCAGCAATTAGTCAAGTGGCAGGGTCAAGGACGAGGCATCAAAAATGTTGCAGAATGCTATGCCAAATAGAGGGATGGCAGGAGTAGAGAGACAGATAGAGAGAGAGAGAGAGAGAGGGGAACTATTACCGATTATAACCGATTATGGCTGTCATATAAAATAACAGGGTATTCCAGCAGCGGAATTGGCCAACTCATTCAACATACATATGTATGTATGAGTCACTGTGCACTGTGTGATGAAATCATAAGAAAAAAAATAATCAATAAATATACAAATCGATATAAAAAAAGAAGAAGAAGTTGATTAACTGACTTTAAAGTTTCTCGGTATTTAAGTTTACTGTATATAATAATATTTTATTAAGAATATAATATAATTAATAATCATAATTATACATATAATCAAAGAAATATATGTATACGCTGGATATTAAAGAGTATCTCGAATCATAGTGATAAATGTTTCTAAAAAGAGAAAGCAGTTTTGTAAATTTAGTAACTTTGGCGGAATAATTTATCAAATACAAATATTCAAATTCAGTTTTGAGTTTAATCAAATATATTTGAATATATTCACGGATAATAGTTCTGGGCATATTCGAAAATAAATATTAAATATATAATTTTGTAGCTTTTGAAATACTCAGCTGCCACATATATTTCAAATTTATTTAGCTGTCAATAGAATTCATAAATCCATGATAAATGAATTGTACTGAAAGCAACTTTCGCTACAGCTTCATTATGGCCAACAACTAACTAAGGGCTCAGATCTAACTAGCCAAGAAAATGAAAAAAAAAAAAACAGAAAGAGAAAAAAGAAAAAGCCAAAAAAAATGAGAAATAAACGAGACGAAAATTTGCTGACAAACAATGAAAAGAAAATGTCGTTGATAGTTAATTAAAAAACAATTTAAACAAATTAGAGTTGAAGTAAGAAGTAAATAACAACAAGACAAAAAATAAAAATTGTACAAGTGTGAAAGAGACACGCAAAGAGTGTGAAAGAGAACAAATGAAGAGGCTCGGAAAATAAAACATTAAGCACAAGACGTAAAACGCATTAACAAAACGCAAAAAACCGTAAAGCTGGCGACGAAAATTTAACAAATTTTCCAAAAAAAAAAAAAAAAAAAAAAAAAAATAACAGACAACAACAACACGACAAAAACAAAATAAAGAAGCTAAAAAAGCAGCAGCAGGAACAACAACAACAACGCCGCCACACGCTCATTACAATTCAATTGAAGTAGCGACAGCGACGTTGCCGCCGACGCCGATGCCGACAGCAGCTCACGACAGAGCACGAAGCGCGGGCGCGTTCAACGACATTGCCGAAGAAAAACCAAACAACAACAAACATAGCAGCAGCAGCAACAACAACTCAGGTGTAATCAAAGCGCATAGCCAGCCACAGCAGCAGAGAGCGAGCAACGCAGCAGCAGCAGCAGCAGCATGGGAGAGAGCAAAGACGCACACAAGCAGTGTGCTCACACAGATAACTCACATAGATACTGAGCGCGAAGAGCACACGAAACGACAGAGCACGCGAGCGAGCACGAGTGCAAGGCGAACGAGAGCAAGATAAATTGTGCGAGAGAGCAAACAGCGACAGAGCGTAGGCAGCGCTGCGCTGCTTTATACGCCAGCGTTGACGTTGCGACGCGTCGCATCTGTTTGACATAAGGAGCGCTGATAAATTGCTGCCAGGCAATTGGGCAGACGAGCGAGCAGCAGTGACGACGACGGCAACAGCGACGGCAATAGCGACGGCGGCTGCGACGCTGGCAGTACAGCTTTTGACTCTTGCTGCGTCTGTGTTTCCTTTCTCGTTTTGTTTCGCGTTTATTGCTTTTTATTTCCTTTTGCCCATTTGAGATTTGTTCTCGTGTGGCGGCGCAGGAGCAGCGCTGCTTCTGCTACTGCTCTCTGTGTGTGTCTCTGCGTGTGTTTGCTTGTGTGTGTGTGTGTGGGTCTGTGTGTGAACCAACCACAGCAGCCTCTCGGCTGCTGCTATCTCTGTCTCAGCTTCTGCTGCTGCGCAGGACCGACCATTTACATTGTGTGTATATATGTGTATGCTTGTATATATACAGATATATATACACATATATATATATATATATGCAATTGTGTACATACATCTTCCATTTGGGCCGCGTGACTTGCGTTTTTGTGATTCGTTTGCTCTGCGCTGCGTCTGTTTTCTGCTGCTGCTGCTGCTGCTGCTGCCTCTACCTCCGTCTCTGTCATTGCTTTGCTCAGCGCAGAGCATTGATTTTTCTGGCCAAGGCAGCAGATACACAGCATAATGCACGACTAGTCAGGCCAGATGTACATACACTTAGTCAACAAAGTGTTTTGACAATTTACAAATTATTACTTTTAAGAGCTTTTCTTTTCTTTTCCTTTTTTTGAATTTGTTTTAAGAATAAAAATAAGTAATAAAAGTTCCTAGAACATATTTTTTGCAAGAGAAGTTTAGTAATTTTTTGAATCGGTCAAAACACTTGCTTGACTAAATAAATAGTCGGATTTTCTTTAATCAAGGAAAAATAACTAGGCACTGTAATCATAATGTTTACAATAGCTCTATTCTTTTCGAATAATCAGTTTATTGAGTTCTATTTTTTTGATCAGAAATAATTTAAGGAGTAAATAAAATTTAATTATTATTTTCTGAGTATATTAAGAAAATTGTATATTACAATTTTTCTTAGCATTATATTGATACTCAGACTTCAGGTATATATTTTTTAAACCATTATCATTTAATAAAATTTTCTTAAATTGTAATAAAAGCTTTGCGCTTTTTATTTTGTCAAAAGAAACATTTGAGGTACTGTATATGTAAATATGTATGTATATAACGCACACGCCCGCATTTAGTCAACGAACCACAAAACAGTCGCAGCTGCAGATACATTTCCCAGCAACTGTAGCAACAACAACAACAACTACATGAATTTATCGATTTTGGCCCAGACATCATTTTGTTGTTGCATCCAGCAGCAAGTCGTCTCTGCTTCTTCTTCCCACAGTTGTTGTTTTTCTTGTTATTGTTGCTCTTCTCATTGTTGTTGGCAGATGAAATCATGCGGGCAACGGCGTCTGGCCAATGGCAACATCACTCGTAGCAACAACAACAATAACAACAACAGCAACAATCGCGCACCCGCAGCAACAAAAAAGAAGAAGAAGAAGGATAAGAAGAACTGTATATTAGGGTGCATCGATTCTTTTCACGACAATTGGTAACCCAATTTCGAAATGTGCGTTCAATTCTAAGATATTTTCACCAAAATACCGGAGTTCAAAAAACAATGTGAACTCCATGCTTTTTGATATTGTGTTTTGAAGCCAAACTGAAGCTCGCTCAACTCAGTCCAATTTGTTTTGGTTTGTTATGTACAATTCTTATGGTTTTAGTTACCTGGCAACACTTGTGTATCTGTATCTGCAAGATACACACACATACCGAGAGATAAAGAGAGAGCGAGATAGAGAGAGAGAGAGAGAGAGGGGGAGGAGGAACAAGGTGTGCTTATCAACCCCCTAGACGGAAAACGATGTTATCCCCATTTCAGTGCTTCTTCAGTTGGTCAGGCACATTTCCCAGCATGAAGAGAAAGAGGAAAGAAGAGCAATGAAATAAGGAGAAAAAAAACATTATGGGATACCACGAAAAACCTTGCACTGAAAGAAAATGCTAGTAAGCTCAGAGATAGTTTTCTATGACTCTCAATATAATCAATTATTGGAGTAAATAGAAAAAATCGATTGTTATAGTTATTAAATATATTGAAATGTCTTCCAATTTCAATTGTTCAAAGAAACTAACTATCTGAACTAAGCCAAATGTTAAGCAATTTCACTGAAATATAATGGAACTAATACTTTTTACGTTATGTAGTAAATTTAAGAATTTTTGCTTAATCAGTCGACTATATAATAAAGCTGCCATAAAAATGAAAACATTGAATGTACCAACATACATTTCTTCACATATATCTTTAAATAATTGATAACTAAAGCTACAACTACGTCTATATCCAATGCTTACCGAAATTTTCAGTAATTCATTTCGTTCTATGTACAATCAATAGACTGACAATACATAAATGATGGACAGGTGGGATTTGAGGGATGTTTCAATAGGTTTGGGGTCTCTCTCAAGTTTGTCGCTTATAAATTATGCGTTAGCTTTTATTGATTTGGCAGAGACATCTAGGATACCAAATTGGGATATATATGGTAAAATGGTAAGAGGTGGAGGACTTGAAATTGGGTTTGAGAATTATATATGAGGAGTTGAAGTCAATTACATAATGAGTTTAACTGGAAACGATTAATGGCCCAAATGTTGGTCACACACAGACATAGTTATGGTTAAAGCCTTATCGATAGCGTCATTGGCCAATTGAGCAGACAAGACTAAAATTAGAATGCTCCGAAGCCCGATTAGTTATGTCCAAGTACATATTTTTTTTTGGCACTGATATAGTTTCTCCAGAAATTGAACAGCTTGACAATAGATACAATGTGTATATGATTCATGTTGCTGAGTCAGAAAAGAAAAGGTACGAAAATGTGATCCCCAAAGTGTGATCACTGATGCAATCTATTGACAAAATGAAACAAAACGTACAAAAATATTCAAAATAAAAATAAAGTATATGTGATCGAAGCTAGAAAACCCGGTAAAGTCTTAACTTTTATCACGCGCCAAACCCTTGAGGGGGAGGGCTTAAAAATCGTTTACAGCGTCTTTAGAACTAAAACCCCGACAGAGGCTACAGCACCAAAGATAGACAGACAGACGGAGAGACAGATACACAGATAGACATATATACTTTGATAGGGAGAGATACTTTTGGGAGGGGGTATTTAAGAGGCTCAACAATTGGCGACAACTCAACTTTGCAGTCCCCATTTGAAATAAATAACAACTAAAAACCTGTATATACAAAAAATGCAGTTGTAATTGTGTGTGTGTGTGTGTGTGAGCTGCCTATCTTGTTAACTGTAATATCTCTTATCTCTATGGGGTGCCCAATAGATCGATAGATCTATCGATCGTTTGCGCTTTATGGCAGCTGCCTCTTACATCACACAGCTGCAGAATGCAGATAATCGATTCTATAACCAACACACCTATAAATATATACACTTACACTGTAAAAATATAGCTAAACTCCTCCTAACTTATTGTCTTTTAAGTAATTGTGATCGCTTTTAAGTTAAAGGCAAATATTTGAAAGATTTAATAAGTATTTCTACATTTGTTTGCAGCTGAGGAATAACAGAAAACTTAAGAACATATAGTTATTATTCAGATTTTTAACATTAGGTTCTTTTCGAAACTTCCTCTGACTTTAACAGAGTAGTGTGTCTCTTCTATTTGTTTTAATATTCTATTATCTAAAAGCAATATACATTTTTGCATTCGTCTCAACTAAATTATCAGTTTTCGATTTTTATGCTATTCGTGTTAATATTTATTTATGTATTAAAACTTCCGTGTTTAATTCTTCTTTATTCATTCAGTATAGAATCTTTAAAAAACTTAAATTTTGTTAACTTAAAATTCCTCATTAGTCAAAGCATTTGTGCGCTATTTTCTTCTCCCTAGCTGTAATCTCTACTTTTTTTAAAGGATATGGATTTCAGTTGTTTAGAAATTTTAAACAATTCTCAATACGTCAAATTAAAAGAAATACAAAAAACTGTATATTTTACCAGAAAAAAGCGTATTCTTTAGTAAAACTGGACTTCTTGGCTTTTTTGTCTTAAAACTCTAGAAGAATGTATTTTATCTTTGAAAGATGATCATATGGATATGGATTTAAAACTGCAATGTCTCTATATCATATTTAAAATATATTCAAGCTGCGTCATAATTATTAAGAAATGATTCATCGCCGCATGATCGATTGTTTTGTTGGAAGAATTCTTCCAGATAATTCTTGTCAAGTGTAAATAGCTTCATAAAAAAAAAAAATATAACTGAACTTATAAGCAATACACAAGTTGGAAAAACATAGTTGAGGGTGTCGTAAAAATTGGCAAACGCAAGGTGCAGATAGAGAAGAGCACGCAAGACGTTAAAGAAAGACGAAGACGCATTAGAAGTGCATTTGAGGCAATGATTATTTATTGTGTATATACATCGACTGTATAATCAAACACGTGACATGATTTAGCGACCAATCAATTGGGAGCGTAATGCTTCTTAAAATTATAAAAAAAAAACTAAAAAAAAAAAAAATTATGTGAAGAAAAAGAATTCGAGGCAATGAAGGAAAATGGGGCCACAATAAAGATAAACAAGCACAAGGCAAATTGAATTCAAACGTTAGAAGGTATCGTATGGAATCCGTATATAGTTACGGCTACGAACTTCCAGTTCTCAGTTCTAGGTTCTAAGTTCTAGATTCTTACTCCGGATGGCACCCATCAATAGACGTATGTCTACAAATTCGAGATAACTTTCACATTTGGGAAAACATAATCTATAGATAGTCGCTTTGTTATTTTAGAGTACAATAGATCATTGTTAAAAGTGTCTTTTTGTATATATAGATATATATATATATATACATTTATATATATACTTTGTTGGGATCTGCACTTTGGCTCTTCCATCGCTGACCTTATAGATATAACAGCGGAGAGGGGGAAAGAAACGTTTCGGCAAAATGTTGAAACTTCAAGCGTATTTCGAAGAGTCTTATCGCTAATGATGATGGATCGTGAATTTGAGATGATCGATGATTTTGCCAGGCGATAAGGCCCCGAACCACCCAAGAAAGCAGCCACCAAAATACAAAAAATACAAATAATATTAAAAAAACACTCAACGTAGGAGGAAGCAGGGGGGAGATTTCCTGTATATGTGCACGCTCTTGAGATTTAAGCCGATGTCGATGTCGACGACGCTGACGACGTCTGATACGAGGGCCAGGTGAATTTGGTTATTTTCGATGAGCTTTTTTTTTTATTTGCCTTTTAATATTTATACCCTGCAATCAGAAAATTACTGTAAACATGTCATCTAAATACAATCAATATATAAAACTTTGAGAATACAAAGACAAGTCAAACAGGAGACGAAAAACTGAATATGTGGATTCCTCTATATATTGAAAAAAACTTTAAAAGAATGTTCAATATATGTACTTTTTGTCCCGAAAGCGCCTTAAATTTAGTTATATTTTTGGATAAAGTCGGTTGAAATTGAAATTCAACTATTTGTAGCAGCCCATTTGCATTATTTCTGAATAAAATAAGTTGTTCTAGTCTATGTGAACTGAGAATTTATTAAAAGTAGCGCTATAAAATTTTGTATATGGTTCTCCCACTCATTAGAAACAATAATACTTTAACCATTTACAGATATATACATTTTTTCTCTCAAAAATGCCTTTAATTCTGAAAATTTATATACTCAAGTGCTTAAATTTTGTTGAGTTAAGTTGATTTACTTCGTGTTAGTTTACGTGAACTCCGAAAATAATATAACTTGAGCTAGGATATTTGGTTTGTAGATTAGAGCATATATAAAACATAATTTTAGTCTTATTGTTCTTCAGCTAAAAATTAACACTACACAACAGAGTCAATTTTTAACATTAGTTTTATTTACAGAGTATCGGCTAGTTGAGCAGTTACTATTTAGTTGACTTGTGTGATTTCCTTTGAGAGTTAAATTGAATCAAGACTCGAGCCAGAGACACGTTATCTATTCTCTTGATAGTGTTACCTACTTACACACAGATACAGATACTAATAAATAGTTTATTTATTATATATGTATATACATATTTATATAAACATAGTATTGTTAAGATACGTTTCGACTTTGGCTTATTGCCTGATGTTCTGTTGGGCAAATGATAAACAAGACGGAAACCCCGATTCGTTTGGATCAAGATCAAATATAACTGGGGGCTACAGAATTGATAATGGATCGTCTATTAAATTTCGTAAGGGCAACAGAAGGTCGATAGCTTGGAATCTCTTCCCACTCGTTGTGCCTTTTTCTTTATATTTATCTTTTACTTATTCTTATCTATTATATCAGAAAGTTCCATTTGTGCAGCAGATTCTTCGAGTATTTATTGCTTGTCGAGTAATTCTTCAGGCAAAATCGCAGGCAGTGAAACTGGCAATTATTTTAATATATCTTCAGTTTAACATTCTGTTGGTGCACTTTTATTTCTTTTAAAGTTTTAAAATATTCCTTTAGGTCTCTTTTCTTTTGTTTTAAGAGTCTGTTTTTTTAAATTTTTAGTCTTCTTTCTAAGTCTTTTTAATGCTATAATTTAGCGTTGTAATCTTAAAATCAATTTAATTTCCATATAACTTTTTGGTTTCCTTCTGTTTCATTAACATTATCTAGCATTTGGCGTTTTCTACTTTTGTTAATTTTCTTACTACTTTACTCTTCTCATTTAATTGAACATATATACTTTCTTCCTTGTGTTTTCCCCATTATTCTCTCTTTATGCAACTTATTTGCTTCTCTTTTAAAAATTGTCCTAAAAGTAATTTTACTTTGATTCAGCTTCATTCCTTCTTCTCCCTTTCCCTCTGTTTCCTTACGTTCTTCCAATCACTTAATTTACTTTGTTTTATTTAGTTTATTCTCTCAATTTTACGCCTCTGTGTGATTCCCTTCTCCCTTAGCTGATAGACCTCCTTCTCCCTAATAGATGGACCTTCTCCTCTACCTCTCCCCCTCCCTTACATTATCGCTCTCTCTGTTGCCCCGTGCCACGGTCCTAACGGTCGGTTCGAGCCACATTGTGAACCACCCTCGCCACATTGCAACTGATTGAATATTCATGTGTTTGCTCGACTTCATAGCCATGGCAACTATCTTTTATTTTTATTCAGCCCTTTCACTATCCCTGTCCCTGTATCTGTATCCGTATCTGTATCTATAGCTGCATATGTAGCTGTATCCGTATCTGTAGTTGTATCTGCAGTTGTATCTGTATCTGCATATCGCAGTCCCACGCAATAGGGACAAAATAAACACGAATTGGAAAATGCATCTGCGTGCGCTTTTTTACACCGTCTCCGTTGCACAGTGGTCAATTTTGTCATTTTAGCGAGGGTTAATTAATTACCATAACGATGTCAACAAATATTCGATCTTCATTCGAAAAACGTATCATGGATTTTTTTCAATTTATCAATTTATATTTTAAATATTGTATGATTTTATATAATTATTTTTCTTCGCTTAGTTAGATTCTATATATAGAAGATAATATGGAATATTGTCCGCTTAAAATTGGAATTTATTCAGACCAATTTGTAGCAAAAGAACCACTGTGCGTCGCTTGCAACACACGACACGCACACACACACACAACATGTGGCATGCCACACGTCGCCTACTCCACCCACATTAACTGCCTGCTGCTCTCGTTTTATTTGAGTTTCCTTCTTCAATTTAATTTTATTTATCAGGCAACTAAAATATTTACTTAGTGTAGCAAAAAAAATGGAAAAAAAAGGAGAAACTCAGACGAAAACTGAATCCCAATCTGAACCCTATAGCAAGGAGTTGGGGAGAGAGAGCGATAGGGAGAGAGGGGGGAGAGAAGGGAAGTTGTGCAGCCGTCTCTGCACCACTGTGAATGCAGAGTTAACCGCTGTGGTTGCATATTCAAATCCAACCGAAAACTCTCGCAATTCATAGAGTAGAGTTAGCATTGTATCTTGAATCTTGTATCTTGTATTTGAACTGATTAAACTATTGACACAACGCCGATTGACGACTGTCAACGACAAACGTCGAACGTCAAACGTCGAACGTCAAACGTCATCGGAGCAGCCACAACAATTCAACACACCTTCTTGCCAATGTTGTTTTGGTTTTTGGGTTTTTCGTAGTGCCCAGGTAATCAATACTCATATTCATACTCATACCCATACTCATACCCTCACATTCGTATGAAGCATGAGTGCCACAGTTGACGCACCTCTGTTTGCCAACAGATGAGTTATCATCTTTTAGTTTTGGGCCTCAGCTAAGGTACATCCCTAACCAGATAATGAACCATGTCCGAAGATAAACGAGCTAATAACATTGCATATAAATCATTTAGAAACCAAAATCTAAATTAAAAATTAGCTAAATCTATTTTATTTTATTTACTAAGCTACAATTTCTATTGCTGCAAGTAAGAATACATTTAAAAAATAAAAATAATATATTAAATTACTTTTTATACAGTGAATTTAAAAAAATTTCAGTTTCGCTAGAGAAACCGATAAAAATAAAACCGCAAAATATAAAAAGGAAGTCAACAATGAGCCTATAAATGTTACCTAATTAACCTCAACCTACCTCATTGAACTCAGGAACAGTTGTGAAATTTCCTAAGAAATTTCGTCAATGCTTTAACTTAAAAGATACATCGAATTCAAAAAGTATCTAAGCTAGAGATTAGAAATTTGCATACCTGAATTCAAAGCGAATATCATATCTTATTGACTTTTTAGCTAAATTAAATAAATTAAAAGGCAGAAGGAATTAGGAGTTCAAACCGTGATCAAAATAATAATTCGTTTCAAAATCGATTCAGTTTTCACAAAGTTATGACAATTTGCAGTTCGTGCAAGTGCTTTAAAAGTCTCAATAAGCACGGAAACTATTTGGTATGCGGATTCTTGCAGAACAAATGTAAGGAATTGTAAAATTATTATATTATAATATTTGACCTTTCGGTATTTAAGACAAAGGCGTCTTCTACATCTTCTTCTACTTCTTCAATTTCTTGCGTCAGCTGAAGGAGTATTTTAATAATTATGAAGGCAACTGCATTTTATAGTTCAATAAACTGAAGAGCGTCCGTTGATCCTGGCCTAGCCTGAAAAAAAAAAGGACAAATGACAGGCTGACCTGAACTGGAAGATCAGTGGAGAGGAGAGGCGAGGAGTATTTTGTCCTGTGCAGTGTCCTGCCTCTTGTCCTGACTGTCTGTTCAGCGTCCTGCCGCACAGCAGTTGAATGAACGCAACTGCAACAATGAGGGTTGAGAGGCTGTTGCCTTATTCCTGTTCCTTCTTCCACTGTTTCCTCTCTCTGTTTCTTCTACTTCTACTCGCCTGCTGCTGGTTTTGTACCTGTTTCAGTGTCTGTTTTGGCCCTATTTGCTTCGGTTTTCCTTTAACGGCCGACACACGTTTTGCATTACACTCGAGCGCACATGAGTTGGGAGCAACCCCTGAAGTGGAGTGGTAAGTGGTAAGTGGCAAGTGGCAACTTGGCAGCTTGGCAGCTTGGCGGCTGCAGTTGCAGTTGCAGAAAGGTGCATCCTTGCATCATTCGAACGTCATCAGTATGTTAGCCAATGATCATCATGATCATCATCATCTTCAGGCTGGTGCAGTACACCTGTCATTGCGGTAACCGTTTTTCCAGCCAGCTTGCTCAAAAACCGAAGAAGATCAAGCGTCAACGGATCATTGTCTGGCATCAAATTACACATACATATATATAGATATATATATATATATATATATATATATATTTATAGATAGTAAGAGAGAGTGAGAGATACTGGCAGACCCCTGACACATTTCACAGAATCGCCAGAGACTCTGGAGGGTCCTGGATAAAAGTGTTTAATCAAGTGGAAGGCGGCAGTTAAAACTTTGAGACTGAGACACGAAGAGACTTAGAGGCTCGGAGACTCGATGACTCGGAGACTCACGCGAAGAATCGAGACTGATGAAATGCAGGGAATGAGGGCAGTTCCTCTTCCAGTTGCACTCGGAACAGTTGCGACAGTTTCTCCCCCTTTTTTATTTGTTTTATTTTTTTCTTTGAGTTTTTGGCATTGCTCACATTTCAGCAATATGAAACTCACATCGGAAGTCGGAAACGTGGCGTTGTAATGCTTGATTGGACTTTGCAGTTGGATGCCGTTGTGCTTCTTCTTCTACTGCTACTGCTTCTTCTTCATCCCTTTTCCTGGCACAAAATAGGGAAGCTTTACAAGTCTCATATCCCATGTCACACCAGCTGAATGTGAAGCTGAAGTTGACGCTGATCCATTCTGAGATCTTTAACTTATCATCTGCAACGACTTTTTTAGCTCAGAAAGTGAAGCTGGATTTTGAAGCTTCTTTCTGCAGAACTTAGCTACAGATTTTTAAGAACTGTTCTAAGGATTCTTTTTTAAGCTACTTGCTCTCAGGATACAATGAATTTAATTGTGAAATGAACATGGGAAGAAATACAATAGCCGAACAAAACTTAAGTGTTTTTACATAAAGATATATTTTTTACAATTGTTTAATTTAAGGATAATCAGTATTTTTATTAAGTTTGCCTCTCTTAACAGTATTTAATTCATAACCATCAACCAAAATTCAATTAAATCTGTAACGATTCTGAAATTCAGAATGTGAAAATCGTTTTCTTCGATTTGTTGAATTATTTGTCGCTCATCATTTGGTTAATTTCAACAATTATCATAATGAAATCACTTGGAATTGCTCATTATTATTTCTTTAATTTTTTGTTTCGGTCTGTTTTTGGGTCAGAATCGTGTGCAGACAACTTTCACGGTCCACCAGTTCGTTGACCATAATCCCCATACCAGAAATACAAAAAGCCATACCAATATCAATATATCGCATGGCCCAGGCCCATACTCATGACCATAGTCCATATGGAGGGCCCAAACCCAAACCCAAACCCAAACCCAAATCCATACATATCTATGCATGCTTAATTTCTCCGCCTTCGTCTCGCATAATGAATTTATTATTAAACAAATCTCAAACGCACCACACACCACACACCACATGTACATTTCATTTTTTAATAATGCATAGTTTGTCAATAAATTTCTTTTATGATGATGCCGCCCCCACCTGCCCACCTGGCCACATCTACCCCATCACCGTCCCATCTTCTCTCACGTCTCATCAGACCCACGAATTTCACACTTTTTCATTTTGTAGGGCATCTCGGGTGTCGATCAACGACAAACGATCGACTATATCGATTGTATTTCGCATGATTACTCAAATGATACATATCGAAAACACTCAGCATGTCTAGTTCCTATTTAAGTGAAATCGATAAGTTCGTTTTCGATAACTTATCAAAGCCAAGCTTTGTATCTTTTTTGTCCAACTTATTTAGAGTAAATATATGACATTTTGCCATTTGTTTCCGTAACAAACCAGCTAGTGTTGTCGATAACAGTAGATCATCTTTTGAATCGTTTCGAAAATAACAACTGTTTGATTTTTAAACTTAGAAAACTATAATGAAGCCTTTACTTCCCATATACATTCAGGAAAATAAAATTATCTTATCGATAACATACTAAAAGCGCAGCTTATCGATCATTGCAGAGCATCTACAGCTTCATTGCAAGCTTAAACCATCGAAGTAGTACCCCAAATGGAGTTTTTAGTTTAATTAATCATTTTGTTAACGCTATTATTATCGATATTTATCGATAACACGCTGTATAGAGTATTTACGCTTCGTTATGTAGACTGTTAGCTTTCCATTCTGGTTGGTTTTCTCAATTACCTGCTTGGGGCACGATTTCCAAATACATTAACATTGCGATGGGTGCACGATGGTGGTCAATTGGTCTCTCCTTGTGTCTCTGTGCGTCTGTAGACTGTAGACTGTAGTCTCTAGACTGTAGACTGGGGTCTGTGCGTCTATACCGGTCCGCAATACACGATCCACACGGTATGGCTGCTGGCCGGTCTTCAAACGCCGCGCCAAATACGAAATCACATCCACAAAAAAAAACAAGCATGTAAGAATGCTACAGATGAAACTGATCGACTAGCAGATACGCTGTAAAGCACTTGGAAAACAATTACAGTCAAAAATGATTAATTAACATAATGTAATTAAAGTTGAAATCTATTGAACTTCTTTGGAAAATCTTTTATTGTAGACGATATAGTAGATATATAATAGATGAGTTATTTAGTGCTGTGATACAGCTCGATTTATCGATATATTAACTTTGTAGAATCTATGCGGACATATATATATAGATATATGAATATTTTTGGTGGAAAAACCGAAAAATTTATATCTTTACATCACAAAGTCCAGTGGAAATATTCATATGTATGTAAATATATACATAGGGATTATATATAGAGATTTTTATATTAATTTTTTTAAACAACTCTACTTTAAATTTGCTCAATAAAAATGAATTTTTATTCACTGTTGGCATACCCCGTTTGTGGCATTTGAATGCGTAGAGGGTATTCGACTACTCGTTAAAGAGCAACCACAAAAACAATTCGAATCTTACGGCTCAATAAAAGAAAATGTGCGGCAACGCTTATGGTATCGTGCCCCGTCGGTACTTGGCCCCCAAACTTGGTGATTCTTCATTAAAGATTCATGATGTGTGTTTTCTTTAAGCCAAACGTACGCCATGACAACCATGATGGCCCAAACGATGTCTCCTCGTACCCCATTAACCATCAGCTAACCAACTGCATAAACCCAACAATCCACCTTCCTCTCCTCTCCTCTTTCCTCTTTTCTCCCTCCTGCCTCCTCCCACCTCAACATGTTGTCGATGGCGATAGCTGTCGTTGTTGTTGTCGATGTTGTTGTCGTTGTCGATTCGCGGCTGCTGCTGTTGCTGCTGCTGCTGCTGCTGCTGCGACGCCAATCTTCAATGAGTGATGGGCCAACCAAAGCCAAAATCAAAGCCCAAGGTCCAATCGTACTACGGCGTGCACGACTCAAAAATACCCTGCATGGGAAAACTATTCTTTTAACATTTAGATTTGATTCCTATAACTACACAGTAAATATTAAAGAGAACCATATCTATATTAACTAATTACTTGAAATAAGTACTCATCTATTGCAACAATCAGTTTTATTAATATGTGTATGTATATACAAAAATAAAAATTTAAAGGTACAAATTTATGCGTACAGATTGGGAAACAACAAAACAGTATTAAAGGTGCGAATAAATTTAGAAGAAAATAAATATAATTGAAAGTGTGAATGGAATGAGCAGAAGAACTAGAAGATTATAATGTATATTGCAAATTCGATGTAGAAACTGTTAATTTACAGTAGATAATATATAGCAAAATTAACTAAATCATAGAAACCTACTTAAAAAAAAAAAAAGAAATATAGTATAGGTTTTTAAAAGGATCAAACCGAGAATGAAAAAATTTCTCATTTTAAAATAATAGTTAAGAAAACAAAACGTTTCATCCCTATTATAACTCTGTTAGGAACACAAATAACGAAGCTAATTTAGAAATAATAGAAAATCCTTATAATCCTTATAACCCTTTTGAAATAGAAGGAAATGTAGAAGAACTATGAAGATTAAAGATAAAAATAAAATATAAAAATACATGTAAGTATAATTTGAAAATATATAGATGAGAAATCGGGAGAAAGTCCAAACAAAAGAAGTAACAGAACAAAAATCATTATAAATTTCTAGTTTAAATTTATAATATTAAAAGAAATAAGAACTTTTTAAAATAAAGTCTAACAGAAGATTGAAAATAAAAAAAAGGAAAATAAAAACAAAGATTTATTTAAATTGTTTATATGCTATATATATATCGATGAAATGATAAAATTAGTGGACCTATAGAACTAAGCATACCACACATTTGATTATGGCTTTTACAGGGTATATGCCAGTAGCGACAACGACTTTCTTTTTGACCAAATTGTCGCCGCCTGTCAAGATTCAACAAAAAAAATATTCATGCAAATGGTGGGGAGAGGGAGGAGGAGGCGGAGGAGGGGGCAGCTCCATCTATGGACTTGCGACTGGGAGCGAAACAGACAGTGAGGGAAAGAGAGCGAGAGAGAGAGAGAGACGCACTGTCGATGGTTGATGGCCGATGCCTTTTCAATGGCTGCGGCTGCGTCAACTCTCTGCAGAGTTGTTTGGCTTTCGTCTGATTGGCTTTGGCTTTGGTTTCCAATTTGAATTTGTGTATTGGATGTTGTTGATGTTGGCACTCGACGCCATCGACATCGACATCGCCATCGTCAGTTGGAGGCCTCGGGGCCGTTGTAGGCCGTTGGCCTAAAATAATAAGAAAATTTCTATATTAAAATGCTGTGCCATGCCTCAACAACGGGCAGCAGCAGCAGCAGCAACAACAACTACAACAACTACAACAACAACGACAGCAACAACAACATTATGATTGTCTTGGAAATCTTAAGCTTGTGTAGATCTTACTTACAACTTACGGTCTGAGCATTACCTAACTGAATGCACTGAATTTATAATGTTCAAATTGTCAGAGACTCGACTCCAGCCTAGAGATGGAAATGCTTATTGTATTGACCTTTGTGACACGTTGTGCAGATCACAATACAATCTTTGGATTGAACTCTATAGCAAAATAGAAAATCGTTAAAACTAATTATCGGATTGTCGATATATCGGCAAAAAAAAAGGGCAAGCTGCAAATATTAAGTTAAAAAATAATAATTTTGATAACGCAATTGTAATTACAAAGTATTAGTAATGATTGCAGATCTGAAGTAAATTTTTTTATGGAATTGTTGCATTTGAGCGTGACGTGTTTTATTTCTATTTCTATCTGAGAGTTACGCATGCTCTGGGTCAATTTCAGATAGGGATAGGGAACTGAGTCAGCTAGCGAGTAAAGTATCCATAAAACATGTTACAGATACAGAAGTAAAGAGAGGAAACCTCAAATAAGAAGAACGCAAAACGGAAATTGCTAAACAGAAATTGCCTAATGAGCTGACATTGTGACAGGGAACTGGAACTACCTGAGAGCGGGGAGAAGGAAGAAGGTTATATTATAACGAAGCTGATCCTGTTGACATCTTTATCGAAGGTCAGGCCAATGTCATTTACATTTCTGAAACATTTCCACAAAACAGGAAGCACTTCCCCTCTACCATTCTGTGGTTTTGCATGCACATTGAGATTGTGACTGTGACTGAGACTGAGACTGGAACTTAAGATTGAAGTCTAGAAATCAAGCACTTAAGATCCCCTAGGCATAAAACATCAACAACAGATAAAAACAGAAAACTGTAGAAATACAGAAACGGAAATTCGATTAGTCCAACGGACAATTGGCAATTCTATAATTCAATTT
Organism: Drosophila sp. st01m; assembly: GCA_018901795.1. Lineage (NCBI taxonomy): Eukaryota > Metazoa > Arthropoda > Insecta > Diptera > Drosophilidae > Drosophila > Drosophila sp. st01m. The sequence goes on along the minus strand of JAEIFG010000706.1, from coordinate 4,862,669 downwards.
GTTAGTTCGTGTTTTGTCATTTGGGTTTTGGTTTCGTTTTGTGCTGTGATGTTGCTGTTGTTGTTGTTGTTACTGTTGTGGTTGCTGCTGTTGCCTTCACTTCTGCATATTTTAAGTGTACGTATCATCGTAATGAAGCGGGAGCGGAAAACACGGGAAGGAGAAGAAACATTGAGTATCTCCATAGGGCAAAAAAGTGTCGCATGCGTCGACGACATTCACATCGACATCGATATCGTTATCGGGACTCATTTGCATAGATCAGCAGCCAAGCAACACACGCGTAGCAATCGAGGGACAGCTAATCGATAAGAGGTAGGGGGAAGGGGGAGCTGTACGAAGCTGTCCAAGGTTTCGTCATGAATCGAGCTTCGTACGGAGTCCTCATATTATATATCAGATATATATCTATTTACCACAGCACCCGAGTTGTACTGCCAAACTATAGTTATTTAAATTCAGCATTAATCAGGCGTGTCACAGAGATCAAAACCAACTGAAAATCTCCCAAGAATGTGTGAATACGAAGCTTCAAATCCAAATTTATAAATAGCCAACGACAAAGTCGAGACAGGAATTTATCTTTTAATTATATATTTATACTGATACTGTTATTTAGAATGCGGATCTTAAGTCTACAGTTTATTAATCTTGAATATTATATATTTATTACGACTACTATGCACAGAAGGCTCAAGAGGTGCTCTTTAGATCAACTTCCCGGACGATTTATTCAATCTAAGTGCTTCCGGGGTCTCATCATTTTAAGTGATAAGATTAGATTTTTTATGCTTATACGGATCTCGATATTAAAAAAATAATAGGTTGTTAAGTTAATTGAAGTGCAAATTTCTGTTCTACAAATTGTCTGGTTTTTCAAGAATTTCGATTTCCGTACAAATCGCAACTAGAAAATATATAGTATGCAATAATTTCACTGCTATTTTTACATAACTACTAAAAATTTATTTATTTTTGTATAACCTTTATCTTTAAAATTTTTTTGAACCGAAATCTTAATAATATTATAAATATTATTTAACCCAAAGTTATCATACAATAATTAATCAGTCAATGTTAAGAACAGCAATATTTATATCTTAACTGGTAAGCGTTTTAGTTTTAAAATTAAATTTTGTCTCCATAAACTTAAAAGTTTGAAGTTTTATTGTGCTTAGCATGCTAAAATAAACTCTAATGAGGTAAGATTTATTTTGTTCCCTTGAATCAGTTATGAAAATCTTTAAACAATTTTTAAAAATCTGACTCACTAAGGAATTCTAGAATTTAAGTAACTGTTACTTAAACTTCAATCGAAAGTTTCTAAAAACTTGACCAGCTTTACGTTAGTCGTGTCGTGTCCATCACTAATTGTAGACACTCACTCTTTACATCTGTAAACTGTTATGGTTTTATGCTCATACTTTAGGCCTAAAAAAATTTAATCTTCTGTTGAAATTTCGAAATTCGCAAACACAAATTTCACTTCTGACGCAATTTTTTCTTATATCTGGTTGCTTTTGTCGCTTTGAGGAGGGTTGAAGTGAATCCAAGGAGGAAGCTTTGAAGATATGCATAGTAGAATATGTAATAGTATCTATTGATACTTGGTCTTTGTCATATTTGATCATTCTTTTATGCCTGTGTCTACCTCTGACGACTCCACAACCTCATTGTCAATCTGACTATCTGTCACACTCATCAATATTCAACGCATTACAATTGCAATAAGTTGCCACATTTGCCTGACAGTTCCAAACCATTCCATTCCAATCCATTCCATTTCGATCCAACCCAAACAAATCCAATCGAATCCGATCCGTTGATTTTAGCGGCCCATCACATACGGATTTTTATGCTGATTTTGACCCAATTGAACTCCACCAAGTTGCCGGGCGATTAATACGCAATGTAATGCGTCAACTTAAGTACTATTCCGACATATTGTTGTTATTGTTGTTGTCAATGATCGCTAAACGACACGCGACACACGATCACACAACTCTGAATGGTAAATCTTCAAGTGCTATATGAAAATCGACAGTATTTTAACAGATCTTAACAGTGTTCTCTTTACAAATTGACCCTAGTTTAGCCAGTTTCAAGTGATTTTGTAGGCGACGATCTTCAAGTAATCTTCACTTGTTTTAATCTTAAGTAATCTACGATCTGCCATTTTAATATAGAACAGCACATTGTCTATTCTCAACTGATCTACGTATCTCTCTGATCTTCATACTTTAATACTACTGATGTGATCTTTGTATATATAGTTTAAAAGTGATTTTTAGAAATCTCAATGAAGTTTCAGCGAAACAAATCTAACTCTTCATACACGATCGAAACGATTTTCATATTAACAAATAAATTTGATATTTATATCTTTACTAAATCATTACTAAATCGATCACAATAACTTAAATTGTTTATTATTATTAAATTGATCTGCAGATTTTCAACCTATTACCGATCTTCATTTTTAGTAAACTTATGTAGCTAGAATTATTTATTCACTAATTCCTGCAAGTCAACTGATCTCAAGTCCTAGATTCTATTACAAGCCGATCTTTGTATACTTGAAAACAAACTGATCTTTATGTTGTGCCTACCAAACTTATTTACTTAAGTGACTTTGTCAATTGAATGTATACAGAGTAATCTTAAAATGATGTAGAGCCAAGTTAACTGATCTTCGTAGTGTCAAAGTTGATCTTCATATAACATAATTTGTGTCAGTCTAAAGCAAGTTTCTAGTCAACCGATCGAGACGATATGAAAATTGCTCAGACTGCAGTCAACCAATCTATGCAGTGCCAAACCCAAAAATGATCTACTACAGTGCTTATTTGGATATTCTTATATAGAGATATATATAGAAGATATATATATTTTTGAGAGAGTGCTAAACAGGAACCAACAGGCCATAAAATATGTTGTTGGCCACGCAATGAGCTTGGCATGTGACAAGTTCCGGCCATAATGATGATCAACATTAACCTCAACATCTTTACGATCATTATTGTGAATATATATGGAGCATCACAACGCATAAACACACACGGAGCAGATAAAGCCCAACAAGAAAGATCAAAATGCCGCCAAAAGCAAACAGATAGAGACGAGGAGGAGGAGGAGGGGAGACAGTGAGAAAAAGAGAGAGAATTGAGTACATTAAACGGCGTTAAAACTGCCACAAGAGATGTTTAATATTTGCCCACAAGATGTGATAACCAGAGCAACAGTTGTCCCCTCCCCATTCCCCTTTTCCCACCTCTTTCAACTCTGCCACCTGGAAGAGACCAAAGCCGCCGACGGCATTGCGAGTGATCTTCATCTGATAGCAACAACAATCTTGATTTTAGGCCACCCGTTTAGGCCGGGACAGTCTGAATTTTTCCCTTACCTTTCCCTTCCTTTCCCTTTCCCTCCCATCTCCCTTTATTTGAACCGGCTACTGACACTTTGAGACGCCGCTGCAATTCTCTTATACCTTGTTTTTAGTTTATGGACTCGTGTTCTAATCATCTTCATAAAAAGTTATGACATGGGCAACTGATCTACCGGTCATCCTATATGCTTGTTATGAATGTTGCAGCATTTTATGTATTTTATATTTTGGGAACTTGTTATAGCACAACAAACGCTCCCAATTCGAGTCCCGTCACACTTTACATTTCTTTTTATGACTTTAATTGCAGCTCTCAGTGACTTTGGTGGTCCAGATTCGAAATGCCACCTCAGTGGATATCATTTTCTCTATTATATATAGATATATCTTATATCTTTGTCTTTGCCTCTTTCTTGGAATCACTCTCGTTTTCGATTTCGCCCTCATTTCGCGTTTGTCACTCTTTTATTTTTTTGTGGCAAATCACAGCAAATTGGTATGCAAAGTGCGCAGACCGTCACAGCTACTTGGCTTAATTCGAAGCCGTTTCGTTTAATTGCTGGGCCACATTATGTGACAAAAAGCAGAGCAGACCCATTCAGAGGTTACCCACAACCTTCCACTCCCCTCGCTGGCCCACAAACCAAACACTTGCTTGATAATACATCGCCAGTCAAATAACTCATGTAATAAAATGCCTGGAAAACATAAAAGACCACGAACAAATGTCACACACCGCAGCTAAGAATACACTTTCTTTCAATTAAAGCTTTGCAATTTGGATAATTTTCTTTGTAGTGTGAATAGAGTTTTAAGATATCTGCTGGAAATCTATTTTAGTTCCAACTGGTCCTCAATTAGTTTGTGATATAAATAAATGTAGTTGCTTACTTCCAAATAGTCTCAAAGTTAGTTTACATTATAAGAATATGTTGTCATTTAGCTTTTTAGGCCCAAATAGTAACAAAATTAGTTTATACAATATGCAAATTCAGCTCTTTAGTCCCATAGTTTGTCTAAACTGTAAGAAAAGTTATATCTTTGGTCCGAAAGAGTCCCAAAATGTATTTAAATCATAGTAAAAATGTTGATCTTTAGTCATAAATTGTCTGAAAAAAGAAAATCTAGATCGTTAATCCCAAATAACCTTTTTGAAAATTTTTTACTTGATAATGATACTTTATGCTCATATATCGGAATCATCAATCTGTAAACGAGGTTTCAACTTAAGAATACTGAACTCTACTGAATAGATATGCATTATAATGTGATTCAAATAAATTTTAGAGACTTAAGCCCATCACCCAAGTTCATCATCAGATTCTTATTTTCTACAATATTACTTTTCAAACTATATACCTTGTTTTCAATATTTTGCTAATTATTTTTAAGTTTATATTAGCTTAGACAATTGATATGCCAAATTTCAGCATTATAGCACAATAAGTTGCCAAGATCAATCCCCGAACCACTCATATCCGACTTTTAAGCTCAATTTAGCACAATTTGCCTGCCAGATAAATATGCAAATAAGTGAGTAATTATTTCGAAGATATTCCAAGGGCTATGCCCCATATCAGTTAGAGTATGCAAAGCCGCAGCCACTGTGTCAATGTGTAAGAGATTTGGAGAGCCACAAAAGTTTTTGATAAAATAATTAAAATAAAATTAATCTCGTTGTTTCCCACGGTCTCACACAGCCCATTTTGCTCCAGTTTTATTTGTTTCTTTCTCTCTTTTCAGTTGTGTGTTTAGATTTCTTTCCCTTTCCGTCGCTCTGTCTTCTGTCTCCTCTGTATTGTAGTTGGTCTTCTTCTATTTGTGGGTTTTAAGTTTCGAGTTTGAAAACTGTGGCGACAATTGGCACAAATGATTATAAGTTAATTTTATGTTAATTAGACAAAGCGCCCAACATTTACAACACTTCAATTCACTTTGAGTTCATTATTTTGCTTTAAGTTGGATTGGTTTCTTCTAGGCATTTTGGGTCTGAGGTTTGTCTCTTGGCTTGGCTTGGCTTGGGTTCATTAAATGGAAACGCGCCTCCACTTTTTTTCAATTAATATTCAGCGTGTCAACTGTCTAATGGTCTTCTACTTCTTTGTCGTCTTCCTCTTCTCCAAGTTGTACTTGTACCTGGGTAAATAAAATACGCACTCGAATTTAGTTGAACTGCAATTGAGACTCCCTCACGACCCCCTCCCCCCCATTCCCACTCTCCCCACAGGGTCTTATCTTTAAGCGTCAGTTTGTACAGTGCTTGTCACTCGGTTTTGCTCCAATTCCTAAAAGATATTCTCAGCACTTAGTGTATTAATTTGAATAATTCAATGCGGCAAGTTTTAGCAATGTTAATGAGCAAAAATCGAATGTACAACTAAAATTTTAAATTAATTCTTTCAAAATTTTTGAATTTAAGTTTATTTTCGACAAGTAAAGTTCAAATTGCCAGACTATTTCTATGATCTTAACTCTATAAGTCGTAATAAAGTTCAAAAGTCGTTAATATTTTTAAAAGCAACATTAATGAGTCATTTACTATATATATTAACCATTTTGCAAAGGTGTCATTTATTTTCTTTAACGTGGAATCCCATTTCCAAATTTATTAATTGAATAATTTATTATTTTTGAATAATATATTTTAAAGTCTCAGCAACATTAATGAGCAGCCAATTAAGTTAAAAATTGAATATCAAACGAAATTTCCCAAGGATTCAATTACTTCCGCGAAGTACAACTCAAATTCCTAGAATATTTTGAATACAAATTGTTTATAATTGGAAAACTTTTTGTGTCACGGCAAAAAATCCTTCAAAAAGCGCAGGTCCTGTAAAAAGTAGAGTTCGATTTCCTGAGAAATTTCAGGAACCTTATTAAACCCAGCTCACAGCTCGAGAAAGACAACTAGCTGAGGAAACCCTATGCTTGCAGATTCTCAGGCCATCTTCGAGACTGTATGTCAAAAGGTTACGACTTACTATAAGAAGAAAAAGAAGCAGCAGAAAAAGAAGAAACAAAAGGGAAAGAGAGAGTGAGATCACTATGAGGCTTATCAATCGAGATCAGGTGTCGCTAACAAACCACACAAAGCGACAAAAGAAATCAATAAGACTATAATAGTGTTAAAAAAATGGAGAGAAGCAAAACACAGAGAGAGAGTGAGAGAAAAAAAAACTGTGAAACTGGCGACAATAAACGGAAACAATTAGGCACCTGACTTCCTCAGGATGCCCCCAAACATCAACTGTAACTGATCTGTAGTCTGATCAGTAGTCCGATCAGAAGTCTGGGATTAGGATGGAGGTAGCTCAGGTTATTGGGATGTTGTAGATTGTATGCACACTGATAAAAAATTAAACCTGTATATTTAACATGATTTTTCTTTAAGAACTGAGCGTTTATCAAAGCATTTCAAAAAAGATCAAGTTCATACTATAACTATTAGGAATAAAGGTAAGGTTTTGTAAATTTTAATTGTGTTTTAATGTTTTATTAATATGTGTATATATATTTTTTTATATGTCTGTTTCAAATAAATAAATATTCGTATTCTCAAATTAAGAAAAACCAAATATTTAAGATAAATATTTTAGATTTGAAGTTGATCTCTTCTTTTTTCAGTGTAGATAAAGGATGAAGTTGAAGTCGAGGGATGGTTTATTTGGTGTTGATTCAAAAACAGTGCTGAGTTGAGTCTCGTGAACATGCTGCTTGATGACAATGGACAACGGACAACGAACATTGGATAATGGACAATGGACATTGGACGATCATACGATCATGCATACACAATTCGGATCATATTTCAACGGCAACGGCAACAGCAACAGCAACATCAACAGTAACGGCACCTGATGAGAAAACACAATGAGATACTCGCCACAAGAGTGGCTTCAAGTACGGAGACGGGAACTGAGACAGAGACAGAGACAGAGATGAAGATGGAGGCGGAGGCAGCATTGGGCAATCACTTGACCTCTTTCAGGATGTTGTTGTTGCAGCAGCAACAACGGTACTCGCAATTTACTCACCTCAGGTTCAAGTGCGTATCTCTGACTATTTGTCACAGCGTGTATACCCTGCAATACCTGTCAACTTTAATAGGGTAGGCCGAAATTAATGGAAAAAAAAGTCTGGGTATTCAAATAGCGTTAGAGAGATCTTATAAATAGTCGAATCTGAAAAAAGTATATCAAGAAAAAAAAATAATACAATTTTTTCTATAGAGATTGATATATTTGAAAGAGTTCGTTTGATTACATTTAAAAAAATAAATATGTAAAAACATTTAACTTTGACAGTTAACGTTGACTAAAACATACATACTTATTTATAGGGTATTTAACAAGACCTAAGTGACTTTAAATAAAAAATAAATTGAGTAACTATAAAAAAAATCCCATATAACTTGAGAACTAAAGTCTAACGTATTAAATACTTTACAGGGTATATTTAAGTCAAGTAAAATTAGTTAGATATATAGGATCTGATCATCAAACAATTACTAAATTACAAAATTACCTCAAGACTTGGATTCCACATATTTATTGGATAAGAGGGTATCTGGAAGTCATTCACTTTCGCTTTTAGCGCACTAAATTGTTTGTTTTGATTATGTCACCATAACAATGTCAAAACTCCGAATCCGAATCCTTATCCGAATACCGAAACCGATTCGCATTCGAATCTCAAAATAAATTCAAGTCCGAAACAAAATCGGAATCGGATTTGGATTTTGATTTTGATTTGGAGAATCTGGTGAATGTCAGTTTGGCGTGTGCATTATTATGAGGGCCATTGATGATTCGACTGGCATATAAATAAGCAAAAAAAAAAAAATGCGACAGAGACAGGCAGATAATGGAGCAAGCGAGATGCAGAGAGTAGGCATCCTCACGTTTTCCACATAAAATACAATTTTCGACAGAAATTTGAGGTTTTTCAGTTTCAGTTCGGTTATTCAGTTGTTATTTGTATTTTATTCTGTTGGTAGCTGCTCTGCCTGTTTAAGTGATTCCCACGCAGCAGCTACCGAGTGTAGGCGGTCGGAAGGTTGGCCGCCAGATCTTGGATTGGATTGAGAGGCCTCTCTTCTGGGCCTTGCCTAACGCATCACAACACATCGCATCGCATCGCATCGGATTTGGTTTCGGCATCGGATGCACAGATCATCCGTCGCAAGCAAACAAAATAATACAATTAGTATGCAACACGGCCAACAAACTGACAGAGGCCATTAAATTGTGCGGAGAGACGCGACCTCAAAAAAAATAAAAACAAAACTACAAAATGAAAATAAACTGAAAAAAAAAATGGCAACGAGCAGCATGTTGAAATGATCATGATCATCATGAATCCATCCCCAGCTGCCTCTCACATCAAGTACCAAATTTAATGGCACAGACTCTGCCTCAAAAATATGCCAATTAGTATGCCACGAGTGACGTCCGTCCGTCAAGTGCCCCCAAAGGAAATGGCTCTCGCAAAGGAGGATCACTTGATGCTCTGTCTCTCTCTCTCTCTCTCTCTCTCTCTCTTCTCTTACTTTGTAACTGCCTGCACGCCCACACCTCTTTACTGGACTTGCGACTATCATCTTCTTACTTGATCTAAGTCAGACTTGACTCTTTTTTTTATGTGTTTGACACGTTTGATGCTTCGTTTGCTTTAAGTATCTTTTGACTCTAATATTCTACAGCTTCTTCTTCTTCGCGTACTTTATCATCTTGCATTTTATACTTCTCCAAGATTTGTAGAGTCATAAATATGTCTGCAAAGTTCTAATCGATCTGTACTCTTTCTCTCAAGTTAACAAGATCAACATACTTATGAAAATTGAACTAAAAATTATTTTTGCTTTAATAGACTGATCGACACAAATCATAATAAGTTGGTCTAATTAATAAAAGTAGTTAACTCACTTACCGAATAGTTCGTTGAAATTTTTGATTCGTATAAACCAAGTACATAATTATATCTGAAGTAGACTGACATCTGAAATTATAACCAGAGTAAAAACTGATCTTAAATATCGCATTTAATTATAAATTAGTCAGTCCGTAAATAAGTCAACCAGGACAAAGTGTACTTTATATATAAACGTATACTTATCAATTAATTACTATATTATCCATGTTTTCAAAAACACTACAAGGTCCATAAATTTTACAATAACTTTTAATGTAAATACTTTTCAGTGACTAAGTTTTAGTAATTATCACCAAAAGGTAGCTCGACGTCTCCAAATATTTAGTTATTGATTGAAAACTGATCTTCTTCACTAATAATGCTGATAAAATACGCAACTATTAGAGTACTTCTAAGCTAGATATATTTGGGAGGCAGTATTTTCTTCATATTACATACGGATCAGTGTGTTTTTTAATAATTTAATAATACCCAAGATGTCTTTATTATAGATAGTTTTTCAAGCCAAGATCAAAGCTTCTATAGTTAGTTATCATAAAAGTATTGAAAGTAAGTATTATTTTTATTTAGGATTACTTTTTTTGGAAAGTAATATTTTTGATCATTTAACTGATACACAAGTCGTCTGAACATTAGCTATATATCTAAACAATAAAAGATTTAAGATTCTCTAGTTAGTTATCAGGCAAGAGTTACCTATCCGAAAGACATTTAAAAAAAGTTGAGGGAGGCTAGGCACAAATTGGGACTGTGTTGGGCAGCTAGCCAGATATTTGTTCAATAGACTGATCGTGTCGTGTCTGATCTGAGAAGCCTATTTAAAATTCTAAGAGCAAATCAGAGACCCAGACAAAGGCATTCGACATCGGGCAATGGGCAATGGACAATGTACAATGGGCAATGGGCAATGGGCAATGGCGTGCCGCCAAAGTGTGGAGAAATTATCAAAGTGAAAGACGAGAGCCCGAAGACAGGCCAAATGAAGAAAGACAAAAGATAAGCATACGATGTGCCATATGGAAGGAGAAATACGACAACTGGCCAACTCTTAAAATGGACTTTGTGTGCGCAAAGTCGAAAAAAAATAAAAAAATATACGAATACTGAGTGAAGAGAAAGAGATTGAAACAGAGCGAGTGAGAGCAACAGAGAGAGAGAGAGAGAGAAAGAACGAGATACAGAGGCAATGACAATACGACAGGAAATGCTCTTTGCCACGATCATTTTCCATAATTAAACGGACGCAGCTCAAGACATTGGCCACTTGTAGGTTAAATGGGTTTGTTGGCCCCAACAATGGACATTTGTGCATATGATGTGCCTAATGCCAACAGACTTGCTAATACAGTAAATACACCCCAGCAGTGACACCCAACATAACAGATCTTCAAATATTTTAAATTAAATAGAATCATTAACAAAATATATCAATTTCTATCAATGAAACTTTAAAGAATTAGGATAACTGATTGATATTCTTTAAGTTTTCATATTTCAAATTATAAATAATTGATTCTTTTATTAATCTGTATTGTTAAGCTTAAGAAACTATCGACAAGATATATAAATAAACGCTTAAAAGTTTAATGCCATAGGAAAAAATTTCGCAATTTCTTTCAGTAAAACTTAATAATGTATACAGATATTAAAAAAAAATTAATTATGTAAATAAATTTCTAAAAAGAAAACTTCAATAAAATATTAAATTGAGTCAACAGATAGATATAATTCATAATTCTGATTGGCTATCATATATATATAATAAAGTTAATCAAATAAAACTGAAACCATAAATAAAAATTCTATTCTATAGGTAATCGTTCTTTCCAGCTTTGCTTCACTGTCATATTTCTAATTAAATATATTAATAATTGTTTAATTGAAATGTCTTTTAGAGTTTTAGCAATGACTTCGTTTTACATCGAACACTCTCAGCGCTCTAATAACTTCAACATTGATTTATTCGCTAAAGACTTTTAATTGAATTAAAATAAAGCGCAAGAATCCATGAATGGTGTAAAAAAAAAATGCCTAGTAATTGCCATATAGGAGGATGTACACGATCGAGGGGCCTTGACTTGAGCTAAATTAACGCCATTCGATCGATTGCTTCGCTGATTTCTCAAGGCATCGCCCGAATGAATCACATCGGGCAGCTGGAGACCCGCTATCGTCTCGGCTCTCGGCTCTCGGGTCTCGGGTAGTCATCGTTGTCTTGGGTGGGCGGATGTACACAACTTGACTTAACTTGACTTCAATTTGGCATTGCATGTGGCAAACATGAATGCGAAACGCGTTCATGGTACCAAAAGAATCAAGAACTTAATGTAAGAACCTTCGCCACAATTAATTAGTTGAGCGAACCAGATTTAATATAAACATATTGCCAATGACATAAGCTCCACCTCTAGCTAACCTTGAAAACTCTATAGACTATACAGAAAATAAATCAAGAATAATTTTAAAGAAGATGTGCTTATAAGTTTATGGTTTTCAGCATTAACAGATTATATACATTAAATTCTTAAAAGGACGATTATTACATATGTTTGATATGTATATTATAGATAAGATTCTTCATGTCGCTATTATTTATACAAAAAAAGAATAATAATAATTATTGCATTTATTACAGAATAAACTTTATCTAATCGCAACTTTTATTATTATTATTTATACACTTCATGTCAATATATGAGATCTCAACAAAACATTGAAAAATTGGGCAAAAAGATTTATAATATTTTTTTAGGTTTCATTGTTTAGTGAAAAAAAAGAATATTAATATTTTCATTAATTTTGGATAGAAGTAGAGAAAACTGAGTAAGCTTAAATCTCGTAACTATTTATACTTATAATGTTTCTCATAGATCCTAAATAATCGAAAGTGAGGAGAAATCAAAGCTATTACGTTTATTGCCAGATTGAAGATAGAGAAGTTATTTGATTAACTCTTAAAGCGATCCGTTAATTTATTAAACTCTTGCGTAACATAAAACTAGCTAATGTATTCTTTATTTTAAGCTATGGAACCTTATATTGTCCTTGCGATCTTTAAGCATTATAAAATACATATGAATAAATCAAATCAATTGACAAATTATGAGTAGACAATTATTATTTTCCATCTGCTCAATTGTTGCACATGGCATCCAGAGTAAAGGTTTAACAATCATAACACTTTCCACAAAAATACACAGAATTTGTTGATCTATGATTACGAATCGAGTTGGGTTTATTGACAAACAGACAGAGTTCGTTCTGGGTTCTTGGTTCTCTGTGTGGGTGCTCGATAAGCTGGCCAAATATTGAATCAACTGAAGCGATGGGACAAAACTCTGATCTCACATTATTTCCACAATATATATGTATGGACACCTGCATGTTGTGTTATCAGTTACAGTCCGTCAATCGAATTTATTTGACTTAAGTCACCAAAATCTAGCTAACGAATTTACTATCTATGTATCTCACTCTCTCGACATAATTATCTATCTATCTATTTATCTATCTAACCATGCATCGGCATCAAGATTGGCATCCCAGGTAAAAACATATATATATTATATTACTCTGGCTGTATCTTTATTTGATTTTCCTCAGATCGTGTGAATGAGGCAAAACCAAATTGTTATTTTGTAATACTCTTATTTAAGGGAATTTTTAATTTCTCTTTAGATTTGTACAAGTAAAAGAGTATTTTTGGTTGATCTATAAAGTAATTTTCTGGGTGACATATGATTGATGGAATCACCAAATTTTTTTTTTTTAACTGCTGTAGGAAAAGTTAACTAATTGTTCTAACTTTACAGATATCTCAATCAAATGTCACCGAATATAGGCAATATTTAGTAGGAGTTGATCTATGAATCTTTATGAAAAAACATCATTGCATTAGCAACTGGATCGATCAAATAAGTAATACAATTATTTTGAGAATTTATGAAGCTGTTTTGGTTCTACAAGTATTTTAATCAACTTCCAAAAAACCCAAGTGATATGTAGTAAGTATTTTCAAAAGCAATACCAAATTTACCTTAACAAATCTACCAACTGCTTAAAAATAACTTTCCTTATATTAAGAATAATACAAACTATTCTTATTAAAAAAAAGGAAACACGTATATTAAAATCTTCAAAAATAAGTGATCTTATAAAATAAGTATTCATTATTTAGATAAAACCTCAAAGATTTAACACAAAAATCTGTATATTGAACCTTTTATATCAGTACGTGTATATTCGTATTCAGTAAATATGTTATATCACCTATTATTACAATCTGTTAGTGTATTTAATCTTCTTCAAGCCAAAGAATAGATATTCTTGCTTGTATTGTTATTGTTTTTGTTTTTTATTTTGTTTCGTTTACTTTTATGGTACGTTATCTTATCGTTTATTACTTGTATTTATGACGCTGCGCAATGCTGAGCAGAGCTGAGAATTGAGAATTGAGAGTTAACTGAACGAAAGTGTTGAAGAATCTTGAAATCTGCTGGCCATCTCGCTCTCGCACTATACTCGCAACTGTGCCTATCTCACTCAGTTCAGTCAGTTGCTGTTTGTGTAATCTCTGTGAACATCCCAACACGAACGCATTTCATCCGGACGGATGTGAGCATTACTTTTTATGGATATTTATGTAGGGAACGTGACAGTCGTCAACACACGCACACGCACACTCGAAAATAGCAATCACAAAACGTTATTCAAGATTCGAGAGACTCTGAAGAACTCTTTAAAGTTGTTGTTGTTCTTATTGAACGCCAGGCGATTTTTAATTTGAACTCGCAGGAAATCCTCAAACGCACAACATCTAATCATATACGCATCTATTAATCCAGTGAGAAAGAGACAGAGGGAGCTAGATGCAGAGAGAGAGAGAGCGAGAGCGACAACTAACTGTAAAAGACGCCTCGTTTGCACTTCCCATCAAAATTTGTCGCCTTTCATCCGATTACCGAAAACCGAGTGCAGAAAATTACTCAGCAAAATTTCGCACAATTGTAAACTGATAAATGAAGACTAGACTGCTAGACTCGCACATACCCTGTAGTTAGCTTATCTGCATTTTAATAAATTATTTCAGTATTCAACTATCAAATAGGAGTTTAACATATTGACTAGTGATATCATTGTATACTTTTGGCACTTCAATCTACAAATAAAAGTTAATCTGTATTTTAATATGGTACTGTTCAATTAAAATATTTAATTTGGACTAGTAGATACCCTGTAATCCCTTCTAGCACTTCAGTTCATTATAATATTAATTATATTATCTACATATTTATTTTTCATGCGATAGCTCTACTAATATATAAGTTCACCTAGACAGTCGGATAGTTTAATCCCAGATTAAGGTTAAGAAATTGTAAAAAATTGTGGTAAATCTTTATTTTTCACAAAATATATTTCTAATATTTAAGCAATGTAGTTACTCCTGAAATCAAATTAAAAACAAGATAAAAATAAAGTCGCTTTAATATACTCTGTAGACTTTTACGTTGTAGTGTACTTCAAATGCCGAAAGTCGTGCGCCAGTTTCCAAAATTGTTAGACTAAGCATATTTACAGCTTCCTGACATAAGGTAAGCATTACATTACCAATTGGCCAACTGCTTCTGACTGACTGATCAAAGTACAGGTCTGAGGATGGAGTGTGTGGTAATCTGAATCTGAGGTGCTTTCAACAAAAGATACAACTGCATTTTGAAATTGCAATAGCAGCGAGTTTGAGCAAATTCTCAGAGTATATACTGTTGGCCTTGAAAACGATCAGATTATTCATGTCTTCAAGATCAATTATGCTAAACGAGTGTAAAATGAGCTCAAACAAGAGTAACACAGAAAACGATATCAACCGATTATCTGCCAAAACTCTATATATTTAATTTTTGGGAAATATTCAATTTCTTTCGTTTTCTGTGGCACCATCAAATAGGATTCAATTTAACATTTGATATGAAGCAGAGATCTATAGAAAGTGATCTTACTGACCGCAATGCCCAGAATTCTTAATATCTGCTGATGAGTCAATAAATGATCTTAGATTTATATAATTTATGCTGTAGCGATTTGCAAAAAGTAAATAACTTTAAATAAACTTATTCCCTAAAGTAATTTTTCTACTAAATAATACGATCTTACCAAACTAATTATTTTCAGAACTTTCTAATTGATTAATTAACCCTCAAATTCAATTTGATCACGTCAAATTATATTTAAATGTATTACATTTAGAAACTAAATAGCTTGTTCAATTCTGTTGTAGAGAAAGTGATCTTCCTTTTTTTTCTAAAAGAAAATAAAGTGTTCTTATCAAATTTGTTCATTTAATTACTTAATCGATTCCTCAACTTCAGTTTAATCATGCTAATAAATATTTGTATCGATTAGATTTAATATGGCAATGATTTATACAATTTTAATCTATTAAAAGCAATCTTTGAAGTAGCGTTAAATACTTCTCTGAATATCTGTTTAGAAATCCTTCTTAAAGTGACCTTAAAAGACTACTTAGTTTTTTTTTAACCTTCATAAAATATCTTTTATCACAATATTTGGATTGAAAAGTTAAACACAGTTTTTTATTAGGATGTCTAAAATGGTTAAGGCAGTGAAAGAGATTATTGAGCTGATCATTGGTCAATTCCTATTTTGTGGCATGCAACGGATGTGGCATGTGGCAGACTCTGTGGACCGGTAGACTTTCAAACATTAGACACTATTTAATCGGAGGCAGTCTATAGTTTTGCCTAGTTTCGTATACTTCCTCTTAAGCTGCATTTTTGTTTAATTACAATGGCAACAACAACAAGATGCCGCATTGCATTAACCAAAATCAAACATGCAACACGGACAACACAGACACAGTTGGACAGTTAGACTGAAGGGGCAGATGGATAGATGCATAGATGGTTGGATGGTTGGATGGATGGATAAGTGACGGAGTTGTTGGGCCCCCAAAGAGCAACCAAATAGTTGCACCATTTTTCAATTATGAAATTGTTTTGTTGTTTTATTATTTTTGTTGCACTTGTTGATGTTGTTGTTGTTGTTGTTGTTGCTTTTCGTATTGAGTTTGAGGTGGTTTCTTTATGTGTTTGCAAAGTGCGCCCATGTGCAATGATTGTGGATTATATAAAACGAAACGAAACGAGCGTAAATCATAAAATATAAATCAATGCATTGAATGAACAACCACTAGACACCCTTTAGACAGTTGTTTATGAAACTTAACAGTCTTCAAATATTGTTTTCTTGCTCTGTGATGTTTTTTGAATATGAAACATATATATGTTTCTCTTGTTTTTTGCATGTTTTATCATTTATTACTTATACTAAAGTTATGTAAGCGAAAGAATTTAATACATTTGCATAAGAATTTGTGAAATGAAATGTTTTTATGCAAATTGTTTTTGCAGAAAAATAAAGTAAGTATTACTAAAAATAAGTAAGTATTACCACAAATAAATAACAAAAACAAATTATCAGCTCTTGACTATAAAAATAGTTCGTATTTAATTTAAAATGTGTATATGAAGAAAACATGATTATAAATTTTATGTAAACTTCACTTTAAGACAAAAGTGGCAAAATATATAAAAAAAGTTGAAAAGCTTGAAATATTAAAAAATCCAGAAAACAAGTATTTCTATAAAGATATGTTTGATATTTATTTTAAAATATGTTTAATTAGAAAAAATGATTATTAAATTATTGTTAACTTAAATTTCAGATTAAAATGGTGAAATATATTGGTTAGAGCAACACTCTTGCTGCATATTCGCAACTAGAGGGTATGAGAAGTGCCAAAAGCTGCGCGGCGCTGGCGTTTGTATCTTGCAGATACAAAAATTGCATCGCAGCGCAGCGCGTGCCGGCGCCGTGCGCGCCAAACGGCAGTTAAAACAAAAAACACAGCAACAACAACAACAACAACAACAACAGCGAACAAAAATGAAAATGAAAATGAAAATTGTTAGCTCATCGGCAACGGCATCGTGAGGCGGCTGTGAAGAGGCGGCAACAATGTGGCTCAAATGGGGGGCGGGGCGGGTGGATGTAGCGGGGGCGGAGCAGGGTAACTGCCTGTTGTTTTTATTAATTACACGGCAGCAGCAGCAGCAGCAGCACTGGCGAGAGCAAGCGAGAGGGAGAGAGAGAGGCAGCTTCGTTTGGTTGCGCATGCGCCACAAATTTGTTGCATTTATGCGAGATTTTTATTATGATTTCATTTTCAAATTTTTTTTATTGTTGCTGTTTTTTTCTCTGTTTTTTTTTTTTGATTTTCCAGTTTTTTTTCTCTCTGTGTTTCTCGTGCTTTGTAAAAACTAACAACAACAACAAATTGTGTAGCAAAAAGATTGCATTGTTGCTGAATTACGAGTGTGATCACTGTGATTACGTTGATCACCGCTAAACAGTTGATCGGATTAGTCAGCAACTAAACAAAACGACTCTGGATTCTCTGGGAATTTTCAGAAGCTTCTAAAGTGCCGAATAATTTAGTGATCTCAACTTAAAAACGCTGCTAATGAACTTTGATTAGACTTTGTTTCTGATAAGTTTATTTTATCTATCCGTCAATCTTATTATATGATCAAGTTACAAAAGATAGCAATTGTTAATTTTATTTTAAGTTCAAGTGTTTCGAATGATCTACGATCTTGAGCATTTTATGTTAACCTCATGGAATTCATTTTCTTTTATAAATATTTTTAATACTATACTTTTAAAGCTTATTATTATTTGATATTCATATTAATATTTTCATATATATTAAAGTTATTGTAGAGCATATTACCTAAACATTACTTTGTCTTAATACAGATGCAAATTATATTGATCTCAGTAAATATACATTTCTGTATTTTTTAAACACAGGTAATAACTAAAAATATTTTATAGTTTGCTACTGCACTATTGCAAATTAAATAAATAGACTGAAATATAGATACAATTACCTAATCACAAATGAAGTTTAATCACCTTTTAACTTAAGTTTCTATCAAAGTGAAATGTAATCTGTCGTGTTCCCCGCATCAAGTGTCCGACAAATGGAAAACACAGACAATGTGACAAAGGGACAGACATGTAAGACATTATTAAGTTTCATTGTGATTTAGTCAAAAATAAAAAATAAATAAAAATAATAATAACAACAAAAAATTGTTTGACCGCTTGTTGTGTTGTTTGAGTTATGACCAACGAGACGAGCTACAGCTACAGCTACCAGATACCAGATACTCATACCGGAGCTACAAGATACAAGATACAAGCTGGACAAGTTGGAGAGGGCTAACGGAAACTGTTGACCGACCAACCGACCGCCCAGTTGAGTAGTTGACAATTGGTAGTTGGTAATTGGTGCACTGAGCGAAAAGTCCAGTGAGAAACATACCAAACAAATTCAACATAAATTGAAAAATTTGATGTTAAAGAGAACATAAACGCAGTTTTATTTTAATATATGACCAGGTCTCAAAAATTATTTGAAAAGCAATTAATAATAGTTAAAGCTCTCGGCTTCGATTTGATTAAATAATTATTGTAATTGTAAATTTAATACAATATTGAATATTTCGTTATTACGTTCTATAATTTAAATTGAAAATGAAATAAATATTGAATATTTCGTTATTACATTTTATAATTTAAATTGAAAATGAAATAAATATTGAATATTTCGTTATTACATTTTATAATTTAAATTGAAAATGAAATAAATAATTTATTTATATTAGAATAACTTTAAATTTGATTAAAGTATCAGATAAAATATTGAAACCTTTCAATTAAAACCTTTCCCATTTGAATAAGGTCTTTAATAATTAATAATAATAAAAAAGGAATTAAGTTCAGGATTGAAGGTGTTTAATATTGAAAGCAAAAAATAAATCAAGTTTAACATATATTATTGAACTATTAGAAAAGGTAAAAACAAGCTGAAACTTGACTTTTTTAAATTGATATGTCATATAATTTTTTATGTTTCAAGAAAAATGTAAGTTTTTCGCTGAGTGCAGCTGAAAACATTTGTAAACAGTTGGTCAGTTTCCCAGTTTCCCAGTTGCGGGGCAACTCGGCTAGCTTTCATCTAAAATGTGTGAGGTATGTGTGTGTCTTTGGGTGTGTGTAGTGTGCGGAGTGTGTGTATATTTTATGGCTATAAAACATGTGGAGTTTTGTAAAGTTTTGTCGCTTCATTTGTTAGTCTGGGGCGCAGTTAAAAAACAAAAAACAAAAAACAAAAAAACGCAACGACACGGGTCAAAAGGTGCTGAGAAAGAACCAGAAAGAGGAAAAGACTCCAAAACGATGTCTCCACAAATGATGACAATGATGCTGAAATTGTGCTAACCCCAACAAAAAGAAAAAAAATACAAAAAAAAAAACAAACTTGTTTAACTTTTTGGGAGCTGAGACTAGGCGGTACTTTTTTTTTGTGGAGTATTAAATTGTTGTCTCACAGTTTCCAAATGAGTTTCTTCTGCGTCGCTTTCAAAACAGTTTTTTATGACGGGGCGCTGAAAGAACCTCGCACTAATTAGGCGACAGCTGAAGCTAAAGACTGAAGACTGAGGCTGAGATTGAGGAATGAGGATTGAGGATTGAAGACTGACCTGAAATGTAAACCAATTAATCGCACGGACAATCCCTATAAACCACCACCCCAAACAAGGTATTTTAACACGCAGCTCTTGTGGGGAATAGATCTTCATCTTCATCTTCATCATCATCATCATCATCTGGATCGTCATCGTGATCTTGATGGGATGCTGTGCGCGCTCTACTTTCGCCACAGGCCTCATCCCGATGGGACCAAAAGGTCCTGAAAGGGTTGTGAACCCATAAATCAACAAAGAAGTAGCACGAAGCCAAACCAGTTTATCGACTTAAGCAACCTTTCTCACTTCTAGGGGTTGCTTAAGTAAGTTCCTGCCTTGCCCCTTGTTCCTTTAACCCCCCTCTGTTGACCCTTGACAAGTTTCTCAGCCCTCGTTCTCGTCACGCCAATGTGATCCTCAAACTGACCAATGTCCAGTACGGAAATGATGAACTTTTTAGCTGAAAAGCAGAAAATTAATTGAATACTCGCATGTTGCTGCTCTTGGATCTTAGATCTTAGATCTCTGATCTCTGAATCTTGAACCGCACAATTTCTCATTAAAAATGTCCATTTCGGCCTTCCTTTTTTCCTTTTTAAATTTTAGGGTTGCATCCCTGAGTGACCTTATCTCACAGGAGGGTTGCAAATCAAAACAATTAAACATGGCTTTTTGGGTTAAAAATGTCAGATTTTCTTTGCTTTTATACTTATGATAGCATAATAATGATATCGCTGAGTAATCTGGACCAATTAGAGAACTGAGCACTGAAAATGGCGCCCGCTTACTTATTTGAGACAGTGTATGGTTGGGATTGAAGAGAATTGAGTTTGGAGCTTTAATTTGCTTTATCTACATTTTTTAACTTGAAGTCATATCTTTTATTTATTAAAACTATATTTTAAATGCCTTCCTCTCGCTGCTCTCAATACTCTTTATATTATTTTAATTGATATTTATTGTGCTACCTTTTATTTTAACTTTAACTGTCTCATATTATGCTCCCTCTTCTCATATTTCGACTGTCCGTTAGTTATTTAGCTTGTTTTTAATCTCAGGAAAACCTGTCTTATGCCTTGATCTAATTTTCATTCCTTTTTATTGCACACGTCCCGTTTTCGGACTACGAAAAACCGTTACTTTCTTAGACAATGCCCCTGGGGAATTGCCCCTTGTCCTTTGCTAATAGACTGAGGGACCGCGAGAGAGAGAGAGAGAGAGGGAGAGTGAGACAGGCAGAGAGTTTTGTCTCTGTAGTTCGCTCAGTCACTGACCTCCTTTCAATCGAGTTTAGCCTTAGATTTGTTCCTTGCGAAGCTTCTTTAAATTGTCAAAAAAATTGAAAAGAAAATAGCGGCAGATAATGTATATAAGAGACGGAAAGAAAGAGAGAGGGAGAGAGAGAGAAGGAAGAACGCGGTTGTTTCCTCCAAAAGAATCTTAAATATAGCTTAAGATACTTTTGATAACTTTATGTACAATGTTAAAATATATGTTTTTTAATTCTCATTTGATTTGAACGTTTAAATTCTCTATATCAGAAATTAAGCATTTTATGTCAAAATATCTCATATACAGTAATTAAACCCCCTTAACAAGATATTGAGTAATTGTTCTTAAAAGATAAAATACTTTTTCTCTCATCTGCTACGAAAAAGTATTTTAAAGCTAAGTTTATTCCACTATTGAACCACTTAACAAAATTAAGCAACTTAAAAATGTCATATTAATATTTCATATTGTTTTTTTATAAGATTGAAAAAAATTCAGCTCCAGATCAAATTATTAAGATTAATTAAAAAATGTCTCATTATTATTATGGATGGGGTATTCTGAAAAGGGAGGTTTTTTATTTAGAACTTACATTATTTTGATATAAATAAATATGTATAATTTTTTTAGTATATTTAATAATTCAGTAAAATTTAAATATTGATTTTTACTAATATTTTTAATAACGAAAATAATATTTCATATTTCTATAATATAAATTTGCTCAAACTCTTCAAAAAATTTAAAATTATATTAACATAATTTTTATTTTAAGAAAAATCAAAATTTACTTCTATAGATTATATGATGTTATGAAATTATGATTTTATTAGATTATGATATTAATAATTATGAACATAATTTATTTGTAATACTTATATTATATGCTCACACTTTTAAAAATGTGGTTATTTTCAATTTTTTGACGAAAAATAAACATTTACTGCTATAATTTATATTTTTTTACCATATTGACATTCGTATATATTTATAAATATATCTATAAACATTAATAATTTGTAATATTTATATTTCCTTGGCCTTTGTTTAATGAAGTGGAATTAAGGCGATAAACCAAAGATAAAACGTGGGCAAAGGTTCCAACTCTCATTAACCCGAAGAAAGGTTGCATGCATTGCAGCGACTGACCGGATCAATCCATAAATTATATTTTTTAACGGCCTCACACACATGCGAACACACACTCGCACACACACAGATGTGGAAGCAAGAAATTACGCAGTCATAAAACAAATTTGAATCGACTGCAGGAATCGAGGATCAAATTGTAATACGCATGTCCCTGCCAGGTCTAAAGGTCTCACAACTGGACCTCACTGCATGAAATATGAGTTCAGGTCTGCCACAAGCGGCAGGGACAGGAGGCAAGACATTTGGTCAAGCGTGTAATGCCAAAGGATGTGAGAATGCAAGTCCAAGTTCAAGATAAACGTATATATGTGTATATATATATGTATATGTATATACTTATATCTGGGGGGCAATTTCACAGCAGCAAATCAAGGATCATTTGACCAACCCAACTAATATTCAAATGAGGTCGACCGGATCAGTTCCGGGCCAGGACCAAAGGACCAAAGTACCAAAGGACCAAGGGTGAGGGGCACGGGTCCGTAAATTAACAGAGCCAACTGACCAGCAGCCGCCGCGGAATGCAACTGGGACAGCAACAGGAACCGAAAAGAGGCCAAAAGGGTGAAACAAGCGCAACTCATTACAATGGGAGCAAGAAACACAAAATAAGAAAAAAAAGTAAAAGGAGGAAAACGGATCTACATAGGAGGATAAGAAAATTGCATTAAATAGCAACCCCCTTTGAAAGTAGCTCAGCAAACTGGACAGCGGTCAAGCGACCCTCGTTCGGCTACTTAAACTGCCAGTCCAGTGAGTGACAGAGAAGGAAAGAGAGGGAGAAGAAGCAAGCGAGATAGCGCTAGCAACGTATGCCGTTCTCATTCTTAGGCTCATTTGCATTTGGCGCCTTCTCAACTATTTATTTATTTATCTTGTTGTGCGTGTGTGTGTGTGTGTATATCTGCATATATATATATATATCTATCTATATAGATATATATGTGTGTGCTGTCCCGCGCTTTGCCCCGCGATGGGAACTATCCGTTGGTCAGAGAACCTTTTCTTTTCTTTTCTTTTTTTATTCCATTCAATTCTCGCCATCGCCTTTTGTTTTCTTATGTCATGTCGGACAGCAGGCTGGAGAGGACACTGGACACAGGACACTGGACACACTATCCACTCAGCTACTAGACTACAAAACTCGACCTGGAACAAAAACAAAGCTCTCTCGACTTGGAACCCGTTTAACTGATCCAAAAAAAATAAGAAGAAAAAAATAAGACATATTTCGCGGCAATCAACAGTCACAGCTGTATGTTAGGTTCCAGTCCTACATTACATATATTTCTATCCCTTTTGTTCTAACTCGCAATCCCTCCACAATTATATGCATTGATTTAATTTGATTTGATTTTGGCGCCAAACTCTAAATGAATTAATTTGAAGCTGACAACGAAACTTAATCTATTCAACATGACATCCGTAAATGGAACTATATCTCAGACAGTTTTCACTTGCAGTAGAGCACACACTTATTTTCTTATTTTTCGGAAAGCAGTCTCTATTTATTAGCCTTTTCATATGGATGACTTAATATCGAGAGCTATTTTTTAAAAGACATTTATTTTTAAATTTTATAATTTTTTACGACTACTATTTGTATCAGGAAAACAAACAGAAACAATTATTATTTGCGGTTTTATCGTAATTTTCTAAAGTCTTTAACAATTTTATATTGGTTTGCCAATTTAATCAATATTTTAACTCTTATTTAATTCTGTGTTTCCATAGCTAAATTTGATTTTTGCCTTTACTGTCAAGTTATTCAATACTTTAACCTTGACATTTTATCTATAATTTGAAACTGTTAAAATGATTATAATTTTAATTGATGCCTGCACTTTAACTACAACTTTAAACTGTCAAAAGTGAATCAATTTTTCTGCGAAATATAATTAAGAATCTGCAGCCGCGAAATTTCAAAATCATTCTCTAATAAACCTACAGCTTTTTCATACATAAATTTTATTAATTAACGGCTATTTTAGTTATCAGAAAACTTCTACTAAATGTAAACTGACAGTATCTCCCACTAGTTTGGCTATTAAATGAATATTGAATGAATGAATAATTGCATTAATTAACCGAAAATATGCGACTTTCAATTTGTTGGTGATAAATCTAAGAGCATTCATCAAATTGATGGGATTTCACCACAGGATGATGAGCACACTCTGGGAAGGAGGAGCAAAAAGATGATGATGATGTTGATGTTAATGTTGATTTGACCTGAACTTTACACACATTTAATTACTTAATTTCACGCAGTTTATGTGCCGAAAGCCAAGCCCAAAAAAAGGAGCAAACAAACCCAAATCATCCCTAAGGATTACAACAACAACAACAAGAACCACAAGAACAACAGGCACAGGATGAAATGAGGGAGCGTTGAACTGAAACTGAAACTCGTCTGGGGCGGGATGTAAACTTGTGGGATGTGCAGCATTAGAAGGCAACAGATGGAGAGAGACAGAGAAGAGAGTGGAGAAAGGTGAAAAGATTGGTGAGGGTGCAGCTGATAGAGGGTGGGGAGAGGGGAGTGTTGACGCTTAATCGTGACTTTTAACGCTGCGTTAAGGGGTAAAGTTGAATGTTTGGCATTAGGGTGTCTCACAAAGCCACAAGGGGCAGGATTGTCTGGGTGTGGCAGACAGCTCAAAAAAAGCATCTGCACTCAAAGCAACTATAAAAAAGAGAAAAAACATTTCACTACACATATAAGAAAGCACGAAGATTAAATACGCTGACGTAAAAATACCCTCCTTAATAAAATATTCTATTTTAAGTTATAACAACCCAAAAATATATTTTTATTTAGTTAAATTACTTTCAAAATTAAATCAGTTGTATCTACAACAATTTCTGGAGAGATTTAATTTAAAAATTTACTTCAATTAATTTTAATAGAACTAATATAAAATCAAAAAATATTATTAATTCTAGACAACTCTGGGTTGTCTTTATAAATAAATAAATTGCATATATAAAATTTAGTTTTGACCGATTTTTCCCTTGGAAACTATATGATATAACAGTCCAAATATACCAAATACACAATCCGTGAGATTCGTTGAGATATTTTAAGAAATAACCGAGCTCTTCATTTAAATTTAATCAAAAATTTGTCCAAATTGTGTAGGATAATAGAAAATTAAACAACAATTCGAAAAACAAATAATTTTGTTAAATTTTTAATCGATTATTCTTATAGCAGTTAAGTTATATAGTGATTATTAAGTTATATATGAACAATGGAATTATCATTTTAGTTCGCCATGTTGATTAAGAATATATATAGTATTATTTATGGGATCAGCCTTGTTCTTTTCATTATCTTATATATGCAGAGTACCCTCCCTGACAGGGTATAAATGTGAATGAGAATTGCAACCTGGACAGAGTCTGCTTCCATTTATTCCTATCCAAAGTCTGTATCTTCATCCAATTGTTTCTCCACGTTCTGTACATTTTTTCTTCGTTCTCTCTCTCTCTGTCTGTCTGTCTCTCTCCTTATGTAGTTGTCTGCTTAATCCCAGAGGAACTGACATTCAAATGCAGACTTATCATCTAATTGCATTTTGCACGGCAACAACAATTTAATGTAATCTATGCGTATTCTTTGTCTGCCTCAGTGCCAGACAACGACTGGCATTTTGGGGCATGCAGCAGTTGCAACACCAACAGCAACAACTATCACATTAACAACATTGGGGAAGTGGCATCTTCCGTTCAGCCGATAAACCCACAACTCGACCAGGAACTCCTAAAAGCGGCTTCCTCTTTTCATTTTTATTTTTTGCAACTGCTTTTTTTACGCTACACAGCATTTTTCATATATGTATAAATATATATAGTATAGTTGTATCTAAATTCATCTACATTTATAATGAAAATGAAAACGAGATAAAAACGAAGAAAAATGGGAAACAGTAAAATAATGTAATACAAAAATCACATAAAATGCAACGAGGGGGCGAGCAATTATCACGTGCAAGCCATGAAACTGGAGCCAAAATCAGAGAAGTTAACTGCAGAGAAGTGAGGAGCAGCCAGAAGAAGAAGAAGACGAAGTGGAAGAAGTGGAAAAAGTGAGAGGTAATCGTAATGCACAGATTACCGAATCACATACCAATATCTCAAGGTGTCTGAAAAGCAATTTGAAATGCAATTGAAATCAATTAAATCGATATATTTAAATAAATCTATTGAATATATGCACATAAATATAAGATGTGTCTTGATATACAATTATTATTCAGTTGATATAGAGGTTATAGAAGCACGACAAATTTGTCTAATCGAAGTTAGGACAAAATTTCAGGCTACTATTTCTTACAGCACAAATATCATTTGGTCAGATTTATATTGATAGACATATATATACAGGAATAAATATATGTATATATTCAGCTATACTTGTAATACGTATGAATTTGGCTTATACAAATTCCTGTTTTTGTGGTATCAATACTTTTTTAGCAACGCTTTTAGAACAGCTATATAATTATTGCATCAACTCTCGATTTATATTAAATCAATTGCAAAAAGTAGAAAGTAAATCAAGTTTCAGCAATAATGATCAACTAATGGATGCGTTACAATAGTTAGTTTAACTAGAGCATTAAAAGCTTAGGACATTTGTATAGGTACAAATTTCAAGTTCTGGGTTTTTTAGGATTAAGATTTGATATGCTAAAGGTATCGAATACTGAGTGATAAGTACATATAGAAAATCAGCCTTCGTGATATTTTGTCACTAGCGTGGACTGCCGTTAACAGTAATTAAGAATCTATAATCAGAAAATTGTGGTCAACAAATGGATGCGCTGACAAAGTTGAGATATAGAGCAAAGATTCTTAAATCCTTTGCATTTAACTATGTACATAAATTGAAATGGAAAGAAAAGTTGAGGAGCACTTTTTATTTATATACAATTTCAACTGTCAATACATATAAATTGCTCCACATTTTAAGAATCTAAATGGTAGCTCTACTCTGCTGTTTCTATTTTTGTAAGCTGTAGAATTCTTAAGCGAGTTGGATAAATTTTGCATTTAATTTTAGCTGCTTAGTATATCCCCAATTGTCTTGACTCTCAAGTCAACTTTAGATATGGAATTTCCCACAATTGGGTGTCTGATTTTCCCACGCAATGCTTTAAGTATCGTCAAACTTATCATTTGGAGCTTTGCAGACCCGCATGGAGTAGTGAAAAGTGAGTAGTGAATAGTGAATATCAAGTGATGAGTATGTCGAGTGTGTTTCCAAGTGTTCTGCTGATAAGAAAAGAGACTCATAAAGTTAGACTTTTAGACCAACTAATTTTGTGTGCTGTTTTTCTGTCTCTGTGTCTGTCTCTCTTAGTTTCGCTGTCTCCCTCTGCTGCTCTCTGGCTACTTCTTGAAAGGTGGATGCGTGGATTTTTCCCGCCATTTGCTCAGCGAAGCGAAGACGAAGCGTCAAGACAGAAGACACAGTTGTTTGTCCGTTGATAAGACTTGGGACCTCAGTCCTCAGACCTCTGACATGGCCTGCTGAGTATCTCTCTGTCTCTCCCTCCCTCTCTGTCTCTGTCTCTGTCTGTTGTGTAACGGCTGCATGGAGAATGTGGCTTATTAACTTCAGGGAAGTGAGGACATCGCGGTCACAGGACATTTGGCTTGATGTCTAACTCTTCCAGCTGACACATTGGCTCGTTCCAAGCCAGATTAGAAGCCAAATCATCAACTGGATCACTCAAGCGTTCCCCCCTCAAAGCGGCACGTAAGTGGCAAGTAGAAGAATTACACCCCGATCAGTTGCTGACCAGCTGCAACTCTTTCCCTCTCTGTCTCTGTCAATGTCTTCGTTTCGTTCTTTCATTTCTGGTAAGTCAACAATTGTCATCTTGATAATATTGTTGCATGTGGGTTGCAATCCATTTAGAGAGGGTCGTCTCAACTGAGAGGGTCGCTGCTTGCAACTTGCTACTTGCAACAGTCTCTAAGCTGCTTTGCCACCCAACCTCCTCGCCTCCCCTCGCGCTTCCACTCCCACTCCTCCGCTTAAGACCACACCTGATGTCGCAGATAGCGGGCAGATTACACTACTACTTTACCCTACCATCTACCATCTACCAGCTACCAACTACCATCATGCCACAGCAGCCCCCAGAGAAAGACTCAAGTCACATACTTGCCACAACATCTGTGAGCAAAAGACACTCGAGTTTAACTTTCGGCTACAACACAAACAGCAATGACGAAGTTTTGATACCCTGCGATCTAAAAGAAATCTATTGAAAATGTCGATAATGATACCAAAAAAACAGATATCTGTAAGTTGGTTTGAGATATCTTCAAAAAATATAACAAGGTTTTTTTAATAAACATATAGTTTTACATATATTTCATATAGTAGACCGATGTTAACGAAGTTTTTTCGGAATGTATAGGACAATAGAGAATAGGCAATCTGTCAGGTTTTTCTTTAAGAAAACATTATTCATAATGTGAATTTCCGACCGATCGATCCTATGGCAGGTAGATGATATAAATCTGTAAGATTGTTTCAGATATTTAAGAAAAATACTACTTACATTTTTTTAATCTATAGGTTTCCACAGTTAATCGGTCGTTTCTTTGGCAGTTATAGATTATAGTGAATATATTGCAGCCAAATTTGGTCAGGATACTTAAAATAATACTAAATACACGATCGGTGCAAGTGACAGGATTATTTTTCATACCAAATGAGAATTTTCAATAAATCGTTTCTACAAGGACGAATCAAAAATAGATATATACTATAGCAAGTCTGTTCATAAATACGTCACACATGTCATGACGAAATT
Source organism: Drosophila sp. st01m (assembly GCA_018901795.1). Lineage (NCBI taxonomy): Eukaryota > Metazoa > Arthropoda > Insecta > Diptera > Drosophilidae > Drosophila > Drosophila sp. st01m. Next base: position 4,833,477 of record JAEIFG010000706.1, on the reverse strand, counting down.
CAAGTACCTTATGCGAGGGTATTAAAAAGGAAAAAAATGTCATGTGGGTTCAAAGACGACGCTGCACCGGTGGCAAGAGGGGCACAAGGGGCACGTGCCCTCTCAAGCGCGAAACGTTGCAACGATACGAGGCAAATGACTAGACAACTGCAAGTCGATGCCACGAAAAGATGCCACAACATCAACTCAAAAGTCGAACTCGACTTCCATCCACTTCGTTTTCGGTACTCGGTACTCGGTGTTCGGCATTTGCAACCGATGCAACCTACACTCAGAAAAATAAATATGCGTAAACTTTTTACCGCAACGGTTAAGGGAAATACAACTTTTTTGAGAAATTGTTGTTTTGACGAATAAACATATTGAAGAGGATTTTAATTTTAAAATCTTTAAGCTGATTCCACAAAATAATTTTCAAAAATTAATTAAAAGTGTTCATATAACTTTAGTAATCTTTCTCTTATCTCTTAAAATTTATATTATAATAATATTAATGTCTGTCCAAATTAAATTTGTAGGCTCCTAATTTATTTTGGAGTTGTACATAATCTATTGTTTTTTTTCCAGGTGTATAGCAAACTCGCTCGTTTCTTCCAACTGTCTCTCCCCCTCTCCATCTCTTTCTACCACTCCTTCTCTGTTCCTCTCTGTCACGTAACCTGCACTTCCGGCGCTGCGGTTGACTGTGCTCCTATCCGTTCCTCGACTTCATCACCATCACCATCACCATCACCATCATCATCATCATCTTTTGTTGTTCTTGACTTTGTTTTCTTTAATTGCTCTCTACACTACACTACACACACACACACACATCTAGACTATCCTGTCCCGCAGGTTTTCCCTTAATTTCTTACGTTTCCCGCTCTTTCCCTTCCACATTTTTCCTATTAAAACGAAAAAACCCCGAACTGCAGCTAAATTAGATTAAGAAGTCATGCACATGTCTTCGATTGCATTCGACCCGCAATGGGGACACTTTGGGCCATGGCCAACAGCCGGTTAAGGGAGACAATAACTATTGACTCCTCTATCTAATTGATAACCCAAGACATTATCCAGCTGGTGCCAAAACCAAATCTATTAACTAAATTGAACAAAATACTTAAATTCCGCTTCAACTTTTTTTATTTGATTGCGAGTGGCGAACAGTTGGCAAAAGATCTAGAGAACATATAGTATATTCCAATCTAATATATTCTCAATAAAAATCTGCATTCTGAGATGTTCTTTGAAAATGCACAATTAAAATAAGATCTGGATCTAACTAAGAATTCCACAAGTAGATTTAGATTAGGAAACAGAACTTTCGTAACAAGTAAAAAAAACTACACAAATCGAAAGAGAAAAGCTTTTTCAATTGTAGAAAAACTCGAAAGCCAGAGGCTTGACATTTACCATCAACATTAGTTAGTCTAAAGTCTCCGTTCGGATTCAAGCACATTTCAAATAATTCAAGTAATTTTGAGCATCTAAGAAGAGTTTGGAATTCGAAAGAAATGGTATTCCCAGATTTTGTGCTGAAACTATTTTCTAAGTTCCATTTAAATATTATATTAGAGTCAATTCAAATTCCCAACTTGTGTTTACATTCAAATATCTTGCAATTTCAACTAATATCTAAACTGAACTTTGAATAAGCGACTCTATGAATTCTACAGGCATATTAAACTTTTATAGACGCAAAATAGTGCATTTGTAGAGTAGATATAGCTAAGGATTAGCTGGTCAGAAGAAAAGAAAAGAACTATGAAAGATACACTCATTCAAAAATAATTCAACAAGATTTCGATAGAAATACAGAACACAGTTAAGGTAATAATATTAAATAGTCAAAAAATAACTAAGACACTCAGAAGTCGGACAATTTAAGACATAAATTGAAGACTTTGAGGACTTCAAAAACTCCCTGGGATTATTTATCATCGTAGTAACGTTTGTAACGTCTAGGAAGCACCTGAAATAGATCTTACTATTTCCAGTACTTAAAATAATACAAGGACACTTGCAGTTGAGAGAACCCAGCGACAGTCTGCTGATCTCAGAGATAGCGAGACCAGGGGCATTGATCAGATGCTGTCACTCGTGCCACAGCGAGGCAGGAACAGAAACACGCGCACACACACATACACACACACACACACAGTACAATGAACCTAGCGGTGAGAGGACAGAACACATTGCATTATTGTGTTGGCCAGTCATTTTCGGCCCTATTTAATAGGGCTAACAGGTGCACTTGCCAGGCAGGCAAACGAACCTGCAGCACGCGGATGTTGCAGTAGTTGAGGTCCTTTCTGCATCCTTGCAACAACATCATCGAGAGTCGAGAGTCGCATCGCATCGTATCGTAAATAAAACGAGACTCGGGACACGGGACACGTGCCCCTGTCTCGGTTTCATTTCTTTGGCTCATCCGTAGTTGCCCCTAACCGCTGCTTTTTTAGCTGCCCCATCATGAGCTGGCATCTTGGCCAACTGCAACATCATGTGTTGCAGGCATCATTCGTACTACCTGTTACCGTTTTACCATTCCACATTCAACATTTACCAGTTACCATTTGCAGTCAAGCTGCAAGCTGCAAGCTGCATTTTGCCTTCGTCTCTCACAGTCTCTCTCTCTCTCCCTCTCTCTCTCTCTCCCTCTCTTGGCTCGTGCCGCTCCCTAATTCCCCGCCTTTCCGCACTTCTATGCCACTGATAATTCCCCTGTGAGATCGCATCGTTTGCCGCTTTGTGGAGCCCCAAGTTAGCGCGTGGCAAGGACAGCCAGCTGAGTTGTATCTTGGCTGCCACTTTATAATTAACTTGACGATCAGTTTGTGTCTTCGTCTGCTTCGTTTTCTTATTCATCTTCACTTTTTTTTCATGCCCCTAACTTGTTGCAGCATCCAACGGCAACAGCAGCTGCCTATTTGACCAATTCTTCAGTGGATGTTTGAGCTTATTGAAGTCAAGGTTAAAGCAACTTCAGTTGATCTTTCAAACAGTTCAAACTCAAACTCTTACATTTTGTACAGTTGATTCTCTACAGGACATTGGCCCAAGTGATCAGTTGATCAAATATGTAAACTGATCAGTTGATCTTCGGAAGCCTTCAATCTTTCGTAACGTTCACTCCAAAAAAAAAAGTATTTAAGGTCTTAGCTTCAATGATCTTCAGTAAAGTCCAATCGTAACTTCAGACAATCTATTACTTTGTCCATTCTTTTCATATTTTAATTTTACAATTATTTATAATAAATACTTTGAGTAGGTAAATCGATTTCTTAAGCGTAGTTATAGTCGATCCTTCGATAGTTTAGCATAAAACCTTGGCATTTGATCAAATGATCAGCTATTCTTTAATACTCTTGACAATTGTCAAATGAATCGATCGTTGCCTTAAAATAGTTTTCAGACACGGATAAGTTCATATTTATAAGAAGTAACAATCTTGCGATTCTTATCAAAACTACTGAGCACATATCTAATCAATTCTCAAAAGGTTTTTAAACGTTACTTATATTATTCGCCGTGGTTATTTATTGTTCCCTTAAAAAGTGATCCTAAGTAGCTGACAATTTAATTTTCAACCCATATTTAAGACGATTTCGATTAGTCATCAACTTATTTTTAAACATTTTATCCAGCCTTACAGAGATCGATTTAAATATTTACTGTCAGTTAGTAACCTTGTTAGTGAATCAAAGTATTCCTCATAAAGGTAAGTTTGCAAATAGAGAAACAAAATAAAGACTGATCAGTCTACCATATATTTTAAATATTTTAATTGATGCACTTATATTATAATTGACAGTTAACATTATAATTATGTTGCAATTGCAACTAAATCATTTATTAGTTAAACTAAATTTCTGTTGTGTTAAATGAATCAGTTGATCTTCTAAAAAGATCATCAACTTTTCCAAGCAAAGTCACTTCAAGAAAGTTCAAATATTATAGCCAGAGTTCAAGCCAACTGATCAATTTAATAAACAATTTAACTTTCAGGAAACATTCCGATTTTTCACACCTTGAGATCATTTCACTTTTTGATGATCACTTAATGTGGGATCTTCAGGCGGATCTTCAACTGCAGTATCATGCTTAGAAGACAGACAGACCACATCATTTGGCCAATTACGCATCCAATTATGACTAAATAGACGCACCTTTTATGGTTTTTTTTATTCGTTAGTCTTTTTTGAAGTCCTTTTTCATTTCTTAGTCCTGAACTCGCCCACGCCCCGCTTGACCCAAGCAAATCATTGCGTAACTAGGCGAGTCGAGTTGAGGAAACAGATAAAAACAAGAAACCCGGAGAAACAAAAATAAAAGGAGCAGCTCATGAAACATCTGCCGAAAGAAGTCAAGGGATCGACCCTTGGGCCAATCTGTCGACAGCAACTGGCGTAAAAAATGCGCTGCGAGGGTTGCGCTCACACCTTGAGGCAACCAGGCACGTGAGGGGGGCGGGGAGGTGAATACAGTGTACACAGAGAAAAAAAAGAGAAAACTAAACTTATACTTCGAAATTCAACTTGAAATATACAAGTTGCAGTTACTGAAAATGACTAAAAGATACTCACACAAATTAATAACATTCTTGAAATAAGAGCCTAGAATATTGTGTCAAGTAAATGCATACAAATCAAGTGTGGGCTGTTTAAATTTAAAACCGCAGTATACTTAAATCAAGAAACATGTTTGTACTAAGTTTCAGAATGTTAAGGATTTGAATCAAGTTCGAATTGTACTTAAATAATTCTATCTTAAAATATGTGCTTAAATTCAGATGGAAATCCTAGACTAGAAATCCTTCTAGAAATTAAGCTCACAAAGTGATGTCTTCAGTATGAAATACACTAATTTTTTCGCTCTGTGTAGTGGAAAGGAAGAAGAAGAAGAATTGAAGTCGACTCGACTTGAGGCTTAATCAATACCCTGCCATAAATCAGTGGAAACTAACTGAGTGTGTCGAAACGATTTCAATTCTTCAATCTGATTCTTCTCTCCTTCTTTCGTTCACTTCTACTGCTTCTTCTTTCTTTAGCTCGTGCCTTTTAAACTGGGGCACACATCTGAGGCGACCGCAAAAACAAATTAGGACCAGTTTCGTGTGTGTTTGTGTGTGTTTTTTAAGCCAATGACCTGATTGGAGTCCTGTCGCTGCAGCTGCGATCCTCACACCAAAAACAGCTCAATTCCTTACGTTTTCCTACTCCATTTCCTACTCCCTTTACTCGCTCTTTTTCCTATCAAGAGGAAGGACCTCTTTCAGTTATTAATTACATAAAGTAGCGAAAGCAAGTCAAACTCCAAGCCAAACAAACCCATAAACTAACAACAAACTAGTCCCATTTAGACAGCATACTCTTCGATATTCCCTCACTTCGTTCTGGTCCTGTCAACCCCTTAAAAACCCCTTATTCCCACTTTTTCTCCCTCGTAAAGTACCGCAAAGAGCGTTCGCTGTCGCGTAAATATTTACAAGAGCAACAAAAAACACACACTATTAAAAAAGCGTGCCAATAGCAAAAGTTACAATCATCACACGGTATCAGTGACTCAACCCCAAAAGAACACCCCCCACCCCCAAATCAGCCCCGTGCAGCCCAAGCGTGAGAAAGCCAAAGCTAACCTCAAATATAATGTAACCTAATCTCGAAATTGTTTGGATGATTTCTCAGAAACATTTAACAGATAATCATTTGTTGACAACATATTCATATTTTTATGTAGGATTTTTTTGACTAGTGAAATTTAAAAAAAAATACTTCAAATGCTACATAATCTCGCAAAGTAAATATATAGTATGATTAAAATGCAATATAGCTTGATTTCTTAGAAATGGTTAATGTAATAAAATATAAAGAAATTAAATATATTAAAAAAAACTGATAACTGTATGATATTAAAAAAAAATTGGTAATAGAATATAAAAATAAAAAATTACTAATTAAAAAATAAAAAAAAGAGGTGTAAATTAAATAAATGTTTATAGCTTATTAATGTTTTGTTCAGCAAATAAATATTTAAAATCTGCAAAAAGCTCTATAAATTGATCTATTCGTTTTTTTTTTAATGTATTTCACATTTTTAAATACAAATTTCAAATATTGCACATATTTTTAGAAATAATTATTAGAGTTGAATAACTTTTTAAGCAATTAAGTTCTCCAAGACGTTTCTATGATATTCGTGGATTCAACGTGACCTGTCAATTTCATAGCCAGGCGTTACAATTCCATTTCATTCCTGTTATCTGTTATCTCTTCACCTCTAACCTCTGCAGCGCCCCCTGGCGTACAGTTTTCGTCAACTTTGTGTCCTGAGCGCGCTCGCTTTTTATTTGTGCAACAAAACAGAACGCAAAAACAAATGGCAACAAAAACATGAACGGAAACGTTTTCCCTGGGCGGAGGAGCAAACAAAAAGCGCCCAATGATGGTGCGGGTGTGTGTGTGTGTGTGTGTCTGTGAGTGCTCAAGTGTGTGTGTTGTATGTGTATCTTATAGATACATTTGCTAAACGCAACTAGCACGAAATGTACAGCTGCCTGGCTGCTGCTGCTGCTGCTGCTGCTGGACACGAATATCGATTGATTCTACACACATACACACACACACTCAGACACAAACACGCACACACTCGCACACACACTCACAGTTAAAGCAAATAGTTTTCTTTCACATTCTAAAGCTCTTCCCAAATCCCATTCATAATCAAATGTCGAAATTGTGGCGAAAGTGGAATTGAGAACAACTTTCACTTTTTTCCCCAATTAGAATAGATAAATAGTTATTAAGAGTTACGCATTAATTTTGATTTGAAATTTATGTTTTTAAATATTTCTACTACAACCACTAGATAAATTAAGATTTATATATTTTTTTTAATAATAGCTTTAATTAATCTGTAAATTATTTGTAATTCAAATTTCAAATAAATGTTTTAATACTTTCAAATGAATTAAGATTTAAATTTAAATTTGCTATTTTTGAATAAATGTAATTTTAGCAGAAAAAAAGACTTCTTATTTAATTTTATTTGGCGCTTTCAAGTCAAATATTTATGAATATTATTAAAACAAAGTCAATTGCAGCGCATAATTTTGTCAGGCACTGTGCCACAGACATGTGTGTGCTAAGAGACGCCACCCAACTGGGAGACAGAGGACAGGAGGAGGGGGGAAACGGAAATGCCGCAGCGTCAGGCAGCGAGTGTCCATTGTTCCGATGACATTTGCCATTCAATAGCTAGCGCCATCTATCGAGGGGAACCGTAAGAAACAACAGACTATAACTCTCTCTCTCTCTCTCTCTCTCCAGTGTCTCTCTCTTTCTCTGTGTGCGCACTCATGCATGTATCCTGGGCCCCGTCATCGTCCTTAGGGTGGACACGTCACAAGGCTGAGCTGAGGATTGGGAGATTCAAGTTACCACACACACCTGCATGTGACAAGGGGAGAATGCAGCGGAAGCGTCGACTGGACACAGACACATGAGGCGTTGCACATTTTAGATGAGCTTCACTTCAAAAAAATCAATACTGCAACCCTCAACTCCCTCTCAACGCATCTTCCCTTTCATTCCCATGAATCGGGCAATAAAAAAAATTAACGCATAATACTTGCAATTCGAAAATAGATAGATAAATATCCAAACCAAAAATTCTAATACTTATGTTAGGGACTTGTACAGTTATCGATAACTTTTTGGTAATTTTAAAAGCAGAAGAAACATAAATAAACAAATTGAAAAGCTGATAAAATGTAAAGTAAATATATAAATATCTTTTTCTGTTTTTTGGAAACATTTCCATATTTTCTAAACTGCATTTTCGCTTTTTTACTCTTAAGAAATTTTTAAATTGTTTATATGAAAAGAAAACGTTTAAAGATAAATAAGAAACCAAAAATATTATATATAAAATGTGTAAGCACATAATATAAAATCAAGAAATCAATAAATATAATTTTCCACAACTCCTTAAAGACAAACCAAATTCATATAAAATGAGGGAAGTTTTTGGAGCTTTTGCTAAATCTTCTCTAAAATCTCTCTTAAAATCTAAAAAATTATATATATAAATCATAGGAAATTGATTGAAAGTTTTTCACACATTTCAAAATCTCCACTATTAAAAAAATATGACTATAAAAAAAGTTTCATACTATACAATTTATTCGCAGGAAAAAAAATAATTCATCAGTTTATAAAATATTATAAATAAATAATTTAAAATGCTATTCAAAAAAATATTAAAAAAAAATAAATAAATAAATTACTGGGAATTTCGAAAAACTTCGTTTTTAGGCGACAAATCGAAGATTTGTGCGCTTGCGATGTCCAAAGTCGCCGCTGGTTCGCACCTGAGATTCCTGGACAGCTGGAGTGGGAGTTGTGCTCTGATCTCCGGCCGCATTACGTCCCAGGATATTCCAGAAGGGACGCGCAGTTGTGGTCGGCGGATCCTTGTTGATGTAGATGCAATTGATAATGGGCTCATCGCCAAAGTATTGACGGCGATTCTGGTTATTCAGACGATTCCTGTTGCGACGACGACGACGACGTTGCAGCTCCTGACGGCGACGTTTCTCCTTCTGCAGACGGCGACGCTTCTGGGAGGAGGAGGATGACGAGGAGACTTGACCTGGACGACGTCGCTTGTAGCCGCCAATGTTGGACGAGTTGCTGGGACGACGACGTCGTTTGTTGCTGTTGGAGACACCTTGACTTGGCTTCGACTTGCGCTTCGTCTGCTTTCTCTTCGGCTTCTGTCGCTTGCTGGGATTCGTTTTGCGCTTGTTGCTCACGCTGCCGGCAGGACGCTTGCGCTTATCCGAAGTGGAGGTGGAGGCGGAGATGGAGGAGTTGCTTAAAACGGCGCCGGCGGCGGAGGAGGAGGAGGAGGAGCCCAGCGAACTGGAGGAATTGGCACTTTGACTTGGTTTCTTTGCTGGCTTCCGCTTCAACTGCTGCTCCTTTGGTGGCGACTCCGTTTCCATCTGCTGCTCAACTTTGGGATGCTGTTTGCGCTTCTGTTGCTGCTTTCTCTTTCTCTTCTCTTGATTTGGCTTCCTGCGCTTCATTTGCTGCTTCTTTTTCTTGTCGAGATTGATGGGCTGATTTGGCTCATTGATCACAGGATCCGTGCTCCAAATGGCCGATGTGGTCGTAGGACTTTCCTCGCTAATAAAGTGCTCCTGTTCATCATAGAAGCCCACACCGCCATAGTAAAAGTACTCTCCATCCTCTTCATCTTCATCCTCATCCTCATCCTCTTCATTCTCGTAATTCTGTGGCCAATACGGATACGCCAATTGCTGTGGCTGAGGCAGCAACTGTTGCTGTTGCTGTTGCTGTGGCTGCAACTGTTGCTGTGGCTGCAGAGGCATCAGCTCGAAGACCGCATGTGTGCTGGGATTCACTTTGGGCGGCTGCTCCGATTCCACAACCACAATGCCAGCATCTCCGCCCACCTGGGCGTGTGTTGCCGCCGTGGCCACAACGCTGACGCCTTGTTGCAAGCTCGTAGCTGGCAGCGCAAATGTGGCAGCCAACAGATTCGTTTTTCCATTTAATTGTTTCTGCTGTTGCTGTTGTTGCTGCGGCGGCTGCTGTTGCAATTGCACAATTTGTGGCGGCAACTCCTGCTCCTGCAGCTCCTCATCCTCATCCTCTGCCTGCTCATCATTATCATTATCACCCTCTTCTTCGTCGTCATCCTCCGCCTCCTCCTCCTCCTCCAGGTGCAACGCAGTCAATGCCACATAACGACGCTTGCCACTCGCATCCTGTTCCATTACAACTCCCTCCCGATGCTCCGGAGCAACTGGCATTGCACCCAATTGCAATTGCTGGGAACTGATCGTCAATCCGGGACCTGGCAGTGCCATTCCACGACTTGCCCGCTTCCGTCTGGTCACCACACACTGCGATTTACTGCCACTGCCCGTTAATTGTCTACCTTGGATATAGAAACGCTTCAACTCGTATTCATCGCCATTCTCGTCCAGCTCGATCTGGGTTTCTCCTTGGGCCAGGGCCAACCAGAGGACTATAGCAAAAAGCGTCAACACGCAACGTTTCCTCATCTCTGCGATTCAAACTGAACTGCCAGCTGCTGTGGCTGCCACTTATATTAGCTCGCTGCGGACCTATTGACCCACAGTTAATTGCCAAAAAAAAAAAGAATATAAAGAAATAGAAAAAAAAAAGAGGTGAAAAGCGCTGCTAACATCTGAATTATTCATCAGGCCATCGATAGATCGGGGCAACACGTAGAATTCACAGATAAATATTCATAATTTCTTTGAAAAACTTGTTTTCGCCAAAAAAAAGATTACAAAAAAAAAACTTTCAGCCTTTATTCATTTTGTTGCTGTTGTTGTTGCTTGAATGAATCGCTCGCTTGGGGTCAATGGTCAATTAATAACCCCGCAGATATCCAACAGCTCGCCAAATAGAGCGGAAGAAAGTTTTTGGTCAAAGGGCCAAACCAATCGACCTGGCTCAAAAGTCTGTCTCTTCTCATTTTACGTCCGTCTCTGTGTTTCATATATTTGCTAGTCTATGGCCAAAGTAGACTGACTGCGAAATACATTAACCAACGAAAGTTTTCTATATACACATATATATTTCATTCCATTTAGGCGGCAATCGATCATCGGTAATCGAGCGGGCAAATTAAGAACTGTTTTAAAAATGAGCAGGAATGTATTTAATTTAATTTTAAATACAAACAATGATTGACATTCGGAAATGAAATCGATTAGGATCTAAAATTTTCGAAAAAAAAACTCACGGGGAAAGTATGAAACAAATTGTTAGTGATGTTTAAAAAATTTCATTTTCCAAATTTTGATGTCGATCTAGAATTTATGATTCTTATTAATTATTAATCAAATTGATTTTCCGCAATGGAATCGATGAAGATTTGTCAAAGTTATGACAGCTTCATGTTTTTTATTTAACTTTCTGGTTCTAATCTAAAATAAATGCAAAATTGATAAGATTTGAAATTCTTAAGGAAATCGGAAAAGTTTTGACAAAGCTATGACAGATTAAGCTGATCAAAATACTCTACAGGTTAAGTTAAGGTTAAGGCATAACAAAACAGTTTTAACAACTCAAATAGAGGGTATCCTCAATTTAAGTAGTCTTTTTAACTTTAGGCGCCTCAAATTGGGCGCCCCAAGTAATAGAAATTTTTAATAATATCGACCCAGCAGCATTTGTTAAGAAATCCCATTTGGAGAGGGCCAAACGATGCTGCTTGGCTAACGGATACCCTATAGCGAAAAAATTTAGAAATTCGGTAAATAGTGTAAAAAAAATTCACTTAAATTTGTAATTTATAATCTTATGATCTATACTCAACTTTTTTTTGCTTTTATTTTAAATATTTATGTCGAATATTTTAAGCTGATTCTAAATGAATAAATAAGTAAATAAATAAAATAGTTTACCAGATAAACTCAAGTCAGGTTGCTTCAGTTCCCCAGATGCCCACTTATTATTTCAGTATAGTATACCCAATGTGGCACATTTCACAATTTATAGGGTATAATAATTGTGGAAGAAGAAAAGCGAATTTTACCTATGACAGCAAATAAATATCAATATTAAAAGATTTCTACGAGCTGTCGAAGTTAATACAACAAACCGCAAATTTATTGGATGATAAACAAGAAATATACAAACACATATGTAAATCGATTTGTAAAGATTAAGCAGAGAAAAAAAGTAAGGCTTAAAATAGAAACATAAATCAGGCAAACGCCGCTAAATTTGACCCCAGATTCGAGACAGGAACAGAGACGAAGACGGAGACAAAGATTGAATTTCGAGAATACACTCATATGAAAGGAATCTAATTTGAGTCTAGACTTTGGTCGTAAAAATGCGTCGTGAACATAAAATATATATTAAAAGTTAAAAAACTGACTTTTATTTTAAGAAAATTTCTAATTAGACCATATTCTAATTTTAGAGGTCAAAAAGCTCTTTTATTTTCTATTTATTTTATTATATATGTATAAGAATAAATATTCTTAAGTACTCCAGACAACAATTAAAAAATAATAAGGTAGGTATTAAATTTATAATGCTGTTGTTTCATGTTAATATTGTTATATTTTTTAAGGTTTTTAATGACGAAAATTATGTTTTAAGAACAACTGGTCTGCATAATTTTGATTACCAATATTATCCGGACTCGACAAAAAAAACATTAAAGATCTGCTAATTTAATATTTTACTTAAGGAAGTGAAGATATTGATATAGATATTGATCTCAAAACTATGAACTTTTAATAAAAATAAATTTCAATATTATATTTATACTTAAATTGATATTTAAAATTTACAGTTTTATTATATCACAATTATTACTTTTGATATTAATAATTTGGTTCTTAAATGCTCCTATATAAAAACAAGATATGTAAGATTGGAATGTTATTGATTTTCAAAGTTGTTCATCTTTTTTTGGTGTGGAGACCCAGCCCAAGATGTTTTTCTGCTTAATGGCGCAAAGTCTTCCCCACCCCTCCCCACTCACCACTCCCCTACTCCTCCTACTTTGGATAGCCCATTCCCTTGGTCAACTTCGATTTAGCCATCATCAACGACATCAACATCGCTCGTTTGTCGTGGCCATTTGGTTGTCCACTCTTTTTGCATGCTAATGAAACATCATAAATATCTCAGTCCGTCCCCAAAGAGCAGAGAAGTCTCTATATAGTTGGACGAGCCCAACTTTAAATTCAACGTTTCTGCCTTCGGCCTTTGAAACTGCTCCATCTCCACCTCCTTTTACTCCATTGCTTCCTTCTTCTCTCCAAGCTAGCTTGACAGCGAGATCAATGCAGATAGACGAGGGAGGATGGGAAAGAAGGGAGGTGGCGGATTGAGGGTTTTTAGAGGCCCATTTTTATCAAGAAAACTTAACAAAAGATCAATTGACAGAGAGAAATGTTGCGGCGGCTGCGCAACACTTGAATAATAATTGTGTGCACAGTGGCAGCAACAACAACAAAAGCAGGCCATTAAATTACAAACATCTTTAAGAGACCAACAGCAACAGCAACAGCAGCTTCTATTGGCGACCATCCAGTTGATTTGGTATGGAGAAGGTGTCGCTCTGCTCGTCATTCAAGAGGCCCCCGAGGTCCAACTCCAAGACAAGTGCGTTGCGCGTGCAGACATGCAACAAACAACAGCAGCAACCACAGCAGCAGCAACCTCGCAACTTTTTCTCGATCGTATCTTTTGTAATGGGAATGTAAGTAGCAACAGAGACGGTATAGACAGTGGGGGAAGGGTCTGGTATTTAAACCTAGACACACACAAACACACAAACCGTCAAGCAGTTGGCACAGTTAACCAAGAGTCGAAGATTTTGTACACTTCAATTAAATTTCTAACCAATTAATTTTAAACTGCTGATATACGATGTAGAATAGCAATTTAAGTCGCGTTTTTTTCGAATGTATTAAACAATATAAACAATATCTAAAAAATAAAATATATTTAATATTTTACTTACTGAACTATTCATTTTCAACTCATCGGACATGTCTATAATGTTCCAGATCGCAATCCCGCTCAAGAATAAACAGTTTAACTTGACTTCATCTGTTACGGCTCCTTAACTGCGTCACACATTACAAGACAAAGTCATAATACTCAAACCACTGCGAGGGTATAATACAAATGTAGGCGGGCAACGGGCCACAATACATACAAACTTTCACGCACACACATATTATGGACGCCAGCACACGTGCACTGGTTGGCATTGCATTAATTCTTGTTGGATGCGCGCGCGCACAAACTGCTTACAATTGTAATAGTTTGAGCCGTTTACTTAAAGTCTGCAGCAGCCAAAACACTTGAACAATTAATTAAACACAATAAATCACACACCTTATAGTGTTTTTCACTTTGCATTGAAATTTTAACTCATTTGCATTGCATGCACTTGTTTTGTTAGTTTGCTTGCTTGCGTATCGATTGGCATCGATCAGTGACGCAGTGTTGGTAAATGGCCGATAAATGGCAGTAAAAGTTGTGCGAAAGAGGAAATGCTGATAAAAACATAATTCACAAGAACTTTCATTAATATGAAGAAAGATCAATGCAAAGGCTGAAGAAAAAATTTACAAAGACTTGAATTGGTTATTATTGTTGCTATTGTTGTTTTTGCCGCTGACCACTTTCGCGTAGCGGGCACCAACGGAATTTTTAATTAATTCATGCGTACACGTTTCGCACACATACATATACAATAAATGTATGTATGTATTGACAAATCAATAAGTTGAATATTTACCGAAGTTTCTTTTATGATATGCATGATTTGTGTTGTTGTCTTGTGGCCTGTGCTAGCAACGGTAAATGCTTGCTTCTTTATGCCTAGCAACAACAATTGCAGCAATTTATATCATACGTTGCATCACCTACACACACATGCATAATCTCTCATTTTGTTTGTATGCATAGGAGTCACAACAAGTTTCGTTGCAAGAAATCAATGCTGTTGCACCCAATCAGAATGCAACGACATACACACACACACACGCGGACATGCATGCAATGAGATGCTGCAGCATGCTGGCCCAGTCGCACCTACGAGTATCGGATGCTATCTGCTTCGTCTGTCTCACTCCCCCCCCCTCACAATCCAGCTGCAGCAGCGACAAGATGGCGAGCATTTTAAAATGCATACAAACTTCAGATTATGTGTGAATTATTTTTGGAAAAATAACATTCAATGTGGCACAAAAATTATCTTTGCAACCAAATTTACAGTTATACGAATTGCATATTTTGCACTTGCAAGCTCAATAATCCGATTTAAACACGCTTCTCACGTTTCACTTAAATTATTTGATAATATTGCTGTCTTGCAAACAAATCAACTGTTACGATCCTCTTAAGAAAACAGTGCTACATTTATGGCAGCTTATCAGACTTTCATGTGAGCTTCACACTATTTAAATTTCGCGCCTAGAAAGTTGTGACATCAGTGGCGGCATCTATGTCTCGTCTGCAACAACACATCAATTTGCCAGCATATTAATGGGTGAGCTGGAATGCATGCAACACTTTCGATAACGAAGGCCACAAAAGTTTTTAGTTTATCGCCACAATTTTTCGACTATTCAGAGACAAAAAATTCTCGGCGCCTAATTTAGTAAACAAATTAAATTGTTATATTTTACAAGAATAGTATAATTAAAATTTCTTAATCTTGAGTCAATATTAGATAAAATATAGAAAATATTTATATGAGAAGAAGTTGTATGGTAATTATAATTAAAAGATCTGAAACTGAAACAAACTCTGCCGAAAATTGCGGAAAATACCAAAATTCAAATTAGAGAAATTCAAAGCATAAGTGGATTTACCAAATTGATCAAAATATGGGAATGGAATCTTTTACGAGAACCAAGGCTGCCACACCGTTTTGTGGGAACAAGGCTGCCACATGTTTCAAAACTTCAGTTTTAACAACTCGTTTGGAAATGTTCGATATTTGCGTAAAAATTTCAAAGTTAAACGAAATACCGACCATGTATTAAAGAAATAGTTAATTAGTGCTTAAGAAGTGGCCACAACCATTTCAAATAGTGCTCCCACAATATTATAGCATAAACGTTACATAGCACAACTGCATTTGTAACGTTTGTCCGTCGTACCAAAGAAAGAAAAAGAGACTCAGGAAGATGTGTCTATACTACGGCCTAAATGAATGAAATGTGAAATGTGTGTGTATATGTAGGCGAAGGCGACCAAGGCAGCACCAGCATATGTGTGTGTTTAGTATGTGCATGCGTATTTGCCTCAGTATGAGTAAATGTGTGTGCGTGTGTCGTGCACACTGAAAGAATCAATAAAGGATATGCTGTAGATTTTTGCAACTGATGAAGCAGCAACGAAAAGCAACAACAACAACTGCTTGATTTGTGCAGGTGCAGCAATAAAAAATATAGAAAAAAATATATATAAATTTAGTGGCTGCAACAAAAACAACACACAACAGTTAAATGTGCAAATGTAACGGAAAAACGGTGCAAAAAGTTAATGATTGTAGAACAATTTTGTGAATTGTAAATTGAAAATAAAAGGAAGAAAAGTTGCAAGTGTTTGTGGTGCAAAAAAAAAATAACAAAAAACAACAACAACTAGCAGAAAAAGGAGGAAAGTAAGAAGAAGAAGCAGTTGAAGTACCTGCAAAACTAAGCACAGCAAATATTCAATCAATCAATCAAGCCATCAATCTATCAGGGAAGCAAGCAAGCAGTTTAGTAAGCAATACAGCTAATTAACAGAAATTGCAATATGAAGTGCTGCGTAATAATTCCATTGATGCTGCTGGCAATTGCACGTAAGTAGAAGGGTACTTACTCCTCGACCACCTCCCCCGTTTCCCCCACGCAACTGACCAACCTTCTCCACTCCACCCACTTGCTCTTGGAGCAGACGTTATCCTTACCCATGATTGATGTTGACTAAATTGCACTTTCAGAGCACATCTCATCGGTTGAGGTGCATTTCGAGGCACCTGACAGCGGCTTCTTCCTGAAGCACGCCCGCCAACCACCTGTAACACCTGAGATTGCCAATGTCCAGACATCATCATCACAGCCGCCGCTCAAGACACGTTCATCCTATGACTCTGTTTTATCGCTGGATCGTTTTACTGTCGTGGAGACAACACAACCTGTCTCTATCAGGGCCAGTTATGGTCCATTCTCCACCAAACAAACTGTGCCCGCTCGCTACATTGTGCCGGACACCATGGACGCCAATCAGGCCGGAGATTATGTCAATGTAAGTGTGCAAACCTAAATTTCTAATGTATTCCTGTAAAATTCAATTGTTAATCCTTGTAGAACTCCACGGCCACCTTGTTGGAACTGCAGCAACCGAACATGCATCTAGACATCTCGGCCCATTTGGTGCGTGCCACTGTCTCCCCAGGATTCGCCCGTTTTGCGTGTGCTTTTCCATGCCGGCGCCGATCCTGGTGGCCATCTGCAGCGCCAGAAGGTGTGTGTGCTGCTCCATGTGGCCATGACCAATGAACAGCCGCTCAAGGGACGTTGCATGCCCGAGGGCGAGGATGGAGTTTGTGTTGCCGAAGTTGTTATCCCACTTGGTTGGTGGCCCGCGTTGCCAGCGCCCAGGCACAACAATATTGGTGGCTCTGGACAGGCAGCTTTGCCACCAAAGGTGCCACAACGTTATGCCCAGGTCTCGTATAGCGTGTTTGAGCCACCTCTTAGAAATCCGGAGCAATGTGAGCCCAAGGTGCAGATTCAACCATTGACGACATTCGCACAGGTTCCTCTGCTGGCAGCCAAGACGGCATTCAAGGAACTGCGTGCCGACGACTCTGTGACGTTCCTCTTGCCACAACATCCATTGTATCCCATGTCCAAGTTGCATGTGCCTGTATTTTTACATCAATATGCGGATCAGGAACAACGTGTGTCCGCTCTTACGGTGCGGGCGCGTGTCAAGGCCGGATTGAGAATAATGGGAGCAAGTGCGTCCAGCGATCAGTGGAGCATTAGTATTGAGAAGGAGAATCCCAAGCACACAACGGCCAGGGTGACTGCGTTCCGCAAGGAAGCAGACTCATCCGCCAGCACGTCCAGCATGGAGAGTCGCCAATCATCCAACTATAGCAGCAGCAACAACAACGAGGTCTACGAGGTCTTCTCCTGGCTCCTTGAGGTCGCCGACGATACCAATGATATACTTGATGGTGGCAAGATCGTTTGGTCCGTCACCCATATCTATGACACGCCCAAAGATAAGGATTCATCCGAGCTAATTGCACCGGATGATACGAAAAAGCGGCTTATTGCCAAGCTGGAGATCAACAAGGATGACATCCAGGCGGTACTGCCCATGGCTAAGATCTGGGAGGTAATGAACACGGCGGTCCTAACTGGACGACAGGTTGCCCAGGCCATGAAGGTCTTCATTGTCTCGCAGGCTGGTAAAGTGGCGGACGTGACACTACAAAGCTCCTGCCACGCCGAGGACGAGAGTGTCATCAAGGTGCGACATTCGAACAATATTCTTCATATGCCTCCTATTGCAATCTCAATCTTTGCAGGTTTCATCGTCATGCAGCTCCGTTTATGTGGATGGCTCTGAGCAACGTGGCTCGTCCAATGCCTCGGTTATTGTCAAGTACGGCACCTATGTGGGTGTGGCCAAGTTCATTGTCTGGATGCCCGAATTTCCGCTTGAAGTTTACATATCCGATTTTCGTCTGTCCCAGATCAAGGGATGGAAAGTGACCGACGATAATCATTTTCTGTAAGTAGCGGACGAGTAGGGAATACAAAGTAATAAGTAGTGAGGTAGAACTGACGATAAGCGAATACAAGCTAAGAAATAACGAATAACACCTGAAGATTAGTGAGTATCAAGGTACGAGTGTGGAATACATAGGAGCGACTAAAATCTAATGAGTCAATAGCATCAATTAACGAAAACCGAATTAGATATACAATAAAGAGCATGAATTAACAGATACTGAAAAGAATGGTTAAGAGTGAAAAATAATGAGTAGCTATAAGTCGATTATATCGATTAAGCGGTATAAATAGGCATGTGTCGAGTTAGAAAGAGCGCGTAACAAGGATAGAGCAGCGAGAAAAGTGGAGAGAAATAAAGTTAATGTGGCGAGTAGAGGGTAATGAATGAACGAGTAACAAATATTTCTTAGCGAGTAAAGTTGATAACTGCAATAACGTGTTCCTCGTCACGTTCCAGACACAATAAACAACAATCCAGACGCCGCAAGAAGCGTTCGTATGTGTGGAGCCAACATGGCACAAGCTACTACAATAATGTGGGCTCCGACAAGAGCATCTGCCGAGCTCGTTATCAACAGAGTCCCGTCGAAGTCTACGCCAAATTCTTAGCCATCGATCAGGTAAGTTCTTAAGACTAAGTTAACTTTAATCCCAGCTAATTAACCATTGATGCACTTGTTTTGTAGAACTCTGGACGCATAAGTTACTTTATATCGCGTCGGACGGGATTGCGGGTCACGGATTTGGTGCAACCGCTGTTACGTGTTGCAGATCCAAAGATTGCCTCGCTCAAAGGACGCATACTACAGGGCAAATCAATGGGACGCACCGATGTACAGGTTTTGTCTCCCATAACGGGTCGAGTCATTGGCACCAAGGAGATTCGAGTGGGAAGCGACAAGGTGAATCTCTCCAAGCTGATTGTGAGGGTTATATCCGGTCTGCAGTTGACAATTACGCCGGAGAATGCCATTGAGAATGGTTATCTGGCAGAGACTTCGGTGACGCACAAATTGACGGCTCAATATCAAGAAGGTCTGCTCGACATCGATCTAGAGTTCTCAGATGGCTCCAAGACGCCATTGCGGTAAGAATTTTCAATATTATTATCAAATTTAAATGCTTATTCCCAATTGTTCTTACAGCGATATTGCTGTTGAGGATTATTTCCTGCTGGTTGAGAGTTTGGACACTGAAGTCGTTGCCTTTGCTCCCATGCTCGCCTCCCACCATCCACGTGTCATTGCCGTTGGCGAGGGCAATGGCAATCTGTTGCGTGTGACACTCCTTCTCTCCGAGGAATGTCGTCTGCGACGTAGTTCCGGCGCTGGCTCCAGTTCATCATCCAGCTCCAAGCAGAACAAACCGAATGCGTCGCCGCTGGCTAGCGCCTTGGCCTCCATTGAGGTGGACTTTAACAATGTGGATATTGTGAGCAAACAGGAGTCTATACAAAATGATGGCACAGTGGGACGAGAGCGTAAAAACTATCGCAATACTGGAGATCTAGCGGACATTATAGGTGAGCACTATTTACACTAAATAAGAATTGAGCTTAGGAAAATTTAAACCCAAGCAATATTATCTAAATATATTACAGTATAGAATATACCATATATAATTTATTTATTTTCATTCAATAATATCTACAACCAAAAGTATTGGTTATTAACTCAGTAAAATATGAAAAAAAATATAATTTTTTATTAAGAAATTGAAAACTATTACTGTTTCAATCCAAACCTGTCCAACATTATTTAAATTGTCTACCTATTTTTACAGTTGGTATTCCATTGCGAGACGCAAGTCAACAATATGAGCCGACTGTGCAGGCCAGACAACATCGGGCGAGCATCCAAGCGGTACACAAGTCGCATTTCGGCAGCAGAGGTGGCTTCGCCGGCGGAAATATGTCATCCATGGAATTGGGCATGTATGTGCTCCTCACCGCCTTCTGCTTTGCCATCATTGTCTTTGTTATTTCGTGTGTGGTTTATGCCTCCAAATTTCGTCCTGCAATGATTGAATCTGGGCTGGATCCGTTGACTGGCGTTGGGAAAGGAAATGGCAATGGAGCTGCAGGTGGCGGTGGTTTTCGTGATGTGCGTTTAAAGGAGTCTACAACGAATGCACATGATTGGGTTTGGTTAGGTCGATCCACCATTGATCGTCAGTCGGTGGCCGTCGCAGATGCGAATGTGCCACAACAGCAGCAACAGCAACCACAACAGCAGACACATCAGCAGCATCACATCAATGCGCGTGGTAAACTCTTAACAATTTAATTCAAATGGAAACTTTAAATGCGAACTTCCTCAATTGTTTTTTGACAGATTCTCGCATGCGCATCACTAGCAATCCCATCATAACCTACGACAATGGACGACGTGTCAGCTCCTTTGATCAGCAACAACCCAAGTTGCAGACACACATTGTGCCAGCCTCCAATCTGAACAAACTGCATGCGGAACAGTAAGTGAATTCGGTTTTAGACTGGAAATGTATTGTGATTTATTTGATTTTTGTTTAGCTATCTGGCCAACGATCGAAAGGATGCAGCTCTGGAGTATAAGCCACCGGTGCCACCGCATCGCAATGTTGGCACACGCGCCATGTTGCCACCACAGCTGCCACAGACAGTGCCAGTCAAGGTACTGATATTATATGGGTTTCATAGTAGCTTATTTAAATAATTTACATCTCACAGGACAAGGATTTGATTAACAAGCGACACAGTCAGCACTTAAAGCGCGAAACTTTGCACAATGAGAATAACAACGCGGCGCAGCAGCCGCTACAACAGCAGCAGCAACAACAGCAACAGCAGCAACAACCACAACAACAGCCACTACCGTTGCATCATCAACCGGAACGTCAGCAGCAGCATCAACGGAGTCATAGCCATAGCCATAATTTTATGCAAGATCCGGCGTTGAGATCGGCACACATGAAGATCAAGCAACAGCAGCAACAGCAACAACTGCAGCAGCACCAACAACACGAGGAGTTGCATAACGCTGAAAAGTTGGTGGAATACACAAATCCACATCAGAAGAATGCATTTCAATTCGATTCGCTGACACCAAAGAGAGTTACCAAAGCAGCAACTGCACAAGCTGCAGCTGCAGCTGCTGCAACAACAACAGCTGCTGCTGCATCTTCCACAGTAGCAGCAACAATTGTTGCACCAGCTTCACCAGCTATAACACAAATTAAAGGTAATTAAACTGAAGCATTTCGAGTTGAATTGTAAACTTATTTGCAAATTGTTACGTTTACTCACAAACAGAGAATCACAACCATAGCATATTGAGCAGCGTTGCCGATGCGGCCAATTCGAATGCCACTGATGAGATTGTACGGCTGCCGACACCGCCCGGCACAGCCATCAGCAGTGAGCCAACAACAAAATCATCACGTGTCAAGCGTGCCACTGTTGTTGGCAATCCCATGTTCTCGGCCACCGTCGACGATTCATTGGCACCCGGCGAACGCCTCGGACTCGATGATCTCGACATGGACTACGAGCAAATCATGCACTATTTCGATAACCTAAAGGTGCGAAACGATTGCTAATTGAATTGCCAAACTTTTTAGAAGTGAAGTCATTCAATTTTGCATTTAACATCAGAATATTAGAAAACATCAATTGTTTTGTATTTAGGGATGTAAAGTTTCTAAAAATATGCTCCTCAATTAGAGATGAATATCTCTAATGCAATATTGTTCATAATGTACATTTCCCCAGCACACGTGATAAGTAAACATTTAAAGCATGCTTTTGGACACCTTTGCTTTAAAACAACAGTTTTCAAAAGCTCACTTTAAAAATATATATTTTGTTTACATATGAAAAGGAAACACACAATTTGGACACCTCTCCTTTGAAACTATACAACTTAAGGAATATAAAATCGTAAATAATATTGTATAATAATAATATTGTACATTCTTTACGCGATTAAGTTTTTAATCGAAATTTTGCTGTAGTTAAATCATCTGGTAAAGAAATATATTTATATTTAAATTAATTTACCAGATGAGTTATTGACAGTTAAATAAAATTTGATCAAAGAATAGAATTGCGTAGTAAAAGTAACGAATGATTATTTGTTATGTGTAGATGTCTAAAATGGACATTATTTGAAAACTTCAATAGTGTTTTATCTATTTATTTTTATTATTCAATGTGCATAATGGTAACTAACGATTCTTTCTGTTTTATTTGTAGGAATCAAATGCCTGAGTACAAGAGATAATTGCTAAAATTCGCGAGATACTGTCAACATTTCATCAGCGATATCAGAATGTCGTAACGCCCATGACAACGCCAACGCGCAAGCAGATGCAAATGCTTGACCAGCTCGTTGAGGTTGCAGTTGCAGGTGCGGGTGTTGCAGCGACGCCAAATGCAAATGCAACCAAAGGGTAACTAATATACACACACACACACACACACACACACTCAACACACAACAAATGAAACGCAATTCTAGCAATCCAAAACCTTAAAAACAAAAACAAATACTCTCGACGCTGAAATCAAGTCAAAAACAAAAAACCAAGCAAAGCAAATTTAACAACAAGTATAATAACAACATAAAGGTATTTATTGCCTAGACTAAGTTCATATATAAAGCATATATCTATATATACAAGTATGTATATATATACACATAGTTTAATATCGATTATAATATCGTAAATTAATAACTGCTCTCCTTCACCCTCCCCCCCTTAAACGCACACCTAGCACAAGTGGTTGAACTCTGTCTCCCTCTCCATATATGTATATTTATATATCTCTCTCACTTTCTCCCCCACATTACACACATTTAGTGTTTAAGAGAAAGCAGCTAAAAGCGCACTTGAAAGCTGCTAAAAGCTTGAACTTGAAAGCATCAGAAAGCATAGCTTGTTCCAATTGCTTCAACAATTATTGCTTAAAAACGCTTCTTGCAAATGCAACCCAAATAAAACATATGAATATTTATCTTAATTAACCAACAAATAATAATGTATGAATGTGTGTATGTGTGTGTTGCATGTGCCTGTGCCTGTGCATGTATGTGTATAGTTAAAATAATACAACAACATATTTTGTACGAGATTTCGGCCTCTTATGCATATCTCTCTCTTATCGGAACTATGACAAAAACAAACATCAAAAAACTAAACAAATTCCAAACACAACAAAAAACAGTCGTGCTGAATTTTTGCATTTGTATTTGTTATTGTAACTCTCGTGTTTCTTTCTAAAAAAAAAATACATATAGTATATAACCTATACTATATATATGTGTATATGGAGTATCCACCCACTTGTGCTACGTCTAAGTTCGAAATCTAATCCCAATAACTGTATCTCAATCTCCAAAAGAGCAAGATGAGATACTTCAAATAGATATGAATGATAATGCTATGATAAAACAAAAATCGATCGCTTTATAACTGTATAAGTTGACGCAATCATAACAAACAATTATATAATACAATTATTAATATAATCCAAAAAAAAAAAAAGAAAAAAAGATGATCTGAAATGAACAGAGCAGAAGAGAACAGAAAAGTATATAGACGCTTATGAGCTTTATTTGAACGATTTGCATACAGACAAAGACGTAGAAGAAGCAGACGAAGATGAGGATGAAGAACAAATAAAGTATGGGAAATGTGTAACCAAATATTATATGATATTATCGAGCGTTTAAGCTTTATATATAATATTAAACTATTTATAGATTACATGCGTATTTATTATTATCATTATTATTATAATTGATTCTATTATGATTATCATTGAACAAAATTTTAACAATGAAAAGATAAATCGAAAATAACATAAATCAATTATTATAAAAAAAACACATAAAAGTTAAATAACAAAAATCAAGTGCAAATTACAAAAGTTTCGAAAGCTGATGCAAAAAATATATATATGTAATAACACATGCCACAGTTTCGCTATATATATACATATATAGATATATATGCAGCGATGTATATGTATGTATAAATTAATAATATATGTGTAACTCACTCGCTCTATATACAAACCCATGGCATACGGATATCCTTTTATATATATATATATATATATATATATATTTATATACGTATATATATGTGTGTATAACTGTATAACAAAAGCTAATGCTATATTATTTCTTAACTTATTATTTGGATATAGTGTATAGCAACCCGAGCTAATTCATTCCATTAGCAAAAGTTTTTTTTGTTTTTATCGCACATCAACTCATTGTATTTTAATTTGGATATATATCTGTATACAGATATATATGCATTATGTTTGTTGTTTTCGTTTTGTGTTTAGTTTCAATCAAATTCAAGTATTACTTTGTGTTACATCATCATTACATCATTGTAAACATTATTTCATAATCATATGTTGTAAATTGTTCCGTCCAACAAAAGAAAAAACAAAAACTAATGAAAAACTAAAACAAAAAATCATTAAAAATAATTCTAAAAGCTAAATAAGCGCAAAGCTAAAAAATAATTCAAGTAAAACAATTGACGTTTTTGTATACACAACAACTTCATCACAAAACAATTAATTCACACTTGTATCAGTTATTATTATGTATGATTATATCTCTTTATATTTATATATATATATGCATATATATATATATATATATATATATATATATATATTTGTTTTTATACAATTTTGTAGTCCCAGCAGATTTTTTGGCAGTTGTGATTTTTCAGTTTCACAGGCTTAACAGTAACAGTATGAAAATATCTACACAATTGAATTTTCCTGAAGAAATGGGATTTTCATTTTATGTTCATTTTTTATAAGCAAACTCTACGAAGGAATAAATGATCTGTAATAAGAAAAACAGCTAAAAGATCGAAGAATAGTAAAAAAGAGTTTTCTGAGAAGAAGAACATTAAATTATTTTAATCGAATTGTTGCAGATCTGAAATCAGATCTATATAAGTAGTCAGTCTAATGTGAGAAAAGAATCAATGCTAGAAATACAAAATTCATTTGTAGAAGTGAAGTTCTGTAGAATCGCAACTGCTGCTTAAAAATTACACAAATCGTATGTAAAGAAAACATACAATATAGAAATGTTATATTTAAATTGCCCTCTCACTCACTTCTTTTTTTTTATATCTCCCACATTTTGAGCAAAAATAAGGACAACAGAGTATTATAAAAATATCGAGATATATATATATATATATATATATATATATATATACATATATACATATATATGTAGCTACGCTATGATTATATGTAGCCTGTAAACTAGGTTCGATCTATTATTATATTCTATATATTTACTTATCGTATTTTAAATTCTGCATAGACTTGGGCATTTCTTTGACACAAACACACACACACACACACACACACGCTTGCTTGCTTGCCGTGTCTATCTACCCCTCCCAGTGCTATGTGCTAGTGCCATATTAAATCAATCATTCGTAGAGGACGTCAATCATTTGGCATATGTATGTGCCTAGAGCTTAACCACGAGCTAAACGCTTGTTCTCTCCCTCCATACCTTATATGCGTAGATTTAAATCATTTAAATGTAACTGCAGGTTGACTGACTGACTGGCTGATTGAAGTGATGATTGATGGTAGCCAAAAATAGCTGTATTTGTATATACTTATAACGATCAAGTCGATATGAATTGTAAACTTCATCATTATGCTATTTATTCGATATCAGATGCAACGATTGATCAATCGAATCAATATCACAATGCTTGATGCTTGATTGATGGTTAGGTAAAATCAGTCGCATTGGTATACCATTCAATCGTTTAAGATGACCAATGATTGATCAATCAACATTGATTGTAACAACTTAGCAAATTTAACATACATAAGACACACGCATATACATACATACATACACACACACACTCGCACACACACACACACACACACACTCACACTCAAAAATAGAAAGCATAAAACATATTTACGCAATTAATGTGTGTATCGATTCCAATACAAAGACTTTTTTATTATTATTATGATTATTATGTTTAGAAATATATTTTATAAACAATTATTTAAATTAATTATTAATTATTTTGTTTATCTCACAAATCTATTATATACTTATGATAAGACAATTTCGAATTTCTAGTCAGTTCGAAGCGTACAAATCGTTTTGTTACACCCACAAAATACATCACACTCATACATACATCAACATGTATTTGTAGTATCAATCAATATTTTTGCCATGCTTTTTACCAGGCCCAACAAAAAAAAAATAAATTAAATAAAACAAAAAAATCAACAAAAAACAAAGAAAATGAAACCACACACAATCCTAAGGCTAAGCTATATATATACATATATATATAGATATATAAACAAATATAAATGTACTATTTGTATTATCCAAAAAGAAAGATGATAATTAAATTTGTTTGTTTCCGTTTCCCATTTTTTTGAGTGTTCTTTTTAAGCTAAATCTAAAACAAATCATAAATAATATAGTTAATATGAAAGAAACTGAATGATAAAACAACAACAACAAATATATAACGATATAATTATATATGTATATCGATATATAGCGCTATATATATATACACATAAAATGCAGAAAAGAGGCAGCAACAAATATCGTAATACATCTAATTATCTACCTATAAAAAATGCAAATGCAAATGCAATTGTTTAAGCTGCTTACTGCAAATCATATGCATATACATATATATGTATATATATATACATATGTGTATGTATATATATAAATATATATGTGTGTTTGTAGAGTGTGTACACACACACACACAGAGACGTAAACGATGACGTAAGAAAAAGTTCGCTTGGCACACGAGACTACTAAAAAGTACTACGAGTCCTCCCTCTAAGTAATAATAACTAATCGATGGCAAATGTTATCGATATATATAGATTTATATATATATATATGCGTATATCTACACACAAAATTAAATCGTTAATCGATTCATAATTATCGAAATTCGTTAAGTATGTAAGTTCCATGAATGTCCCACCTGCCTGGCCATCCCGCTTTTCGTATCACGCCTCCTCGGCACGCCTCCCTCGACCACCAAGTTCCCCCCCCAAAAAAAAAAAAAAAGAAAAAGAACCACGCCCACTTTGAAACGACTCCCGCTGCTGATTTGCACTTTGCCTCAAAAAAAAAATAAAACACCAAAAATCCAATTTAAAAAACGAAATTTAAAAATCGAAGAAAAATACGATAAATTATAGCAAGAGATAAGACGAATGGGGGAAGAGGAAGATAGGAAGATGATAAATGAGAAACCGCCGCTAAATGTTAACATTGTATCAGTTATTACGTAGTTGTTGTGTATGTATTTGTATGTAAGGTCTGTGTAAAGCTAATAATCGAACTTATCGATAACTCGATTAAGTCTCATCTTCTTCATTTGGAGCGCATTGTGTTTACAGTAACGGTAGTATTAATGATATATGTATCTAAGTATATATATATTTTTTTTAATTTCAAAGCTAGCGTAATATATATGTTTTTGATTTTTAAGTTTTGTTTTCTATCATTTTAATTCTCTCTCTCAATGTTGAACCTTGCCCCATTCCCCCTAGCATTTCCCGGTGATCTCCCTAAGAAAGTTTCTAAATATAACGATATATATATCTATATATATACAGCATATATAAGGTACATCTATATAGTCCATATATCATATATAATACGTCTCCCCACAAATGACCTTTGGCCATGCCCCATTTACGCCCTTAAGCACCAACTGCTTGCCTTTTGCCTCAACTGTACTCAGTTCTTAAGTGTTGCTCATTCGATTCCGATGGTTTATGCTTCTTTATATATATAAACATACATATATATATATATATATATCAATATATATTTCTGTTTTTTTTTTCTATTTACAATTTTGTTATCTATATGAGAAAATAGTAAAAATGCTAAAAGAAAAGAAATATGCAAATAAAAGAATTATAATGAATACTGCAAAAAGATGTATACAACAAGATGAAAAAAATGATAATGAAATGAAATTATAGTTGCCATGTAAACATTTTAGTAGTTTATTATACTTATTATAATATTATTAAGTGGAACAACACATACACATTTTGTTTAAACGATAATGAAATCAATTCGAAGCAAACAAACAAGAACACAAACAAAAATTGAAAGATAAAAAATACTATAAATATTCAAAAAATGAAATATTAATTTAAATAAAATAATTTATTAATAAACCACATATTATGAAATGACATAAAACCAATACACTGTTTTTTTATTTTAACTTGGGATTCCAGGAATAGTGGGAAACAATCAAAGTCAAACAAATCATCTGATCTCAAGGAACTCAGAGATTAACAAATCTATAGATGTGATTTTTGTCATTGCGGATCCACAATGAAAATAATAATAACACAATGAAATCAAATTAGTCTCGATAATTTAGTATGAACAACACGATATATTCAACACAATATATAGATATGGAACTGATTTATTGACAACTAGTCTGAAGGAACTCGAAGATCATCATAACTGTGGACATATAATTTGGTATTCGGGTTTTTCGATGCATATATATTTTCGATTAGCAACATTGAAGCAGATCTTTAGTAAGCGAAATGACCTATAGGAACTTTAAGATTAAGACAGCTGCAGCTCTGAAATTAGTTACAAAATTTCCTTGATCAATATTCTAAATTGGAAATTATATGATTTGTATTCTCTTTATATGTCTGCGGATACATATGTATATATAGTTAATATTGAGTTTGTACGCTCCAGATGCGCTTAGCTATATCAAAATTTTGCCAATTGCCCTTATAAAGTCGTGTTCTTGAAATTTACGCAACATTTGGCGCTTCTTTAGACGCGTGATCTTGACGATGTTGTCGATGGCGTCAACCTGCATCATTATAAGACCCCCGTCTATCGCTTGTTGCCCCCTTAAACGCCTCCACACGGGGAACTACCGACTCCCACGCCCCTTTCAGTAGCTCGGCCTGAGCAATGGCCATGTCCGCCCACTCGGCCGAGTCGAATCGAGTCGAGGATCAATACGAAATGAAATATTTAAGTGCGTTAGACCTCTACGTCTACGTCTAATTCCAATTCCAATTGTAAGAACTTCCAATTTGAGCAAAAGCTGACGACGCACTGTGGAACATTTGGGCAAAGTACGTGGCAATATAGTTAATGAAAGAAATATTTAAATTATATTATTAATTTAACATGCATGATATTCCATGTAGCGACCAGTATAATAATTTTTAAGTTATCTCTAGGACACAATTAAATAAATACAAATACGCAAATCCATTTTCCTTTTCTAGTGTTTCGATCAAGAATTAAGAGTAATTTATAAAGAAAGTTTCATATTCTTGGAACACAATTTGTGGCGTGTTAAGCTTTTCAATTTCCAAAAAATTTGTTAAAGACATAAAATACACGATTTCGGTTAAATTTTAATAGATATATTCCTCAATTTAGTTTTTTTTATTTCTTTTAACCGACTTATTTTATAAACTTGATATAAAAGAAACAGTTTTTCTTTTGAGATACGAACTGATATATAAAATAAATATTTTCAACACTTTCAAGAATATTCAGACCACAAAATAAAAGAAGACAGTTATTGAAAAACTAGATCTTGAATTTAATTTTTTTTAAGAAATTTATAATTTTCTGAAAATGTATAATTTAAGTTTATTTTTTAACACATTTGAATTGCATTTTAAATGTTGAATAAACATTCTTTTGAGTTTAATTTAATTTTAGTCTCATATCTCAGCTGGTTCAAAAGTTACAGACTTTTGTCAGCTATTTTTCTCAAATGAGCCACAGTTCGAAGACGACATTTTGCCACACCAAAGATCGTGTGTGTAACCAATGTGAGTGTGTTTGTGTGTGTGTGTGTGTGTGTGATTCGACTTTCATTTCGTTAACTGCGATTGCGACTCAACGAAGCATATAAAAGCCATGGGAGCAGCTTTTCCATGTTTCAGTTGCTTCAAAATTTTCGTGCACTCTTCAAGTCAAATAAATTTTTGAACGTACTTCTTTTATTTTTTTTTTGTTTTTTTCTGGATCAAAAATTGATCTGAATTTATTGTGTGAAGCGTTTTAAAATCGAAACAGAAAAACAGAAAATAAATCGAAATATGTCTTATATCGGCAACGCATCGGATTTGGAATGTGAAAAGAATGAGTTTCCTAGGCAAACACGTCCTACGGGCATCGTTACCAAAATGGCCGCCCACAAGTTATCATCGGAGCCCAAATGGACCGATAAACGGGACGATGATTCCGACTCGGAAATCTCCTCACCCGATAATTTCCTCACTAAAGGTGCTCAAAGAGTCCGAAGATTTTTTTTTTTTTAATTCTCTTAATAATCCCTAAATTGGAACCCTATAAAAAGTGAACAGTCTCTTTGAACTCGACAACTGGCAGAGCTGCAGTTATTAAAAATTGCCGTAAAGCAGCTCTTACCTTTGTGTTTGAAGATTAATAGAGAACTTTTTGTAAATTTTCATTATTTTTTAAGTTATTTTGAAAATGTCGTAGTGATCTTCTAAAAGAAAGAAAGCTATGCAATAAACTATTATAAGCAGGCATCCGAATGCCTCTCAAATGCTTACAGCGTATCTACTAGTCTAACATTTTCGAGTAGAGCTTTATTTTTATTTGAAATGCATGTTTTAAAAGTGAACTTATTTTTTTGTTTTTTAAAGTGCGTCCTTTTCTTAACCGTAGTATCCTTATACATATGTAGAAAAGTAGATGTCCTTATAATATCGTAATATCATCAATATCATACTAACTGAGTTAAAAAACAAAAACTTCATCAAAACTTACAGGCGCATTTCTACTGACACCCTCCTATGAACTATCCATGGAACGAGCTGCTCTAATTTGTGAAAAATGAGTTTCAAGGGATGTTTCAGCTTGACGAAAACGGCTACAGGAATTCTATTTAAATTCTCACATCCAGATGACTATCAGGCGGTATTCAAGAAGGGATTCCACAAAGTGACCGGTGCACGTTTCTATCGCAAAGTAAGTTCGATCACCATCATCTTACAAAATTCCTAAACCACACAAAATTTCTTAATTTTAATTGAAATTTTACTTCGAGAAATTCTGAATGAAAGTTAGGTAGTTCTGTAGGAGTTTAGAGGAAGTCTTAACATTAGCATTTTGTATAATATGTTTATTTTCAATGACGAGCTGAAATATCACACATATATTATTAATTGAAAGATGTAATATTTGGTATAAATTTATCCAATTTAATCCAAGATACCTATATATGGTATCGACCTTTACCATATGCTTCCACATATACAAAGGTTAGAATATACCATATAAATAATAAACGTTGATTATATTTATATGGTATATTATGTGCTATAGTTTGACTTTAGATTATTATTAAATTTTGATGTTACCTTTTTTCAAAACTAAGTTGAAGTCTCGTTTCTTTGTTAATATTAAGGTATGATAGGAAACTTCTGAAAACGTTAGTTTCATAATATCAATATTAAATAGAAAGGTCATTTTTCAGGAGATGGTTTTGTTTTTTGATCAGTTGAGAATTTCAAAACAATTTGTAATTGAAAAAGTCAACTCTTAAATGTATTTACCTTAAGATTCCAGTAGTAAATAATAAAAGTAGTGTTGGTAGTTTTTAACCCCATTGTAATAGTATTTATTAAGAAAATAATTAATCAAAAATGGCACTCCTCACACATAGTTACATACATGAAATCTGAATTCTGAAATATATTTCAACATTTTTGCAGCAAACATTCTCGCGAAGTGTGAGTACTGTGTCTCTCTGTCTCTGTCTCTGTCTCTGTCTCTCTGTCTAACTGTACTCTGTCTGTCTCTCTCGCACTGAAATATTGGCGTCACATTGGCAATTGTTTAGTCAGTCTTCAGATCAATCATCATCCATCATCATCATCATCAATATCAATCATCAATAACGTATATAGAATAACATATATGATATATTACTAATTTTCCTCCTTCCCGTTGACTGAGTCGTATATTTGATTCAATTTGATTCTATAGATTGCCATACCATGTCGACCAAGGAAAACCTTCACGCTCTATGTACTGGACGTGCCAGAGGATTTACCCGTCGAGGATATACGACATGCGATGTACAAGTTCGATTCGGTTGTCGAGGTCGTACGATTGCACATCTACTCGAGTCCCAATCTATCGAGCAGCAGCAACATCCCAACGGGCAACATCGACAAGGGCCTTGAAGGTGAGCAGCTGATGTCCTCCAGTCAGACGCAGATGCAGACACTGCGCCGAGCGGCCATACGAAGTAATGTACAAGTCCAATACGATTACCACCTAGATTACCACAATACCAATACCTTTAACTCTATCTCTACTATATGCCTATCCTACACTGAACTTTTCAACGGTTTCCGGTTACCGGTTAACAGTCTACAGTTAACAAACTATTCGTTTTCTTATTATATAAATATTTAATTTAAAAAAGTAGCTGATTTTAAACTCCTTATATAGGAATAGGTTATAGCACAATTATTCGCCAAATCCGCAAACTGAGCTCGATTCTAAAATGTTTTCACCAAGAAACTATAGATCTCAGATCAGTTCCTAATCTCAACTTTTTTAATGGAACAGTTTTGTGAATTTCTAGACCTTGCGTTTAATAAAATTGTGTTTTACGAAAGGATCGGAGTAAGAGCACTATTGATATGCTTTAAATTATATGTTAAAAATAAAAATATATTGTTCTTATACTAAAAACTATATTATTTAGTTGTCATAGGGAATTTCGGAGCATATCAAAAATTTCTTTTTTTATTTTTATTATTATTTAAAAAATTATAACTTTATACTACATAGAAAAATATTAATATATTTCTGACACATGTTTTTTTCTTAAATTTGGTAGTTATAATATAATTCGCCAACTGAAATATCTGTAAAAACGAACACATTTAGATAGATCAATGTCACAATTGGAATATTTAGGAATATTTTATACAACATGATTCAATTAATTAATCAATTTTAAATCGGCTTACTATAAGTAACTAACACTTACAAATTTAATTCTTGTTTAGAAATATTTTTGTTTTGCACAGAATTTCAGTTTAGTTTGAATCAGAACTAAAATAACTTGCTATAAGATTTTTTTAAAAGATTTGAAAAATCTTCGTTATGCCATAAAATATGTTTCCTCATATTTACTTTTGTTTTGGTAACTGTAAATGGCTGTTAACCGGTCGAAAACTGTATATTTCTCAAATCTAGCTCTTTGCAGACTGCTCAGATTGAATGTAAACTAATATTGCCATTACTCTTCTCTTTCACTCTGCTCCTGCCTCTTGTTGTTCCCTCTCGCTTCTCATTCGCAGGCAGCAGCAGCGCCAAGAGCGTTGTCGGTGGCATTGTGGCGGATGCTATTGAGAAATCGGAACGTCCGGAGCGTCGGGAGCTGCCGCCGGCCGTAATACGCATTACACTCGCCTCCATGGATGAGTACAATATACTGCTCCAGAATGGGCTCAACTTTTATGATGCCACATTCTTTCCCACTGAGGCGAACATTTCCCTAAAAGGCGCCAAAATTGACTATAAGCGTCGGTAGGTTGAATACCCTCCTCCCCCCCTCCCAACGATGTCTACAATATATTCCCCCTCTCCTTCACTCTGTGGTGTTGCCGTCTCTTTTCAGCATGCTAGATGGCTCGATACCGGGGCGTGTGCGCGAACTGTTGCCCGTATTTGATGCAGCTGGCTTCTGCAAGTTGCCCCCACCCACAAGCAAGCTAATTAAGCCGCCGAGGTCATAAGCCAACAATGATAATGATCGTGAAGATGATGATGACGATGATGACGATGACAACTCTCCCCACATGTTCCGGCTAAACAGTTTGCAAGCAGCAACAATTCTCTTGATATGATTTGATTTGATTGGATTGGATTGAATTTCGTACAACGGATGGAATGGAACCCAATGGAACCCAATGGATTTCCGCTGTCAGCAGCCACAACAACTACATTGAATTAATAATATAATAATTCCTCTTTTGGCTTACAACAAAAACAATCTATAATTTTTTGCTCATCTCAACTTTTGTCTTTTTTTTTTTTTTTTTTTCTTGCCTAGTTTTTTTATTACTATTAAAGCCCCATAAATGGCATAGCGTCTAATTTGTTTCGATTGTCTAACAATAAATAAAAACAACAATAAATAAGAAAAACACTTTCCAAATGGCAAACGGAAATGAGCTATGAAGAAACTAATTCAATTAATTCGTTTTAAGCCAATTTTCTGTCTCTTCTCTTAACTCGTTTGTCTAACTTACAAAAAAAAACCTGTAAAATGTATTTATGTAATCCCCTCATATCATACATACACACATATATGATATGCATACAATGTATACAACAGCAAATACATATATATCAAAAGAGTTCTGATTTTGGTTGGAAACCGCGTAAAGTTTGGGATCATAAAAGTTGGGATTTATTTTCATTCTGGAAAGTCTTTTGCATTTGCATGTCGAGAAATACAAACATCGAGAAATTTGACAGCCGCGAACTCGTTTTTATTGTTGACTATCAAGTTTTAAGCATCACTGTCCAGTTTCCTCCATACTTTGATTTTCACACATAACTCTGTCAAATCTTAACCGATTTAGGTGCGGGGTAAAATTTTATTTATTGTTTGGCCTGTATTTTTATTCTGCATCAAAATTTACCTTTGTTCCTTACTGTTCATCTCGTTACTCTTCCCTTCACGCTTTTCCAGCATTTCAAACTGTCATAACTTTACCAAATTTTTACCGATTTATAAGTATTATCATTCTTTGGCTTCTAATTTCATTTTGCATCAAAAATTACTATTTTTCAATCGTTGACCATAATTAATTTGAGAAAACTGAGATTCCTTTTTTGTCTTTCGATTATTACATTTAAATTTTAAGCTCGATTCACAGTTCGGACTTGGATCACAATATTGAGCTGAAAAACGTAAAGATTCTGTATAGTTGAAACACAAATCGCGAATTTGTTTAATACTTTTCGTTTGTTGTTTATTTTGCACTTTATTTAGGTAATTGATTTAGGTATACATAGATCTTGATTGATTTAACAGACAAAATTGTTGCACAAAGTAAGTAAGTATATAACACAAAGACATACATATGCCAATCAATATATATCTATATATATATATATATATATACATATATATATATAGATGTCGCGTATATATATTTATATGTAGTATATAGAATATATATGTGTATTCTGATAAGCATATATAATTTATCATACTGCAGAATGTCTTGTATATAATAATTAATAATTGATTTAAAGCATATAGTATTGTATACATAGCTAGATATACGCATATATAGACATATGTTTATATGCAGCTATATATATGGGCATATCTACGCATAATTATATGTATAGGTTTATAGTTATTATATAAGTAGTATATATGTATATAGTCTGTTTAGGAAATACTCATAGAATTTAAACGAATTCATTTTATTAATTCGCTTAATTAGTTGCTGGTTGGTTGTTTGTTTGTTGTTGTTGTTTTTGTGGTGGTTGGAAAAGTCGCCGCAAAGCGACAAAACAGCAAAAAAAAAAAAAAAGTTATATTTAAATATATATGTAGGCACACATATATCGTAAGTATGTATATAATAATGAAATATAATAATCAACGTTTAACAAACAAAAAAATAGAGTAATAAAATACACATACGTGCGCACACTCAAACACACACACACACACACTCTCTCTCTCTCTCTTTCTCTTACAGACACACACACACACACGCACACACAAACCGAGCACGTGCTACAATTTACATACATATATGATATAATAAGAATTAAAGTGGACAAACAGAAGTCGGACACAGACACGGATGCGGACATGGACTTGGACTTGGACGTGGTCACATAATTATTTGATTAATTACAATATAATGTTGTTGGTTTCTGTTGTTGTTGCTGTAGTTGTAGTTGTAGTTGCTGTTTTTAATACACGGAGTGAACAATATTATCCTTCTCGACAAGCAGACGCACTTTCATGCAACCATCGGAGCCGCAGGAGAAGAGACGACCAAATGGATCCACATAAACCTGGCTAACACCTTGGCCAGTGTGCTTGAAGAAACCATTCTTGGCATGCTCATGGGGGAACGTATTGATAAGCATAAACTGATTCATATCCCAAATCTATAAAGAACAACACGAACAACGAAGCATTGAATTGATTGAATATAATAATTACCATATCTTTTATTTGATTTATACACTTACCTTAATGTCGCCCTCAATGGAGCCGGTGACAAAGAATTCCTCATGTGGATCGAGTGCAATACACTTGATAGTGCTATCGTGTGCCTATAATTAAATGTATTTACAATTATTAGCTGATAATATCAAGAATGAATTATAGTGCACTCACCTGATAGCGATGTCGTAGCGTCCGTTGACGCACATCAAAGACACAAACATCGCCGCGTTTGCCACACGAGATGAGCACCTGATGCTGTGGTGCAAATACCAAACAGGATGAGCCCTGATCATGGCAGGTGAAAGCTGCAAAAGTACACGAAAAGCAATTATTACAAACTTGCGGAGACCATTGAGAAATAACTTCTCTGTGGGGAAGATTCTAGCAAAGATTCATATATTTAATGTTGCACTCACCGGACACACAGGACTTTTTGTGCGGCAACAGTGTGTCCCAAATGTTGATGTTCTTGTTCTCGGAACTTTGTCCAGCTGTAGAAATAAATGACATAAATGAATTGAGCTAGTTAAGCTGATTAAAAACAATCTTTAAACTTACCGCTTGCTAATAAACTGCAAGAACCGAGGAAAACGAAATCGGAGAGCGCTTTATTGTGGCACTGGTAAGTCTGAAAGAGAGAGCAAGAGATTAACGAGAATTACAACTTGAAGAGGGCAGCATTTAAAATGCATACTCACAATGAAGGGTCGATTGTTTTGGGATGCGATGCCCGCTTGCCAGAGACTCAGATTGCCATCACCATCGCCGACACCGAACTTGTTGCCCTGCTCGGAGAAGCGACAACGTGTCACCTTGGCAAAGGTGCCCGAGGTGCGAGGTGAGCAAACCGGTTGCTGATGTCCCCATTCCCAGATCTGGACAGAGCCATCCTGGCCGCCAGTCAAATACAGTGGCATCAAAGGATGTGCGCTCATGCGCTTCACATTGTCCACCTTATGGCGCAACACCTGCAACAATTCAAGTAATAAATATATAACAGAGAAGAGAAGATTCGAGCGTAAACTCACCATGGATGTGCCACGTCCAGACTGTGAGGCGCTTTGGGTGCTGGCACTGGCTTCACTGTACGTAGTTCCAGGCCCAAATTGAGCCCTTGAAAAGAATGTGGAAAAACAAAATAAGGATTAAAAAATGTTGCTTTGAGGGAATGGAGAGAATGGAGATAGGGAACTCACTGCTCCTGCGACTGGATAATGAGGAAGGCGGAACTGTTAGTGTCGGCATCTTTGGACAGATTCATCATATCATAATCGCACTCATCCTCATACCAATTGGGCGATTCCAAGAGCAGTGAGATATCGAATTCCTGTATCTCTCGCGGATTGGCAAACGCAATCATCGATGAGCTGTTGTTCTTCAAACAGAATGTAAATATCGATTCATGATCCTTGTGGATGATCCTAATGTGATCTGTGTTCTCGCTTGTCGAATGCGATTGACCTACGAACAAAAGACAGACAGAGACAGAGATAGCAATATTGATAGAGAGGGAAAGAGGAGAAAATATACCACCAGATAGAATGAGATGGCAATAATCATTATTAGCATGCTGAATTTTCCCAATTTACTACAATTAACATATGTTATTCTAATTCTGTTAGTGCGCGTATGTGTGTGTGAATGATTGCAATTTATTTTAATGTGTGTATTTGTGGCCAAATTAATAAATGTGTGATTTTGTGCAGCATAAATTAAATAAATTCCATTAGTTTCGCTGTCGCAGGCATCGAATACTTTATTCTTATACTTTTCTTAGCCTAATCTTATACTCTGTTATGTTATGCTATGTTAGAGTTAACTTGTTGTTGTGCATGTTTGTATAAAGTGTGTGTGTGCGGTTGGATTTATTGGATTCATACTTAAGTTGTGTGTGCATGTACTACTACTTTACTTTTTTTCTTTTACTACAATTTTTGTTATTTGCTTATAAATTATACATAATACAATTGGCAATTTGTTTGAATTGCAATTAAATATACATAAATTGTACATACATATTTACATTGCTTCAGCAAGCAGTTTTGGCACTGCTAACAGGCCGCCATTGACACTGTTAACAGGCAAGCAGATTTATTTTAACAGCAGTCGCTGCCACTGCAGTTGTCTGTTAACAGAGCTAAGCAGTGACTGGTAATACTGTCAAGCAGTGTGCAACTGTTTTGCTGGTAAAATTTAAAAAATAAAATCTAGAAAACAAATGTACAAAACGTCCAAAATCCAAAAAAAAAAGGTAAATCAACATTAAAAACTAGAAAATAATTTGTTTGTTGTTGTAAAAGTAATGCAGTTAAATGGTGTTACTAATTAATTGTGCAGAAAATACTACGTAAAAACTTGTTGCAAATAAAAAACCAAAATCAATTGCAACAACAAATAAGAAATGAAATGGAATACCGACCTTCATCGGTCTCGTTGTCGTTCTGATGCGTGTGATGTGAGCTGCGTGTGCTCGCCTCCGTGCTCTTGCCAAAGATGCTCTTGATGAACACCTCCTGTGTTGGCTCCTGGCGCACCAGATAATTCCACAGCCGTCGTATGGGACCCGCTGCCGAGCCGGATATGAACGGTGTATTATCCTTATTCAATAACGAACGATACTTGTGGATGGCAAGGCCATTAATACCACTCTCCGCATAACAACCGGGTATATAATGCCGTGACGGTGGACCACGACTAATCAAATCATTCAAGGCAAACTCCTGCCAACGATTTAAAGTGCGCAGCACTTCATGTGACAACGGACTGATGACGGGAAGATCTAAATAACAAATGAGAGATTTATTACTTGCTTGATTGCGAATATATGGGGTATGGGGTATGCATGTGCTCAACTCACCCTGCAGCTCGATGCCGGCAACCTTGACAAACTCTTGAATTTTATGTGTGCTATTCTTGATGAGCGCCAGACGGAGTATGCTCCACGAGTAGGACATGGGATTGGCATGCTCGGTATTGTCTTTGGATTTCAGTTGTGAGCGACTCACATTCACATCATCGTCGTCCTCCTCCTCCTCCTCGCCATCCGATTCATGCGAGTCATCTGTATCATAATCATCGCAATCTATCAAAACAGAAACAGTACAAGGTTTATTTAAGTGAAATTATGAAAGTGAAATTTAACATAAAGATAAATATATCTACTCTTATAATAAAAATAAAATAATACCATAATCATAGTGATCTATCAAAAAGAAACAGCTCAAGATTTATTAATGGGAAAGTCAGAGAAATGTGAACTTTTTTTAAGTTATATCTTTATATACAATTTTTAATTAAACGTTCTATGTATACTTAAAATTTTATAATTACTTTTCACTTAATATCTTTATATTATCATATCTATATATTTGATATTCCAGTATAACTAAGAATATTAATTGACGTTTAATTATTTGAGACTTAAGTATAAATAAAAAGTCGACTTACCTGTGGTTGTTGGTTTGGTGAGGAAATAGGAGAGCATGGATGTCTCTGGGGGCATAAACTGTTCCCTATATGTGGGCTTATCCTCCTTCATGTTACTCGATGTGCTATTCTGACTGAAGCTGCCGAGAATCTTCATGTTGAGCTTCATGCGTTGCTTCGTTATGGACGTGACCGTATTCCAGACACTATTCTCATCCGCAGACTCCTCACCGCCAGCTCCAGCAACAGATTGAAGTGCTGCCTGTGCCTGAGTCTGGGCAACATGTGGCTGTGTTGCCGGCTTGATGAGCAGCTTCTTCATGCCGCCGCCAAAGAGCGTGGACCAGGTGTCATTGGTGAAATAGTGTCCGCTGAGGCGATAGAGCAAACGACTATCGCACGTGGACAGGGAGTAGATGAAGAGTGCCATGTATGTGGACACAAACGACTCCAATAGCAGCACATTCAACTTGGGCACATCCTCATCCTTTTCGCGTGCCAACAGTGCCCTCAAATTGGTGACTCCCGGCCACTTGGAGGGTGTGGTGCAAATGCCAGCCGGCTCGTCTGTTGAATACTTGCGACGTCGATTGAAAGCATTTCGACTGCCAACCAAGTAGCTGCATTCAAACGATGAATTGATCTTGGCAATGTTCTCAATACCCGGACTGGGATAACCATTAAATGTTGAATTGTTCACCACAAAACTCTCCGAATCGCATAGCGATTGATAGATGCAGGATGACAATGCCACGGCCAAATCTCGTAGCACAAATATCTCACTCAGCGCACTCGACTCAATGCCAGGGAATGGCAGCAATTTAATGATGCTCTGCAGCATGTCCACTGTCTGCGATTGCAAATACTTAATGGGATCGGCAATGACCGTCTTGTTGCCCGCAACACAGGCGCTCAGCAGTGGCAACGTGGTTGGGAACGGCAACGGGCTGAGCAGCTGCTGTTGCGTCTTCTCCTGCTGCAGCTCCTGCAGCAATAATACTAGCTCCATGCGCACCGAGGCCAATCCTCCGCCGCTTGCACCGTGCAACGAACAGTAGCTCAGCAGTGTTCGCAACAGCGTCTCGTTCGCTACAAATAAAATAGAAATACATCGGAATAATCAATATTGCAGTTGGTATCACAATGGAATATAATACAGGGTAAGGTTCAATCAAATGGCGATCACTTGGTGTCATCTATATATCAATCTCTTTAACTATATCGAATAAATTCAAATCTCTTTCTTCATATATCTATCTCTCGTTTGTTCTGTATCTATAATTCAATCTCTCTTTATCTAGCTGTTTATATCAACCTCTCTTTTTCTACATAGATCTATTTATCAAACTCTCTTTATTTCTATGTCTCTCTATATTGGCATATATCTATATCTATCAACATCCGCATCTGCATTAATACTGATTTTCTAATTCTATATAGAATAAATTCAAATCTCTTTCTTCATATATCTATCTCTCGTTTGTTCTGTATCTATAATTCAATCTCTCTTTATCTAGCTGTTTATATCAACCTCTCTTTTTCTACATAGATCTATTTATCAAACTCTCTTTATTTCTATGTCTCTCTATATTGGCATATATCTATATCAACATCCGCATCTGCATTAATACTGATTTTCTAATTCCTGCACATTTTAGGTCTCAAGATGATAACTCACCTTTAAGCCAACGCTTTCGTTTGGCGGCTCGCATCACCTTGGCCTCAAAGTCCTGTTTGTCCTGCATCAGAATCTCGTGCAGCGTTGGCCTCTCCGTGCAGGGATAGATGCTGGCGTTCATATCCTTGTCCTTGGCATCTCCGGCATCGGGATCATTGGGATCGTTTGTCTGCTCGGAGCTGCAATAGTTGCACAATTGCTTCAGCGCTTCCACCTCGCGTTCCAGCCACATATAGAGCTGGTAACGCAACTGGCCGCCATCCACCTCGAAGCCCGTGGCCAGTGTGGACAGCTCCTCCATGAGGATCTTGAGGCAGGCAACGAATTTCAATTGTTGTGCCATAATATCCATTTTCACCTCACCGCCAGAGGATTTGCCAGCAGCAGTAGTAGTTACTCCTGGTTGAGGTGTTCCCAAATCAGCAGCATCATTATCCAGTTCATTCAGTTTCGCTTTATCCTCAGCATCGTCGTCGTCGTCGTCATCGTCCTCCTCGTCATCCCATTTGATTTCAAATTTGGCTTCATTGGCGCTGCTGGAAGCCACCGGAGCACTCCAATCGAACTGTTCCGACGAGGATTGCCATTGATCCATGATGCCCGAGTTAATCAACTCATCCTTGTTGCCACACTGATCCGTATCAGGTGGCGTGCTTGTGGTGGTGGCATCACTATCGCTAATCTTCATCGGCAGCTTGTTGAGCACCTCCAAGGCCAACGCTGGACAACCGGATTTGAAGTGTCCATGTGCTGTGGTGAAATACAATTGCCGCTCAATTGGTGTTATTGAATCCTCCAGCTGCAGTTGCTTATCACTTGCCGCCTGCGCCGCCGTCACATTCCTCGTCTCACCGGCATAACTGAAGCCAGAGAGGACGACATGGGCCATGCGCTTCTCCTGTGCGGAGAGCGCAATATTCTGACGTATCAACAGGGGATGTGTGCGCAAATAAATGTAGAAATTGAAGACATTCGGATTTGTGGC
Source organism: Drosophila sp. st01m (assembly GCA_018901795.1). Taxonomy (NCBI): domain Eukaryota; kingdom Metazoa; phylum Arthropoda; class Insecta; order Diptera; family Drosophilidae; genus Drosophila; species Drosophila sp. st01m. The sequence goes on along the minus strand of JAEIFG010000706.1, from coordinate 4,790,727 downwards.
ATGTGGCATCTCGGGACGCAAGAGATCCTCCTCCCGATAGCTGCTATGCAGATTGCCCACACCATTGAGGAGCAAGGTATTCAAGCTATCCTGATACTTCTTCAGATTCCAATACGTCATGGAGCGCAAGAATGGATCGGGATGGGCACGTGTCAGATCACAACGTCCTGTCTCCACATCCGTGCCCAGTATATGATCATTGAGCAGTCGATGGTAATAACAGCCCTCGGCATCGCCTTCATAGAGTCGGGCTATAATCAATGCCAGCTGGAAATCCTCCAGCTTATTCATGCACACTTCAATGGCATCGTTCAGTGAATTGGCCAGCAGGAAGAAGGCAACAGCATGCTCGAATCTCTGTTTGCCCAGCAGCACAAAGGCGTTCTTCAATGCCGCTTTGCGCCAACGACTTTCACTGAAATTATTGCCAAAGAATGCGGTCATTTTCTCATCCCGCTTGGAGCGGAAGAGACCCCAGACCAGTGACTTCTTGTTCATGGCTAGATAATAGATGGCCGCATCCAATGGATCCTGTTTCAACTGATACGCACACTTGGCCAATTTCTCAACGCATCTCCTCAGCGTATTGATATTCTTGAGCCAATAGCCCACGCCCAAGTCCCTCAGAGTGGCCCAGCGTAGGTCACCCTTGGTGTAGCTGGGTATCAGATGCAGCAGCTCCTCCTCGCTCTCCGAGTGATAGGCCCAAACGATGTTGGCAGTGCCAACGCCTTGTCGTTGAAATTGCGCCCGCTGCTGGAGCGGCAGACAGCGCAACAAGTAGGTGAAGTGCTTCATGGCGAGCAGAAAACGTAAACCACAATCATCTAGAGAATCGGTGCCCTGCTCCTTGCCAGCGACAACACCACTGCCGCCCACACCGCTACCGCTGCTGCCCACACCTTGATTCTTGCCCAGATCGGTGGCAAATTTATCCGAAAAATCGGTATTGCATGTGGCCACCGTGTCCGCCAAGGCCAGCAGATGCATCTGATCCAGCGAGGACAGCCCCGGCAGATGTGTGTGCGTCAACAGGCGGGACAAGAGTTGACCCTGACGTGGTCCAAAGTGTGATATCGATTGCTTCTCCGGCAGCGAGAGACGACGCTCCTGACGCTTCTGTTCGCCATCGCAGAGCAGCTCGTCCAGATTGTCATCGGAATTGTGCATGTCAAAGAGTTCATCATAGTCCTTATCGCCCTCGGCGGCATTCGGCGCCTTGCCACCGCCCGTCTGCTCCCGGTCCGCATTGAGGAGCACCCACAAGGGCAGCGGTGGAATCGAATTAATCTCCGCATAGTCGAGCATCAGTTCCTCGGGAATCTGGGTGGTGCTGCCACGATGTTCCGCCTGTATATTGCTCGTGTCCGCCGTATAGCTAATGCTCAATGTACGTGATCTTGACCAGCTGCGTTGCCTGGCACCAGCAGCACCGCCTCCGCCACCGCCTGCGCCTCCAGCTGCACCGCCGGTGCTGCCATCGTCGTCCTGGGGCATGCCACAGTTGGCATTGCCACCGCTGCCGACGCCGCTCATGCAACGCACCAGATGCGCCAAAATGGCCTTGACCCAACGTATCTTGCCGCAATTGAGCAGCTCCATCAGCTGCTTGGGATGATACTGCGGCAGCACGGGACAGGCAATGCGTGACGCTTGAAATAGTCCAAAGTCTGTCATATAATCATCGTTGGCTGGAGCTGGCCCATCAGTGCCAAATGCACCAACGCCAGCGGACGCCGCCTCCTGGTGGTGTCCACCATTCATATTGGCCATGCTGCTGTTGGCCGCCAGGCGACGTTTCTTGTCATGATTCAACAGCTGCAGATTGGCGGTGGATACCTTACTGATGAGTGGCATTGATGCCACATTCTTCAGACGCAGCTGCGTCGACTCATTGGCCAGGGAACGCAAATCCTCATCCCTTAGATTACGTGTATCCGGCACATCCTCGCCCAGACCGTTCACAGATGACATAAAGTGTGCACCATAGTGTGGCTTCCATTGTGAATACACATGCATTTCCGAGTCCATGGCCACCACCAGGATGCCATCACGCACCCAAGAGATCTGCATGGGCAATGGCGGCAAACCGTCGGCGGTTTGTAAATCAATTTGACGCAATTTCATCCAACGGATCTCATCAACGAAATTCGGTTGGGCCAACGAACTTGCCTTCCTCAATATGGGACGATTGACGGAACGTGATTCCTTCATCGCCTTGATGTTCGCCTGGGCAATGTCCGAGCTAACTGGTGTATACAATAGAATCTTGCTGCCAACGGCGACGGTTAAAATATGTGAGCCATCCTCCTTGGACACCCAGTCCAGTTGCACCAGATGCTTCTGTGTCAATGGACACGTATTGCCATTCTCCGCAATGCTCTTTCTCAACGATTGCAGTGTGCTAAAACTGGGAACGGTCAATAGGCCGGAAACATTTGCCGTTGGCTTCACAGTGGTCAATTCTGGTGTGGTTTCACCGCTACGCGGAGATCTACTCTCCGGATCGTGGGCAAAGGTGTGTAGAACTTGATTCAAACGTTGCTTCTTCGCCAGCAGACGACTATCGTGCAGATAACTTAAATCGATGCCATGTCCAATATTTATGCGCGGCAAATGCACATTCTTCAAATGGATGGTATCCTCGAGGACCCACTCGGAGCCGCCGGAGCTCTCGCACTCATAGATGGCCACACAGAGATTGACATAACGCGAATCGGGATCACCGCGATTGGGACGCGTGAAACTCTTGCCATATTTATAGGCACAGGCAATGCGGCCGGAATATGCAGCACTTATGTTCAATGGTTGTCCTGGTATCTCAATGGCCGACTGTTGGATGCGACTGAGCATCTTCCACTCGGACCAGTGATACGCATCCGTGCCAATGGGTTCACATTTCCAGAAACGTGATATCGAATCGGAGCAAGCGGTCACAATGATGTAGGGTGCAAAGCAGGCGGGATAAATGCTCGAGCTGCTCAAGTGTCCGGCGGCGGGTGAGGCGTGTATGACATCCACACCCTCGGGCAGCGGCAACTCCTGTGTGCACACCTTCTTGGTGGTTATCGATATATGTGGTGCCTCCACCTGTGGTCCACCAAACTGTTCCGCACCGGTCAGCGTCTCTGCGCCCTGGGACATGCGACGTGGCTGCTGTTCCTGCTGCTCGTCCGTCTCCTGGGTTAGATTACTATCGGGCACATACATCGCCGTCTCGGATAGAAAGGAATTCTGTTGCTTGGAGCTGATGACAATGCGCCACATATGAATGGTGCTGCCACGCAGTGTCTTCTCGATATTGACAATATAGAAGGGTTCCTCAAAGTCCACATTCCGCTGCAGATCGACAATGGCATCCATATCCGATTCGAGCAATGCATTCATCTTTGGCTCCTCCAAATCATGCATATCCACATGGACAGCACGTTGTCCGCCCGTTATCAATTGTGCCTGGAACACATGGAGAAACTGTGTGTTCTGCCAATCGTGTTTCGCATCCGAGATCGCATCCAATTGGAGTATACAACCGGGACGTGCCGTCGACTGTTGGGAGACAACCTTGAGCTTGTCATGCAATGCGGAGCGTTGTGCCTTCAATGTGGATGATGCATTCGACATCATCGATGACATTGAATGCGATTTGTGCAACGTATTCAAGTTCTCCGAACAGGAGATCTCCGCCAGCAATGTGCGTGCATCGATGACCGCCTGATAGACGCGCAGATTCTCACCATCGCTGGCCACAAAGCATGCGGATGGTGAATTGCTATAACTGCCCAGTGTTGTGCTCGGCAATAGTGTGGGTATCCAGGCCACATTGCTAAAGGCCGATATTTCGGGCGAGTTAATCCTGGCCAGCTCACTGACGCCACCCGAATGACACAATGGACCCACCGAGTCCACACGCCACAATATCAACTCGGAACAGAAGCCCGTGGGTGTAAATACATCTTTGTCGCTGCTGCTGCTGCTGTTGGTGGAGGAACAACTGGCTGGACCTGCTGTTCCTGTTCCTGGACCAGTGCCTGCTGATCCACCACCCAGTCCAGATGTGCTGCCAGCCAGCGGCTGTTCAAATGGTGACATCGGTGACTTGGCCTCCGTGTCGGGTAGATTGTGATGTGATGTGGAGACGAGCAACGGCAATACCGGATGACAGGTGATGTCGTTCACACGGAAACGATGTCCGGATGCACGGCTGACATGGCCAATGCTTAATACTTGGGTAAACTTTGTCTTGAATGCGAATGTGAGCTGCCACAGATTCAGGGTGCCATTTGAATGCTTCGTTACCATCGACACGGATGGCGATACATTCAATGGCAATGCCGATGTTGATCCCGTGGCATTTGCTCCAGCGCCAGCCGAATCCTGTGAACTGGAACTGGCGCCAGCTGCAGCACCACTACGATCCGGATCATGATCATCATCGTTGTCATCATCATCGTGGTCTGCCTCAACGGTTTCCTCGTCGTGCTCATCATGCTTATCGAAATGCTGCTGTCCCGAATTCTGATCACTTCTCAATGAATTCTGATCACTGCCGCCTGTCTTGTGGAACTCATCCTTGCTCCTCACATTGTTGGCAATATCCCGGAAGGCCAATGGATGTGTGCCCGTATTAAAGAGACTCACCGTCGTCGACATGGACATGGCATCGCCCAAGGGAAAGGCCGATGGTATCCTGGTGGAGAACGACACCTGCGCCTGTCTATACGAACCGGGATAATAGTCATCCAGCCATTCAATGACCCATATCAAATAGCTGCCGTCAACCGGATGGATGGCAAATAATAAATCGGGACTCTGGTGCCAATCCCTTAGCAGACATTCAATCTTATTGTCCAGGGAATCGACCAATTGCGTGATGGGATTCTGTTGATCATGATTCAACGAGTTCTGGGATGTCGTATTCGACATGGAATTCAAATGAATGCCGGCATTTGTCGCTGCCGTATGTTGGGAATATTTGCTATATTCCTCACCGCTATCGTCCACCGATACGGACTTGGAGTTGCGCATAAATTTCTTATGCGGCACTGCATCATCGGGCAGATCAACGCCAGCACCCACACCCACACCCGTTCCCGTTGAGGCTGGAGCGGCTGAAGCGCCAGTTTGATGACCATTCTCCTCGTCGATGACCTTTTTGGTTAGCTCCTGGAGTATGGCCTCCGCTTGGAGTGTGAAATGCATCTCCTTGTTGTTCAACCAATGCAATATGAAGACGTTCTGATTGCTTGGATCCGATGTTTGCATCGATGGCACCAATGGTATATCCGTTTCCGCATTTATCGATGCCGCCAAATGGAAATGCATGCCGGGTGTGACGCCCGAGCCATGGAAACCATATGAATGAAAATCATGGACACTGCATGAGGATGGCAACGATGGTATCGGTCCCTGGTAGTTGCTAAAACTTGCCGGTGAGCTGCCCATTGTGGGATTACCACCGTGATTACCACCATGATTAACGCCCCCCAGAGCCACCAGGAATGGAACCACCTGCTCCCGGTGCACCCGGTGCTGTTGCATGTCCATGCGCATGTGCTCCAGCCTTGATGTGGCGACGTAGATGGAAACAAGTCTTCATATGCTTTAAACGTTGCATGAATCGATGCTTATGACGATGCGTACGAAATTTGGGATTCTGCGAGGCCATTGGATCATATTGTGTCATATTGACCATGCCATCATCCGGCAGCACGGTTTCAATCCAAATGCGACAAATGTTATCCAAACAGGATGTCACCAGCATATTGGCAACAGATCCCTTTGGCATATATTTACTTGTCTTCCGCCATACAATATTTGATACGGCCCGGGGATGTGCTATATACACATATGTGAAATTTAAATCCCCACCAGTTGCATCATGTCCAGCTGATGCAGCTCCTGTTGCTGCTGTTGCTCCGGCTCCGCCTCCTGCTGTTGTATTATTGCTACTACTTTTGGCCGGAAAGAGCACCTGCTTATTCTCATACCAGATCTTGACTAGACGATCGTTGCGTCCACAGGTGGCAAAGAGTGTGCCATCGGGACTAAATGCCATATGGTAAATGGGTATCGCCGTCTGGCATGACCAAATGTTCTCCCATGTCGATACATCATCCGTTTGAGCATTTGATGACTGCTTTGTCTCTTTGCTCTCGCCAATTTCAAATTTCACACCTAAACAAATCAATCATAATTAATATTTATCTCTATCTCTCGTTCTTTCTTCTACTCACCTGTATGCTCCTCCTCCGACTGATGTGTGGGCGATTTGCTCTTCCAGAGCTGTATATTGGTGCCGCCGGTTAATAGACGTGTCCCTTCCAAATTCCACGACAATGTCACCACATTCGAGTGGCTCGTAAAGGATCCCGTCTGCACCCATCTATAGTAATTAATAGGAACTCAATATTAGTACAAACTTATAAAACTTTCCTTGTAATGCATTGAAATTCATTGCATTCAGTGGAGAATTAAAAATGTAATATTTATATTATCCAAATAGATACCGGTTTTACAAATTTACTAAAAAAAAGTGTTAATTTAGCTCGATTGAGCGACTTATAAAATAATCGAGTTATAGTAGTAACAAATCGATATTTTGATGTTATGATGTATTTTGTGATTGGAAAACACTTTAATCGAGTCGTTAACTTTTAATGTTAAATAAATAAATAGTTTAAAGATTTATCTAGCAATAATTAAATTTATAATTCGTCTAAAAGTCGCAGTAGGAAACCCAATTCCAATTGAAATACCCTTTTGACCCACCTGTAGTCCAGAAAGTGTGTATTATGTTTGCTCGATTCAATCACCGGCGTTGGCTCAAAAATGCATATCTTATTTTCATAGGCAGCGGCTATTTTACCGGTATCGGTGCTGCAGTCCAATGCCGATATCTTGACATAGCCATGATTGGCGCCAGGAATGATCTGGACGCGCTCGAAGGTGCTCGCCAGGATGACCACATTGCAGCCGGCAGCATATGCCTGCAAATCAAAAGAAAAACAAAAACAAAAACATTTAAACGTTATCAATACATTTCATATCATATTATCTACATGTGATTATGATTAAGAAATAATGTGACCGTGGAGGATTAAACGTGATTAGAGTGTTAATCAGCTGTCAGCTGATCGATTTCAGATTAACAATATAACAGTTTATATGTTGGATTTTCTCAATATAAGTTTCTCAATTTAATAAAGTCTACATGGAGAACAAATCTCATTAGCGAATTGTAAATTTATAACATAAATAGATAGTTTAAAAATAGATTAGTTGATAATGTTACTTATCTAAGAATTATCACTGTCAGTTGAAGGAATTCTAAATAACAAAATTCGAAATTATTACATATGAAAATAAGTGACCATGGAGGATTAACTTGCTAACAGCGTTTGACAGAGATTAATAATACAACAAGTGAAGTGCAATGTATTATAGACTTATTCACATAAAGGACGATTCTTATTATTATATAACGTGAATTCGAATAGCTCATTCGTTGATTAAATGACCAAGAAGGAGCAGAGTCATAGTACATAAAGTCAAAAATAAAAATTACATCATAACCATGGGAATTTCCACTATTGTCAAGTGACCATGGAGCATAAAATGTTGCCACATGTCCAGGATAAGCAAAGTAGTAACAAAATTGGGGCTAAGACATATCTTATCTGAGTCACAGTTATTAAATAACCCTCAATTATGAGTTTCAAAGCGTGCCAAATCTAATTAAGTTTAAAAATGCTGAATTGATTCCGGATCACACGGGAAAGTTTTAGTCATATATATATACATATATATAAAATTAACCCGTTTTATGTCTTGGGACTATCGCTGCCTATCAAAAGCGACGTTATCTACGAGAGCAAAATGTGTGTGCGAATTTTGCCCAATTCTACGATAATTTCTAATACCTTGTAAATTGAACAAAGTGGGGTATAATAAAGTTCAGCAAGTATATATAACAGATTGAACTAAAAGGGGATTTCATAAGTAGATACTACAGAACTTGTATAGAATTTCCTTAATAAATTTGACTTTATAACTGCTTTATAACAGAAAGAAATCAGAAAGTTAAGAAATTAAAATAGACATGACTAAACATTAAGAAATTGATTCAGTTTTCATAAATAAAAGTTCATCAATAAAAGTTCATTTTTTCTCTCCGAATTTGCTTCAATAACATGTATTATCTTTATGTATATCAAAATAAACCCATCAAGTTGTCGGGTAGATTCTACCAATTTCAATATATCGATGTGTCGAGTTGTTTTACATCACTAATTTAAATCAGCATCTATAGATTTTGCCACTGACCACAGGGTATGCTGTTAGTTTTTAAATTTTTGTGTAATAGATGGGAAATTGAGAGAGTTTATGAAAATTAAATATTTTAAATAGATTCGATTATAGCTTCTACTTAGTATTCAACTAATTACAGAGCATCTTGCAAGTTGAATGATTGGGTTTTCACTAAATATGAAATATGAAGGTATTTTTGGTGTGTTCTTTATTTTTGTTGTTTTGTGTCCGTTTTATTTTGTTTTGTGATATGTTTATCATCTCAAGTGTGAGGCGATTAAAAAGACGATGATATCGCTGCGGACATTTGGTGCGTTGACAAAACTCTAAATGCTATGGCACTTGGACCAAACGGACCGACCGACACTTTACTACGTCATGGCCAGATGGCGCCACTGGGTCTATGTACATACATATGTACAGATGCGTGTGTGTGTGTGTTTGTCTATTTTCAAGTTCAAATAGGCCCGTGTGTATCTGTGTGTGTGTGTGCGTGTGTGTGCCGATAGGCAAATTTTATTTGTTGCTGTTGCTTTTGCTGCTAACAGATAGAAATATGTCGCAACGTGTTTATAAATATTTTATGCAAATATACTCAAGTAGAGCTAATACAACAATTGAAATGATGACATTTAGTAAATGAATGGGTGGCAATGTCAACACAGAGCTCATTACAGAATGTAATGCAAAAACACACACATAATATACACAAATGTAACATACACTGACTTACAGCTTATTTCCCCCAGCATTTTCAGCAACATTTAATCAGTTAGTTGTAACACTTTTATATAAACATTATTTAAATGCAGCTTATTAATCTGATTTTTTAACTATTCAAATGCAATTTTATTTACTTCTAAAATGCATTCATATTCAAGTTTAAAAGTCAACCAATAACACTGCTACATGGTATGCAGTAAATCAAACAAGTACAATTAATTTAAAAAATTACAATAATATTTAGTTTATATAATATATTTGTAAAAATACTTTTTTGCTTTGAATATCGTTCCTTAGTTACTCAAAGTCTATAAGTTTAATATATTATGAAATGATTTTTATTATTATTACAGCTATATATTTTGCGTTAAATTAACTGTTTTAAGTTCTTTGGCCCATTAAGTATAATAATTATTAGTCAGGTCACTCTAAATACGACTTAAAGCATTTTTATTGTCATTTAAAGATTTTACAAAGCAGGTATATAACAGATTTTGTAGTATACCAGTGTAGGGTTCAAACCCAGTTAAATTTTAAACCCAGTTATATTTTTTGCGTGGCAGGTCGACGACTCCAAAAGTTACATTGAATTCAACTCAATTTCAATTTGTAAATCTTTTATTTTTTATCAACTGTAAATCCACAGTTCGTTTATATTTTTAGAATATTTCATTATCTTTTAATTATTTCTTTTCTCCTATTCATTTTCTTTTATTGTCTAGTTGTTTATGGTTCTTTAAATCAAATACATATCATGGAATGTATAAACGTTTCATTCCTTTCTTTGTCAAAACAATTTCTTGCCTAACTGTAAGTATATAGAGTAAGGGCAGCTGTTGGATTTTTTTAATGAAATTTTTTGCAAAAACTTTGGGGAAGGGATGGGGGTTGGTTGGTTTCTGTTTAGCACTTTTGTATTTGAAGTTTTCTTAGCAGAACAGTTAATTATGCTTGTGACTTTGGTAAATTACATACATACACATACACACACACGCGCACATACTTTATGAACATACATTAATAAGAGGAAAACAGACGTCAGGCGCAATAGCGGTAAACAAATATCAATGCAAACACACACACACACAAACACTCAAACACAATGCTAGTGGGTGGTTGGGTGCTTATAGGAGCTGGGGAGTGTTGACTGTTAGTAATTAATATTTGATATGTATGTGATCATAAAAATAAATGACTCAAGTGCCGCCCCCTCCTGCCCCTCCCCTAGTCCCAACACACATTATAAATGCGGGCTCACGACAATTTTTCAGCGTTTTATGGCCCGTGTATAATTTATTTGCTATTGACGTTCGTTCGTCTCTGGCCAAAAAAAAAAAAATTTATCTCTGTTTGGCAGTTAGGATTTGCAGGCTGCAGGCAATAAATAATCTTCACACACATGCACATTACTGTTACCTATGAAACATCATCATGCTACAGTAAATTTGTGCTAGGTCTGGAACTGGATTAAATCAATTATTATTATATTTTCTGTAGACTGATTTGGTTCTAATATCTTTAAAATTAATTTCGGATTGAAGCGATTCGCAAACAAAAAATTATCGAAAAATTCCAACTCTAATTTGTGCATGAGTATGTGTTTATCGAATTTAGGGCATCAAAGGCCATTTGACCAATCGAATGCGATATGTATGTATGTCTGTATCGTCATATATGCATATTTGTGTGTGTGTGTGTGTGTGTGTGTGTGTGCAAGTGCGTAAAGGCAACGTGAGAGGCTTGTTTACAACCAGGCACTTGACCTTTAAATGTAATTAATAGCCCACAAAACATGTTAAAACATTGATTTTAAATCGACTATGGAAATTGTTTAAACATCAGATTGCCCTTACACGTACTTATTGAATTTGCTCATTGTTATTGATATCGAATTTTACACAAAACAAAAAGCCACAAATAAAGTCTCGAACTCATCATTCGCCTTTTTGTTTTTGATTTAATTGACCACACAGCGACAGTTAGACAGACAGGCAGGCGGACGGCGACAGTGACAGCCAAGCATCACATTTATTTATATGTGCTCACACACACACATACACACAGATGCATGTATAAATATACAAGTACGAATATGTAAATAAAAACATTAAAAATCCCCCAATGGCTTGCTGATCGGAATTAGATATTCCAATTGGAATTTGCAACAATAGAAAAAGATGACAACCGTGTTGGAAAATGTGTACATACTAGTTGTACCCTTAAGTACATAAACGTATATAAGTATATACATACATATGTACATTATATACAGACAGACTGTCGCATTTGTAATTGTATTTGGATGTATGTATGTACACATGTATGTGTTGGTCGTCCAATACGATAGATGCGTGATAAATACGAACACGTATAACAAAACAATCAAAAAAAAGAACAAAAATGGTAGAAAAAGGAGAGTAATAGTAATCGCTCGTATTCGTATTCATATTCTTACTGTAAAAGGTATGCCTTCCACGGAGCCAATTGCGAAGCACCGGTCACCTGCATTGCAGGCACCGCTCAATATTTGATGACAATTCATTATTTGTTCTAATTGGATATCACATCACAGCGCACAAAGTAATATTCTTGGTTCTTTGGTTTGGTTACTAGCACGATTTTTTCTTTGTAAAACGACAACAAAGTGAGTGACATTACATAAAAATGTAGGCCAAAATCACTATTGGTGCAGAGTTGTATTAACTAGAGATGTAACTCTATTCGATTCTTTATCGACTCATCGATTTAAACAAATTCGATTTGGATTTTAAAAATCGAAATTTGACAAATATAATACATTTTATAAATGCTATGTATAGATTAGCTTGAAACAATGAATCAAATTTGAAACTAACTTAGAGTCAAATTTATTGAATAAAATTAACTTTCAATTCATTTATACACAATATAGGAAAATTACAAAAATTTTGATTAAACGCATCATTTCTACAAAAATCGATTCAAATTGATTAAGAATCAGATCAAATCGATTTGCAAAGACAACAGAAATCCCCAGCACTATTATCAAATCGTTCTACTGATCTAATCAATAAAATGAGCGAACGAATGAAATCCATATTGTAGGCAATTCAGTTCAATTGAATCAAATCGTTGAATCCAAAATAAAGTTACCGTATATTTGAGCGCCTGGCAGCCTGGCACATTTACTGGTATGAATACACAACTGTTTATATGTAATTACATATTTACAAAGTTATTTGAATGTTATTTTTTTTAGTATATCGCCAACCAATTGATTATCGGATTATCGATAGCTCGATATAATGTGCAACCCTGCACCCAGGGCGACATTGACAACTGAAACGCCGTGTATGGTTTGGTTTGACTGCCTTGACTGATAGATTTGTAATTTGTAATTTTTACTAAAATTTGGTGGATATTCGACGAGCAAAATGGCCGCAGGTCCTATTGCTGAACGTAATCAAGGTATGTACCGAACGAATGCAGCAATTCCGAATGAACCTAATACAAATTTCCCTCTCATTTATAGACGCCACGATTTACGCCGGCGGATTGGACGACAAGGTATCGGAAACATTGCTCTGGGAGCTATTTGTGCAGGCCGGACCAGTTGGTAAGCAATCAGTGCAGACTATTCGCATCCACATCATCCATTTCATGTGTGTGATCTCTTTGCAGTAAACGTGCACATGCCTAAGGATCGTGTCACACAGATGCATCAGGGATATGGCTTTGTGGAGTTCCTCAGCGAGGAGGACGCCGACTATGCGATCAAAATAATGAATATGATTAAGCTATATGGTAAACCCATACGTGTGAATAAGGCATCGGCGCATCAAAAGAATCTGGATGTGGGCGCCAATATATTTATTGGTAATCTCGACGTGGAGGTGGATGAGAAACTGCTGTACGATACGTTCTCAGCGTTTGGCGTCATCCTACAAACGCCAAAGATAATGCGTGATCCGGAAACTGGCAAGTCAAAGGGCTTTGCATTTATTAACTTTGCCAGCTTCGAGGCTAGCGATGCTGCAATGGATGCCATGAATGGACAATATCTTTGCAATCGTCCAATATCCGTGTCGTATGCCTTTAAGAAGGATCACAAGGGCGAACGTCACGGCTCCGCAGCGGAACGATTATTGGCAGCACAGAATCCATCTGCGCATGCGGATCGTCCACATCAACTGTTCGCCGATGCGCCAGTACAGAATATGATGCAGGTTATGCCGGGCCAAATGATGCCACCACCAATGATGGCACCACCACCGCCCGTTGTGCCAGTTTCATCAACAAATATGAGCATGATTGCTCCACCGCCGCCAGTGCCACAGCCAGCACCATTCCCAGCAACTATACCACCGCCACCGTTGCCTCCAATGGGCGGTGGACAACCGCCACTGCCGCCGGCAATGGGCATACCGCCGCCACCACGCATGCTCCAGCCACCAAATGCGTGGGCACCCCTGGAATGCCTGCACCGCCGCCGCGTCCACCGCCAACGAATTGGCGTCCGCCACCTGTGCCTTTTGCCCCGGCGCCATTCGCACGTCCCTATCAACCAGATGGCTATCAGTACTAACTAACTCAATCCAAGAACGTTTAGCATGTAGTTTATACAATTTTAGACGATCCAATAAAACAGATGATGAAGATGTATCACTCATTTTTAATACTTTAGTCTAAGTCTGTGTGCATGGGATAACTTTTTTTAAAATAAAAGAAATTAATTATATAATTCCCTTGAAAAACTTTCAAGACTTTCACCTAAAGATAGGTGTGAAACTTGTAACTGTGAAATAACAATAATGAAACTACTGTTAGAAAAACATTTCGAAAGTCAAAAAACGGGGAGAACATGATTTTAGAATTATTAATAACTTTTTGCTATGATTATTTGTTGATAAAGAATGTTAATACTTCGAACAAGTTTCCAATAAATCCAAATATTTTATTTTCTAATTTCCGCCAATTCTTTCAAATTGTCCTTAAATATCTCAGGATTTACAGCTTCTTAGTAAATCTACGCGCAGGAAGTGATTGAAATGTTTTCCCTTGTTTAAGAAAATGCTAAAATAACTTTATGGTAGATAGTTAAATTCCAATATATAATGAAATTTAAATACATATTTTTTTGGCCGCATCAAACTTTAATTTATATGTTTGTTTCATTATGATATCCTTATAATACCAAATTGGAAATTCTCGTTTCGTATTTTTCGCATACATTTATTTATTTACTTTGGAAACATACAGATAAATTATTTACAATAGAATTAGAATGTATTTGGGGTTTTTCTCCATTTAGTTAGTTAATTTATTAAATTGTTGTCTAAGCGATTTAAAAGTTTAAATATTATTTAGTTTTCTTGTTGCTGTTGTTGTTCTTGGTGTTTTTCTTGCTGCTGCATAATTTATGAAATGACCTTGACTTGCCCTTCGACTCAATACTAATATAACTAACTCCTATTCTCTTTTTTGGTTTAAATAATAAATAATTTGAAATGCTAATTGCGCTTTAATTAGCTCGCATTTATTCAAATTTTGTTTCTATTTTTTTTCAATAAAAAAAATATATACTTTTTTTATAATATATAAAAAATAATAATTAACATAAAAAAACGTTCTGAACTGGTTTGGTTTTTGTTTTGTTTGTTTTTGTTGCTGTTGCTGTTGATTGTTGTTGTTAATCCGCATTTACTGGTCTCGGTTTGGTTAATCCTGCTCCTCATCCTTATCCATCTCTTCCCTCTTTCTCTCCCCCTCCAGCAGTGTTGTTGTAGTGTTTTACTTTGTTGGTGCTGTCGCTGCATCCGTTGTGTGGTTATTCACCTTGCGTTGGGTTGCACCTCCTCCTCCCCACCTCCTCCTGATCCTGTTCCAGCTGCTGCTGCTGCTGCGCTACCAGATTTGGACTTTGAGCGCGTCGATCCATTGGCCACACGCACATTCCCGGAGCTATCGGTGAGATCCTCACTATCACTGGAGCGTATGTCACCGGACATCTGCAAGGGAAATATGCGCAAAATTAATTAATTAATCTATTCAAATTCCTATCAAATTTCCCTTTTCCAAATCTTTTATTTGAAATCATATTTTCTTTATCATTGAAATGTGACATCTCACTTTCTACAATGATTAAAATTTTAATGAAGTTTTACTTCTTGAATTGAAGTTATTTGTGAAATGTTTAAATCTTGAAATCTTGCATTCTTTCATTATTTCATTTAATTATATATTCTTTTTTAATTTTTCATATTAATTGAAAATCTCACTTTCTAATTTGATACAAATTTTATTGGAATTTCACTTCTTTTATTCAAGTTTTTGGTATTCTATCAGTTCTAGAATAAAATTTTAAAATTATAATATTTTGTATTCTTTCAGTTTTCCATTTTAAATCAAATATTTATTTTTATCATGGATTTAAAAACCTACTTTCTTAAATTCCATTTTTAATGACTCAGAAATAATGCAACTTCATAAGATAATAAAACAAAAAGGAATCCAAAACCCAAAATAAGAAGATAATATTTCTCCCTATTCTGCGCTTCAGTTACCGGCAAATTAATTTAAAAGTTTTAACTTTATCCTTTAGTTATATCTATATGTATTTTACTAGTTGATGAAGTAACAACTTAAAAGTTCATTTGTCATTAGCTCGCTAATCGCAATAGATTTAAAGATATTGCTAATTAGATTGGATCAGTGTTTCAATTTTTGGTATATGATTCTCTCTCTTTCACACAATATTTTATTCTTCTTTTTATTTATCTGTGTTTATCATTGCCTCTCTTTCTATTTAACTTTCTGTATCATTCAATACATTTTTATTTACCAATCTGTATTTTTATATAATTAATAATAACTTCGCTTTCTTTAGCTTGTAAAATGTCTGCTTTGTAATCATAGTATACAGATTCGAACGCTATAGAAACCGATTCCACTTGCTGACTTTGCAACGCTAATAAAATTAAAGCAATAACCATGGAATAAAATATAATAATCCTTGCACTGGACACCTACCAGTCCCTTCTGCAATGAGTCGATCACAATCTTGAGAATCATATAGGTCCAGATCACATGCAGCACCAGAAGCATCAAAAGCAGCGTATTGAATATGTAATATGCTGGAAACATGGGCAGAATGCGTGGAGCCTCAACAGATGAGCTGCAAAATAAGATTCAATTCAATTTGATTCTCTTTAGATTCACTTCCAAGGATATTAAGAATATGGATAAGGATAGATACCTGTAGATAATGCGAGGATAAAATCCCAGACGTGTGACAATCCAAACGACAGTGAAGATGGCGAATATGGCATCGCAGACCTTCTGATAATTGGCATATTTGGTCAATTTGGCGGCCTCCAGGAATATATCGGCACAATCGTGAACAACAAGGACGAGAGAGCCGACACGATGTAAATTGCATACCCAACTGAGGGACATTAGCAACAATGTGACCATGTGATGTATAAACATTTGCCAGAAATCCTTGCGTTTCACATCAAAGAATTGAGTGCCAGTTAGCGACCAATAGAAGGACATCGATATCATATAATACCACCAGACATCGCTGCTCACAGACTACAAATAGATAGAGTATTAATATAGTTCATACATATCTAATATATATATATATATATATCGATCGCATCTTACCTGATGGGGATAACCATACCAACAGCTCTTGACATCCCAGAACCAGGGCTTATCCCACAGCACAATCACGCCGAATATAAAGCTATACAGATAATAGATGCATCGCCATGTGTTCTCACAGAACTTGACCAATGTTGATGGTTTGTCCTGAGCTCGACGCAGACGCCACCAGCGTTCAATCTGACGTTCACTCATGTCCGCCTGTTTGGACAGCGGAGCCAGCTGGAATATATTATTAATTAATATATATTATTAATATAACGTATTCAAAACTAACGACTATCAATTTTAACATATACGCAAATTAAACATTTTTTGATTTAATTTGAAATAATACAAATTTTTTATTACAATTTTCGATTAACTTATTTATATTTAAATTTTCTATGACAAAAATGAAAGTTAAATTTCAATATTGCTTATTAAAAAAAAAGAATTACGTTAATTTCATTATAAAAACAATTAAAATACGTTTTCAATTCATGAACTTCTTAATTGAGATTAAAGAAAGAGATCAAATATATGTTTATAACAAACAATTTAAACATTATTTCGCATTATTCATATCTAAAATTATCTATCTCTTAGTTTTCAGATATGATTCTATACGAATCTATACATCGGGCTTTATCTATATGTCTGCACTTACCCACTTGTGATCCAAACGCGATGATTTGGCATATGCCGCCTCTAATGTAGGAACATTTGCCGCTTTCTTAGGTCTAGAGCTACGAATGCCCAAAGATTTGCCGACTGGTGATATCCAAAAGCTAAAATAACACAAATGAAACAAGTTTGTAAGTATTTATTCATATATTGAGGCTAATTAAGATATATAAGGGGCAACCCAATAAAGTTGATCAATAAACCAAAAAAGAATCATACAAACTAATACAAATTTGTGCTGTAAACGCATATCGATCAATTAATTTTTAAAAATAGGGGTTACTTACAAAAAAAAAGTGATTTGGATATTTGTACCTCAAATGAAGTTTGGCAACAGCGCAATGAATGGATAAATTTTAATTAAAATTGCTGCATTTATTTTATCCAGCATAGACTAACGTCAATTTGTGTCATATATTAGATATTTTCGTTGTCGACGCAATATTTGAGCCAAGTGAATGAAGTTTGGCAACAGCGCACTGCTTAAAATATACATACTGAAAATTTAGTTTGGATTGCCGAATTGCAATAATTTGAACTAGGCCCAACCATTTACCACACATACATATGTACATATAAAAATGCGGAAATTTTGAACGTAGTGTTAAAATATAAAAAGGGGCGCATTGGAATTCAGCAGCAGCTTAAATGTCTGGGCCTTCCCCCTTCCTGGGCATCGATTTAGTCTAGCACGTGTGAAGCATGGCAACACTGTCAAGATGTTGAAAAAAACAACAATATCAGCAATAATAATAACAACAACGAGCTGATGTCGTTGACAGTTCGCGCCCATGCATAATCAAGTACCAGTATATTTGTATATATACCATATATATATGACTTGACTACATATAAATATATATGTATATATACTATATACAAAGACAACGCACTTCGGAAGTTAATTTGCTAACGAAATTGAAATTGGACAGGCCCCAAATCAACGAACACTGGGTGCGTTCACCAGGAAACATGTTCCCTGTTCAAGAATCACAAGTTATTAAATACTTGTGATTTTTATAACAAAAAAATGCTGCCGTAATTTTCAAAATTGTGAAAAGAGCAAAGAAAAAATGAATTAATATTAGTGTTATTAATAAATTAAATGGGAATAATACTAGAATCGGTATCGAAGCCGTTACCAAAATTTAAGAATCGTAAACCGAAATATTTTTAACGGTACACAATAAGTATAATTTGTTGTTTTCTGCTTTGCATTAAAAATGTAACTGTAAAGAGATCATGATACAAAAAATGTTGTATTATAATACGATATCATTACAGTTCACCAGAAGTTCATCAGAGATATCACAAAACTTATCAGGGAACGCACCCAATCCCTCATGTCACATTATATCATATCATAAAGCAGCCAAAAGAAAACAGCAATTGGTCGAATTGCGTCTGGCATTCGAAATCAGTTTCAGTTTTCATTTCATTCCCTCTTACTTATTTGATTTGATTTGTATTGTTTCCTTCCCTCTTGATTATTATTATTATTTTACATGCGTTCATAATTGAAATTAAGGAGGAGTCTACAGACATAATGTACAGCATTAGTCCAAGAGTCAAGGGGTCATCAAAATCCAATTGTGCGTTCTGGTTTCATTTCAAGTTAATTTACAACAATTCAGTTCTATTTTGAGGTCTTACAACAGAGTTACTACATTTATTTAAGTTCAAGTTCAAGCTATTACGTTAGCTATAGATTGCCTCGACTTGTTGATGCGTTATGAATTCATCAATATATTTAGAATATAGTTAAAATATTTTAAAGCTGCCAACACTGCTTGAAATTCAGTAATTCAAATAATAAAAAGGTTATCGATAACAATTCACACACATTCAAAAAAATTTATATGATCCACATTGAATTGGTCATTGGCAATATGATTCAGGCACATCGATAGGATCCACTTGAATTGGATGGCAACGATATGATTAATGATTAACCTTCACTTCCAACTGGATTAAATGCAAATACTTATGGAAACTATATATGTATAAGATCCAAAACAAATTGAATTACAGCATATCCAGTGCTTAATTAAATTTACACTTGGGCCCGCATAAGTAAACATATATATCAAATATGTGCATGCATATCTACATATGGAAAAATGGTGCCCGCTTGAACATAAATTTATTTTTTTATTATTACCAATTTCTTTTGTTTTTGTTGGCGACGCGTTTAGAATTCGTAATTCTCACTTATAGGAAGCATTCACTGCGTGCTTCAACAATAGCTGAATAACTCCTGCTGTCAATCAATCAATACAAATCAATTCTAAATGTAAAAATAAAAAAAAAGAGTATTAACCTTGAACAATCATAAAATTATTTGAAAATAAAACCAGCGTGCATAAATGTTCACCAAGGAGCAACTGAAAGCATATTGTTATGAGCTGACACCGCAAATCTGGCTAAATCAGCATTGCAATTTGGTTTGATCGTCGTAGACATAACATTTGGCTAATAGCAAATTTTAAATATTTCTAGCAAACAAACGCAAAAATTTTAACAATATTCTAATGACATCAAGTAATTAATATTTCTGATATTGAGTTTTATGCCCATTTTTATAAAAATTTCATTTGTATGATAACGACAAAACATTTAAACATTTTAAAATTATTTGAAATTTTTTCTAAGAGCTTAAAAAAAAAGATTTTGATGCAAAATGCTTATTCACACAATTTTAATAGTGCCTGGAAAAATTGTTTTTAATTTTTCTACATTTTATCAAAACTTTTCCGAGATCATCCCAAAAAAAAAAAAAATCATAAAAAATATAAGCCGACAGATTCGTAAAAACAATAGCAATTTTAATTTTGTTTTTAGCAATAAAGTTTTAAGAAAAACGAGAACTAGCTATAAATTAGCTTAATTAACAACAGTGTCAATGTGCGTGCATTTAATGGCCGTTACGTACACCTTCTATGCATGTATGTGTAAGTGCAACTACTCGATTAGCAATTAGCGATAAACGATACAATTATTTAACCATTTTTTTGTTTTGTTGACAAAGCAAATCGGGGGCATTACAAATGTGGTAAGTGTATTGATGGGGCTAGCTGCAAGGCAAGTTGAGCAATTGCCGTTCTTATCAGCCGCAACATGCACACTTGTATATTTTTGGATGGTTTTATTTGAATTTTTTTCTTTTGGCGAATTACACAGGGAGACTCATTTTTTAAACGAGGCTGATGATAATTCAACACGCAAATGATTGCAAGATAACAAAAAAAATACATGCATACACATATGTACATATATGTATGTTCTGTGTTTTTTTATTCATTATAATGTGACTCATGTTTTGGGTCTTGCAAATGAACCTCGAAAAATAAGTTGAATAAAAAAAATTCTGTCTGGCCGGCGATAACACTATATTTGTTATCGATTGCTGTCCAAAGGCCGCGCACAAAACTGCTGATTTCCAAACAGAGAGTGATAGAAAAAGAAAGCAACACAAAAGGAGATGAAATCTATGCGTGCTAATTGGACATTTAACGTATTGCACTGGAAATTACACTGGAAACATATGTATGCATGTGTGTGTGAGTTTATGGCCTTCTCTGCGCGTAAAGCACGTGCACTTTTGGCATTTTCTGTTGAGCAATGGGCAACAGCGATAACAAAATAATAAAAAAAAAAAAAACTAGTTTGGATTTAGTAGACTAACGAAAACCGCAACAACAACAACATCAACAAATAGCACTTAAACTAAAAGTGCCATGTTTGTTTATACACATATGTACATATGTGTAAACGTTTTTTTTTTTTTTTTTTGGAGTGTCGTTATGTTCTTGGAAATGGAACTGACAAGACAATCCACAAGATGCAGTCCACACACACACTCGCACCTGCATATACAATTGTTGTTGTTCCCGGCTTACTGACCCTGATTAGATTTAGCTATTCAAAAAACTTATGTGTAACTGTGTGTATATGTATGTGTGTGTGATAATGTGTGTGTAGGCCAACTTTAATAGCGAACTTTAAATTTGTATATCGCTTTGTGAGCCGTGTCGACTGATACGTAATCCCATAAAAAGAAATACAGTTGGTCGAATATATATTTTGACAATTATTCTTTCGGTATCCCATATGAATTCCGAATATTTATTAAGGAATTCCAAATACTAAGATAGAAAAAAATAGATTCATAGATTAGAAAATTCAACAAAATTAAATATATAGAATTTAAAAGTTTAGAACAAAAAATTGGAAGACAAAAATTTGAAAAGTCTTAAAATATAAATAATGGTATTGGGAAATAAAATTAAACAAAAATACAAGGAAATATAAGCCTAAAAAAGTTGTTTCTTTTACAAACACAAATATGTGTGAAATTTGTTATTTCATCTAAACAATTACTTGCCCAACTGTGTGCATGTATGTATATACATATGTATGTATGTGTGTAATAGGAGCATTCATATGCTAAATGTGTGTATGTATGCTATATGATTTGATTAGGTTTGCAACATTCCAGTGTGTGGCAATTTGAAAAAAATAACAAAAACAAATAAAACTTGATTGAACCAAGAATGGAACAAAAGCTGACTCATTATGACTCAGACACACACACACACACACACACACGTACAGGCAGAAACATCCACCACCCACATAGAAAAAAAAACACACACACACACAGGCGCAATCATATAACGCATAGCGTAATCGCGATAGCAAAGCATTATCAAATTTATTTCACTTTTACGTAAATCTTGCTAGCAAATCTTATCAAATAAAATGTTGGCTATTGGCGTAACCGGGGGGGGGGGTAGAGGATGAAGAGGAAGTTCTGTCGATGCCACACACAACACACACACACGCAAACATTTTGTGGACGACCCTGAAATTCAAATTCTCGTTTAAGAGCAGAAACTTTAAAACAAAAATCAAAGAAAATATGCAAAAATAATAGTCAGACGAAAAAACCAGGCAGCCATGACAAATATTGAAGTTTTAGATCTATTTCAACTTTGATATTTATAAAATAAAAAATTGTTATAAAATTTGTATCATAATAAATTATTAGTATAGTATTTCTTTATCAAATTAGGGAAATGGAAATATAAATCAAGTAAAACAAACTTTAATATTTCTCCTAAATCAATCATTCTAGTTTCATTCTAAAACACAACAAAAACATTTAGGAAATTAAATATGTATTTGTCTACAAATTTTTTTTTTGGATCAGCTTTTAAACGTGAAGTTGGCTGCGACAGTGTGACTTTGTCAGGATGGTCAAATATAGTGGTGGAGAGGGAGAGGAGGTCAACAACGGAATGAAACGAAGGACAGCTGCGCCCCATGTTCGAATTTCTGCAAAAACTCACGTGAAGCACTTGTAATTATGTTAATTACATGCAAAATGCAAGCGACTCGAGTCGTGTTAATAAACACGCAACATATACATATACATATATATAAACTCTATGCTATGTGTATGTGTGTGTGTGCTTTATGCCAAACAAATGTTAATTGCGGCCCAAAAAGCGGCAAGCAGTTGTACACTGACACTACGTTCTTAAAAAATGTAGCCATATACATTATAGTTGCATTTATTTGTATAACCCCAAATAAACTAAAAAATGTTAACCCTTACTTTTACATTTTTAGCATATTACTAAAAAGATTAGTATAAAAATTCATCTAAGGAAGAAAATTTAAAAGGACTATTTGTACTTAAAACATCATTTTTGTGAACACAAAGATAAAAAGACATTATCAAACCAAAAAGCGGGGACTCAGAACAAAATTTGGAATCATGTTCTTTTTTTTTTGGCGAAATCATCTTGGATTTGACCGAAGATAATGAATTTAGTTTACCATATTTAAATTTTTGGTCCCAAACAAATCGATGCACCCCATTGTACATTCAATTAGACCATTTCGATAAGAGATTGTTGACTCATTGGGAAAAAATAAACTAAAACTAAACTAAAATTTATTGAATTGATATCGCAACTAAACCTTTGGAGCGTCAAAAATTAAATATTAAGTTTGAGGCTCATAAAAATAAAATCGTTTAATAGAGGTCGGCTGTTTTAGTATAAGTTGAAGGTTAATAGTGTTTAAGAAAGAGGCCAGAGTAGGTCTCATTTCTGACCCATGCTACACGGAAACAGCAAAGTTAGCTTGTTTTAATAAGCATATAGGAACATATCCAATTTTAAATGGAGTAATTTTATATAGCATAAACAAATTTAATATATGTACATTTTTTAAAATTTAAATGGAATTTACACAATATTATATATTTGTAAGCTTTGTAGAAGACAAAATAATTTAAAAAGGAAAATAAATTAAATTTATGTTGGTTACAATTAATAAAACATTTTTTTTTTTTTTTTTAAGCAACTTTTACATATTTCAATTAGCAAACGATTTTTTTAAATAACTATATAACTTAATCTATACAACACAGTTCAGAATAAGAACTAAAAAAGAAAATAGATTTATTATCCTTACATCATATTATTTTAATATAATTTCCGATTTAGTTATTCGCACGATTTGAAACCACTGTGCGACACACATAAAAAAGCACATGCACTGAATTTTTTTATTTCGTGTTCTTATTGTTATGCTAGTATTTGTACAATGCATACAAGTATAAACAAATAGCATTTTTGTAACTAAACAATTAGTAAGCCTTGTACCAGCTACCGGCAGGGGGTAGAGTGGGAAAAGAAGGGAAGGGGGGGTGTAGATCGCATAGCGGTCTCATATTTGTGTACATTGTGGGGAAATTGAGATGCTCTATTGGAACGCCTAGTTTTTGTAGTTGTTGGAATGGAAATTGAAGAAGTGGATGAAGAAAACATAAAGTTGCAAAGTTTAAGAGGCCATTCTCATACATATATACATACACATACAAATAATGTTGGGCGTTTCCACGTGAGGTTATGTTTGGCTTAAAGAGCAAAAAAAAAAAAGTGTGTTTGCTTACTGTACATTGCACAGAATGCACAAACAAAACGAAAAGGAAATATATGTATATGTGTGCGTGCGTAGGTGTGTCTGTGTGCACAACGCCAGTGCTTGAAAGCGACACGACAATAAAATTAACCAACACACATACACACACACAGTCAGAGACGCCGCATAAGTTTCATAAATTGCGGCACACTGGAAAAAAAGGGCGTACTTTTTTGATATGTATTATTAACTTACCGCTCCAATGTGTAACGCACCAGCATAATGATGGCGGCCAGGGGAATTGGCCAAATCAGATCCCGATAATCGGCATAGACAACATCTGGATTCGAACCGGGCGCAATATCCGCCCATGTTGTATTTGGCGGCAGCCAAATGTCCGTACTCCAGAATGCATTACTGAATTTATTGATTATGTTCATATTGGAGACCGTTTCGTTTTTTTACCCTTCGTAACAATATTATTATTTCTCACAATTTCTAATTTGTATTTCTATTTATGACTTTAGCAGCCTGCTTTTTTTCAGCTTCTATTTGGTTTTCTATTTGATATCTTTTTAATTATTTTTGGTTTTGACTTCTGTTTCCTATGACTGTATGTTTTTCATATTTATTTTTTCTTGTCGTCAATTTAAATTATATATACAATTACGGTGTGCGGTTATTTTATTTTAATTTATTTTGCATGCACTTGGAATTCTGGAGCAAACCGCAAACAACAAAAAAAATACACGCGTTGACACAGACACACGCACACACCTACGCACTTTTAAGAACTAAAAGCGCCGGAAAAATGACAAACAGTAGGGGCCACCACACTGGGTTACTAAGAATACGAGAATACATGCAGTTTTGCATGTAATCCAACAACTAACTTAGCTTAGGCAATGTTGAACCGTTGACAAAAAAAAAGAATTTAATTGTATTTATTATAAAGGTATAACTATATAACAAGCGCGTATACACGATCCGATTATTTACTATTATCGCGCTCGTGTGTCGGTCGGCAGCACTCACTTAACTTGTTAGTGCTGTCAACTTGATTTAATAGACATTTCGCAGCAAAAAAAATCGGGCTGGCAGGCTTCAATTGTGATCAATTCTCAAAATTGGCTTATGTATATAAAACTTGTACAAACTTAAAGCTAGTATTTATTAAATTTTCGCAGAGTTTTCGGTTCAAAATTTTTTGTAATTTCGGATTTTTTATGTTCAGAATTCAAAAATTACTGGTAGCAAAGATGTTGTTTATTTAAAGAGACAAAAGGTGGCGCCACTAAGTCGCGTATGTAAATAAGTGATAGTTTTATTCCGGAACATTATTAACACGGCTAACACTGCAACTATTTGTAAACAGCGCATATTTCAAATATGAATTTGATTTAATAAAATCGTATCAATAAATTAATAAATAATTTATTAATTAATTATAAATAAATTAACTACATCAACCGTTTTTTTGTGATTTAAGGTTGCCACTCCGTTTTTTGGTTCAGGGCTGCCATTTTGTTTTATAGCCATTTGGTATCGCAATATCTGCAAATTTTCAGATACTATCCAACGAGAAACAGCTTTTTTCCACTAAAAGGTTGGGAGCACTGATGTTTATGCACATTAACAGAACAGCAGGCCTTTTTCAACACTGACACATACAAGTTTTGACGTTTCTGCTTCTTGATCTCAGAGTTTTTTTTATTGTGACACTGCAAGCGACGTTTATTGTGTGTTAATTTTAGTTAAATTCGTTTTTAGCATATAATTTAGTTATTTAATTTATTAGAATGGCTGAATTCCTTGATTCCGAGGCCGCCGAATCGGAGGTATGTATGTTTGCATATGATTAAAGCGCGCTAAAGGCCCAAAATTCACGCGTTGTATGCGCTGTGCATGTGTGTGTGTGTATGTATAAATATATATATATATTACATTTTTTTTCTATTACAGGATGAGGAAGAATTGGATGTGCATGAACGGAAAAAACTCAAAAAGCTAAAAGCCGCCGTATCCGACAGCAGCGAGGAGGAAGAAGGTTCGTAGTACAACATAGAAAAAACAGGAACAAATCAAACAAAACTTAACTCCCGCCTAATTTCACAATATGCAAATAATGTTGTATATATTTGACACGCCCCCTTTTAGACCGCCCGCTAGGCCGGGTATTGAATGTATACAATAATCGTATCAACACTATGATATTTATTTGAACATAAATATATAAAAACTGTATTTAGTGCTGCCGCGCAGGTGTCTACGTTTTGTTTACAACTTTGAGGTTAGGGTGTGCTTTGTGTGTGCATAGCAAAAATAAATCAAATAAAATTGGCAATATCCATTCTAATTCAAAATACAAAAAAGAAAAATAATAATAAATAATAACAATGCTCAAATGTGTCTGCCGTTTGTTTACTATGTAAATACAGTGAGTCAAGTAAATGTGCCGACAACATATATTATTTGGCAAAAACAATTTGAGTGTATTTTGCTTACTTCAGTACTATACTGAAACCCAATTAAAAAGATGTTATTTATTACAATTTGTCTTGTCAAAACAGTTATTTGAGTTACTGTGTATATTTCGACTTTCTTTACATTTTCATAATATTATTTTAACATAGATGACGAGGAACGTTTGCGGGAGGAGCTCAAGGATCTGATTGATGACAATCCCATTGATGATGCTAGCGAGAATGATTCAGATACGGGCAGCGGCGGCGATGATGAAGGGAGCAGTGGTAAAAAGCGTAAAAAGCATGAGGATGATGATCTGGACGATCGCCTGGAGGATGATGACTATGACTTGATTGAAGAAAATTTGGGCGTTAAAGTTGAACGACGAGTAAGTCGAATATTTATACCTAACTGCAACCGATAAACCGAAATAACCGACTCATGTAAAACGGTTAATTTAGGTGTTATCCTTGCTTATCAAGCTAATTTTGATTTTAAATTCGACTATCGAACTCATTAGATTTACAAGGATTATTATTTTAATATTAACGATTTCTTCAAACATTTCTACAATTTTAATTTTTCATACCGGCATTTCGAAACCGAAACATACAAAATCCCGGAAACTGTTACAAAAACGATCTAGAAAAATCGAAACCAAAAATCGAACAGAAATTTATACATAATCTCACTTAATATTGTATATATATTCTCATTAATTATTTGAAATTTCGATTTTTAGAAACGCTTTAAACGCCTGCGACGCATTCATGACAACGAAAGCGATGGCGAGGAACAGCACGTGGATGAGGGATTGGCACGTGAACAAATTGCCGAGCAGCTCTTCGATGAGAATGATGATGTAAGCTGAATATCAATTATATTTCACGTGACATTGATTTTAAATGTATATTGATGTGTATTATAATAGCAGAGCATCGAGAGACGCAGCGAGCGAAGCATTCGTGAGGCGGATGCATTTGATGACGAGGACAGCGAGTCGGATGCTGATGATTTTATAGTCGATGACAATGGTCGTCCCATAGCCGAGAAGAAGAAAAAACGCCGACCCATCTTTACAGATGCGTAAGTATTGATTTAATAGTCTGACGCCTCTCTTTACAGCCACAATCTTGACAAATGACGCAATATTCAATAGGAAAATATTTTTATATGTAGAATTTAGCTAGACTTTGGCATTTAATATGTTAAGATTCAGATTAATACTTTTGCTGTCATAGTTTTATGTTTTTTGTTGTTAAAGATAGATAGTTACCCGTATATCATAGTATATAATTGTCGTTTGTTATATATTCTCACTCAACTTAGGACAATTCTCAGTTTATTATGGGATACGCCAGTTTTTGTTTGGAATTTGCACATGTTTGTTGAGAATCCTTTGTGAATTATATAGCTAATTGTAAGTTTAGTTTGAGGCCTTGAAGTATAGCTGCCATATCGTTCGTATGTACTTATATTATTATGAACAAATTGGGTTTTTCCACAGTTCGCTTAGTTCAGTTTCCTTATCTTTAATCTATAAGGTTTTTTTTATTCAATGTGAATAGTTTTCTTTTATTTTTTTGTAAGTTTTCCTGCATAACAATTTGTGCTCTAATCTTTCTGGAATATTGTGTTTTACAATATAAATGCAGTTTCTATAAGAAAACAAAAGAAAGAGCAACATCTCTCTCTCTCTCTGTCTCTTTCATTTTAAGCCTACAGATTTATTAAATATTTTTGACTCCGCGAGATATTTTATATATAAAGTTATAGATTATGAAGATATAACTTATTTTATAATTTGTTTAATCAATTTCTCCCTTAATATAGATCGCTGCAGGAGGGACAAGATATTTTTGGCGTGGACTTTGACTATGATGATTTCTACAAGCCCGAGGAGGATGAATACGAGGAGGAATCCGAGGGCGATGAATATGATGAGGATCTGTTGGGTGGCGATGATTTTCGTGCAGCGAAAAAAAGAAATCACCCAAAAAGAAGGCAACCAAAAAAACCATATTTGACATTTATGAGCCAAGTGAATTGAAACGTGGCCATTTTACGGATTTGGATAATGAGATACGTAAAACAGACATCCCGGAGCGTATGCAATTGCGACAGGTGCCCGTGACACCAGTACCCGAGGGATCTCATGAGCTGGATGATGAGGCCAATTGGATCTACCGCTTTGCGTTCTGCAAACAAACCGTATCCGAGCAGGAGAAAGCGGATAATCGTGAGAAAATGCGTAAACCACCGACAGCCGTAAATAAAATTAAACAAACATTGGAATTTCTACGCAATCAGCAGTTGGAGGTGCCGTTTATAGCGTTTTATCGCAAGGAATATGTCAAGCCCGAGTTAAATATTGATGATCTGTGGAAGGTTTATTACTACGACGAACGTTGGTGTCAACTCAATGAGCGTAAACGTAAACTGAAGCAATTATTTGAAAAGATGCGACAGTTTCAATTGGAAACACTTTGTGATGATCCGGATAAACCATTGCCCGATGATGTACGCTTGATGTTGGACAGCGATTTTGAGCGTCTCAATGATGTGCAGTCCATGGAGGAGCTGAAGGATGTGCACATGTATTTCCTGCTCAATTATTCCCATGAGTTGCCCAAAATGCAAACGGAATTGCGGCGCAAACAATTGCAGGAACGTCGTGAGGCACGTGCACGGAAACAGGCAGCAAATGCGGCCAATAGCGATGGTGAAGGTGGTAATCCAACTGATGCCATTGATTTGGATGCCGATGCAGCTGAAGAACTGGAATTGGCAGCCGAGGAGCAATTGAAACAGGCACCAAATAGTAGTCCCTATGCGGTATTCCGTAAAGCTGGCATCTGTGGTTTCGCCAAACATGTGGGTTTGACGCCCGAACAATTTGCCGAAAATCTACGTGATAATTATCAACGTAATGAGGTTAATCAGGAGAGTCTCAGTCCCACAGAGTTGGCCAAACAATATCTATCGCCACGCTTTATGACTGTCGATGAGGTGTTGCATGCGGCAAAATATGTTGTAGCCCGGCAATTGGCCCAGGAGCCGCTGCTCCGCAAAACGATGAGGGAAGTGTTTTTTGATCGAGCTAGACTTAATATACGACCGACCAAAAATGGCATGGTATTGATTGATGAGAACTCACCGGTGTATTCCATGAAATATGTGGCCAAGAAACCCGTCGGTGATCTCTTTGGTGATCAGTTCATTAAACTATTGATGGCCGAGGAGGAGAAACTGCTGGAGATAACATTTCTCGATGAGTTCGAGGGTAATGCGAATGCCAATGGACCGCCTGGAGATTATGTGACAGAGGCAACACAACTATATCATTTGGATCAGTTTGCCAAGAATGTGTTGGAGTGGAATGCGTTGCGTGCGGAGTGTGTACAATTGGCGCTTAAGAAGTGGGTTATTCCCGATTTGATTAAGGAACTGCGTGCCACATTGCACGAGGAGGCACAACAATTTGTGTTGCGCTCCTGCATTGCCAAGTTGTACAAATGGCTGAAGGTGGCACCCTATAAACCAGAATTGCCACAGCATCATAACTCTGAGGAATGGAGCACATTGCGTGGCATACGTGCCCTGGGATTAGCCTATGATCCTGATCAATCTGTAGCGGCATTTTGTGCCATTTCCAGTGTTGAGGGTGACATCTCCGATTATCTGCGTCTGCCGAGCATTTTGAAGCGCAAGAATTCCCATAATTCCGAGGAGAAGGCACAAAAGATTGCCGATCTGCGAAAGTTGAGTGATTTCATAAAAATGAAGAAGCCTCACATTATTGTAATTGGCGCCGAGTCGCGAGATGCACAAATGATACAGGCGGACATACGTGAGATACTCAAGGAGCTGGAAGCGAATGAACAATTCCCGCCCATTGAGGTGGAAATCATAGACAATGAGCTGGCCAAGATTTATGCCAATTCCAAGAAGGGTGAAGCCGATTTTAAAGAGTATCCACCATTATTGAAACAGGCTGCATCGTTGGCCAGAAAAATGCAAGATCCACTTGTGGAATATTCACAACTATGCGATGCTGATGATGAGATTCTCTGTCTACGTTATCATCCGCTGCAGGAGCGTGTGCCAAAGGATCTATTGCTGGAGCAGCTCAGTCTGG
The DNA here is from genome assembly GCA_018901795.1 of Drosophila sp. st01m. Lineage (NCBI taxonomy): Eukaryota > Metazoa > Arthropoda > Insecta > Diptera > Drosophilidae > Drosophila > Drosophila sp. st01m. The sequence continues at coordinate 4,759,844 of JAEIFG010000706.1, read as the reverse complement.
AGTTCATCAATCGCACCAGCGAAGTGGGACTCGATATTAATTTGATGGTACAGAATTCACGCACGGTGAATCTTTTGCAATATATTTGCGGATTAGGACCACGCAAGGGTCAGGCGCTGCTGAAGCTGCTCAAGCAGAGCAATCAACGTCTGGAGAATCGCACCCAATTGGTCACGGTGTGTCATCTGGGACCGAAGGTGTTTATCAATTGCAGCGGTTTCATCAAGATCGATACGAGTTCGTTGGGCGACAGCACCGAGGCGTATGTGGAGGTTCTGGATGGGTCCCGTGTGCATCCGGAGACATATGAATGGGCGCGTAAAATGGCCATCGATGCCATGGAATATGATGATGAGGAAACAAATCCAGCGGGTGCACTGGAAGAAATACTTGAGTCACCGGAGCGTCTCAAAGATCTCGATTTGGATGCATTCGCTGTGGAGCTGGAACGTCAGGGATTCGGCAGCAAAAGCATTACACTCTATGATATACGCAATGAGTTGAGCAGTCTATACAAGGATTATCGTTGTGCGTACTTAAAGCCAAGTGCCGAGGAGCTATTCGATATGTTAACCAAGGAGACTCCCGATTCATTTTATGTCGGCAAATGTGTGACGGCCATGGTCACCGGTTTCACATATCGTCGACCCCAGGGCGATCAGCTGGACAATGCGAATCCGGTGCGAATTGAGGAATCGGGCAGCTGGCAGTGTCCATTTTGTCACAAGGATGATTTCCCCGAGTTATCGGATGTGTGGAATCATTTTGATGATAACAACTGCCCGGGTCAGGCGTCCGGCGTGAGGTGTCGCCTCGAGAATGGTCTACCCGGATTTATACACATTAAGAACCTATCGGATAAACAGGTGCGCAATCCGGAGGAGCGTGTCCGTATCACCCAAATGATTCATGTGCGCATTATCAAAATCGATATCGATCGTTTCTCTGTGGACTGCAGCTCCAAATCGGCGGACTTGAAGGATGTGAATAACGAGTGGCGACCACGTCGCGATGCCTTCTACGATTTCGTCACCGAGGAGCTGGACAATCGCAAGGCGACGGATGCCAAGGCCAGGGCGATGAAACGTAAAACATATGCACGTCGTGTCATTGCGCATCCGAGTTTCTTTAATAAATCGTATGCCGAGGTAATTGCCATGCTAGCGGAGGCGGATCAGGGTGAGGTGGCATTGCGTCCCAGTAGCAAGTCAAAGGATCATCTAACAGCCACCTGGAAGGTGGCCGATGACATTTTCCAGCACATCGATGTGCGCGAGGAGGGCAAAGAGAATGATTATAGTTTGGGTCGCAGCTTATGGATTGGCACCGAGGAATTCGAGGATCTGGACGAGATCATTGCTCGGCATATTAATCCAATGGCTGTCGCGGCACGCGAACTCTTGCAATACAAATACTACAAGCCAAATACGGCGCCCGAGACTGTAAATGAGCGAGATTTCATGGAGCAACTGTTGCGGGATGAGAAAACCAAGGATCCCAAAAAGATACACTACTTCTTTAGTGCCTCGAAGAGTATGCCGGGGAAATTCCTGCTCTCGTATTTGCCCAAGACAAAGGTGCGGCATGAGTATGTGACGGTGATGCCGGAAGGTTATCGCTTTCGCGGCCAGATCTTTGATTCGGTGAGCAGTCTGTTGCGTTGGTTCAAGGAGCATTGGCTGGATCCCACCAGTATGATGTTAGCCAGTGGTGGCATAAGCAATACACCGTCCAGCAATACGCCCACAAATCATGGAGGACATGGACATGGACATGGCATGATGCGTCCACCGACTTCAGCATCACTGAGTTCCCTTAGTGGTGGCGTTGGAGCTGGCGGAGGCGGCGGCGGAGGTAGTGGCGCCTTTAGCAGCGCGGGCAGCATCTCGGGCGGCACACCGCGCAGCGGCATCAGCAGCAGCGATATACGCAGCTCCAGCGCTTACTCGGTATCGCATTCCATTGGTGGCTATGGTGGCGGCGGAGGAGCTAGTGGCGGAGGTGCCAGCGGCGGAGGTGGATCGGCTGGTCACTATGGCAGCGGGAGCACGCCGACATTTGGTGCCCACATCAATACACCGTATACGCCAAGTGGACAGACGCCGTTCATGACACCATACACGCCACATGGCACACAAACGCCACGCTATGGACACAATGTGCCCAGTCCCAGCTCACAGTCATCCAGCAGTCAGCGTCATCATTATGGTGGCACACCACGTTACTATGACATGGCTGGTGCCTATAATAATGCGGCCAATTTGCCGCAGCATCATCATTCACACCAGCAGCAGCAACATCATCATCACCAGCAGCAGCAGTCACATCATCCCCACCAGCAGCATGCACACCAGCAACATCAACAACATCAACAACACCAACACCACCAGCAGCAGCAACAACAGCAACGGGCCAAAGAGAACCTCGATTGGCAGCTGGCTAATGATTCCTGGGCACGTAGAAAACCTACACAACAACAACAACACCACCAGCAACAACAACAACATCATCAGCAGCAGCAGCAGCAACACGGTCTGAGCATGTCCGGATTTGGCGCCGGTTCCACACCCACCAATGAGTATCATACGAGCAGCGTTAGTCGCAATGCTGCCAGCTCCGCAGCCAGCACGGTCTCCGCTGGAGGAGGAGGAGGAGGCGGTGGAGCAGCAGCAGCAGCAGGCGGAGCAAGTGCATCTTCCAAGTCATCGGTGCGCAGCACGCCGCGCACAAACACCTCGCCACACTCCATGAATCTGGGCGATTCCACGCCGCTCTACGATGAAAACTAAATCATGTGGATTTACAATTTATACATACATATATATAAATATATATATATTAAATAATATACATAAGCCATAAGTATATTGCACACATACACACACATACACACACCTACACACACCTACCACACACACACACTCTGTACACTCACAAATAAATTTGCAAGTGGCATAAAACTCAATGCAACATCCTATGAATGCAACAACAACAACAAGCATTAAATACAGCAAATATATATATAAATAAATAAATAAATATACAAATTAATTATTATCATTAACATTATGTTAAGCTGCTTAACTTAACATAACATGCATACTAAACTGTTAAGTTGCTGCAACTGCAACTTTATACAAAATGTAATACATTACAAAATAGCTCTGTTAAGTTCACATCGATAATTTGATCGATTGCAAAAGTAACATGGCGATAACACAGCAATCTGCCCATATATGCAAAAATGTTGTGAGAAATATATATATAAATATATATAACTAAATGGAACCCTCGAAGATGAAATAAATTTCAACATTTTTTCTGATAAATTTTTGCGTTTCCTTAACACAACATTGTTTAGATTGAGAGAGAGAGAAAACAAGCTTATAAATTAAGCAAACAATAATTAAATCCAGCAAATATACAAATTTTAATAATTAAAGTACTGCATATAATTAATGCGGTTATTGACCTTATGTTAAGCTGTCCTTAAAATAAGCGCATATTAGCTTATGTGCTTAGCTGCTGCAACTGCAACTATACAATTATAAAATACCTACCTTAAGTTCGTATCGATAAGTTGATCGATTGCAAATGTGACGGATCGATTGCACAGAAATCGGTTTATTTAATAACAGCTGTGTAACAAAATAAATGGAACCCACGTAGATGAAATAAATCCTTTAATGCAACAGTAATAGTGATCGATTACAACATATTTAAGTATTGATTTATTAGACGATTTACAGTTTTCACAGGTATAAAATTTCAACGAGCGTTACAAATTGTAAAATCAAATAACATTAGATTTTTTATTGTTGTTGGACCTTAAACAGAATCGCAATCGGAATGAGGTTAAGCACACTGATTAATACGGAATAATCGAGTGGGATTTGAATATCCTGAGTTCAGTTCTTGGCCATTCCACGCTTGAACGCATAGACGACGGCCATGCCCAATATAATAGCGCCCACAGCGACTCCAATTTCTCTGCAACTGTGTGCAAAATAAAATTATAAAATACAAACAAATATATGCAGATATTAGTATTTAGATATATGTATATGGACTGTGGGAAAGAGGAGGGACGGGGATCGGGGAAAGCATGTTTGGGTTAATGCAAGATGCAACATTGCTTTGGGGCAGCTGGCTCATAACTGGCATCAGTAGCACTTTCAGGTGTGTCAGTGGGCGTGGCTCTAGTTAATTAATATAAAAAAAAATACAATATAAAAAATAGAATTGGAAAATAGGAATCGAGCAAATATAACAGAGAATCAGAAACTATCGTGCAATATATATCATGCTGTGGTGCTCTATATATATTTACAAATTCAACAGTTGATTATACAATATATACACTCTTATTAATGATCTGCCCACTTACAACTATATACATATATATTAAATCTGAATGCTCTCTTACTTGCTCTTCTAGCTCTTGTAGAATCTCACTTTGGTGCTCGAGAAGCACTTGTAGCTTGCAAAAAGAAGATTGTGTTCCCGATTATCAATCAACTTAAAAAAAAACATCTGAATTCATTTTATAATCTTAATATATGGACAAAGTAAAACATTTTCTCAGTTTTCATTATTAAAATTAATCTAAACCTTATCTCTTCTCGTAATAAATCTATTTCTAAATATATAAATAAATATCAATATTGATATTAAAATCATAGAATAATTTTAATTATAAATTTGTATTAGAAAAATATTTTAAAAATTTGGTATTATAGAATTTCTTATTTAAGTATTTTAAATGAACATTACCCAACAGAAATCGAAGCAAAATGTTCGGAAACTTTGTAATGGAAAGATGATATTAATAAAAAATTTCAATAAATTGAAGCTCTTCCTATTATTTAATAATTTAAAGTACAGGACTTCGTCTATCTATATTTCAGCATTTGATGATTATTTATGCTATAATTAAAACATTTAAATATTCAAGTTTAAGCGCATTCCAAAAGTTAGAATTGGATCCTATAAATCCAGCATCTACGGACTCCACTGTGGAACAAATGAACCTCCACTTGAACTAGTTTGAACATTATGCAAATTTCACATTAACATATGCATAAAATTGGACATAAAGCAATTAATAAAAAGGCATGCGGAATGTTTGGGATGCTGCAGGTCAAAATTAATTTCAAATATACACATAATTTTGTTAAATTGAAATGATTAGAGCAGGAGTTCATAGCAAACCGAAGCGAAACCTGTTCCAAGTTCATGAGTCATGCATCAGAGATTTAACACTTGTACATTTGTTAATTAGTTAAATGATAATGATGTTGATTGAATGCAGCTTTTATATACAATGTTCTTATCTCGATCTTGACACGCTTTCAAATAATACATTTTTGGTTATGTTCTCAATAGGATTCTTGGATGCAACTGATTTTTTTTGGTGTGGAATTTTTCGATCTCGTTGGTAACTCACCCAACAATAGGTTTCTTCTTAATATCACTGGCTGCCAGATTACCAATATAAAATTTCTTCAAAAGTTCGCTATAAAGAAAATAATTAACTCACTTTTTATAACCTTTCTTGTGTGATTTATGTCTTTTTTCTTACCGCGCTTCTGCACTGTGTCCCACATCATTGAAATCCTTTGTGGCGTCAGTGCCCGCAACTGACGTCAGAGAGTCCTCACCGCCAGGATGCTAAAAACATTTGCAAATGCGTCATTCAATTTATTAATGTGCAAGTAGTTCCATATATTTGATTTACTTCATTTAGGAACTTGGTCACATCATAGACTTTGTTGTCGATAACCAGCCATAGATCGCTGGGTTTGTTATGCTCCTTAACGGTGGCCAAACTAATTTCCTTGCTCATTTCAATTACTATTAAAATTTATGAACAATTTTGAGCAAATTCTGGCACTTCTTAACCTGTTGTGTGCTTTAGTTGAAATACAGCTGATTTGACTAGTGCTGCCAGCTTTTCAGGAAAAAAATATATCTGTGCCTGGCTAAAAAACCGCAAAAAAATTGCAGAAACTTTGATGCAAAATAGCTATTAAATAGCTAGCTACTGAAGCCGCTTATAACAGGGTGGCACCCTCGCAAAGTAAAAATACGAATAGTTTAAACATCTGGTAGTCTTTCTATTCAAAAAAAAGTGCGATTTATCTACAGTACACAACTGTTGCAAATCTTCCAGAAATCGGACGATCTTAGTAGAATTCTCTTTAGAATCCAATCTTTAATGTACCATAATCCATCAAAATTTAAAAACACATTAAGTTATTTAATGCACACAAATGAACTTTATTAATTGAATATTTAGTTTTGAATTTAGGGTTTTTTTTGTCGATTAACATGAATACTCCACAGAATACTAATTATTATGAATACATAGTATAGGTAAAGGACATATCAGCTTTACGTTATAGCATATGCATGAATCTACACAACATATTAATAATTGTGATTACATAGTACAGCTCCTAGGAGCTTTTTTGTTGTGGATTTGAAATGGATTTTAATTGTATTCAAATTTAGTAACCACCACGCAGACGGAGTACCAAGTGCAGAGTGGACTCCTTCTGGATGTTGTAGTCGGACAAGGTGCGTCCGTCCTCCAACTGCTTTCCGGCGAAGATCAAACGCTGCTGATCTGGGGGAATACCCTCCTTGTCTTGGATCTTGGCCTTGACATTCTCAATGGTATCAGAAGGCTCCACCTCCAAGGTGATGGTCTTGCCAGTCAAGGTCTTGACGAAGATCTGCATGCCACCACGCAGACGAAGCACCAAGTGCAAAGTGGACTCCTTCTGGATGTTGTAGTCGGACAAGGTGCGTCCGTCCTCCAACTGCTTTCCGGCGAAGATCAAACGCTGCTGATCTGGGGGAATACCCTCCTTGTCTTGGATCTTGGCCTTGACATTCTCAATGGTATCAGAGGGTTCGACCTCCAAGGTGATGGTCTTGCCAGTCAAAGTCTTAACGAAGATCTGCATGCCACCACGCAGACGGAGCACCAAATGCAAAGTGGACTCCTTCTGGATGTTATAGTCGGACAAGGTGCGTCCGTCCTCCAACTGCTTTCCGGCGAAGATCAAACGCTGCTGATCTGGGGGAATACCCTCCTTGTCTTGGATCTTGGCCTTGACATTCTCAATGGTATCAGAAGGCTCCACCTCCAAGGTGATGGTCTTGCCAGTCAAGGTCTTGACGAAGATCTGCATGCCACCACGCAGACGAAGCACCAAGTGCAAAGTGGACTCCTTCTGGATGTTGTAGTCGGACAAGGTGCGTCCGTCCTCCAACTGCTTTCCGGCGAAGATCAAACGCTGCTGATCTGGGGGAATACCCTCCTTGTCTTGGATCTTGGCCTTGACATTCTCAATGGTATCAGAAGGCTCCACCTCCAAGGTGATGGTCTTGCCAGTCAAGGTCTTGACGAAGATCTGCATGCCACCACGCAGACGAAGCACCAAGTGCAAAGTGGACTCCTTCTGGATGTTGTAGTCGGACAAGGTGCGTCCGTCCTCCAACTGCTTTCCGGCGAAGATCAAACGCTGCTGATCTGGGGGGAATACCCTCCTTGTCTTGGATCTTGGCCTTGACATTCTCAATGGTATCAGAAGGCTCCACCTCCAAGGTGATGGTCTTGCCAGTCAAAGTCTTGACAAAGATCTGCATATTTCCTGTTCCTATTGAGATTGTAAGAGATAAAAAAGATTTTAGGTTTAATTGGTGAATAGAATATATTAATTTAATTTATGAAAGAAAAAAGGGTCACCCTGATACGGCGTTTGTGACTATCAGTGTTGATAGTATGGTTTTTATATGGCAAAAATTTAACATATTTTCAAATGATATGACTTTGAATTTAAAGGAAAATATACTGTATATATGCTTTGCCTTTTTTAACCATTTTTATATATTATATTTTTTTATTTTAATGTCTTCCTAAAATCTATATTATATCGACTGTTGAAGTGTTGGCAACACTGATGCCACTCAATTATTTTTTTTTGTTCTGAATACACACTGAGAAAAAAGAAAGTGCGCAGCAAGTTTTTCTGCGTAGTGACCTAGTTTTATTAATTGGAGCATTGACGTTTTTCCACCCTGCGCAGTAGTTAATTATAAACTGACAGTATACAAACCAACTTGGGTGTATACTTTATGGTTTTACTGTATACAGAAATGTTTATATTTCACCATGATCTAACTTTAATTTCATCACTTTAATAGCTTATAATGAAAGATGACTAATCAAACTTTGTTTATTATCATCCGTACATACAATTAGTCAAGGGTGTGTTTTAAAAACTTGCCAAATACATATAATTTTTTATAGATATTTTATTTATTTCCTATGCTTGTCTTTGCCTCTTACAACAATTTTCAAACAAAGAAACAATTTTAGAAATGATAGGAAAAAATTAATATTTTGACTTTGTGAACACTCTTTTATGACTCACTGTAATTACTTTTTCTGCATTTCTTTCTTTGTGCGTCGCCATTTTGGAGTCCCCCATAAAATGGCGTTATAAGTACGTTTGCATATGTGCATTTACACGAAAATTACAATAGATCAAAGATTTTCATGATTTTAAGTCATGCATTTCGTGCATAATGCAGTTTGTTAACAAGTAATGGGCAAAATGTTGTCGAAATGTAATATAAAATGTTCTCTTCTGCAGCAACTATCTATCGTAACACACACACACACATAATCAATATGTGTGTATGCATTGAATGCAGTACTTTTCTTTGTTTTAGCTTTAATTCAATTGTAATGACCAGCACAAATTTATATACATAATTAGCGAGTTCTCAAATACTAAAAACAATTACATACCTTTTTATTTACTTTTTTACACAATGAATTAATTATTCCAGATTATTTTATTAATATTTTCTCGCACTTTTTTTCACACGTCTGCTCTGTTTGAACACTGAAATATTAATGCAATAGAGCTGTGTTCATGATTAGAATTAAACCGATTCGGTGCTACCGGTTCGGACTTAGATCTATTGAACTAGTCCCTAAAGTGAACGAATAATATAAATTCCTTAATGTAGTTCATTTAGTTCAGCTCAAGAACGATCTCGTTTGCACTGATTTTATTTTGAAAAGCTCAATCGGTTGTCAAAAAAATGACAATAAGTTTTTCCCCAGCTGCACAAAAGTAATTTTAAAAGCCTAATCCTAGCTGTCTGTGTGTTTGATGTCAATTTATCTAATTTGTTTTTTTGATGGTTATCTTTGGGGTGATTTTAGTGGAGAAAGTCGTTCTTGGCCTCAAAATTTCTGTCATCCATTTTTTGTGACGCAAGATGTTAAATTAAATATAATTATTTGTTAAAAAAAAGTGTGGCCACTTTCTTCCCGAAAATGTATTTTGTGGCATCCCTGTATGGTACAATATAAATTCTGAGATAATTGAATACACTACATTTATATGAAATAAAATAGCGAGTTACAAAAATAAAGCCATCCGAAAATCTCTTAGATTACTTTGGATTTTGATTGGTTTGGTTAAGTGCGGATAAAAAAGTATACCCCTGTATACTTTGTTTAAATAGATACAATTTAATTTGTTATTCAAATTATGCGCCATTCAAAGACAGGTAAATATACTTACACAGAGATGATAATCAATATATTGATATAAAGTATTGTGCGATTTTTAAAAATGTTCATATTATTAAGTGTAATTTAAATATCAACAAGATGATGAACATTTATATAAATTTGTATAGGTCAAATAGCAAATCATTTGCTATTCTTCTTTAATTTTCTTGGTCTGATAATCCAATTGGACATATTCGAAACGGGCATATTTGTGGAATTTTGGTATTTATTCCAGTCGATATTAGAATGGTCCCGATATTATTTATTATCTTCCCTAAAGGTCATTATCGATATTGCAGCGCAACTTAAAAGTATTTGTCATCGATTATTCAGAAGCAAAAACAAAGCCAAAAGGGGCGGACGTAAAGCGCTCGGTACGCGTAATTTATTTGTAATTGATCATTGTCGTTTAAGAAGCTATTAGCAAGTTGTGTCGACCGTCGACTACAGCAGTAGTAGTTAATATTTTTGCAAAAATTGTCAAACATTTTGTTGGTTTAATTATTAAGCTGTTTCGTGTCCAAGACGACCAATTCTTTCCATTGTGTGTGCGTACTTAGCCAAATTTAACTTTTGTGCTTCAGTTTTGTTATTTTTTGTACAAGTTTTTTTTTAACGTATATACTCAGACTGTGTGTCTGAAATCAAAAAATTCAATTTTAACTTTTTAATTTATCGGTATCGGTTAGCTAAATTTTGCAGTATATTTTTTTTTGCTAAACAAAAACAACCCTGCGCGCACACAAGAAAAGAAGAAACCCATATGCAAGAAGAGCGCAGCAACATTAAAACCCGCCCCAACGCGTCGCCGCCGTCGTCGTTATCGTCATCGTCAGCAGCAGCATCTGAAGCAGCGCAGCCAAAAGAAGAGGCCACGGCAAAATAGAAGGCACCAAGAGCAGAAACAGAATCAAAAGCAAAGGCACGCTTACGTTACGCGCTTGCTTGTGGCGTTATTGATGCCGCTGAGTTAACGTTAACGTGTCGTATATCTGTGTGCGTGTTTTGTGACTGAGCTGGATTTCTATAAGAAACAATTTGCAGCCATAACATCATTTTTTTTATATATTTTTTTTTTTTTTGCTAAAATCTGTGTTAATTTTCTTTCTTTCGATAACAACAACAGCAGCAGCAACAACAACTAAAACACAAGTGGCAGTGTTTGTTGGTGTCGGCAGAGAGGAAGTTCGCGTACGTGTGTGTTTGCGTCTGTGTGTGTGTGTGTGAGAACAGCAAGAGAAAAACATTCACATCAATTTGATAACTAAAAGAAAGAAAAAAAAGAAAAGAACGTAACAAAAGCCCGCAGCCGAAGCAGAGTGCAAAGCAAACAACGAGCAGCGGGCAGAGGCTGTGGCGTAGGCGTCGTCGTCTCCGTTCTCTCGCACAAGCAGCAGCAATTAACTGTTAAACGCAAAACAACGTAACAACCAAAAAAAAAAAAAATAAAACAAAGAAAAAAAAGCAAAAATACAAGAACAAAAAGTGAAGCGATACTTGGTGATCATTTTGTGATTGAAAGAGAGCGTCGTCGACATGGATAACTTAATACCGATCGTCAATAAGCTGCAGGATGCTTTCACATCACTGGGAGTGCATATGCAACTGGACTTGCCACAAATTGCGGTTGTTGGTGGGCAGTCCGCTGGCAAGAGTTCTGTGCTGGAGAACTTTGTGGGCAAGTAAGTGGTCATTATCAAAATAATTCACTACAAACGAAATAAATACATACAATAAGAAGAAAATCCATATTTTTGCGCGAAAGCTCTTCGCGTTCTCTCCTCACTCTACCCTCGCTCTGTATGCCTGCGTGTTTGCCGTGTGTTTTTGAGAGAGCTCCAACTGGCGCTCTGGCTTATACATATAGATATGCGTTCTTCTGTGTGTGCTGACGAGAGAGCTGCTTGACTGGCGCTCTCGTTTATACATATTCGTATGCGTCTGTGTTTGTGTGAATTTTTGGTGAATAATCAATGAAGCAGCATTCCTTGTTTTTTTGTTTGGTTTTTTTTTTTCTGTTCTTTTGCTGGTCAGTGGGTGTTGTGTGGTTAGCAGGTGGTCATCAATAATTCCCCTTATCGCATGTATGTATTAGTCGAAGTAAATGCGCATTCACAGTTGTACATTGTCAGCTGAAGCAGCGGACGCAGCTGCGGCAGAGACTGCAGCAGCAGAGCATCGACAGCATAACAACCACCTTACATACATATGTATGCAAACAGACACACAAACACACTTTCAGTGACACCCACTTGCATAAGAATATGGACATTATTGTGATAAACTTTTTACTATGAAACTTCAAAGTTACTCATACAGATTACACACACATGCATGCGTAAAATACTGACAGTTAGTCAATAAAGTATTTTGAAAAAATTAAAAATGTACACAAGTATTTCTTCTTGTAAAAGTAATTGTATATATTTTTTTAAGGATTTTTGTAGAGATGTAAAAACACATTGAACTATTGAAAACTCGATTTTCGTGAAAGCTATTATTAAGCTCTTCTATTCGATATTTTGAAGTGATCACTTCACCGAATTGTTTAAATGTTTTCAATTTTTAATAATGTTTTACACTTTTGTGACTTACTGTACGTCAATTTAAGCTTGTAGGTTGCTTTGAAGATGATGTGTCTTGAGTGCGATAAACTCTGTTCCAATAAAATAATAATGAAGAAGTAACAGAAAAATATTTTTAATGATATACAGTGTATGCTCTGTTTTTTTCTCTTTCTGCTGTTCTATTCGCACTCACATTTCTCTCTTTTTTGCTGGCTGCGCGTCGCTCATTGCGCTTCGTTCGGTTTTATCTATCGGCTTTTAGCCCGCCCCTTGAAAATGCGCTGAGAAAAACAAATACAATAATCCACAAAAATACTTACGCCCCAAAAAAGAGAAAAACGATAGGGGAAAAAATCAATGCACGTTGACATTTCCTTTTGCAGTGCACATGCTTTTTGTTTCCTTTTGTGCTCTCGTTCTACCTACCTTTATAACCCCTCTTGCTCCCACACCATACCAAGTAAGCTCACCCCACCCCACCCCCTGTTATTCTCTGCTACACTTCACTTTGACATTTATGCAACGCTGTCGCCGACGTTGACGCTTACGCTAGCCTACATTTTTGTAGTTGCTGCTGCTGCTTTTCGTACCTCAGTCCTCCCGCATTCCGTTACTGTTATATCTTTTGTAACTCTTAATGAATGGAACCAGCGCTCTCTCTCTCTCCCAATTCGCTCACACACACGCTCACAGTCGCATGCGTATTTATGTAGTTGTGTGTGTGTTTGTTCTATGCAAAAGTGTAAAATTATATAATGTCCTTTAACGACTGTAGCTCAACCGTTATCGAACAATTATCGATGCTATCGACATTTATTTTGGGGTTTTCTTCTGTCAAATTAATGTTTCTTAATATTGAACTGAAACTAGAACTTCTGGAGAACTATCGATAGTGCCATCAAAAGTTCTCCACTTCTAACTCCCACAACTAGCTTTCGTATGTATGTGTCCACTCTCTTATATATTCTGCCACTCTGCTAGTTATGCTCTTTGCCTGCTTAGGTGCGAGTCCTTGGTGTGCACACACACACGCAACGTCAAATACAAATTGTGTGTATTGAATATGCGTGGGTGTTTTTGACACTTGTCCTAACTTCAGTGCATTTACATACAGTTGGTACAGAAAGTATTTTGAAAAGATCCAAAGCTTAGACAATATGGATGGATTTTTATATTAATTTTTTATTTGATTATTCTAGACTACGAACAAGTTAAAAAACAAATTTAATTTTATCAAAACCCTTTTCATCTCCAAGTGCTTCTGTATCAGTATGCTAATTTTAATACATGTATATAACTGAGAAAGTTGCCTTTTACATACAGTTTGACATGCAGTTGCGCTTACATAAGCTTATTGCAGTCAATAATAGCAACAACAACAATAACAGTTCGTTTTCGCATGCGCCAGCTTCACATAAAGCACATACACACAACATACATATATATGTATATGTATGTATTTGAATGCTTATATAGAATGTATGTATATGGCTATGTATAGTCGCAATTGTATACACATTGTACATGTGTTGTTAATGACCCAGTTTTATTCTTTTTTATGCCACTTATGCTGATGCAGCTTTTCCGTCAAATTCTACCATTGTGAATTGCCAATGTCAGTTAATGATGATGCTGCTGCTGTTGCCAGTGCATGTCAAAGTTAAGAGCAGCTTCAACTCAGAAGAGAGCGAGAGTGAGCAAAGTGAGGATAGACTATTCAATGCCAGTAGCATTGACTGGAAGCTCAGTCCGAAATGTCAATAGTTCATGGCATTTGCTGTTGATGCGCTCTCTCTCTTTGCAACATGCATACATACACACCAGAAACATAGAAACATGTACATACATACATATGTTTGTAACGTTTACTTGACAAGCAATTGTGATATTTGTGGAGTGGGTTGCGGCAATTACTGCCACCTACTGACGCACTTACAAATACATTTTTATGTATATAAATGCGTGTTTCTTTTTAATTTATTCACTGACACATACTGTTACACTGCGCACATAATAATAAATTATATAGAAAAAAAACTAATGAAACAAAGAGATTTGCAACGCATTTGATTGTTGCTAATATTTCGACCACGACTGTGCAGACAAGTAAACAAATAATACCACAGCCTATTAAAAGAGCAGTAGTAGTAGCCTTGGCGGCCACATGCCCCACACACACTCACACAATTACACAGACTATTCAATTGAAATAAAACAAATAAAGAAACAAGAGATGTGTAAACGTAACACATCAAAATTGCCAAAAAACATGAAACAGCAGTGAAAGCAAAAGAGGGGAAAATATTTAGAATAGTACCAGCTGATCTTGTGTGTGTGTGTGTGTCTCTCTCTCTCTCACTCTATATGTGTGTGCATGTCTGGTAGGCTTTGCTTGGGCTGGGAGCAGCTAAAGAGAGCGATCTATTAACTGCAGCAGCCGGCATGCATTTCATAATGCGTGAGAGAGAGAAAGAGAGTTTGTGTGTGTTTTTGTTAGTTTATCTTTAGCAGCGCTGTTTTGACCTCTTTTTAGCTAATTGTTTGCATTTTAGTGCTTGAAAGAAACATTTATTAATAATTAAAGCAAAGTTTGCAAATTTACTTTTTGCTAGTGAGTCATGGCTGATGGGGAGAACTTTGTGTGTGTGTGCGTTTTTTTTTTTTTTTGTATTTTTCTTTTATATTGTATTTAGCTGTTGATATCATCAAACTTATTTGCAACTTGCGCTTACGTATGTTAAGGTATGTACGTATGTAAAGTTACTCATCACATGCAATTTAATGTATGTTTGGTATGTCGACAATTGGTTTTGTGCGATTAGAAATAGAAAAGTAGGAAATAAAATTTCGTTTATTTTTATTTGGTTTTATTATCAACGTTGTTGCCACACACCCAAAACACCCCACACTTAACTCCCCTTAACGTCGCCATTATTATTAAGTGGGCTGCGTTTAAAAGTGCTATCGATGATTCATGTCTGTGCCATTATAATTGATATTGAGTGTGATATCGATAAGAGCCTCTCTGTTGTTGCTTTTCCACTGTTGTTGATATTAATAATATTGTGGCTTTTGTTGACTTTGGGTTGGGATTTGTTTGCTGCAAGAAAAACAGGTCAAATTTAGTAATAAGCCTAAAACACAATATGTACATATGTATGCATGTATGAATGTGTGCATGTTTGTGTATGTAGATGTGTGTGTTGGCAATTGTTATTTTACTGATTGTGCTTCCCAGTCAATTAATCGCACATGTTGTCGCTGGTTTCGATTACGACGTCTTTTCCCACAACTCCAGTTAAAGCTTATCAAAACATTTGATCATTAGAACAATTGAATGTAGCCTGATCAGTAATTATAATCTAAATATCCATGACTCATACATAAATCTTATAAAACTATCGATAACACAGAAAGGCCAGGAGAAGATCCCAAAATACGATATTTTGCATTATGTTAACTTTATTTTATTACCATACATTTTGTTTTTTCTTTAACTTTTAATCGTATCCAATATTCTCTTCAAAATTGCTGTCAAATTTTTGTGATCTTGTCATAGCTATGTATAAACTTAACAGATTTCATTGCGTAGTATTAAATTTATCATTATTTGGGAGCTAATTTAATGGGACAGTTCAATTATACTCCTGAACATTTTGTGGCATGCTTTCCTTCAAGTTCACACTTTTTTTTCAAAACTATCACAACTTCGTCGAAACTCAACCAATTTTCCTTCGCTTTGTCAATTTGGCCTCTAATATGATCCTTCGTGAAAATTAAAAATATCAATTCTTTTTTAGACTCCTTGTCGAAAGAGGTATATTTCCATACATATTTTGTTCTGGACACTCGTTGAAGAACTTTAAACTTTGTCTAAACTTAAACAAACTCCTTGCGAAATGTACATTTGTATTATTATTGGACCTCTAGTTTAAAACTTTAATGGAGACCATCATTTGAACTTTTCCATTGCAATTAACACCTGCAAATAAATATAAACACTTACTCGATAAGAATTGTAATTTGAGAGCTAATTCTGTTGTTATTTATTTGCAGAGACTTTTACCTCGAGGTTCGGGCATTGTAACGCGCAGACCTTTGATATTGCAACTGATCAATGGCATTACCGGTAAGTAGCGATGGCACTCGATAATAATATGTAATAATAATGATGTGATATATTTCTAGAATATGGTGAATTTCTGCATTGTAAGGGTAAAAAGTTCTCCAGCTTTGATGAGATACGAAAAGAGATTGAGGATGAGACGGATCGTGTGACGGGTAGCAATAAGGGCATCTCAAACATTCCGATTAATTTGCGCGTCTATTCGCCATATGTGCTCAATTTGACGCTTATCGATTTGCCAGGTCTAACGAAGGTGGCAATTGGTGATCAACCAGTGGATATTGAGCAGCAGATTAAGCAAATGATATTCCAATTTATACGAAAGGAGACCTGTCTCATATTGGCCGTAACGCCGGCCAATACCGATTTGGCCAACTCGGATGCATTGAAGCTGGCCAAAGAGGTGGATCCACAGGGTGTCCGAACAATTGGTGTGATCACCAAGCTCGATCTCATGGACGAGGGCACCGATGCACGTGACATACTCGAGAATAAATTGTTGCCACTGCGGCGCGGTTATATTGGTGTTGTCAATCGTTCCCAAAAGGATATTGAGGGTCGCAAGGATATCCATCAGGCTCTCTCCGCTGAGCGTAAATTCTTTCTCAGCCATCCATCGTATCGCCACATGGCCGATCGCCTGGGCACACCATATTTGCAGCGTGTCCTCAATCAACAGCTCACGAATCACATTCGGGACACATTGCCCGGTCTAAGGGATAAATTGCAAAAGCAAATGCTAACACTCGAGAAGGAGGTCGAGGAGTTTAAGCATTTCCAACCCGGCGATGCCAGCATCAAGACAAAGGCTATGCTACAGTAAGTACCAGTTAACTTGGATTTTCCTTTCTCGATTAATTAAGTTTTCTGTATTCTATATTACATTGGGCTCTCTACAGTATATTTCTTTATGATGGATTTTATTTAATAGTTTACGAGTTTAAATAATTTTGCACCAAAGAGTGAATTAAAAACATAATGTCTCTTCTATCATTTGATTGATTTATTCAGTTTTAATAATTACATATATTAATATTATTGACTCTAGATAGGTTTAATTACACAATCTACTATTATTTGAATTAGATGCCTTAGCGTCAAATAATATTAATTGCTTATGATTAGTCAATGCTAATATTAAATTAAGTTTCTATGCTAAACTATTATTAATTTCCAATAAATTGTATTTTTAATTTTAACAGAATGATACAACAACTGCAGTCGGACTTTGAGCGCACTATCGAGGGCAGCGGCTCCGCCTTGGTCAATACAAATGAATTATCTGGCGGTGCCAAAATCAATCGCATATTCCATGAGCGGTAAGGAATTATAACCACAATCACACTTGATATATCTATACATTTATTATACCTATGTACTTTCATTGTAGTCTTCGCTTTGAGATTGTTAAAATGGCATGTGATGAGAAGGAGCTGCGTCGCGAGATTTCGTTTGCCATTCGCAACATTCATGGTATTCGTGTCGGTCTCTTTACCCCAGACATGGCCTTTGAGGCGATCGTGAAGCGTCAAATAGCGCTGCTCAAGGAGCCGGTTATCAAGTGTGTTGATCTAGTCGTACAGGAATTGTCCGTTGTTGTGCGCATGTGCACCGATAAGGTAGTATTTAAAACAATCAGTCAGTGAGTCAGTCCTATAATGCAATTAAACTCTTTCTCAGATGAATCGCTATCCACGCTTGCGTGAGGAAACT
This sequence comes from Drosophila sp. st01m, assembly GCA_018901795.1. Classification (NCBI taxonomy): domain Eukaryota; kingdom Metazoa; phylum Arthropoda; class Insecta; order Diptera; family Drosophilidae; genus Drosophila; species Drosophila sp. st01m. The sequence continues at coordinate 4,741,837 of JAEIFG010000706.1, read as the reverse complement.
GAACGCATTATTACAACACATGTGCGTCAACGTGAGCAACGTTGCAAGGAGCAAATCTTGCTATTGATTGACTTTGAGCTCGCCTACATGAATACCAATCACGAGGATTTCATTGGCTTTGCCAAGTATGTAATTCAATTAAATGTATCTTTAAGTTAACCGATAACTTGTAACACCTTTTCATTGTTATCATATATTCTTCTTTTGTCTGCTCTCAGTGCTCAGAATAAATCGGAGAATGCAAATAAGACCGGCACCCGACAGCTGGGCAATCAGGTTATCCGCAAGGGTCATATGGTCATACAAAATTTGGGCATCATGAAAGGTATGTAGTATCTGCTCCAATCAGCAGCAGCTGCAAATTGCAAATCTTACGCATCCCCTGTCTGTCGTCACCCTTTCAAAAAAAGAAAACAGATAGAACAATTAAAAAGAAAGCTAATATAAATTGTACACCTTCGGCACACCGAAAACTATAGGGATTACCAAAGTAATATAGTTGTCAGATCGTAATTAAATGTGTTTGTGAGAGTTATTTGAGTTATTTTCAGAAACAACAGTTTTTCATAGTTCATAGTTTGATGTAGGATATAGTAACTCGATCAGGTTGCCTTATTAACTATTTGCTATATTGCTAACGTTCCCAAAACATCGACATTTACCGACTTTGGTATTTTTTAAAAATTCCGCGAGTCTGACGTTTTCAGTCGTTTCTAACAGTCGATTTAATTTTGATTACAAAACAATAGTGAACAAATAGGATGATCATTTGTTTTTTAAATTTGTGTCTTCTGTCACAATTATATGGTTTTTTTTTAGTTTTTGACTAAACTAATGTTTTGAGAATGATTACAAAAATAAAAATAAAATTTATTTTTGGCACTATTTTGCTTTCTTATCTTATTTCTTAAATAAATAAATATTTTAAGTCTTTCATACTTTTTGACAACATTTAAATATCTTTTGCAATGGTATAAAAACACACACACTCACAACACACCTTGCCACACACACACAGACACAGCAATAATAACAACATTCAATTGCACTCAGCACCCAACTGACTCCTCCGTCTATCAATCCTGCTAATATATAACTATATATGTTTATATCAATCTTGACCCTTGTCCTAAGCAACTTTAACATTATCAGCTTTTTATCTGCTAATGAAATAATTTGTATTTTTCAATTAACTTACTTTCAACAACTTAAATGTGAGAAGAAAGGCTGTAGAAAACTTACAATTAATTAAATTAATCTTTTTGTCTTGACTCACTGACAAATCATTATACAGACCGAATCATAAGTTTAATTTTAAAAGAAAGTAAAGCACTCAATACTCCTGAGAAATATAATCACTATCATTAGTCCGGAAATAGCATACATACTAATTTCTAATAATTTTTAAATAATGTAATTAATCTAAGTTAGGCATGTGGAATGTGGGGAATGTTTAAGACTAAATTAATTTTATTTGTATTATTTTGAAACACACTTTCTTTCGGACACCCAAGAAAATTGTTGTAATTTGATTTTTGTTTCGTTTTCAATGTTAATTTATTATTTTATGTGCTTCTTTTTTTTTTTTTTTTGTTGAATTATTATTATTGGATTTTTCTTTCTTTCGATCTTGTTTACTTTTATACTTTTATTGACCATTTTCCTATCTAACAACTTTGGTGTGGAATTGATATTGAAAGCTTTGCTGTGGTTTCTGCCACGCCTACTTGGTTTGTATTCAATGATTTTCTTTTAAATTTGTTTGATTTCGCTAAACTTAAACTTAAATTAAACGACATTATTGTGCTGTACTTTATAAAATGCTTGATATTGGAGATTAAATAACGCCTAGTAATAATTATATCCAATATACCAAACTGATCCGAACCCATTCCTATGTTCCATTCCATATACTGTCATCATAATATCATTTGATGTGGCTAGAAAAAACACAACAACTATTATATTCTGTGTTGACATTCATAAATATTTGATGGATTATATTAGTAACTATATATTTTGTTGTTCGCAGGCGGATCGCGTCCTTATTGGTTTGTGCTAACATCGGAGAGCATCTCCTGGTACAAGGATGAGGACGAAAAGGAGAAGAAATTCATGTTGCCGTTGGATGGTTTGAAATTGCGCGATATTGAACAGGGCTTTATGTCAATGTCTAGACGTGTTACATTTGCTTTATTCAGTCCCGATGGACGTAATGTTTATAAGGTTAGTAATTTTTGTTAGCATACAAAAAAATGAAAACAAAACAAGAAAAGAAAAACTAGAACAAAAAAGAGAGAGACCACAAAATGAAATCGAATGAAACAAAAAACAGAAAAATTTTTACAAAACGAAAACTTTTCCATTACAACATTTGCTACAACAAATAATCTGTTGACTATTTGATGTAGTTCAAATTATGTTAAATGTTACTTACATTCAATTACTTAAAACATATTTTGTTTCTTCTGTTCTGTTAAAAAAAAAAAAAACTAAAAGAACTAAAAAGAAAAGAACAATTCAATTTTTGCGTTTCAAGTTGCCCACGGCACAATTTGAGATTGAATTCCGTTTTGAAAACTTAAAAAGAAATGAAAAGAAATTCGTTGGCAACTCAATTAATTAATTTTTTTGTATAAGATAAAAATTACTATGTTTTTATCAACATTTAGAGTCAAATCAAAGGATAAAAGGAGCTTGCAAAGGTCTCGAGCTATGGAAACTCCTTTTGTGCCTCTGATTTGTGAGCATGAAAAATCGAAACCAAACCAAACCAAACGCTAGCTAAAGGCATTTCCCTCGATTAACCGTTATATACCGTTATACCGATTAACCAAATATACCAAAAAGACACTAACTAACCTTTGGTCCAAAGACACACGCTGCGAATCACTTGACTCAAAAGCCATAGAAGCTAAAAAACAAACAAAACAAAAAAAATATACATAAAGAAAGAATGAAAAATAATATCCAAATGAAACGAAACCAAACCAATACCGATACCGATAACCGATAGCCAAACCAATGCCACCACAACCCGTCCAAGTACTCGTAATCGTTATCGTAATCGTAATACGTTGTCCCATATGCCAAATGCTTGACAAAAATACCTATCCATTTGTTCTCTTTGCGCTTGGACGCTTTTCTTTCTCCTCCTGCACACACACACACACACACACACACAAATTGTTACACATTTAGGATTATAAACAACTTGAGCTGTCTTGCGAAACGGTCGAGGATGTGGAATCCTGGAAGGCATCATTCCTCCGAGCTGGCGTCTATCCCGAGAAGCAGGAGACTCAGGAGAATGGAGATGAGGTGCGTATATCTATTTATCTATATATGTAGATATATATATCTATGTCTATATATGTATCTATCGTAAATATCTTAATTTAGTTATCGTGCTAAACATCTAGCTTAGTCTAAGCCTCAATGTATGTGTGTGTAAGTGTGTATTCGAAATATGATTAGATAACAGCGACAACACAAGGTCAATTAACACATGACTCTCAATCTAAGTATATACTTCAATGTGGCATGACTTTAACTCTTGTCTCTCCCTTTTCAAAAACAAAAAAAAAGCCCCAAAAATGCCTGTCTTTAAACTTTGACATATTCCACATTTGATTTTCCAAAATACACATCGTAATTCCGATAACAGCATTTTATAACACTACAGATACATGTTAACAATAACAGCTTGTTAACATTGTATTACGTTAGCAGTGCTACATTTATTTGCTGTCTGTTAATGTGCAATGTTAACTAACAGCGTCTTTTTCCTTACTACTGTTAATGTCAACTTACGAGCGACTTCTGTCTGTTAATGTAATGTTCGGTCTGTAAGTTAACTAACAGCGACTATTTTCCTTAGGACTGTTAATGTAAACTCCCTTAACAGATTTTGTACACCTATTGACAGTATGTTAACTGTGTGTTTTACTGTTACTCGTGAGCTTTTCTCCTGCTTTCCAACCCGGAAATCCTGCTATTTTCATTTTGTCCGTATACCTTTTAATCAGTGCTGTTTTCAGTTGCATAAATAAGAGCTTCTTATTGCCTATATCTATTTATAAACAAACCTATTTATCTATATATCTATGTATATCGTGTGCTCAATGGATTTTGAAATATGTTTAAGACTTTACAATTTACTGAAATGATATTTTTCATAAAGAAACGATTTTAATAACGAAATAACTCATCATATATTTCTTTGTTTTTTTTTTTTTTTAACTTTGCGCACCAATATAAAAACTCCACAAATATCATCATATATATTAAAATACTCGTATATATATATATATAACGTGTATCTGATTAATATTGCGCGTATATATGCTCTTTGTATATGCAGGAAGGACAAGAGGTTTGTTTCTTTTCATCATTTTTAGCATATACTTTGCATATTTCCTAAGCTCTGTCTGTTTATATTTTTTATTGGTTTTGGTTAACTAAACGTTATGATTTTACTAAAATAAACTGTACACATCATAAATGGGAAGATGAAGATTATTATCCTATATTATGTCAATCCGTTTGACATAAATTCATAGCGAACGTATCCAGTTGATAAGGATAATATCAAGTTTATTCTATAGTAGTTAATTAAACTGGGACACAGATAATGATACCGTTTAATATATTTTCGTAAATGGACTCACAAATTGAATATTGAAAATTGCATTTTTTTTGTGTATGTACTTGATTGGAAAACCAAATTATGCTTTAGTTAATTATTCAAAATTATTTTTTTTGGTGGATGGCTTACCGAATTAATTCCATATGTGCAATAGACTTGAGTTCACATATTTTGGTTGAGGTTTGTTATTTTTATATTCCTTATCTAACATCTCATTAAAGTTTTTTTTTTACCGCCGTTATACAACACTAACCAATGAAAATGGGGGAAGCAAATTTATGACTTATTCGATTGGGTTTAACACACAATACATTTAACTTCCGGTTTGTTCTTAGACCTTTTGATTTACCTTGTTCTGTTATCCTCTTTATTTATTTTTTGGATATTCATATTAACTTGTTAAAACTGGTACATAAATTTATGTACAAATATATCAATATATAAATATATATATTTTTGATTTTACAATATTTTTTATAAATTATTTTCTTCTATTTTCCCGTCCACGTACCAAACGAAATGACCACAAATAATTAAATAAAAAAATGCCGAAATTACAATATCAATCATGATTGTAATACCGAAATACGAAAAATATATATATCGAAACGATCACAGCAAAAAGTATGTTAATTTTTCATTCCAAATGTTCTCAAAACTTTGAATTTACTTAATTATTTTTGTATGCATTCGTTATGTAAATCCGACTTTTAATTATTCGTTCAATTAACACACAACTCTTAAACTTTTTGACTCTTTGAAAGCTTTATACACTTATCAATTACAACAAGTACAAGTACACGTACAAGTAGTTAGCAAATTCGTTGAGTTTATATTTTTAAAGCCTTTTCCAATTTGAATCGCTTTGTAAGCACTTTTATTTCTTTTACAATTGATCTGTAAATAATTGATAAAGTATGTTATCGATAGATTTGCAGCTTTAAGACATTAACACTCGCATCACTAACGATTTAAAGAGCTAGATAAATATTGATATAATACTGTTAATACTTTACTCTTGATAAACTCACACTTCAAGTTAAATTCTTCTTTTGAGAAGATGATCAATATCTAATTAATCAATATGATTAAACATCGTTGTCCTCACATAACTTAATATTTCATTCACTATAAGGGAATTTAGTTGGATTAGAATCGACTCTCATTTTTTTTTTTTTTTTTACTAATTAGCATGAAAACTCTAACAACAATTCTCATCGAACAATATTTATTAATAACAATTAATGAATTAACACAATAGAAAAAGAAGTATCGTAAATTGCTTTATAATTGCTGTTGTTATTGTTGTTTTTATTATCTCATAACGGTTTTACCTTGTTGTACTTTAATTATACAATTAAATACTTTACCACAATCAAAATCAAAATAGAAACACATTATAGAATAATCACATGAAAGTAAACGCAAACGTAATGAAAAATTGATTAATAATACTTTACTTTTGTTGACTGCACCACCTTTTTTGATATTTTTCGATTGTTCAACCTACACTTTTATCATTTTAATTGATTGTTGGTTTTTTTTTTGTATTTTTTTCTATTACTTTTGCTAACCTCGAACCAATCAATCAACCGAATTGAATAAACAAATTACATATGTGTTACAATCAATTCCCCCCTTCCCCGTTGAAAATGTGCGTTAATCGTTAATCAACGATAAACGATAAAACTAAAACAAAACAACGATTACGATAAAAACGATAACAGTCGGCCAGCGAGGAAAGCTCTACGGATCCACAACTGGAGCGTCAAGTGGAAACGATCCGTAATCTGGTCGACTCGTACATGAAGATCGTCACAAAGACCACACGAGACATGGTGCCGAAGGCCATTATGATGCTGATCATCAACAATGCCAAGGACTTTATCAATGGCGAGCTATTGGCACATCTCTATGCCTCCGGTGATCAGGTAGGCATTTAATTATCTATTGATTTTCATCACATATACATATATAAATATTGACCGTTTCTCTCTCTCTCTCTCTTCTACCAGGCACAAATGATGGAAGAATCCGCCGAGTCGGCAACAAGACGCGAGGAAATGCTGCGCATGTATCGCGCCTGCAAGGATTCATTGCAAATTATTGGTAAGTTACGGCCGAAAAGGCAAACAAACTCAAAAGCCTCCAATAACCTTAGAAAAATGTAGTATTTATAACAATTAAGAAAATTAGTGTACACTGAGAATGGATGGAAATTAGCATGAGAAAAATAAGAGAATTCTTTCACATTTGTAAGTTCTTTATCATTGAGAAAGTGACATCAACTGGTAAAGAATTCTCGATGTTTTACTGAGTAGCCTTAAAGGTGATAAAGAAAATTTAAAATAAAAATAGATTCACAAATCAAGATTTTGAGAAAGTACCCGCAACCTCCAATAACCTTAGAAGTAGTTATAACAATTAAGCAAATTAATGTAGACTGAGAATGGATGTGATTTTACAAAAGAAAAATAAGAGAATTCTTTTAGATTCGTAAGTTCTTTATGACATCAACTGGTAAAGAATTCTCGATGTTTTACTGAGGAGCCTTAAAGATGTTAAAGAAAATTAATATAAAGAAAATATAGACTCACAGAGTTTTTAACTTTTAGACAGACAGTGTTTAGATTTTGAGAAAGTATTCTTAAAGGGATAATTTTTATATTAACTTGAGACAAAGCTTTGTAGTCTTAAAATCGGGTAGGAACTTTAAATATGGTAAATAAAATATATAAATATAAAAATATAGCTATAAAATAATGTCATCTGTGTCTCTAACCAGGTGACGTTTCAATGGCAACTGTATCATCGCCATTGCCGCCGCCCGTGAAGAACGATTGGCTACCAAGTGGCTTGGATCCACATCTATCGCCGCCCAGCCCTGGTGGCCCACGTAAGGCAGCACCCACCGCACAGGTAAGTCGCAGATACAATTGAGAGAGAATATAGCTAACACTCTACCATTTATTTTAGGGCTCTTTGGGTGGTCGCAATCCACCATTGCCGCCGGCGACTGGACGTCCAGCGCCAGCAATACCAAGTCGTCCGGGCGGCGGTGCACCACCGTTGCCAGGTGGACGACCAGGTGGTGCTCTGCCACCACCATTGCTACCATCGTAAGTAACAACATTTTGTTCAAATCCCCGTTAAACGCTTTTCAGTTGTTGTCCATTATATATCGAGACTTTTCTCTTGCAAAATGATCCTAAGGCACAAAATATACAATTTTCCAGTCAACGGATGTTTGATTATTTCAGTTCAGAAAGTTAATGATTTAAAAATGTTTCTTGCGATCATTTCGCAAAAAGCCATCGATATCTATTGTATTATGTAAATCTTTAGTTGGCTAAGTGCGCCTTGTACAGTTATACTTACTTATATAGAACTTGTGCTCTTTGTAATTTATTGTACATTTTTTCGTCTCTTAATTCAATTATTATTTGAATGTTTCGTATTCCAATTTCGAAAGTTTTTTTCTTAAATTGTTAAGGTCACTAGATTTGCGGTATTTAATCAATGTTTATTTCATTTATTTTACGATTGAGAGTTTATCAATTTCGAAATTGGAATACTTCAATAGATCTTCGATATTTTATCATGATTGTTTTTTTCATTTAATCGACGATTGGGACCTCTTTTTAAACAGCAAAAGTATTTATATACACACACATATACACACGCACACACATGCATACATGTATACATAATTATTAAATACATACTAACTTTGTGGACATAATTATATACATATTTGTATGTATGTCTCAATCGCTTTAAAAACTTTTTGTTACCGTTCGTTTTTATTATGTATAAAGCATATACATAATTATTTCTTCTTTTCTATTCCTTGTTTATTTGTACATAATTTGATATAGTTTTATATTAATTTAAATAATGGCAGCTTGCTCCTTCAATTTTTTCAAATATTTTTTAAAGATTCTCTTAAAGTTCTGAGAAATGTTAAATAATACAAAACTATTTTTTAGAATTAGAATCCGTGAGAGCTTATTAAATACAAGTCTGTTCTGCATTATATTTTCGACATAACGTTATAGAAATAGACGAACAAATATTATTAATGAAATATAATCGAACTTCAGCGAAATGTTAGCGAAAATGTAGCTTGGAACAGCGTCAAATGAGATAAATATTTGTAGATAAATAGATTAAGGGCAAGTTGCCAGATTTACCGGTGATTTATTTGTTTGTTATGTTCAACTTCTTTTTCTCCCTTCCCATTGTTTGTATTTGTAGAACAAAAAATAATAAACAAGCGGGAAAAGAAAATTACCAAAATAAACATGTTTGTTTCTTCTTCTCTTTTTCTCTCTATTTCGCTCACACAAAATTTGTTGAACCGAATTGCGATAAACCAACCAACAACGCCAAACAAAAATTAATAATAATATTAATAATAAATTACATTTAAATTGATTATAAATAATGCACACACCTAACCTCAATGTCAAATGCTAACTGTAAATTTGAATTGCTCGCACACACACACAAATACATACACACACACACACAGACGTCGTTAAGTTGTTAGCCACAGCAACAGCCGAGGCATTTACTCTCTTTAACTAACTAACCAAAAATCGCTTTCGCTTTAACCAACAACAAAAAGAATAAACAAAACAAAACCAACAAATCGACTTGTAGTCGAATTTGTATCGTTATCGAATCTCTTTTAAGTATACGCGTATCGAACTCACGCTCCTTGGCTCGCTCTCTCGCTTACTCTCTCAGCGATAACTGTCACAGTCTCCTACAGAAAAGCTCGCTCAACGTAAAAAATAAAGGAAAAACAGAACAAAACTATTTACAACAAGTTGTCTGTCTTTTTCTGTTAGAGTATTATCAAATGTTAAATGATTTAAATATCGTAAATACTATTCCGTATATATATCGTATATCACAATTATATATACATACAAATATCTGATTATTATGATGCATACACATATTTATATATTATATACAGTTTATAAATATAATGAAAATGACACAAAATGGAAGAACGTCAGCTTATAATCCAAAAGCACAGAAGTCAGTTTATCATGATATATATAACATATTTATATTGATAATTATAATAGTGTGAGAACTATAATCTGGCCCACTACTCCATAGATTTCAGAGTTTGTTAGTTTTTTATTAAATATACATAAATATAAATATATATCTATATACTTATATATATATATGTGTATATAAAATAGATACGACGCGACATTTATGCTGAGCTGAGTAGAGTTTCGCGATAGTTATTGTCATCGTTATCGATTGCACGGAATCCAGAGTGTGAGCAGAGTGTCCTAAATGTAAATGTTAAATTACATTCTCTAACATACATACATACATACATACATACTTATAAATATACGATGAGAAAAAAGAATATGCTTAAGTTAACTAAAGTACCTTTTTTGTGTTGTTGTTGTTGTCGTTAAATAAAAACCATAAAAAAATACAAAAAATATAAATTGAAAGAAAAAGCAAAAACATAATTAAGTAAATAATATATATATATATATATATATAGTAATATGAACAGCAAAAATTCCACTACATGCATAATATAAAATTATAATTATTATAAACAACAACTAAAAAATAAAGGAAATGGAAAGAAAAGAAAAATTTACATATTGTTCAGTTTATGTACGCAACAAGAAGAAATAAATACATAGTCTAATAGAAAACATGCATTACATTTATATCTATATATATATACATATATGAAGAAAGAAAAAATAAGAGAGAGATGCATATATATATGTACATATATACATATACAAACAACACACCTATATAAACAGACTGACATTCACGAATGTTTACATTTATTTGGCTGGCACTGTGGCCAGCGATTCGTTCGTTTGTTCGCTCTCTCTCTCTCTGTCTGCAGTGTTGGAAAGCGCGTAATGATCCTGCCTTTTGACATAACCTCTTTTAATTCCTTGCTCTCTGTCTAATGTCTCCATTGAGTAGTGTGTGTGAGTGTATATATATATACATTTATATATTTGTGTGTGTGTTGTTGTCTTTTTTGTAAATTTATCACATTTTATTCTATTTCTGTCTTATTTATTGTTTTGTTGTTTGCTTTTGCCTTTAGTTTCTTTATTTATAATTTTATCATAATTTGTAACTAAATCAAAAACATACACACAACACACATTAACACTCGCATACATCACACCACAGAGCAAGCAGGAGCGAAACAAACAAATCGATAAAAAGGGGTTTCAAGCGTTCCGATAACTGTTTGATCACATAGCGCCAGCGCCATTTTGTAACTAGTTTAGTTTTTTGCAAAGCAACAAAAAAAGAAAATAAGAAAAAACCAAATTAAAATTATAGAATATCAAAATAAAACAAATAAATTGAACAAAAACAACAACAAACAGTACAAAATACTTTTACAACTTTCAAGTCGCGTCACTGGAGCTGTCGGCGGAGCGATAACACAGCAATCGGGCGCCAATCGATACATCCCGGAGAGCATGCGCGGACAAGTGAATCAGGCTGTTGGCCAGGCGGCGGTGAACGAGCTCTCCAACGTATTTGCCACACGATTCAAGTAAAGAATATCAAAACAGAGAGTGAAAGAAACTGCACGAGAGCAAGCTTTCAAGAGAGCGCAAACAGAGAGAGAACAAAACAAACGCACGTCACGCACACAAAAGCACAGAACAAGAGAGAGACAGAGAGAGAGAGCGGAAGCTTCCAGCTGCGTCTGCGCTTGCGTCCTTCTCTTTTTTGCATCCTCATATTGTGTTTTTGTTATTTATTAACTACATTTAACATGTACATGTGTTGTGCTTTTGTTTCCTCCTTCTCCATTTTTTTGTTTTTATGTTTTTACCAAACGTTTTTGTGATGTGTCCTCTGTGTGTTCTGTGTATAAGTTTAAACTAAATTGATTAATTTTAAACGAAGCATTCCTTTCTGTTGTTTTTCTTGTAAATGCATCGATATGTTATCGATAGTGACGAACGGCGATCAGACCGATTTCCGAATACTATTGACAGCACTAACGTTTGTTATGCAATTTCAATATGTATATTTTGTAATTATTTCAACATTCCATTTAAATTCATCACACACACACTAACATTCATCAAGTGTTGCTTTAAAAACGAATCTCTATAAAAATAACTCTAAATCCTAACCCAAAAGTTGTTAATTACATTTTACGATAAAGCAATGCGAAATTGAGCAAACACACTTAAACATAACATACATACATCAATACATAGTCTCTTATTTAGAAAATGTTCATAATGCGAATTGCTTAAAGGCAGAACAAATTATAATTGTTGCTAAACTTAAAATAAAATGTGTTTTTGTGTAGTTTTTAAAACCACCTTATAATAAATATATATATGTATATATATAGATATATGTATGTATATGTATTTGTTAATAGTGCAGCAACTATAAAAATATATTTAACAAAGATACCAAAATATCCACAAATTACTTGAATGAATAATATTTAAAAGATAAAAGCGCATATGATATTTATACATAATACATACATACATACATCCATATACATAAAACAAAACTGGATACAGAAGAATGGAACTTAGTTAGTGTGAGAAAAGGCTAATGAAATTACCGTAAATATCTATGAACTTTATTTGAAGTAAGCACAAAAAGGAAAACTAACTAAATTACATGACAGATGAAAATTATGATGTTTAATCTTAAAGTGAAGATCTGTCGTGTCGTTTAACAGCTGTATAACAGTCGATACTGTAAGTGTTTTGCTTGCAATAACAGCTGTTAAGTGTCGATGTAAAGCAATTGAATGTTATAACAGCATATAACTAAAATATGGCAATATTACAATATATTCAGCCTTTCTTTAATTCTTAACTACTCACAGGCATTTTTGAAACTTATGTATATATATATATATGTTATATATATTTATATAGATGAAAATTCACTAACTGTGTAAAATCTTTCCAAACTTTCAATTGTTGTTATTGTAGTTCGTACAAACGACATACATATTTATATAGAGCATAAAAAAGTGCAGAATCAAGTAAATAATATGCATATACATATATGATATGACTATAGCTTTTAAAGGATTTCGAATCTGCTGATGTAGTTGATACTCTACACATATGTATGTATGTATAGTGTGTACTTATTATATGTATGTTATGCTATGTAAAATTATTTTTTAATTTCATTGAACTTCTGTCAAACTTATGATATATTCGATATAGTATATATAGATGTACCGTTAGAGAGACAGATGTGCTCATATCTACAGTTGCGGCAAACAAACGATAATTAAATCGATTTAACAATCGATGCTAACTATGAAATTAACCGTTTTTTCCAACATCTTCTCGAGTTATGATAATATGGCAAACAAAAAGTATATCTCTCTATATATATGTATATATAGAAATGTCACAAGTATTTAGCTCCTCTATGTGTTTGTTTTAGTATAGCACACACACACACACACACAGATACAGAGACACACCCATACTTACATACATCAGACATGCATAACGCCTTGAGCATATACATATTTACATACATACACACATATATAATTAAATATGTACTTATATGATGAAAGATGATACCCTATAAAAAAAGAAACAAGAAAAATATCCCAACCAATGTGTAGCACTTACTAATTGCTGTTTATTGAATTGAAAGTTAAAAGTTGCTGCAAAGAATGAAGATCGATAGAATGCAAAAAATGCTGAGGGGTAACTACAATGTTATAAATACAAAAGATAAAAATAAAACAAAAAAAAAGTAAATATATATATTAAACAAAAAAATAAAAGAAATTGCTTATTTTTACTGCAGTAGTTAAGCAGCTATGTAAGTTAACAGTGCTGTTAAGGTCTCTGCTTGACAGGCTGTTACAGCAGCAGGCAACAGTATTTGTAAGTTAACAGTGCCGTTAGGGACTCTGCTTGACAGGCTGTTACAGCAGCAGGCAACAGTGTTGCTGTCTGTGCGTTAACAGCGGGGGCTGTAAATGTTAATAAATTTCTTCGTCCTCTGACTCTTGTCCTGTTCATTTATTGTTTTTGGTGTTGGTATTGCTTTTCAAACACATTGTTAAGAAAAATTAAAACTAATATACAGAACTAACATTTGTTTGCTGTCCTGCTGGGTGAGTTCTCTAATCATTTTAACTATATTATATCTTTAACTATTCATTAATCTTTTGGAATGTTCCCACATGCAGAACTTGCTTTAAAGCTTTCAATTGAGTCCTGTGATGATGTGATAACTAATTGCAATATTTTAATATATTTCACAGTCGACCTGGAATGAACGCACCACCAAAGTTGCCAGATCGACCATCGTATTACGGTAATACGACCAATGGACGTCCCTATTGAGTGAGAGCGAGACAAAACGATGTCAAAACGATGATTCATCTACCATCGATATCCGATATCTTGCGAGATCCATCCAAGCGATAAAAATGTCGATGGAGCAGTACTGACCGTTAGATTTGGATATATGTCTCTATTTATATTTATATATATATTTATATATTTGAGTAATGGGTTCATTGATCACTGTAAAACTCAATTTGTATTATTATGTATGTGTATTGTTAATTGGCAGTTGCCAACGTGTGTGTGTGTGTGTCAGTCTGTCTGTCAGACCGTGTGTGTGTGTTTCTTTTTTGTATTTGTTTTTTTTTTATAAATATGTATATTTCTTAAAGTGAACTAATGTGTGTAGAACACTTCCGACTGGTCCTTAGAAATGCTAGACATATCATAGCCGTAGCGTAGTTGATTAAACACACACACACACTTACCTATACACACACACACACACACACACACACACATGGCATTGCCATTTCAACATATGCATACATTTGTAATTAAAACTAAACGATAATGTTATACAACTAAGTGAATGTGAAAGCAGCCTCAACTGTCATACAGTCATACAGTTAATAAAATCAGTTATACAGTATATGCTAGATACCGTTAAAAACAACACAGTCATACACAACAGTGCGTTTCCAGCTGGGCTACAAATATAATCATAATAATAATAAATATTGTTAAACAAATGATAAACAACAAAAATCACAAAGAACAATTAGAGAACACATCCAAAAATCAAATCAATTCTCAATTCTCTCTGTGCATTGTAAATATTTCAACAACAATTGTTATAAATATTGTCATAATAATAATAATTATGAAAATAATATCATATGAAATGCTTTAAATTCACAATTTTTCCATATATATATATATATATATTTATATATATATATATCAGTTACAACTAATAAACATATGTATCTATATGTTTCAGCGCCTTTTAGAAATGTATGTATATTTACACTTAATTACTTTTTGGCAAAACGTCTAAATTGATTACAAATAATTTTTTATATAATTTATATACTTATATACAAAAAACAAATGCAACCAATTATACATATTAATTTTACAACTAAGCTTAAGAAAATCAAATAAAATGCAAATGCAAATAAAGTTGAAACTATAACGAATTACACAAATTTATCGACTTTTTATGGGGGATATACTGAGATACAATTAAATTCTTGGATATTTTAACAAATCAATAATTCTAGACGTAAATCGGAATTAACCGTGAAATAATAAACGAAGTAAACTAGTGATGTTAATCCAAAACATGATTGGAAAATACATAAATGTCTTTCAAACAGCAAATAATTGATAAAATTACAAATGTTGATTTTTCTAAATCACTTTTCTTGAAAACTTATTAAGGAACATTTTTGGAAAGTAAGTATGGAAAAATGAACAAAAACTGTTAAAAACTGAATTTTTCAATCAAAAAGTGGCCAAATAATGATATAATTGAGATTTGAGAAAAACTATGACAGTTTGGAGTTTTCAAATTATAAAGTATGCAAAAATTGGACAGCGAATATGAGGGAATTTTTCCATTTTGATGCTCAGCTAAATAAGGATTAAATTGTTAAATTTTCATAAAAACTATACAACAGACTCAATTCATATTTAAAAAAAAATAATATTCCCCCCAACAATATGAAAAATAAAAATCCTTTATGTTGAGAACATGATAATTAAAAGAGTTATTGAATAGATAAGAAGAAAAGAAACCAGGAGCTCGCCCAAAATGTAGTTTCTTTATTTAACCTTGCAATGCAAAGCTGATTTTATTTGTTTCACTGTTATAATGTTGTTGTTAATTAAGTTTATTAATTAAGTAAGTACACTGTTATTGGAATCTGACACACATATAAATATTGTTATCGGTTGGATGTTGTTATTGCTGTCATACAGTCACTGTGATCGAGATCGTGACTGTTAACGTTATCGTATTGTATCGTATCGTTACAGTATAAGTTAATTTGATTTGAAACATTCTATTATGTTTTATAATTATTTAATATATGTATATGTATAACGTACTAGTATATGAATTTGCTAACTTTGAAATTTGTAAAATTGTTGCTATTGTTTCTTGTTGTTTTAATTCTGTTTTTATATTATTTTGTTCTTTATTTGAATATCATACCAATTTAACGGTCTAATCTAAGCGGTTCGCTAGTTTAAAAAAAAACTCTGGTATAACTTGTGATTCGAGTTTCGTACTTTGATTGATTTTCAATTGTTTCTACTAGATTATGTAATTAATTAATTGTTAATTATGTTTAAGAAATTGACAGCAATTCTTAAGTATTCCCCAATTGGAATTATATATCGTATAATCATTTAAAATGTGTATGCATGTAAAATTCTTTTATTTTTTTTGTGAGTTTCTGTAAATTTGCAAAAATTGTTTAATCTTTTTATATATATATAAATATATATGTATATTTATATAATAATAATTCAGTTACTAGAAATTTTTTCGATTTCGACAGTTATGCTAGAAAAAACTTCTTATTATGATAAGAATTTGTGAATCTTTTGTTTGTAAAGTAATTAAATTTGTTTTTGTTTTTTTGTTCTTAAATTTCTCTTAATTCTTGAATACAATATGTAAGTGTTATATGTTAGAATTATATATATACTTTCTCCAAGAGTCAATCTCTTCTGATCTCTGCTGTTTCCAATGATATAATTGTCTTCACCTTTTGGTTAAGTCGAGAACATATTTTTATCTTTTTCGAAAAGTTGACCCCATTTTGTTACGATTACAGAATGTATATATGTATAAGTGGGTATAGAATTTATGCTTAAGAACTAGACATTAATTATAAACGGCTACGCTATGATCCTTTGACTTGACATTTTCTACTTTCTCCTTTCTTCATTCATTGATTTTGTTTTGTTTTTTTTTCCAAGCAATAAACATTTAAACGTGAATTCTGAATAATACGTCGCCTACTCCGATTTACATATATATATGTATGTATATGTATTTTCACCCCACACCCGTTACTCACACACGCACGCACTTTCACGCCCGCAATCACGCACACTCACGAATTCATCGCTGACCGCCGTCACGAGGTGGAGGCAATTCGCCAGTGTGATCCATATATTTTGCTCGATGTTATTGAGCGTGCGTGCGAATTGATCCCCCGCCGCGTCCCCTGGTTGGTGGGGTGGGTGACTTGATGTTTGTGTATTGTGCGCCACCAGTGTTGGTTAACGTGTGCTCGCTACGAGTGTGTGTGCGTGCGGTCAGTGTATGTGTGTGTGCGTGTGCTGGTCGGAAGTGAATTCGGATTAGGCGTCATTTAGAGCTAATGCATACATTAATATATTCTTTAGTATTTGTAATTATATATATAGAATTATTTATAATTAATATTAGTATAAGTATTTTTATTTTTAAGAGAGATTTTAGTTTGGAATTTTATTTTGAAACTTTCTTAGCTACGATATAAATTAATTAAATGAAAAAAAGTATAAAAACAAACATATACAGTTATTGAAATGTTGTTTTTTTCTTTGCAAATAATATTTATATTTTTATAGCTTTTAGTATGTAAAGGATTTGTTAACAAAAGAAAAATTAAAAACAATATTTGTGTATATTTAAATAGATTTTGGTTTATTATTATGATTAGGCATATAACAAAAGTAAGTATCGATATTTATAGTATTTATGTAGTTTATAATAAAAAGAACAAGAGCAGAAAATACTAATAACACATAATACGTTCCAAAAACATTTTTAGTATCCCAACAGTTTTAGAATTGCTTTGTCTTCATATTTCCTAAACGTTTAGGGAAACATTCCTCAACATTTCTCCCAAGGTTTTCAATTGAAGGGATTTGGGGAATTCCCAATGAAAATGCATTTGGTTGGAAATTGCATTCACATACACATATTATTGTACTACAATAAATGCAATTTATCGCTACTTTGCCAATTATAAGAGTAAGTATAAGAGTATAGGTATAAGTATTTTTATATGCGTGTATATAGCATTTTCTTATTTTTTTTTTTTTTTAAGTTTGTTTAAGTTAATATAAGTATTGTGTAAATAGTTATAGTTTAACATTGCCTTCAATTAGTTGTTATTTTTATTTCTTTACTATTTATTTTGTAGCTAAATCTGAGTTAAAGCTTTATATATTTTGCTAATTCAAAAAATGTAATTGCATCAAAAGGTTTATGTTGCATTTGATTTCGAATACACGTAGTTAAGTTTCTTATTGTTGAGTTTAAGTTAAGTTAAGTTTTTGTGGAAGGCGCACAATATTGGTTTTTCAATTGAAAGACTGTAACAAACTTATTTGCAAATTTAAATATTGCTTTTCAAAAATGTTAAGCTAATGCTGTTATGCAATTAATTGTGTTTTCCTTTTCCGTTTCATTTTCTAATCGAAGTTCGAAATTCGAATCACAAGTTTTATCAACGCGAACCGCCATTGCGTTGTATCTGAGCTAAATGTTAAGTGTCCTGTGTATATATATATATATATCTATATATGTGTATGTGTGTCTGTATTTGTTTGTCAATCGATTTATCTATCGATCATATATATATTGCTGTATATTGAATTCGAAACATGAAATTAACATTGCGAGCATACAAGCTCTATAACATGCTCTTAACATCTTTACTGTTAAGTTTTAGAATTTGTATATGTTAATGGTGCTTGATCGAATGCAATTTCGATAAACAATTTTCTTCGATAATTGAATATAACATGAGGAGCGTACAAAGCTTTTAACATAATCGTGTTATTGCTTAACAGACGACTAGCACTTAACATCCTTTGCCTCTGTAAAGCTATAAGTACAGCTCTGATTCCAGACATTCCTTTTCAATCGTGTTATTTCTTTCAACTGAATATCGCATATAGCAAAACTACACTTTACTAAATTGAAATTGTGATGTACATAAACAACAAACAGTATATATTATTTTTTAATATTTCTTTTTTCATTTCACTTTGACTTAAAGAGCTGATAAAGTTGTAGATCATTTCGGTATATGATTGTTTATAACATTAAACTGTCGAACAATAAATTAATAAACGAGTAGACATACATAAATAGCTGAAAAATATATATATGTATATAGATGCATATATCTGTGAAATATATTATGTTATTTGGATTACAGATTACATATTGGACTGTGTATATCTGTAAATATTGTATATGTAAGTATATATACTATATATATATATATATATATATATATATATATATATATATATATATATATAGAAATGTATATCATAATTTTGGATAAGTATGTGTGTGTATTGTTCTTTCAATCTGTGGGCTAGTTAGTTGAAGAGGTGCACTACTATATAGTCTATAGTTTATATGTAATCACCTGTGTTGGGTGAGCAAATATAATGAAGAACAATTTATTGAACTTGTCATATTATAAGTAAGTATATAGTTAAAGGGAACTAAAGACTTGACAACGAATGCGAATACGAATATATCGAATATGTATATCGAATAACAAATTACAGATTGGCTAGATGTAATAAGCATAGATGAGAGTTTTTTGAGTTTCCTTTTCCTTATTTTTTTTCTTTCTTTGTATGCTGCATTGATTTAATTGTTTTATCTGTTTTTGGGTTACTTTCATGAGTTGTTGTTGTGTTGGGGGGATTGGGATTGGGGACTCGCTTTAATCCTCCTTGGAGAGGCTGCCCAAATCGCTGAGAAAGATTTCAGGCGATAGAACATGCGATGAGCCGACTAGCACCTCCCAGTTGCGCACCGAATTGGTCACCTCGTAGGCGCAACGCATCTCGGACATGCTAACGCCACCGACAATGAAGATTATCAGACGCGGCACATTCTTCACCTGCGTCTGGGCCTTGTCCTTGTGCCAGTGGCCATAGCGAGCGCTAGTCGGTGCATGGTAATTCGTATTCTGGGCGCGTCCCTCGAGGAATGGAAAATGACGTGTATCGAGCTTATCCTCAATGCAATCCTCCATAACATCCTTAATCACTGGCGTCCAACGTGACATCTGATAGGTGCTCTCCGTAATACGTTCCTTCCGCGGCACCGAATAGATCTTCTTGCGGCTCTAATAGAAATAATACAAATATAATTAATTATAATAAATGAAAACTTCTCATTGCGTTGAGCACTTACATCTGCAATGACATTGATGCCCAAAAAGCTGAGATTGCGCACCATATCCTGATCCTTGGTCGACAGCTGGGCGTGTGTAAACAACTTGGTCAAGTTCTCCTCGGAGATGCCATTCTTGATCATCACATAAAGCGAAATAATTCGCACCTTGTCGTAGTTGGAAACATTCTGTGCCCAAAACAAATACGAATTCCAATTAATTGAATATTTGGGTTAAGAACAAAAAGTTATTAAAACTTATTAAACTATATATCATTTATTTTAAACCTAGCTAGTTTAAATAAAATAAAATGAAGTTTAATATTCATTTAATATTTAATATAATCATTAACAGAATATAAAAAGAAATATTTTTTATTTGATATATATTCTAGTTCTTTTGAAAATTTATAAAGTCTATAAAATTACTTAAATGACTCTATTTTCATATTTTCAGCTTATTTAAATTTACATCATAATACCAATTTATTTAAAATATAATTTTTGGTTCTCTCAAAAATTGATATCATAATTTTCATAATTGGGGAACATTTCTGACCATGATAAAAATGTTCTACACATTTTAAGTTCAAATATCTTTCGAAATATTGAACAAATAAGCAAAATAAGTAGTCCATTTGTTTTGAAATTAGACATTTAGATAAATATGTACAAAACTATTTTGTACAACCGAAATTGAGACCATATTCGATTTTTGCTCTAATTTGATTTAGTGATTAAGAATTTGTGAGATATTAATTCATTGTTATGACACATTAAAAGTTTCTATTTTTCCTTTGTCTTCATATTTTTTCTTACTATATTCATGTGGTTTCAAGGTCATGTTACAAAAGAAATAATGATATGCATTAATTTCAGTATTTTTATATGATGTTTAATTTGATGATTAAGAATTTGTGAGGTATCTAATTTTAAAAATATATATACTATATATAATAATTAAATATTTACAAATCTGTCCTATTGTGAACACCATTATTGGATGTGCTATGTGTACAGATATAGGGAGTACTTACCGCATCCAGTAAAATGGGTACAATATTGCGCATATGATCCTTGATCTTCTCGCCCTCGGCATCGGTGCCCATGGCCAGATCCTGTTCGACACGGCACAACTTATCCACATAGTTCTGATAGGACTTCATGCAGTCCTCGGCGAGATGCAAATGGGTGGAATATTTGGAGAGTTCCTTCTGATACTGCGGCATCTTCTTGATCATCTGCGATAGATCGCGCATCGACGATTTGTCAGCTGTAAAATGGATGATTGGACATATATATAAATATAGAAAAACGATAAAAGATAGAACAGTTGAGAGGGGATTATGGAATTTTGGCAAACATACTGGAACTCATGCGCTTGGAATCGGTGAACTTCTTTAGATTCTGGGTAACCTGTGTGGAAACGACAGCAATATGCTCGTGACGCAATTCCACCCACAAATCATCGTTCTCATCGAGTAGAACCTCCTTGTCCGCCTGATTGGGACCGGGTGTATAACGATATACATCATTCACAATCGGCAATAGATCGTAGGCCATGGCCTGTAGTGTTAGCTCGTGCAACAATGGCGAGACACAATCGAAGCCGCGATCCAAGATTAAGAGTTGGGAACGTGCCTTTTCGGGTCCCTCGCCCATTGTCGGCTCATCGGCCTTGTAGGCATCCAGTTTCTGTTGCACCGATGCAGCCAGATCGACATTACGCTCCCAATCGCTGCGATAACGCACATTCGGATATTCACCCAATGTGGCACAGAGGGTCGCTATTTGCTCCGCAATCCGTTCGATGTGCTTGCCACGAATGGAGGCAAATGCCGGCGAATACAGACATTGGAACGTGTCCGGCGAATCCAGTGAGAAGACCTGCGGCGAATTAAAAAAAAAAAATTGCGGCGACCATGCGGACCAACAAAATTTTGTGACCGGAGGAGGACAACCGACAACAGAAAGAGTTTCTCAATTAATTCGAATTCGAATTCGGTCAACTTGTTGTTCGAATTTTAATCGAATATGTATCGAATGAGCGGAAAGTTGTCTCGGTCAATTGGAGTGTGTATATATATACATATATATATGCAAATGAGATATATGTATTCGTGTTTCTTTGTATGTTCAGGCTCAGCAAGCTTATGATGTTAGTAAAATTAATATTATCGTTTATCGATACACAGCAAAGGTGTTGATCCTTTGAAAATATCGCTTATCGATACATAGCTCAGGTGTTGATCTCTTTAAAAATATGTATTGCTATTGTTGTGATATGATTTAAATAGTGCTTTGATAGTTTTAAAATTTTAATATCTAAAAATACCGTTATCGATATTAATAGAATATTATTTAGCTTAATCATTTTGACAAACAAATATCGATATTAACATGAACTTAATTTAATTTAATTAATTGGTTTTAACTTTTTTATTGCATAGTTTGCGAAAACGTTGCATAAATATGTAAAAATTTCGATAATTATTGGAAAAGGTATCGCTTAAAAATATAAATATAATATGCAACCATGTGGGGCAACTTCATTTGCTTGCTGAGCGAAATTGTATGAGCACATAGAGAGAAGAAGCAAAAACAGAGAGAGAGAGCGGCATGCACACATGAGAGAGAAAGCCCGGCCCGTTTTCTCATGTTAAAGCACTGTGCGTAGGTCTGGCAACGCCAAGTCGTTAAGTTGGCCGCAACTCCAAATGAATGCGAATTAAACGTGTTCAATTTTTAGCATGTAGATGGAAAAATTTAGAAGAATAACACGAGAAAACAGGCTTAATGTAAACTTAACAAATACAAGTATGTATGAGTGCGTTTGCGTGTATGTGTGTGTGTATGTATGTGTGAGTACTTAGCGTTAACGAGATACAATATTTACTTTAAAAAGATAGCAAGAGAACACGAAACTAATTGACAGTTGTTACATTTATATAATTTAAATACATAGCATGAGATTAATTAGTTATTGATTATATTGTATTTTTGTTTGTTTTTTTTTGCGCCCTGGAGTTGTACTCGTCGCATCACAACATGACGAATAACGAGTAAGCAACTCGTTACAGTTCAGCTTAAACGTTCCTGGTCACTTTGTGTCGAGCGAAACGAGTAACATATTGTGGAGTTTTTTGTTTTTTTATTGATTTAGGGGAAGTTTTCAAGTTCCCATGTGTTTGTTAATAAAATGATGGATGAGATTATTCAATATATATATTTTTTTGTTGTGGTTTATTATTTATTGATATTCACATTTAGTATATGTGTTAGTGTTGGGTTAGGCACGATTTGCTTTTCTGTATACAATTTACATACATTAAATTGAACACTACAAAACAAGTTTAACAAAACTTAAGGAGATCTTTGTTGTTATTAGAGGACAGTTTCCATTTCTTTTTTTTTTTTTGTTTGAGTATTTAGTATTGTGTTGTAAACTCTGCAAACTTGAAAATAACAGTAACAAGTGTTGGAAAATACCAGTTGACAATTAAACCAGAGTTTAAATTAGATGATGTGGTCTCAATATTTACAACACCAAGTACAACACATATATAGTACATATACATATAGGCAGTGAGACAGAGACAGATATAGAGTGAGACGGAGACAGCATATTTATATAAGAGACAAAGACAGTTATGTAGTATATATAGATATTGAGAGCTGCATTGAATTGAAGAGGCAAGTCTGAAAGAGCGAGACGAGAGAGCTTAGAAAAGAGAGAGAGAGAGCAATAAATGCTTGAGATAATTAAGGATCGCTCGGACTTATATATTTATAGTATCCTTGCCTCAAATATCAGAGAGAGAGAGAGGCAGTGAGAGATAGTTAGTGACAGAGAAAGAAATATAGTGAGGAGTATTTCTATTTTACACGTTTTTAACGAATATTTTTGTTTAAAAAAAATTGTTTTTTTTGTTTTTTTGTATTTATTTGTTTTTTTTCGCACCTGGCATTCATATGGTAGAAATGCAATATTAATCTCCTTTAGAGTTTTGATCTTTCTTGCAGCGCACGATTTACACAAATCGTTAAACAATTCCTCCGGGCAAACTATAATTATTTATAAATAATATAAAATTTCGCTTATCGTTACTACAATGTGCATGTATTTTGTTTTATATGGTTTATGTATATATATATATGTTTCGATATTTTTCTTATTAATTTTTTTTTTTTTTTCATATATTTTAGCTATACGAAGACTAGACGTAGTCGTAGTACTCTTAGTTCTCTGCTTAGATCTAAATCCTGTGAAGTAAACTCATTGAGCGTAAAAGTTTTTAGAAAGAGATAGACTTATTTAAATGACAGTACAGAGAGGGAAAACAAAGCACGAAACAAAAAAAAAGTATACAAATAACAGAATGTAAACAAACAGTAAAACAAATGGAACCCGTATTGAAATACGCTGATTAGGAATGTGAGAGGGATAAGCAATGTCAATGTTATCGATTAACGATTATTATTTTTATAATTATTGTTTTTGTGTGGCACCCAGGTTTGAAATTAATTGCAAGCACTTGAGGACACATCGTTGTCAAAACGATTGGCACAGTTTTAGTAATCGAAAGAAAGAGAGCGAATAAATTCGAGTAACGAGTGACAGACAGTAACGAGTGACGAGAAACGAGTGTGATATATATATGTTTCTTTTGAAATATTGTTATTGTTAGTCTATTCTTTGTGGTTGATTATTCTAACTATACCTGTGCTTCATAGGCCAAAAAAGCAATATTGATCTCTTTGCAGGTGCGCACATATCTTCGACAAATGTCTTTGTGCGATTGCAGCATTTCAAATATGCGGGGCGGTATTGCTACACAATATATATAATTTGTATATATTTAAGAATAATAAATTTTAATACAGTTATACGGCATACGGTTATACGGACAACATATTAACATTAATACAGTCATGGAGCAAACTATTGATGTAAAACAATCAGATAAATCTATGTATTGAATCTTTTATTTTTTTAATAATCTTTTAATGAGAATATATGTTAAATAAAATGTGCATTGTATATATTTATATATATAAAGATATTATATGTTAAAAAATCAATAATATTTGTCCTCGTTTTTTTTAGTTAAAGTTTCAGGAAAATCGGTTAAGCTTTCATACCAAAATTCAATCAACCAGATTCCATGGTTAAATAGTTCGAAATATTGAATTTTATTTACCTCAGTTATAAGATAATTTATCAATTATAGTGAAAATGTAAATTAGAAATTTAACTGAAGCAAGAGATAATAATCAAATTGGCAATACTTTTATCCATGACTGTAGCTCAGTGTTCTCCAAAAGTAATCTGTCCCAAAACATGTGTTATAAAAAGGAATTCTACAGTCTACATTTGGACCACACTGCTGTAGATGCAAAGATTTATGGTTTTTGGAAAGAGGCGTGAAAAAACTTAAATTGAATTTAGAAGAAAACAAATCGATCGAA
The DNA here is from genome assembly GCA_018901795.1 of Drosophila sp. st01m. Taxonomy (NCBI): domain Eukaryota; kingdom Metazoa; phylum Arthropoda; class Insecta; order Diptera; family Drosophilidae; genus Drosophila; species Drosophila sp. st01m. Next base: position 4,716,159 of record JAEIFG010000706.1, on the reverse strand, counting down.
AATGAAATTGAAAATAGCCATAAAAAAATATACAAATGTATATAAGAGTTCTAGTAGTATCAATTACTAGGTTAGATATTAATATTGATATGTATTTAAATATATATGTTTATTAAATATTTGTGACTGACTGAACGACTGGCACATACCCTCGGTAAAGAAGACATGCGCATAGCGGTACATCGGACGTGCCGGATTCTCAAAGTCACGAATCAGAGAGCGAACTGATTCATCCGATGGGGTTATCAAATAAATGGCATCCATTGTAGGCAGCGGCTCACGCTTCTTATTGATGTCCTCCACCACTGTGGGAACAGTTAAACAGTTGAGCATTAGTAATGGTAATGATAAAAAGATTGTTGTTATCGATTGACCGATTGTTCGATCGTTCGACAGACTTACAGGTTATGCCCTCGGCACTTATCTCATGCATCTTGGTGCATGCAGAGACCATACGCATGCCCAGCTTATCCACAACCAGGACACGCCACTCGATGCCACCTGCTCCTGCCCCAGCCTTTGTGGCAGCTGCAGCTCCCGCCTTCTTCGGCGGTGGTGGCTTGTATTTCACCACCTCGTTCATGATCTCTGCAAAAAGTTAAAGACGCCATATGAAATTAATACCATACAAACATTTGTAGTTCATTTTTCAATTCTAATTGTTAATTGTCAAATTTCAAATGAAAATAATTGATCTGCAACTTGTAAACCCAAATTTAAATTAAATACCATTTACTAAGCAATAGAAAAGCGTAATTTAACTTAACTTATTCATTTTAAAATTAAATTAAATTAAACATATTACAATAAAAGACCCTTGATACGATGAGGTAAAAAAATGAGGTAAAATTATATTTTATACTATTTAAAAACTTACAAAAAAATCAGATACTAATTGTGGCAGCCAAAATTCAGATTATATTTTTTGGAATATAATAATTATCAACATAAAAATGTCAAAATACTTATTACAGTTATATCTGATAATATTAAAGAAAGTTTCCATTAAAATTCCAAATTGAAGTATTATTTTTGTTATTAAGAATATAAGAAGAAATTATTTAAGTAAAACACATGTCAGTTATACCTAAATTTAATGATACAGGGCATATTATTGTCCTATTCTATATTTGGGTATTGACTATAAAATAGGTTATCAAATCAAGTTTATCATGTATTTTTTATCAGACTGTAATTGCTGATTGGGAATATATATATATAAATCTGAGCGAACCAGAAAGTCCTTTATTAGATGCACATTTAATTTGAAGAATTGTTTCTACATCATATAGAGGGAAATCGAAACTGACCGACTTAGAAATACCCAGCGTGGACTGCTAACATACATGCATATGTTTACATTAAATCAGAAAAATATGCTGACAAATAAAAAGTACAGTGGCTCTGAGCTTATTTGGCCCTCTAAGCTTACATATTACAAAGTTCAAAATAATTTATTTTTAATGAGATGTAGAGAAATAATTAATTAGCTTTAACATCCTTTGTCCCTTTTAAATGTAAGCAGGATATTAGTGTATCAGAAGTTGTGTACCTCCAATCAATTCACAATAGAAAGAGCTGCATAAAAGTATAAAGCATAAGAACATTTGTTCGTATGTGGTTAATAGGATTTGTCAGCATCTTCTGTTGGGTATGTCCTATCATGCCCAATGCAAAGCTGGTAAAGGGTATAAGAGGCTGTCATAAGCAGCTGAAAGTTGATTATGCAGTCACAAGCGAGGAATGAAATACAAATATTAGTCATAAAGCAAAGCGTTGTTCCATAACCATCGCCGATGACTCATGTACAGGTCTTCCACAAAAAAAGAACAAACAAAAAACAACACTATTAATAATAATAACAACAACAAGAATAGCTAAAAGAGTACATGGAAATAATAAGCTGTTTAGTAAATGGCGTTGCCTGATTGATTTTATGTCAGTGTAAGCTTTCGATCAGAGATTAAATTGCAATTGCAAAAGGTTGCTAAATAAAGGAATCTTCCAAATATATACATGTGTGGGAGTGGGAAGGACTATGCGACATGATTATCCTCCGGCAAAGGTCACCGCCTCTGCTTTCGAAACCCACACATACACTCACACTCACTCACACACACACCCACAAAGCACACCCACCCATAAAAAGAAGCTTTGGCGTTGACTGCGCGTAAATGGGAGGTGGGCTGTGGGTGGTTTAATGTGTGGGAAAAATCGATGGGGGACACACTGTGAACCTACTCATTTGATAAGAATAATATGCAAATGCAGAAATATCCGCAGAACAGTAAATAAAAATGTCAATTTAAAAATAAACTTTACTATGACGTACTTATAGTAACATTACAGTAAGTCAGGAGCGTATTTTGACTTGATAAAAATGCATGTATTGGCTATTTTGTATTTTAAACTGGTTAAATTTGATCTAAATTCTTTGTCAAGCTTATTAAAATACGAATTGAAATAATTCAAATATAAAATATGTACATTTGTTGCATGAGAAATTACGTAGATTTTGTATGTTGTCAAAACACTTTCTTGACGAACTGTATGTATGTAAGTGGGGCGTCATGTTTATCACAACCTTGTCTATGGGCTACAGTTGTGCATGTGTGTGTGTGTGTGTTAGTCACAAACAGCAGTAATTAAACTAACTCCAATTAGAATTATTGTCATTGTGGCACTTACTCTGACCGACCAACATTTTCAACGCCATTTTCGCAGCTTTTCCACTGGCTTTTCGCCCCGGTTATTTATCAATCAGGAAACAATTTTATATTATGTATATATTATATGTATTTTTTTGTGTATTTTCCGTGCGACCGTCGCAACACGCAACACTCAAACACCCTAACAATATTGAATACTACAAAATTTGTCACCACTTGAAACACTAAAAAAAAAACAAATAATAATAATTTAGCACCAAACGTCGGTGAAAACGCGGCTAATATACAAATTGTTTATTCGAAATCAATTGGTTTTTCTTTTCTTGTATATAATTGCCGTTTCTTAGATAGAATGTGGAGCTGTCGAATCGTTCAAATTAACTTCGTTTATCGAATGCACAACACACTATTATGAATTAACTAAAACAACATCATAGTCGCACTTGAAAAATATATTAGTGAGTGTATTTTATTAACGCAACACCAACACACACACACCCGAAATGTAGTGTTGGGTTGCTCATGAGTGACTGAACAAAAAAGAGTTGCTCATTGGAATGCGCAAATGAACATGTTCACTTCAAGTTGTTCTTTTTTGCTCACTTGCTCTTTTTTTTCAATTGTTCTGTTTTGCTCAATTGTTCAATCTTGCTTAGTTGTTCTGTCTTGCACACTATTACTTAAATAATACATCCATTTTTATTAGTGTCAAAGTTTAATAATCATTTTAATTGAAGGAAATAAAATACTACTTCTATTTGATTATTTAAATTGGATGTTTTTTTCTTTGTATTATAAGAAGTCTGAATGCAGGAAACAAAATGTTATTATTGCTTAATTTAATTTATGTTACCATGAATTAGTGAGCAAGCGAACAGCTCAGTGATCTAAGTAAATTGACTCATCTGAACATAAGAACAAGTGAACATGTTCACCGAAATCAGCAGTTTTAACTCATCCTAGCAGTGTGGCACCCTTATTAATCTCAAAAGCTCCAATTCCATATTCTGATCAACTAGTCCATTATTTTTTATTTAATCTTAAAGCAACAAATATGCAAATGCTTATAGACTATTATTAGTTTGATGAATTTTACATTTTTTATTTAGATTTAACAACATATAACAATTTAACAGAATTTTATATTGTTTATTTAAATGTTTTTAAATAAGCTATTAGTTTATAAACTAAAAATAAGTTTAAATTGCGCGCCAAGTAGCTGTAGCAAGACTTGAACTAACAATTGGCATCGCCAGTTTCACAGGGCTACATGCGGTGCTGCCATTTCAGCAGTTTTATTATCTACAATTTTTAAGAATTTAGCTGCTGGTATATTTTCCATAGCTACATTTAGAAATTTTATATTTTTAATTTACGTATTACATTCTTAATTCTAATTATGTTTAAAAACTATCGATTTTTTTAATTTAATTAAAAAAATAAATATAGCCGTGTTTAGGCAATTAATCTGTATAAACATATAATATTCTGGCAACAATGGCAGCAAGTTAGAGTCAAGGCCCCTTTTTAAATATTTCTAACGCATTCAATTGCATTTTATTTGGCTCTTATGCTACAAAACAAAAACAATATTATCACAATATCTAAAGTATAGAAGAAAAAAAGTTATCATTATGCGAGATTTAAAGCTACAAAGGCATCAGCTCTGCCAGGGATTCGGCAATTGTGCTATCACGGAAGCGTCCAATTCTCAGCGCATAGGAAATAACATGCGCCACGTAACTTTGTTCGTGGACTCCATGGAAGAGATACGACATGGCACCTAGAATCCAATAGAAGTTAATTATTTAAGTATTTCTATAAGTATAGTTTATAGTTTAGTTTATAAGTATATTTATGTTTAATATTTATATCGGAATATATCGTAACGATAATCGAAATTTCAATAAAAATTTGTCGATTTCAAGATAACTTTGTGAATTCGATCAGTTACAAATTCGAATTTTCGGATTGAATATTGGTTTCGATTTGGGGCTTCAATCGACTAATAACAATTAACTGTAACGGTTTTAATCGCTGCTAATATTTACCCCGTGCATGTATTGTCACATCAGAACCGCCGTGCAGATTCTCATTTGTATTGATCGCCGCCTGTTGTGTGTATTCCCAATCGGTTGTATCGCTTAGAGCGGGATTTTGTCGTTGCAGCTTTTCGGTATCCACCTGAAAGCCCTTGTAGCTGGTGCCATACGTGAGCGTTGTGTAGGGCGTTCCCTCTGTCTTCGAGTTACCCGCCATTCCCAAAATGTCAGCACCACGATCCGGATGTCCATTGATGGTCAAGCTATGCGAATGATCAGCAGTCACAATCAGCAGTGTCTCATCCAACTGATCCCTGTGTTAACAATCGAATGGATATTATTGCTAGAATTTTAATTATTAGGGTGCATTGATTTTTTTCACTAAAAATGGTAACCCTAATTCGTAATATACGGTCAAATCTATGAAACTTTCACCAAGAACCATGTTTTAAAATTAATTATGTGTTTTTAGTTTTTGCATGAACAAAAATTATGTTTGATCCTCTGATCCTATGGAGTTTTTATAATCTTGGTGTATATCTTGATACCAATCTTGTTAGGTTCGGACTAAAAACACTAAATTTGTTAATATGCTAAAAATTAGAAAAGAAAATACATTTGTCAACTTAAAAAGTGGGGACTTGAAATTGATTTTAGAACTATAGTTTCGGGGTGAAGACTCCTTAGAATTGAGCGTCGTTTACGAATTTGGACTACTGTTTAGTAATTTTTTTGGAGCTATACAAATCGATCAGCTATAGGAATAAAGATCGGCTGACTCACTTGGCTTTCAAATACGCCTGTACCGCCTGGACAGCCTCGTTTAGCGCCATAACCTCGCTGAGCGCTTTCCGAGCATTGCCGCGATGATGTGCCTGGTCAATCATGCCCGCCTCGACGACAAGCAGATAACCCTTATCACTGTTACCCAGAACCTCGAGTGCCTTAAGTGTCATATTGCTTAAAGAGGGCATTCCCACATCGCTGTGATCCCGCTCATGATCGTACTTGAGATGACCATTGGCAAAGATGCCCAATACATAGTCGGTGTTTTGGCCATCGAGATTCCTCAACTCAGCATTGTTCTGCACCACAGCATGGGAGACGCCTTGACTTGACTTGTATTGCGCCCAATCCTTAATGAGATTGCGTCCGTCTGCGGAATGACTCGCCCAGGTGTCAAGCGGATCAGCGTCCGTATCGCTGACATTCGAGACGAGCATCTGACGACCACCGCCCATGATGACCTACAAGATCAAAATGTCTCAAATAATGTGTAATTAAACTTAACTGATTCCCTGCAAGAATCTTCATAAATAATGCTACAAAAGTTCTGAATTTTTACGGTCAAGTTAAGTTTTATCTGAGAGATATTTATGAACTTGAAAATATTACACTGAATAGCTTGTAATTTAGGAAGGAAGATGATTTGGAAACTTAAAATGGGGAAAACTGTAATTAAAAATGTTATATCTGAAAAACAACAAATTTTCAAAACAAATTTACCAAAGACATCTGAATTTAAGAATATTTTCAAATGAACAAACAAAAAATAGATTATGAATATAAAAAGAATAAAATATTTGTATTAAAAAAACGCGGACTTAAGAATATTTTTTTTTTTAAATGTTGCGTCTTTTCATAAAATATATATACGATATATTGATCTGTGAATCTCAGTGGCTACTCACATTGATTTGCCTGCCTGTCGACTGCTCAACCAGCTGTCGTGCAATGTCTAGGCAACCCTGGTGCCGTGATTCCGCCGGCATGCCCGCCTCACACTCCCAGCGTCTGTCCGGGACATGGGCATAGAGTGCAGCTGGCGTTGCATGTGTCACCCGCGTCGTGGTTACAAATCCCGTGCGCATGCCATCGACCTGAGCCCAGTTGAGAATGGTCTGCACATGATTCGCCTCGTTCAAGGAGGCAGTGCAGTTGCCCAGCTGGACATTGGCATCCACGCCGCCCGTCTCATAGTTGACCTTGACGCCGCCAAATAGCGCTGTGGCCGTGGAGAATGAATCGGGCACCTGTTTGTCCGCACAATAGGTCTTGAGCAGACCCATGTGTGGGAAGCGCTCCCAGCTTAAAAGACCCTCCTCCTTAAAGCCATAGATGCGGGCAGCTGTCACAGTATTGGGTCCCATGCCATCGCCCACAAAGAGCACCACATTCTTGGCGCGTCGACGATTCAGCTGACGATTCAGTGCCAATTTCAGTTCATCGATGCCACGATCATACCACAACTGTTGCTCCTTTGGCAAGGTGACATGCCAAAAGGCCACCGTCTCCATATCACTGACATCACCGGCGAATTCGTAGTGTACCAGAAAACCAATGCACATGGCCACAATCAAAACGGAAGAGAATGTGACAGCTATTATGAAGACTTTCGATTTGAAGACATTCTTCTGCTGTTGTTGCGCTTCCTGTTGCGATTTCATGCCGGGTGTTCCGCCATTTGAGACCGCGAAATTATGACTCGAATCGAGACTGTCCAGTTGTACTTCTATCAATCCCACATCTCCCAGTTTTGTGCTATCCGTGCCCGTTGATGACATCGTTACCATCTGTTCTTCTCTGGTTCTCTCTGATTAAGTTTTAATGCGACCTGCAAATGCCATATATATGATATTTGTGTACATTCTCGGTTGCAATCTCAGCTATATCATTGCCTACTTTCAGATAAGCGACAACCAACAAAACACAATTTGATTACACTCTGATCACGAACGCACACGTCACGATCACGAACACGACAACAATCCGAAATGGAAATGGAATGAAAATGGACAAACAGACCCTCTATTCCCATTCTTAAGTGACTTCGATTAAGGCGCCAAGTCTTAACTCTCTATAAAGTCTATTGCTTCGGGCCGTGTGCTTTCTGTGTGCCTTCGTCTGCCATATTGGCTGACATTTTCATGAATACCCTACAGCAAAATGGCATATTAATTCACTCACAACACTTGAAAATATTTCATTTTATTATACTACGGAAATTGGCTAATTTTTTATACTTTGTATCCACCAATCAAAAAAGAAACTATGATTGCTGCAAAAGCAAACAATTTATTCTCTTTAAATTATTCTGATTATTGATCGGATCTAAATTTGTTCGCTAGCAACAGTTAAAGTTATAGAATCTACAGAGTCTTAACAAAGGTTATTTTATGTAATTTTACACACTTATAGCCATTATAATGTTCGAGTTTTTAAACTGAACCTGAACTTTTTAAGCATTGTAGCCTCGTTTTAAGGAAGAATTTCCTAGATTCTTAGGATATATTTATTTAAGCATATAAGTTCCTTTCCTCAAAATTTCTTTAAGATATAAGAAAATAATCTATCTAAACAAATAAAACCTCGAGAGTTGTTAACAGTTGGAAATTATTCCATTAGCGATTACTGCCAAAAAAGTTAGTTCTCAAATAACATCAAAAATTTATAAGAAAAAAAGTTTCATCTAATACACTCACGTCTTTCTCTCATAAAATATGTAAAATATCCCAAATACCTCGAAAGTTGTTTGCAGCTTGAAATATATTTTGATATGGCCACGTAAATTCCATTTAGTACTGCTAATAGTAAATCATAGGCTGATCGACTTGGATGATGGAAGTACGGCATCTGAGGCGTCGTTGGGTTCGATGTAGATGTCTTAAAGGCAGCGACGACGATGCGATAAGGTTTTTTTTTTATTATGACGCCCATAGCACACAATGTGATATTTATGGCCACTTCAATTTTGGCTACGTTAACAACATTGCGTACAGAATTTAATAAGTCCCATATTTATAATCGGTCAGTTAGATTGTCTCGGTGGACAGTACAATTTGATTTGATTAATATCAATAATGTGTCATGTTTTACATAGAAAGTAAAAATAAATGCAGGGGAAAACAATTTTTTGATTGAGTCTGACGTAAATCGTGCTTAATTGGTTGCAATGAATAGTATTATCTTGCAAAGGCTTATGATTAGTAGATTAGACTCCCATTTGACCACTTGTACTCGTATAACCGATTTCATCATCGGCAAATGAATAATGCAAGAGTTAGAGATATGAGAAATACTCGTACCTTAACATTGATCGCTCTACCGATTAAGAAATGAAGGCAGTGAAGCGTTTGCATTGTAGGTGCTATAAGGTCAACATTTACTAGGGAATATATGTCAGTTTGCTTGTTTATCTTGTATACCTCGGTCTCCAATAAACATATAATCTAAATAAAGCATTCTATAGATTACGAACCTGAGAAAATTATGTTGACTTTGTTAGCTCAAACAAAAGAATAACAAGACGGCAATAAGTAGGGGTTGAGCGACTAATAAGTACTCTATAAATTACAATTGTATAAAAATTTATCACGAACTAGGATAAATACTGGAAGTATAATAGTAACCTTTATACCACGTCTAGCTCTTATACTTCAGAATTACCGCTATGACATATGTAACTCCTATAGTTAGAGATTTATTTCCTAAGTATACGAGTAACAGTAAGTATAATCGGATCTTTCCTACTTGCGTTATTTTAATATTCTCTTCAGACTTTAATGTATTTATAGTTCAAAAAGTTATCTTTTATTATTGTAGTTTATATGGTAATTGGCTTTCTTCAAGTTTTTTATGCGTTGCCAATTAATAAAGCTAATTAATTTCTGCAACTTTTTTGGAAAACACTTGTTCTCAAACAATTCCGTTGTAAACATTCTAATTGGAAAATGTGTGGGAGTGTCATATACATACATACATATATAGAACTACAACTACATACATACATACGTATAAAATGTCTGAATGTATATATGTATGTATGTAGTACTAATCATGTTTGACTGAGTATTATTTAGCTAATCGTCGTGTCCAGACTAATTGATTTATAGCAGAAAATGCGAAAAGCATTCACTAAAAAAATAAGAGCGTATTCTGTATCCCCCTCCCTCTCTATCTTTCTCATTTACAGAATATCCCCTTCTCAGAAAGCTGAGTAGTGCAAGAAACGAGCGAGAAGAGTAAATATGTTTACCAACTACATACATACATACATATACATATATGCATGTAGTCCCTAAAATTCCTAATATATAAACATAACACAAAAGTAACAATTATACTCACTTGGCATTGGCTAATAAGGCACTTTAGTTATTTTATTAAATATGTTTTACATATAAAAACCTTTTCGACGCTCGCTTCATTGACCATCAATTCACAGTTTCTGTCTTTGCTTATTTATAAAACTGTCCCAACAACAATTTATTTATATTTTCAAACAAATTCGGTTCCTTTTGTTTCGTTTTGACTTAATCGACAACAACAACAAAACCTGCAGCACACAATCGACCGCTCACAACGCACGTTTTTACCGTATTGCGAATCAAAATAAAATAATAAAAGGCAACAAAAGGAAAAGAAAATTATTGTCTGTACACAGCACCGAAAGTTGTATACCCTTATTTTTTAACTCACTTGTCATGCACTACTTTGATTGAGATGATTTAAATTATTTGTTTAACTGCTTGTTAGCTACTAATTTCATGCTTCACACGTTACACTATTAAATTATTTAATTTAGTAGTCATTGCGCAAGCACTGTGAAAAAGTTAATAAGCTTAGTACTTTCTATTCAACTGGCAAGAGCAGAAGCAAAAACATTAGTCTACACGAGAGCAGGAGAATGAAAGTGAGAGCATGCGCTTGAGGCAATAACATTGACTGAACAGCTGTTATAACAGCGTGTTATCGATTGGCTGAAAATGACTTAAAGCGATAACTTGTCAGATTTTATATATATATGAGCAGAATTAAAGCGAGAACCCCAACAAGCAGATCTCCAGGTTGCCATTAATGAAAAGATGTTTAGAAAACATGAGATTGCGCTTAGCATTCTTCCACGCAGCTGTTGTGGCATGAAAATGTTACGCTTCGTTCAGCTGTTAAGATCAATAGCGATAACAGCAACAACAGTGGCGCGCAATGTTATTCGTTCAAATGTCGATGTAGGCAGAGTAGGCATGGAAAATGGAGATATGTGTTGAAATAATACTAGAAATAAGCTTAGTATGTTGCGTGTTATACAGTCAGTCGCACGAATAAATAATTAAAATACACAATTGAATAAGCATAATACAGGAAATACATAACAAAAATTAATCAGGATGTTGCGCATACCAGGCATGCCCCTATTGCCGGGCACGCTCTTTCGCGATGTAAGTACATAGAATAATGAAAATATATTAGAATTGAATTGATGGTATTGGTATATATGCAACAGGTTAATAAAGTGTACTATCCGAAATCGCAATCGTTATTGAATTTTCGCGGCATACCAATGTTATCCGATCGGCTACAGTCGACGCCCGTGGATCCAGCTGGTGTTGTTGTCGATATTAGTTGTCCGCCGGCCCAAGCCCAGGCACTATATCCGCCTCGGTCGGGTCCACGGCTGCCGCCCTGGCTGGCCTATGACAAGAAGGTGCTGAGCTTTAAAGCCTACTTCAAGCAGACACTGCAGGAGAACTTTCATGCTCCCTATATGGTGCGGCATGTGAAGATCTATTACTATCTGGAAGACGGTACCATCGATATACATGAGCCAAAGGTCGAGAATTCGGGAATTGTTCAAGGCTGTGTTCTACATAGACAACGTGTCCCAAAGCCAGCGCCCTGCGACAATGAATTTCTCTCCATTATCGATCTAAATGTGGATAAGACGGTGCAGATCTTCGATCGCAACTATCATATATTCGATTGCGATCAATTTACACGCAATTTCCTTAACAAACGCGGTATTGTTGTTCCCGATCCGGTGTCAGCTGCCATGTAAGTCTTCAAAGATTGAAAAAAACGTACTATAGTTAAGTTTTCTTGAAAATCTTGCGATTCTGGAAATTTAAACTTGATATGAGCAGAAACTTAGAAATTTTTGAGTATTAATCAACTCCTTGTATCGTAATTAATATATAACAACAGTTAGCTTGATCACTGATCCTCGATCCTTGAAATTCAAACTTGATGAGCAGAAACTCAGCAATTTCTAAACATTAAAATTATAGTAGAAGTGATGTATCTAAATGCGCTGGTGACGATCTTGTTTTCGATTTTTATGCTGAGACTTCCTAATATAGAACAATAGGTAACTCGATCACTGATCCTCGATTGATCATGCTTAAAATAAAAATAAGATCAAAATTTTAAATTTTGTATAAAGTTTGAAATTTAAAGTTTTAAGCAGGAAATTCTTAAATTTTTCACTCGATTTATAATATTGATCACTGATCCTCGAATGATCCATGACGCTCTAGAGATCCTGCTGAATAGAAATTAGATCAAAATTTTAAACTTTGTATCAAGTTTGAAATTTAAAGAATTAAGCAGAAAATTCTTAAATTTTTCACTCGATTTATATATTTATATTGATCACTGATCCTCGAATGATCCTTGACGCTCTAGAGATCCAGCTGAAGCGGTGCGAAAACGTGGACAGGCACGTGCCAGTGCTCCACCGGAGAAACGTCATCCGTTTGCACAGTTTCTGAAGTACGATCGTCAGATTCTAAAGTTTCAGGCATATTGGGATGATCGCACCGACATGGGAGATGTGCGTAAGCTCGAGGTCTGTTATTATCTGGCCGACGATACCATTGAGGTGAAGGAGGCGCATATACGAAATTCTGGACGTGATGGACCGACAACATTCCTCAAGCGTGGACGACTACAGCGCGTGAGTGTCAATGATCTTGTGAATGCAGATCATAGATTGATTATTAGTGGTATCCTTTTTATACCCTCAAAGGAGGCGTGATAAGCCTCATTAAGTATACGTATTCAACAGCCGTTCCGAAATTGTCGGTGCATATTAACACCAAGATCTTAGTGATATTAAGAGCTAGAAGCACCATTTTTGAAGTGTAGACACAATGTCGGCAGTTTGAATTTATGATATGTATATTCGAATTTTAGCAAAGTTACTTTAGAACTTATTATTATATTATTTATTAGTAATAGAAACTTCAAATTTGGTATGTGGGTTGCTCAGTAGCATAAGCATTTCAAATTTGTTTTTATTTGTGGATCAGGTCACTATATCATATAGCTACCATAGGCTAGCACTTTTCAAGTATACTCTCAAGTATATTCTGAGTAAAATCGGTTCGCTATATAGCAGACATAGCAAGGATTTGTCGATACTTAAGAATCAGTATGATATTATATATACATTATATTTATTCATATTTATTATAAATAGAAATTGGTTCAAATTGGTAAAACCATCATCGGAAAAATCGGTGTAATATAAAGAACGTAGTGACAGGGTATGAGATTTGTTTTCTGTTTGTTGTTTTCTAGGAATTCGATGGCATGTTGCTGCCAGGACAACAGACGCCACTGACACTGCTCAACGTGCTGGGCTCATCGAGAAACGTGCGTTATTGTGTGGATCCCCTAAATTTAGGCAACAAGGAGATCTTGTATTACAGTCAACGTGATCTGCAGATCGGTAGTGTCATTAATGTGTATGGCCGTGCTGTGGTTATAACAGACATGGATCCATTTACTCGTCAATATTATCGCGATCATTATGGCATCGAACAGTTTACGCCATTGGCACAGCCAACACGATCGGATGTCTGTGCGCCGTATGATAAGTCTGGAAGAATGCTACCACCATATAATGGCTGGGGCAGCTACGAAGATTCCGCTGGCAATTGCATGTCCATTGTGATCAAGAGACCAAAGACCGATTTCCGTAAATTCATCAAACTCGATCGCTATGTCCTACGTTTTGGGGCCAAAATGTTATCCACCATACGGGAGAATTGCGAGCGAATCTTTGTGATCAGTTATTATCTCAGTGATGATACGATGCAGGTACAAGAGGTTGCCGTACGCAATTCAGGCTTCCTGGGCGGTGAGTTTATGAAACGTACCCGAGTCTTGATGCCCGGACAGGAGAAATTCTCGTGCAAACAGCCGCAGTATTATAGACCCTGTAATTTCTTCATTGGCGCCACCATGTCGATCAAGGACTTTATCTTTCATCTGGTGTCGGCCGATGAGTTTACGCTCATGTATATGGAACATCATCCGGAACAATTTACCTACACAAATATCGAGTTGATATTGGAGAAAATACGTAAAGTCTTGGAGCCGCGTATGGCGGACTTTGTATCGACTTGTGTTCCGGACTGCAGTGATCTTGAGAAGAAAATGGAGAAACGTGCGGTATTTGTGTCCTTTGAGAGCTTGAAAGGTGCGCTAATCTCTCTCATGGGCAATGCGATCAGTGATCATGAGATAATAACGATCTGTCGACACTTCTCCGGAGAACAGGCGCCTCCAAATGCCTGTTCGCGGGATAAAGTCCTGGCGGCTGCCCATTTGGAGATCAAGCGTTCGTTATGGAATGGTCGCGATGAATTAATGGAGCATTTCCATCACATTAATCCCACGAACAAACCATTTATGCCAGAGTCTATGGTACGCTCGACTTTACGCGGTTTCCGTATGCCATTTACATTGGAACTGATTGATAATATATTGTCTGTATTGAATCGCAATGATTGCGATGATATCGAGGTCTGTGACCTGATGAACTTCATAGATGTCTCCTGCTTCAAGGGCTGCGATATGCCACCCATCAATTACGCCTTCGAACTCTGCCCCAAACTTCCCTTTCAATTCAAGGGTCGCGTCGTTGATTTCGGCTGCCTTTTGAAGGCATTGAATCTACCCCTAAATCTACCAACGCCCAAGGCCCAGCCGACAAATATGATCGGGGATGCCAGGATATTGCCACCCACTGAGGCGGTCAATTGTTAAACATCACGAACAACGATCTACAATCATCCACAGGCTACATCTCATTTAATTTTGTTTTGCATTTGCTGTTCAGTTTTTTTTTTAAAGTTCCGTAAATAGATCGAAATTTCTTGTACCACAACATTGGGACGACAACTAATACAAACATTATGAGTACAACAATATACACCATCAAGCACAGACACCCAATTAACATGTACAGATACCAGATACCAGTTACCAGATACAGATATCCAGATAACATCACAGGAAATTGGATCTATATACAACGATATATTTTAATAAGAAACTACAAAATCACATGTAAACAATAAATAAAAATAAAAACGTATAGTATCAGTAACCAATATCATGCATACTTATTTCTGCTCCTACTATATCATTACAATCCTATATCATTACTATATTTTGTGGCATTGAAAAAATTTAAGGAGATTACGGCGATCACAATCTCAAATTTATGAAAACAGTTCTAGTCGAGCAAACAGTGATCTGCATACGATTCTGACGAACCGTGCATGAATTCAGGAACATTTTCGTGTAAACCTAAGGATCTCTGAAATGATAAGAGCTAGAAACATCAAATTTGGTATGTCGGTTTCTTAAATGTGCAGGCAGATCGAGTTTATTTCGAATATCGAATGCTAAGATCGTAAGTTGGAAAAAAATTGAGTTATAGAAGGAATTTTAAACAAATTTAAACATAAGTAAGGAAAACACAATGGCGTACACAAAAATAAGAAAAAGCTAATACTATAAATACCATTATTAGGTCTTACATTACAAATTTACCTGATTTTTAATAAAATATTTTTGATAATGTCATATTTTTATTTTGTTTCTTCACTGTTGTATGCATAATCTTTTTATATCCAATGTTTGTCTATAATATTTTTGTTTTTCTAAGTTTTGTCTTTGAAAATATATTTTTTTCCATTTTTCTAATTCCTAACTTGAAATTCCTTGCTAAAAAAACTCACTAGTTTTATTTCGAAACTTTTGTACTCAGAATAATATTTTTTTGAACTGTCTCTTTATCATTCCAAAGTCGCGTGTTATTTAAAACTAATATTGTGTTTTGCTTCAAAATAGTTATGTTTCCCAATTTTAATCTTCTTTAATTTTTGTCTTTCATATTTTTGTTTCCCTTATTTTAGCTCCACACGTTTAAATAATAATTTTGTTTTCCTTAATTTTAATTTCCTATTAAATGTTATTTTTTCACCCACATAGGGAATTGTTCTATTGTGAATAGAAAGTGATATTTTTTAAAGTGATTTTTTTTATCGATCCAAATTCGCGTCATTGATGACGAACCCTTGAGGAGCTTTAATGTCTTTATCATACAAATTGGGAGCGTGACTTTGCTGTTGTGTGTGTGTGCGTGTGTGTGTTTGAGGGCGCTTAAAATACCATCAGTGACTACCTTTAAGTTGTTCGATATAAACAATCTTATCTATGGGAGATTTGCATGGATTTGATTGATTTCCCCACACTGATAACAACAAAATAAAATAGAAATCGGAGTATAAAAATGTGTAGTGCACACACAAGAAACCTTAGTCTAGAATTGAATATCGAACTCAAACAAAATATGCTAAAGGCATTTATCGTCTTCGGCCTGGTGTCGGCACTCGCCGGAGCCGATCTTCTGCATCGCATGCCGATCTACAAATGGGAGAATTCCGTGAAGAATCGTAGGAATGTTTTGTCCGAGGTGGCACAATTGCGTGGCAAGTACAATTTGGCAACGGATGCCGCGTCGAGTCTGATAAGCGAGGAGCCTCTGTCGAACGCAGGGAATATGTATTATTATGGACAGATTACGATCGGAACACCTGGCGTCACATTCAACGTAATGTTCGATACGGGATCTGCGAATCTCTGGGTGCCATCGTATAATTGTACAAGTTACGCCTGTCTTACCCATAACCAATATAATCCGAGTGCATCCACAACATTTGTGCCAAACGGTTCGAATATAACGCTCAAATATGGAACCGGCGGAATGACCGGTTACCTGGCCATGGACTCGGTGACTGTCAACAATTTGGTGATATTGAATCAAACGTTTGGCGTGGCCGTCAGTGAGTTGGATGATCATTTCGATGATGTCGCCTTCGATGGTATTCTGGGCATGGGATTCGCAAATCTCGCCACAGATAATGTCAATCCACCATTCTACAATATGTATGCCGAGGGATTGATCAGTCAACCGGTATTTTCATTCTATTTGACAATCGATGGCACCTCCAATGTGGGTGGTGAATTAATATTGGGTGGATCGGATTCATCGTTTTACGTAGGCAACATGACATACGTTTCGATATCTGTGGATGACTATTGGCAGTTCGATATGGCGGAGGCCACCCTAAATGGGGTGACCCTGTGCCGCAATTGTAAGGCTATTGCCGATACGGGCACCTCACTGATCATGGCACCTATCGATGCCTACACTAAGCTATTTGGTATACTTGGCATCAATCCGGATGCCACAGTTGATTGCTCCACTGTGCAATTTATGCCGGTCCTGAAGTTCGTCATTGGAGGCACCGTCTTTGGTATTCCCCCATCGAACTATGTGCTCTTTTTGGATGATGGTTGTCAGGTGGGTATTCAAACCATGGGCACGGATTTCTGGATCCTTGGCGATATCTTCCTTGGACAATATTACACGGAATTCGATTTGGGCAATAATCGCATTGGATTCGCTTCGGTTTCCGGTGCCCAATACACAAATCAAGCAAATTCACAATTTGCCAGCTACACGACTATTTGGAGTGTCTTTCTCATACTGAGTATTATTTTGAAATTGTATTGAATCTAATAATATAATATGTGAGGAATCTTTATGAAATAAAATATATATAAACTGTTTTTTTCTTGTTGACTTAAACATACATTACAATCATTCATTTAGTTTTCTTTTCTATTTTAACCTTAAAAATTTCGTGCGGAAATACTTATATATGAAGAACTCCATCTAATTAAAATTCAATAAGTCGTTAAGTAATTACAACTTTTCTGGAATTTACTATTACACTGAGTGCACAAATAAAGTATTTAATGAACTATAATTAAGGATTTTACATGTGATTAAATCTTTTCATTTCACCATGTTTTTCCCTTGTTCTTTAATTTGTTAGGGGAAATTTCTTGGAACTACACATATTTTCCTTTAGGTTTTATCTATTGTTTATTCAACTATTTCTGTAGATAAAAAGCTTACTTTTGATGGAAGACACTTGGTTTTATCTACCTATTTTCTTTAACACTCAACTAATGACAGTAAAAATAGTTTTTATAAAATGGGTAAATAAACGGAATAGTTATACGCCGGGCTTCAACAGCTCAGCAATATATCCGAGACTTAAAAATTAAGTGAACGGGTATATTGTGTTTATTACCATGTCTGCAACAGGAAGAAGAAGACATCTACGAATAAGAAGAAAAGTGTTTTACATTTTATAAGTCTCTATTTATTAGATTTATTGAAAATAGCATTTTGGGTTTGCACAAAAAAAAAGTAGGGAGTTTTTTCCATTAAATAATAACTTAGCATAATAAAATGTATTATAATGGGGAAGGAGATTTGTCCCATTTTCTTTTCATTTTGTTTTTGCTGTGATTTTAGTTAAAAATGCAGCTAGTTGTATATAATTCTTGTATTTAGGCATAGTTTGGTTAAATTTATTAATGTTGTATATTTATTATTTATATATAGATATATATATTTAATAAATGTATGTAAAAATTGTTGTTGTTGTAGTTGAATTACCATAGAATCCATTTGTATATCTTGTTGCTATTGTAAATTTATTCAAATATTGGGAAAAGACAAAATTAATTTAGGATTTTCTGCATTTAGCTTAAGTACTGCACTTAAAATTAATTAAACATTTAAAACATGTAAAAAAAATCATATTTTTTTAATAATAAAGAAGAAAAAAAAACGTGGTGGGGGGAGGGGATTTGAGAAATTGAAAAAAAAAAAACCGCGAGATGACTAAAAAGAATACACTACAATCGAAAGCCGAAGAATTGATAAAAAAACATGTTGTTTGTAGCTTTAAGTTGCAGTTGTAGTGGTTGTTAATGCAATGCAAAAATATTGTTGAATTTCTTTTTTACTCAACGCCATATCGAATATGTGCATTTAATTTCAATTAGTGTGTTTACTGTTACAAATGGGTGTAAAGATAATGCAATTATACAATCGAAATGTCGTGAAGCGATTCATCAAATATTAAGGAGCGACCACGGAGGGAGAAGAAAGATGGGATGGGATGGTCGGGATGGGATGAAGAAATAGGGGAATCTATTGACGAGATTCGTTACGCAACGAACCGAACCGAACCGCACTCGTTCATCACTCGTACATTCCCCTAAATCCATCATACAGACTCGAGGAACGGAACTGCAGCTGCCGATACATCGATATATATATATATATATATATTTAGATCTCATCGATATCAATCTCATCCCCATCCTCATCGTCCATGGCGTTCTTCTTGTTGGCAGCGGCAACAGCTGTGACGGCGGCTACCACCTTTAATGGTTCGACACGGGCACGATCATCGTACTCGATCTCAACATCTGAATCACCGCCACCATTCTCATCATCATCGGATGAGGACTCCTCCTCTTCGGCATCCTTAAGCCATTGGACAAACGGTTGAACCTTCTCATGGATCTCAGTGGCAACCTTCTTCGACACATGACGCTTGCTAACCTTCTGTGCCCAATCGAGTATCACCTTCTCGTCGAGTATATCCAAATCGTAAAAGATCTTAAAGATGCCAGCCACCTTGCTCATCAAAGTCTTCTCATGCAACTCAACTGTCTGCTCAATGCCACCGATCAAATACCGCTGACCCTTTGGATTGTTATGGGTGAAACGTAGCAATAGAATACGATTCTTGCGCACATCATTTATGATATTCTCGGTAAAGAGCAACTCGGCCAGCACCAATGGTGCCTTATTCACAATATCCAGACGCTCGGCCTCGATCAGCAGTTCCTTGTGCGTGGGCACATCATCCAACTGCTTCTTGTCACGCTTATTCTTAACCAGCTCATAAAAGATGTCAATGCGCTCCTTTTCCGTCTTGTCATAATCATCCGAAATAGTCATGCCCTTGGCGCCATCGGTTAGATCTTGTAGACGAGCTCGAATCGCCTCCTGCAAATAACAATTATAATTCATTAACAGTCATTTTTTGATATTATGGATTATAATAACCAGGGCTGTAAACTACCTTACGAATGTTTAACATTGTCTCTGTAAGCTCTAACAGCTGTACTCTCTGCTCAGCGTCACAATTAACAGCACGTCTACAGAACACTGTCATTTCTCTTAAGCAACTATGACTGTAAAGTTCTATCTGCATAATTTTGCTATGTTTTTAATATATAATGTATGTGTGTTTACTTTATAATAATGAACTGAACAATTCTAAATTTCTGTTAATGGGTTACAGTAACCGCTGTTAGGGAACTGTAAATATTACAGAGTAGAAGATAACTTCTACAGCGAAATGTAGTATAACAGCTGTTAACCTACTCTGTTTATATCGATCTACAGAGGAGTCCTTAGCTTACAGAGATAGCTGAGATTATTTATAAATACCTTGGAAACATCGACACTCCAGCCACCATCGTCGTCATCCTCGGTAATGCTCTTCTCCGGTATGGCAGCACTAATCTCAGCCTCCGTTTGACTGGCGTGATTGGTGCCATTGCCGCCATCAGATTCACCGCCTGAATTGTTGGCCATCGAATTGTTGGACATAGAACCATCGGAGTTTTCGTTCTTTTGCTTGCCACGCCTTGAACGTTTGCCCTCGGTGAGGGAGGAGCCCTGGGCAGCCGGATTAAGGGATGGTGGATTTTTAACGATATACGTATTGACCTTATGATTGACTTTAATTAGGCCATGGAAACCACAAGCCTTGCACGACTGCGAGATGGTTTGATTCTTGGCCGATACAGTCAAATTGGTTTCCGGATTATCGCATTCGGGGCACAGCACAAATTTGCGTATGAAGCCATCAAGCAGATCCTGCAGCTTGTTCACATCATGCGAACCGTTCACAATGAAACGCTCGTTCTGTGAGCAGAAAAATTAAATAGATTTCATCAGATCAGTTATTACAAAACTAAACTAAGTTGAAAATTTCAATATGCATTTTTCAAAAGAATATTTAATAAAAAAGAACAGATTAAAATGACACGATGATAGACAAAACTATCGCAAGAATTGAATTTAGAAATGTGAAATGTTGGGTATTCAAACTGGTCAGCAAAATTAAAATTATAATAGGAATGATAAGAAAGTTATATTGATTGTAAAAAGAACTTATTTAGAAAAAAAATTCATATTTAAATACAAACTATTCATATTTTAACAAATAACTAATAAATTAATAATTTACAGTGTGAAATGACTCGAAAGTAGGCAACATTTTGAAATATGCGACTTCTACGTTAATAGGAAACATTATTTATAATGTTATATCAAAATGTCTACAACTCGATATATATTTTTAACGATTTTCTAACTCGATAAAAAATTAAAACAAAATTTTGAAAACACAATATTCTTAAGATTTGTATTAACACATACCTTGTGATCGAATTGCGTTTGGGCGCCCAATTCACAGCCAAAATATTTGGTCGGATATGTGGCAGGACGTCCGATGGCGCGTGCCACTTCGGCCATGTTGACCAGGACGGTCTTGATGCCATTGCCCTTGCCCTCGACCTTGGCCTGGAGACGGGGCATCTTATAGCGATAGAAGATGTCCGTAACGCTGCGATTAACATTAACAGTCGCCATTTTGATGCGTTTTCCTGTTGGTCTCTCTGCTTCTATTTATTGTTAATTGATACTGTTATTATTATTGGATTTCTTGTAAGTAAACGTGATGAATTCGCTGCTTTTCGGTCGGTTGGTTTAATTGCGTTAACTTTGCTGACTTTTTGAGGGTTGAGGTTGAAATAGAGCGCTATCTCTCGTACTTTCCAGTTCTCGCCTTCGATCTCAGGTTGGAGCTGTGGACTTTTTTGTATTTCGTGCTTCTTTTGTTATTGATTTTATTTGGGATTTTGGGCTAATTCCAATTGTCGATGGCTGATTGTGCGGCTGGCAGCGTCAATTTGTTGACTTTAGTGGCTATTTTGCAATTGCAGTTGCTTTGCTTTTCGTTCCCGTTCATTAAGTGTGCTTTTTACTTCAACTTTGCTACTCGCGCTGATTTGATTAATTGATTAACTGTTGCTCCAGATGGTCACAATTCTATTTTTGTAATTGTGGTTGTTGCTGTTTGCTGCTGTCGCTGATTCCGATGGGAATTCGGAGTCCGACTTTGATTTGGATTTCGCTTTACGTCCGATGGGCATCGACTCATGCATCAAGTGACAACAAATGGTTGATTTATTTCGTTCCTGTTCCTTTTCTCTTTTCAGATTTGATTTGATCTCTTTGTTTAACTATTTGCCTTGTTATTTTCTTTACACTCCTTGCTCTTTATCTTCTTTCTATCTACTTTTTCAAGTGTTGAACTTGGTTTGCTTTCCAATATCTTCCTTTTCTTTCGCTTGCAGTGCGGGTCTTACTGTATTATTTTTAGTTTTCTTCATATGTTGTCTCTATATATCTGGCATAGTCTTAACTATTGGTGTTTTTTTTCTCTTCCTCAAGTTAATATCTTTTTTTTTTAATAATTTTTTTCTTTTTTGTATTTTTTTTTATTTTTGTAATTTTTTTTTTAGTAAAAAACTATTGGAACGGTACAATGGTTGGCTCACGTGTACCTGAACGGCTGTAACTTCCGATGTCTGTTACTTGAAGTCCTGCAAAGAGTTGAGTTGAGTTCAATGAATAAACAATATAAATGATACTTGAAGTTATTAATTAACTATCTTAATAGTAAATACATTTTTCACGCTCTATTACCACTAGTTGCTTCACAGCAATAACATTTGATTAACAGCGCAAATGATGTTGCATATACTGGACGGTTATTCGAGCACTTCATTGAGACTGGACTAATTGTTAAGCAAAAGCTTTCAGTTTTCCCCAGGCACATACATACATACATAGTGTGTGTGTATGTGTGACCCATTTAAGAAAAAAATAAAGTGCAGTGAAAGCTTCGTTAAAGGACATATCAATATATCGAGAAAATTGGTCAAAAATTGTTGCAAAATAGCACAATTTAATATCTTATATTTCAGCTACATTATCTACGGATCTATTTTAATTTACAGTTACTTACCGATGACTTATAGTTCGCCTCTTTGAATTCATGCACAGTTCGAAGCTTTTACTCCGTTTTTGTGGAATTGGAGGTGCGCCTTTTTTTGCTGGTGTTTCTGCAAGAAGTTAAAAAGAAAAAATCATAATTAGTACTCATCATCACTTTTATGACTGTTATTCAACTACTTATGTATTATTTGTGTTGATCTGTGGGATTTTTCTCTATTCTTTTTTTTTTTAATTGTTTTTTTAAGCTTACCCACACAGGCATACAGTTAGGCCAGCGATTGAAACGGTGCATAGCAAGTAAACAACATTGGAAACCCACTTCGAAACACTTAAAAAAATAAATATAAACACTAAACGTTGAGAATGTGCTGGACTCGAGTCGAGTGTTTGGTGAGTTTTGGGAGGTGGGGAGCTAGAACGATCGATAGCTTGCTCGCTCTTAGGCGTGCCTTTCAATGCCGCCTCATCGGAATTTTCGGGAACAGCAAAGCATCGGCACTCTTCTTTTGATACGTAGCGATTTGGAACCAAAGCTTAACCAGCAATTAGACCACATCAAAGATAAAGATGTTGATATCGTGTTTCGATCTCGATGAAAGTTATGTTTGAAAGTATTGTCTTCAATTCACGTTCAATTTATATTGCAGTTGCATTTGCATTTCTTGTTAATTGTTTTTTTTGTCAACCGGAGACAGAGAAAAATGCAAATTTTAGATTTACACTGAAAATTTCTGTTACAATCGAATAATTTTCAAATTCAATGCCTGAACGGAGAGAATTGTGGGGTGTGCTTAACATTCAGAACTAACTGACAACGAAAACAAAGCATCAGATAGTATAAAATTATTTGAGTTTCTCCAACACTGTTCAACAGCTGTTTTAAACGATAAGCGATAAGGACAAAGAGGATCACAACAAACAGCGGTCTTATTTAACAGCTGCTGTTAACTGACTGCTGACCGTAAAATCGAAAACAAGAGTGCAATGAGTGAGCGAAGTCGATATCCGATAAACTTTAGAAGCAGCCTCTTTTAACAGATGATGTTAACTAACAGCTGACAGTCAGACAGCTGACTGTTACCAGGTTTATACGGCAGCAAAACATCATACAACTTAAAACGCAACACATTGCTGTTGCTGTTGTTTAATATATAAAAAAGAGAAAAAAAATGCAAAATAAATGCAATTTATTTTAACTCAACTGAAGCTGTCGTATAAACAAGTCGCATACAAATCGGCTGAGAGAGAACTCGAAGGAACGAACGCTGTGCATGTGTGTGTGTGACACTCTGTCTCTCTTTGCGTGTGTGTGTGTGAGGAGTGTGTGTGTTTTGTTGTTGTTGAAAATTGCTTAACTCACCGCTGAGGTCATAAGTAATGGCCACAGTATGTCGCTGGATGGTTAAATCGCACAGCATATGATGCAGCTCGCTTTGAAAGTTCGTTCTCACGAGGAGGAGAAGAGGGAGGCGAAGGAGGAGCTGAACGAACGTGGCCAGAAATTGCAAATGCAATGGCAACGTCAACGTCAACGTCGTCAACAACGTCAATTGCTTCGGCGGCGTCAGGTTGATGTCGTTTTTCCTATCGGTTGGCGTACACAACACCACAGTGGTAATCAGGAACAACAGGATTTGGTTTTGGTGCTTAATCTTAATCTTAATCTGGATCAAGATCTTGTTAACAGTAACAGTTGGTTTCGCTGTTATTGCTGTTATTATAATTACTGTTGACTTCAATTGTTTTCGCTTTGTTCTTTTCTTTCGATTTCGCGACAATGTTGTTGTGACCGTTAGAATATCATTGGTTGTTATTGTTATTGTTGTTATTGCCACACGTTGAGACAACAAAATGTTGAAAAAACCACAGGGACAAAGCGTAAATTGCATTAAAAGACGTCAAAATTCAAGAGATTTCCAAGGGATTCAAACAAAAAGTTATCAATTCAACAAAATTTGGAAGAAAAAAAGAAAAACGAAATGAAGATACACCGACGATCTAAAGAATAGTTTCGACTGTTGCTCTATTTCTCTTCTGCTGCTGGCTGCTTTGGCTTTTCGATTCACTTATCGATTTCTACTCCTTCGTCGATAACTGCCTTTGATGAAGCGCCGTCACGTTTCTCTCTCTTTTGTCTTTTATTTAAATGTGTCTTTTTTGTTTGCCAGATGTATTTTAATTTTTTTTATGCCAATTTTGGGTGTTTCACATTAAAAGAAATATGTATATAATGATGTTATGCAGTTTTGATTGAAAAGAAAATGTAGGAAAACTCAATGAAAACCTAAATTCATATGGAAAACAAAAGGAAACCAAATTTTAAATGAACAACAGCAGCAGCAACAACAAGGAATATGTATTTCAGCACACACACCCACATACAAACACACACGCACGCACACACGCTCAATTGGGGAAAATCCAATAATTACAATGCCAATTGGAAACTGAGCGTATCTTTTATTTTATTATCTTGTTGGCAATATTCATGCGTTTTGATGAATGCATATTTTATTTGCAGTTTGGCTAAAAAGCAAGTGTTAAAGCTGGCTTTAATGCTTTAGTTTCTTTTGTTTCACACACACTCACACACACACACACACACATGCACACACAAACAAAATATGCGTGGAAAATTTTCACGTTTCATGTACAATGCGGAAAATTGTTGAAAACTTGCGATGGGTTTAACGCTGACGAATAAACTGACGTTAGCGTTAGCGATGCTGCTGAGTGAGGTCCTGACACCAACTATGTGTGTGTTTGTGTGTGTGTGTGTGTTGTCCTAGAGGGGATGGAAGAGTATAATCCGAACAGTCGAACAGCAGTTCGTGGACAATCACTGCGCATGTTCCGTGGCCCTGCAACAACAAACAGATGTTCCACTGTCAGCCCACCAGGAATCCAATTCACTCCTCCCCTGACCCTCCCACCACAATCCTCTTCAAAAGGTAAGGAATGCAACTCTGTGGCCGTATTTCAGGTCAGTATTTGAGGACAGTGTTGCCAGAATTTCAAAAGCTAAACTGAATAATTTTAAAAAATGGTTGAAATAGCTGTAACAGTATAATTGAGAAAAGGATTCACCCAATATGTATCGATTTAAGTTTCTAGTAAATCTTCGAATAAGAAAAGAAAGGCTGCTAAAGCGCAATTTTATCGATATCAATAATGTTTACATAGATTTTAGATATTTGTCGGATTCTGCATTAATGTATGTTAATAATAATATGAAACTTTAAATTTAAATTATATTTTAAGCTAACATAAAATACCAGTGAAATATTTAATTTATATTAATATGTCAATACCGCAATTTGAAACTATTTTCTATGTAAAATTCTTAAAGTATTTTATTTTTTCTTGTGGCGATCTGAAAAGGTTAGTCAAATCTCTTGCAAAGTATTTATGTCTTGTCTTGCTTTTACAATTAGCTATAAAATAGTTAACATGGAAACACTATTTTGGGCAAATGCAGCGAGCGAGAAAGAGCAATTGCATGTTTTTTTGCTGCTCGCCCAAAAGTATGCAGCAATAAAAGCTCAGTTTACTGCTCGTCAATCAAAAGTAACTGCAGGAGCAAAGTGAAAACTGCAGGTCATGCATCTGGCAGAGAGCTTTCACAAAGACTAAAGAGAGAACGCAAGCGCAGACTTCCATGTGTGTGCGTACGTGTGCGTCACAGAGAGCAAACAGCTGAGAGAACTATTTGAGACGTTGTTGTTGTTCTTAATGTGTGGGAAGCTGAATCAATCCCAATTTCCTGCAGGCTGCAGTTGACATTTATTGACTTTCTATATACCATATACCCTGCAATATAGTGCCAGAGCATGAGTTATACAGTGTACAGTGACACACAAAAGTATTGCCAATTGCAGCTCATATTTCCAGATATTTCCATACACTTGAATAACCATGACAAATTAAGATTTTTCTAAGTATATTTTTTTATAGAATCGCATGACAAATGTAATTAAAGTATAACATATTCCATATAATGTATACACTATATTTCGATTTAACTAGACTTTCAATTGTGTTGTGCCAGATTTCTCGGATATTACGGCGTAAAAGAAGAAACGCCAATAGAATAAATGGATCGGAATGAATCAGAGCGCATAATTCAAAAAATTACGACAATTTTACATTGTTTCATTTTAATTTTCAATCAGAAAAACACAGAAAAAACCAAATTTTCCTATTACTTACTACATTTGTAAAGAACTGGAGAAAAAACAGGTGTGGGAGGAAAGTTGAATAACAGATGATAAGTCAGGCTATTTTAAGCATTTCCCTCTTTGTTGACAACCCTAAAGAGAGTATTTTGTTGTTGTTGTTGTTCGTGTTGCACCCACATAATCACACATTTGAAACAGAAAACTGGGAAAGGCAACAACAAGTGGCACAGTCAATAGGCTGGTAGCGGTAAATCGAATGATAAATGCTGAACAAAATGTGAAAAAGAAAAATCTATTTAAAACGGACTGAAAATGCAGTTACAGTGGCACTTTAATAAGTGAGACAGCTATTTCCTAGCCATTTAACTGCAAACCAGAGGTAAATGCTCAGAAGAGAATGAATAAGAGCGAGAGGGACAGGTATTGCAGTTAAAAGCAAAAGTAAGTAATGAGATGATACATATTATGGATAGGGGACGAGGGGCAATGCCATAAACTGGTTTCGACTTTTATCAGTGTGTTTTTTTTTCTTTCTGTTATTGTTTGGGCACGCTTGCAAAATGCCAAACAAGAAACAGAAACACAAACAAAAACAACAATTGGTAAGCTAAATGCAAATGGAGGCTAAACTAGCTATTGTTTCATATCAGACAGGGAGAGAGAGACAAAGAGGGGAAAGGGCTTACTAAATGCGCTGAAGGGGGTAGGAGCTGGGCCATTTGATTTGGACTGATTGCGTATTGTCTCTTGTGCATCAAATTGAATCTATTGCTCTGTTAACGACAGCTGTTAATAAACAACAACAGCGTTTTGTAGCTTCACAGGTAATAAGTAGCATAGTAACAGAGCTCTGTTAAATGGCATTGGTTCCGTGTGCGAAAATGTTATGTACATATGTATTCACAGTTAGTCAAGCAATTGTTTTGCCAAAGTAAAAAACAAATACATACGATTTTAAAGTTTTAAAAATAAGTATCATTATTTAATTTTTCAACTAGTACTCAGATCCATAAACAACTATAATAAAATTAGAAAAAATATGTTTTAAAACACGCTGAACATGGTTCTTTGTCGAAAAATTACTTGACCAACAATATCTGTTTGTGTGTATCATGTTGATCGGTTACGGCATGCGCACATTAAGCTTAACAAACTACAGCAAATCTTATTACACATACATATGTACATATAAGGGGAAAAAAAGCCCCACGTAGCTTCTTGATAATAATGATATTCCTGTTAATGCTCTTCGATGTTATTATTGCTGGAAAATGCTACAAATTGCGCTGACTCATTAGAAAATAAATTAAATATCAATAACGGAAAGAACGAAACTAAAAAAATGGCCCAATAAACACAGATCACAAACGATTTTTCAAATGGAAATTTATAAATAGTTCTACACAGCTGAGAATCTACAAATTGCAGCCCCAATTTGATTACGACAACTAACTTACAATAGTATATTTATTTACTTAATTGGAATAGGTACAGTATGCCAGGTAATTGTTTAGACAATTTATTTGCTTTTTAAAAATAGTTCAGTTATATGAAAATCATTATTAGAAACCATACTATAGAACAGTGAAATAATAAGTTAAATGAAAACCATAACAAATATACATATATTTTCAGCAAGAGAAAACGAATGTAAAAGCTTTTTCAAATATAAAAATACTGTTTTTAAGAACTCTATGTTTAGATTTTTTTGTTTTTATTTTTGTAAAATTAGTTACTTGACATACTGTATGTGTGTAAACTCATTAGGGTGCATCAATTTGTATGGCATAATAAAAGTTTAAAATGATAAACCAAATTCGAAATCTACGGTCAATTCTTAGAAGTTTTCATTAGTTCAATTATACAGTTTCCAGTTGTCACTTTTTAAACCCGTTACTTTGATCTTGATCAGCATCAACAGTCGAGTCAACATAGACATGTACGTCTCTCTCTATTTGTCTATGTCATCGTCTAGATTTCAGGGACTAGACTAAAAGAGGGACACAATTAACAACATTTTACTGCACACACAGTTTTTTATTTTCATTCTATTTAATCTCATAAAGATCGCTTAAATAGAATAGCAGTAATGGCAGTTAATTTTAAAAACGAAATCAAGCTCCTAACAGTTTGAAATTTGTATTGTATTGCATTCGGGTCACGACTTTAACTTTGCGACTAGTTTAAAAATGTATTTAACTTTAATTTTAAGCATGAATATGTCCTTAGTGTTTTTAGTCCGATCCTGACAAGATTTGTATTAAAACTATGCTAGATTCTGAACCTTGAAAATTTCATAGAATCACAGAGCAAATTGTACTTAAAATATGCAAGGACTAAAAGCACAAAAAAATTTAACATAAAAACCAGGGGGCATGAACTGATATTAGAGCTATAGCTGAAAAATAATTAAGGATTGATCGTAGATTAAAACTTTTGGCTACCATTTTTGTGAAATAAATTGATGCACCCTAATACATTGCATCTAGTGGCTGTCAATTGGTTGCAAGTACTTACCACTTAATCTTTCAAAAGTCATATAAGATATTATGTTTCCCCTGCTTGGGGTGGGCAACACAATCTCACGAATTAGATAAGGAAGTAGATGAACAAAATCTATTCAAGGTCCTCAAATATTGTCAACGAATGATCTGCGGTTTTATTGTTGTTGTTTTCCCTTTTTTTGTTTAGGTATCGTTATCGTTAGGTTTTAAATCAAATTATATAGATTTATATTTAACCGTAACTGATTCTTCTTGTTTTTGTTTTTTTGCCACGTGAGAATTTCGCGCAACTGTAAAAAAATCGCGTTTTGCGATGGCCGCTGGCAACGCTAACCACGCTTAAAGTAGACTTTAATTGTTTATTTTTATGAACTTTTGCTGCCTCAGATGATGCAAGAACTCTGTAATGATAATAAATTATAAAAAAAAATTTAGATTATTCCAATAGATCGATAATAATACTGTTAACATTGACGAAATTGTTTTAAAAATGCAAATGTTAATTGCGTATGTTGCTTAACAGCAGCTACCTCAGCTGTTGCTGTTAACTAGCTGTTATTGTGCAAACGCGTGCATGCGTGTGTGTATGTGTGTCTGACTGAGCAATTTGTTGTTGGCTACGAAAATGAAATGAAATGAAACGTGCGCAGTACACTAAAAATACAATACGTATGGGGTATTTCTTCTCGAATACTTTATGTGCAGATTTACACACACACACACGTATATGCAAACGCATTTACATATGCATGTAAGTGATTTCCAATTTGTGAAATTGTAATCAAATTCTTATCAAACTGAAGCCCGAGTGCAGCAGATAGCACAAAGTGCACAGTTGAAATAATGCATAGATATGTAATGCCAACATTGCACGTAATTATAATTTTTATTGCACACACACATTAGCACTCTACACATACATCTGTACATACGAATATATGACAATAAAAGAAGCCACGCCATGTCATTTTTGAGGTTGTGTATGTTTTTAAATATATTTTTACCTTTTATTTTCAAAGCGCAAAACAATACTGAATATCAATCATCAATTTTAATTTGACGTTAATTTGACTTGCGGTTATTTAATGCGATTTAACACTTGATTTTCTTCGGAGAACGACGACAAACTGTTGGCACTGTTAGTGATACACTAAAACCAATAATATATCGATATACCATATTTCAATCACGACCACTGTTGCCAACTTACTTTTATAGCTAGTTCTGGATATTTTCTAGAAATATTTAAAAATTGTTGTTGTCCAGAATACTTTGAATATGTTTTGTGAATATTATTTTTTTTTAATTAGCAAATATGTCCGCTATAGTATTAGAAGAAAACTTCTTTTTGGGTATCTGTTATATCACCATTTAAAATATTCGGAATTTTAATTAAGCGAAGCAAAGATATCGTGATCTGTGATATGATAAATTCCGCTACAGTTACGATGCGCCCAAAAAGAGTTTAGATTTAGTTGAGTGAGAATGAAAGAAAATTAGAGAACATTTTTGATTTGTTTTTATAAATAAATGAAAAATTAACAAAATGATCGAGTTGTTATGATAATTTATCGGATGCTTTCCGGCTAGTCGCCGCAATTACCTTCCTACAAAGTTGGCAACACTGGATTCGATACAACCTCTCAAGTTGGTCATATGGGTTTTAAATAAATTTGAATAGATTTGATTGAATTGAAAGGTATTCTTCGCGTTCTTGTTGAATTGCTACAACGTCATGCCCAAGGAACAGTTTCGCGCCTCGGCGCTAAACAAGAAAATGTAAGTTGCTTCTACACACAGTTAAAATTTTGCTCGGCACATTTGTAATTTTTGTTGGTTTATTTTTGCGGGCACTCACACACATGCACACACACATACACACAGCTCCCATGTGCAGTTTGGCATAAGCGGCGCCGATGAGATTCAACAGGAGTCGCTGGTGAGGATTATATCGAAGAATCTTTACCAGGCACAACGTCAGCCGGTTCCATATGGCGTGTTGGATCGCCGCATGGGCATAAGCACCAAGGATGCAGTGTGCGAGACATGTGGACAGGGATTGAATGAATGCATTGGACACTTTGGCTATTTGGATTTGGCGCTGCCCGTCTTCCACATTGGTCACTTTCGCTCCACCATTAACATACTGCAAATGATCTGCAAGACATGCGCTCATGTTATGTTGAAGGCCGAGGATCGGGCCATCTATGAAAAGAAGCTGCATAATCCGAATTTCTCGTATCTGGGCAAGAAGGCGCTGCACTCACAGATGCTCGCCAAGGCCAAGAAGGTGACCAAGTGTCCGCATTGTGCGGCTGCCAACGGTGGTGTGAAAAAGGGACCCGGTCTGCTGAAGATTCTACACGATCCGTACAAGGGTCGCAAAAAGGATGCACAATTCACCAGTCACATGGACGAAATGCTGCGCTCCACGGAGCTCAATCGTGATTTGAATCTAACGCTGAGCAATTACAGTGCCGCCGAGGAATTGACACCTCTCATGGTGCTGGATTTGTTTGAACAGATACCCCAAAGCGATGTCGCCTTGTTGGGCATGTGCTCGCGTGGTGCACATCCCAAGCACTTGATTGTCACACGTGTCTTTGTCCCTCCCGCCTGTATACGTCCCTCGGTGCTGTCAGAGGTGAAGGCCGGCACCACCGAGGATGATCTAACGATGAAACAGAGTGAGATACTGCTAATCAACGATGTGATACAGCGACACATGGCGACGGGTGGCAAGATCGAGCTTATACACGAGGACTGGGACTTTCTGCAACTGCATGTGGCATTGTATTTTCATAGTGAGATCAGTGGCATACCATTGAACATGGCACCCAAGAAGACGACACGTGGCATTGTCCAGCGTCTCAAGGGTAAACAGGGAAGATTTCGTGGCAATCTATCTGGCAAACGTGTCGATTTCAGTGGACGCACTGTCATCTCGCCAGATCCCAATCTGATGATCAATCAGGTGGGTGTACCGGTGCGTGTGGCCAAGATTCTAACGTATCCAGAGCGTGTGAATCCAGCAAATATACGACAGATGAAGCAGTTGGTAAGGAACGGTCCCAGCACGCATCCGGGTGCGAATTATGTGCAGCAACGTGGCTCGAGTTTCAAAAAGTATTTGGCATATGGCAATCGTGAGAAGGTCGCCCAGGAGCTCAAGTGCGGTGACATTGTGGAGCGTCATTTGCGGGACGAGGATATTGTGCTGTTCAATCGCCAGCCGTCGCTCCACAAGATGTCCATCATGTGTCATCGTGCCAAGGTGCAGCCCCAGCGTACGTTTCGGTTCAATGAATGCGCCTGTACGCCATACAATGCGGATTTCGATGGCGATGAGATGAATCTGCATCTGCCACAGACGGAGGAGGCACGTGCCGAGGCGCTCATTCTCATGGGCAATCAATCGAATCTGGTGACACCAAAGAATGGTGAGATTTTGATTGCAGCCACGCAGGATTTCATCACTGGCGGCTATCTGCTCACCCAGAAGGAGGTGTTCCTCACCAAGGAGGAGGCCATGCAATTGGCTGCCTGTTTTCTGGCCAATGAGGATTCCACAATGCACATCCAAATGCCACCGCCAGCCATTTGGAAGCCCCGTCGCCTTTGGACGGGCAAACAAATGTTTAATCTCTTGATGCGTCCCAATAACGATTCCCAGGTGCGTCTCAACATGGTCAACAAGGGACGCAACTACACCGGCAACATGGATCTGTGTGCCAATGATTCCTGTAAGCAATATACATATGTATATCTCTTTCTCTATATATTACCATCTCTTTTTTTACTATAACGCGATCTCATTCTTTTCCAGGGATTCATATACGCAACTCGGAGTTGATGTGCGGCACCATGGA
This sequence comes from Drosophila sp. st01m, assembly GCA_018901795.1. Classification (NCBI taxonomy): domain Eukaryota; kingdom Metazoa; phylum Arthropoda; class Insecta; order Diptera; family Drosophilidae; genus Drosophila; species Drosophila sp. st01m. The sequence goes on along the minus strand of JAEIFG010000706.1, from coordinate 4,682,794 downwards.
TAAGGCCACAATGGGATCTGGCACGAAGCAGTGCATCTTCTATTTGCTGCTACGCGACTTTGGCGAGGCATTTGCCACAAAAGCCATGTGGCGTTTGGCTCGGGTGCGTATTGTCCTCTTCATCTATATACATATATAATAAACTGACTGATTGACTGATTAACTGATATTTGTGGAGCACAAACGTAGGAGGATGCAATTTTGACACAACATAACTGAGACAGAAGTAGTCAATACATAAAAACTACAGATCAAACAGAGAAAAGACCAACAAATTTATAATAATATTATTATAATTATATTTTCATTAGACACATTCTATTTATTTTTTATCAAGTGTCAAATTTGAATCGATTTTCGAATAGAAAATGTTTGACACATTTTTTCTGTTGCTGTAGATTGATCAAAGCATATTATTTATAAAAACATTCACTGAAGCAGGATTTTGTAATTATATAGATAGTTTTAAATACTTATAGCTTCTCTATATATGTTCCTATGTTCCTAACGATCATTTAGGGGTGGAAATTCTTGTAAAGCTGTTTATCTTTACATTGGCTTTAATTCTGATAGAACGTAACTACTTTCAAATAGTCTTTTAAGTATTTCCATTAGGGGGTTAGACTTTTTCGATTAAATCTTTCATATTTAAAAACAATTTCAACCTCAATGATAAGAATCACGCTTTATTCGTGCTTATTTAAAATATTCTCTAGATGATTAGATACTAAAAATTCTTAGGAACAAAATTATGTTCCTATATTCTTTTTCCTTCTTATTCGCCTATTTTTATAATAAAATTGTTAAAGACTTTGTTTTTTGCTCAGTTTATTCAGTTCAAATTGGCGTCAATAATTCCGGCCACTTACCTTTATCAATATCAAAAATAGCACTATTTAAAACGAATTCAACTATAATTAGATGATTCCCAGATAATACTTTTTGATTTCCGCATTGTCTTTGTCTCTTTTAAGCACTGAAAAATGAAGAATTGCAGATAGTCGAAGTTTTTACTAACAATGAAAGATTTCTAGTTGAATTTCGGAAACAAGCCAAAGCGATAACAATAAGTTAATATTAACAAATAAACGATATAGTGGCGATAACATTAAAGTTGGTAAAATAAAGAGATTGACGAGTGAAGATTTAAGAAATAAATGTAAATCCGTTTAAACCCGCTCAATTGGTAGCAATAATGATAACGATACCGATAACGGTATGATGATATAAAGAAAATATCATTAGCTGTCACTAACCAGGAGGCAATTCTACTTGATGATAAGTTGTTGCTCATGTCGAGAATTCAGCACTTAAAACTGCTCTTTGTTGGGAGGAGGAGAGATGTGCAGAAAGAGAGAGGGGAATTTGAGAGATTGGAAATAAATCGGAGTACTATCTTATCTGTTATCTGTGCGTGGCCTGGGAAATTCTTTTGTTGTGTTATATTTGCGCTTTATTTGTTGTATTTAAAGTGAAAGAAGGTAATCAGCTTAGAGTCAATCCCGTTGTCTCCGCAATGTAGTCCAGGAACGAGGTGAGCCTCACATAGCCCGAGGGTAATCCAGTGGTGCAACGATCCTCGGCAACAAAGGAATTGATACCGATCTGTACCCAACGACCTGTGCTGCTGTTGTAGGTGATCATGGGACCACCCGAATCTCCGCTACATGTGGACATATTGGTGCCCGCATTGCCCTCCGCACACATGGTGGAAGCGAGCACCACATTCGATCCGAAGATGGACAAACACTTGTCATTCGCAATGATCTGAACCTGTGCGTAGAGTAGAATTTGCGAATAATCCAGATACTCATCATCAATCAGTCCAAATCCCGCAATTGTCGCCAATGTGCCAACATAATTATTGCCCGCTTGCAAGTTGGACACCAATTGAATGGGCTGCACTTTGCTGGAGAAGATAAGCGGTTGTGGCAACTGCACCAATGCCACATCATTGTTCATCTTATCATTGTAATTGGGATGCACAAATAGCTTCGTTGATGTCATGCTCTGTGCACTGTCATCATTCAGTTCGATGGTGCCAAACACCAGATACAGCGAATCTCTGCCATACGCACAATGTCCAGCGGTGAGCACCCAACTGTCGGAGATAATGGAACCGCCGCACAGTAGATCGTCCCATTCATCACGTTTAAGTATCACCTGCCAGGGAAATTGTCCGCTTGTCGCCTGTTTGCCGGAGATGATGCGGCCCTGGAGCTAAAGAAAATAACACAGTCTAGTTAGGAATCATTTATCCTCAAAAATAGACATTTAACTGTTTTATGCCGATTAATCGATTTATTTTCATCGCCATCTTTACTCTAATTTTATTTAAATTTGGAAGATTCGAGTTTTTTCCATTATTGTTCATATTTTTCTAAAAATTCAATGCTGTTAAAGTTTTGTTAAATTATTACTAATTTTCTAGACGAAACGTCAATTTATTAGTTGATTGATCTGTATTTTTTTCTTTCAAATTGAAATTTTTTTTCATATAATTATTTTCGAAAACTTCAAACTGTTTTAGCTTTATGAAATCTGAACGGATTTTCTTGCTAAATGCAAATTTGATTAATATGTGGCCTTTATTTTGATTCCACATCGACGATTTCGAAGATTATATATATTTTTTCGTTTGCTGTCCATTTCTTTTATACTTTCATTCTTCTTGACACTTTTTCGAAAGAAACTGTCATAACATTGTCAAGTCTTAACCGATTTTGTTGCGAAATCTCAATTTAATAGTTATTTGATTTATTTTGATACTGCAACAAAGTAGAAAAAGAATTTATTTAGCTTTTTCTATCCATTATTTGTTATTTGTATATTTGAATTACCACAACACGTTTAAGAATAAATGAGAAATGGAGAATCTCAATAGTTGTAACTCTCTGTATTTGTCGACGATTTAAAACTCGATTCACACTTTCGATTTTTATATTATTATTGTTACTAAAATAACTTTCGAGTTTATTATAAGGAATACTTTGTTTTAAATTTGTTCTTGATTTAATTTGATTTCTTTTATTGAATTCTTTAATGAATGTTTATTTTTTGGTAGTGGAAAGTGTAACTTACAGAGTCCAGCTGCTGTTGTGGTGCTGCCTCAGTTAAGAGTGTGAATAGCAACAAGAGCAACACTTGTGGCAGCCACAAGTGGCAACTAGCTTGTCTGCTGGCCAAATCCTTGAATGTTACTCTCATTTCCCCCTCTTAATATTCCACCTGGTTTCGTTTGTTGCTCGTTTTCGTCTGCGCGACATTGCGACATTTTTCGCAATTATATGCAGGCCACTGTATGCCTGGCTTCCCCTCTGCTCCCCCTTGCCCCCTCTTCACCTTGCCCCACTCACCCCTTCATCCGTTTTTGTACAATTTGTTTTTAACACAAGCTGCCGTGTTCTTGTTATTTGGCCAGCTCCCTCGATAAGATTAATTACTCACAGGCCAATTCTGTTTCCACATTCGTACTACATAAAACTCTCTCTCTGTCTTTCTCTCTGTGTCTCCCTCTCTTTCTCTCCCTTTTCTCCCCTTCTCTTTATCTGTCCCTGTCTCGTGTTTTTGTCTCTTGTCAATTCCTTTTGTCCAACAACCAAAGCAACTCTTATCACTGATAACACAGACACTTGTTTTCTACACTAGCAAACAAAACTCGGTTAATCCCCCTGCACCCCCCCCCCCCTTCCCACAAGGGGAACATTGTTTGGGAAGACGGTTGAACGTAACTCTTCATGTTTGCCAATTTGAAACAATTGTAAACTCAAGAATTGACGTAGGTTTCATTGATTACAGCACATGTTTATCCACCAGGGTAGAAAATATGAGGGAAATATTAGAACATCAACTTTTGGGTTACATTAAACACATATCCCTTGAGAGGAACTAATTTCAATTCATGTCTTTCACTAATTATGTATAATGTACATTTATTAAGAGGAAAATGCAGATAAAGAATAGAACATTTCTTTCTGGAAAAATATTGTAACCACAATTCATTTTGTTTTTTTTTTAAATCTGTGGAAATTTACGCCTGATATATCTTGAATTCATTCTAAAATTTAACATGAAATGCGATGTACAGTATTAAAGAAGGCAGAGAAACATTTACGAAATGAAAACACAAAGCAAAAATCAGAGGAAAAAGAAAAGCCACATAAAATTGTAGAGCAAGCCAGAGAAACGTTTACGAATGTGAAACACAAAGCGGAATTTAAAAAAAGCAGCACATAAGTACTGAGTTTTAGAAAAAGAATATACTTCAGATTCTACAAATTTAATTTAATCAAAGTATTTTATGTATTATTTCCTTTGGTCTTTAGCCACCATATTTTTTGTTGTTCAGTGTCATTTAATTAGCTCAATACTCGTTGCTTGTTCCAACAAGCGGTTTCAGTCAATTAAATTGGTATAGAACGCGCGGTATTTACGTGCTTAACTCCTGGGCCCCCTTTTCCTCTCTGCATCTCGTCTGGGGTTTTGGCATTATCAAAACGATCTCTCAAGTGACTTTCGCCAGAATTCTGTTTCTGGCATTGAAGATGACGCGATTTTACGGCCGCATTTTTAGTGGAGGGCTTTGCGAATACAGGGAAATCATTACAATAAAACAGTTAAACAGTTTTAACAAATTAACGCTAAATTGTTAATGTTTTTATATGGGTTTTTCTTTCGTTTGCTCTATTTTCAGATTGCATCGTTCTTCATACAGAATCGTGGCTTCTCCTTTGGCATCAGCGATGTGACGCCGAGTGCCAAGTTGTTGCAACACAAACAGATTCTGTTGGAGCGAGGATACTCCAAATGTAACGATTACATTGATAAACTCAAGGCGGGCACCCTTCAATGTCAGCCCGGGTGTACTCCCGCTGAAACTCTCGAGGCCGTCATGCTTCGGGAACTGTCGGGTATTCGAGAACAGGCTGCCAAGACATGTTTCGCCGAGCTGCATCCCACAAATAGCGCTTTTAATTATGGCTCTCAGTGGATCGAAGGGTTCCAACATCAATATCTCTCAGATGATCGCCTGTGTTGGTCAGCAGGCCATCAGTGGCAAGCGAGTGCCCAATGGATTTGAAAATCGCGCTTTACCGCATTTCGACAGGCACTGTAAGTATTACTCGTTACTCTTTACTCGCTAATCGTTAGATGACCCGCTATCAATTGCGTTGACTCTTCTCTTCTCTAACTCGATAAACGCAATTAATAACTCATCACTCGTTATATGTCATTCGCTACTCGTTACATGTTCCTTAATTGCTTTGACAGTGCGACTTTTTATTCGTTATTAGTGAAGATCTTGTCGTATGGTTCTCATAATATATTAACTTTGTTATTATTTGCCACTTCAAAGTTTTGTTCTCTCGTTACTCGTTGTTTTTTATTTATCTGTTTTTCAAACATCTACTCTATTTGACTCGTTAATTATTGTATGTCAATATAGTTTTGTCCCTAATTCTTCGATTTCTTGAATTTCTATACTTAAATTTTGTTTCTCATTATTCATTGCATTTTTCCCGTTTCACATTACTCTTGAATTATTTGATATCATTCTCTCGCTTCTCATTACTCTTAGACTCCTTACTCAATACTCGTTACTTGTATTCCATTGTATTTTTCTCGATTTACATTACTCTTGAACTCATTTATATCTCCCTTTTATCATTATGCTATTACGCTCTCGTTACTCGTTACTTATTACTCGCTGTTTGATTCTTTGCAGCTGCTATTCCTGCCGCTCGTGGCTTCGTTCAGAACAGTTTCTACTCGGGCCTAACGCCTACCGAGTTCTTCTTCCACACGATGGCCGGACGAGAGGGTCTCGTCGATACGGCCGTTAAGACCGCCGAGACGGGTTATCTGCAGCGTCGTCTGGTCAAATGCCTGGAGGATCTAGTCGTGCACTACGATGGCACAGTACGCAATGCGATCAATGAAATGGTGGACACCATTTATGGTGGCGATGGACTTGATCCTGTTTCGATGGAGACACGCAACAAACCCGTTGATCTGAGTCATCAATACGACAATCTGAGGGCACAACAGCCGCGAGGAGAACAACCGCCGTTACCAGCGGAGGAAATCGTCGAAAAGGCGGAAGATATGTTAAAGGATTCGGAGTTTGCCGAAGCGCGTGCGGACTTTAAGCTGGATGTAACGTAAGAAAACAGCAGATGGGAGGACTATTTGCCTCTGTTGAAAAGTAACGAGTAACGAGTATATATTTTTCAATCCGCAGGAACCATTTGAAGATTGTATCAAAGCGCATTGGACAACTGCAGCATCGCTATGGAGCAAATCACAGGGAATTGTGCCTGCAAATTGAAAGCATCAGTGCCGTGCAACTTTTGGAATTCCTACGTCGCATCAACGATCGTTACAATCGCGCTATAAGCGAACCCGGCACTGCAGTGGGTGCAATTGCGGCTCAGAGTATTGGCGAGCCGGGCACACAGATGACGCTGAAAACTTTCCATTTCGCTGGTGTCGCCTCGATGAACATCACACAGGGTGTGCCACGCATTGTGGAGATTATCAATGCCACAAAGACCATATCGACACCAATTATTACGGCTGAATTGAAGAACAACACAAGCATGGAGTTCGCACGTCAAGTGAAGGCGCGAATTGAGAAGACAACGCTGGGCGAACTCTCATCGTATGTGGAGCTGGTTTGTGGTCCCATCAGTTGTCATCTGGTGATTGGCATTGATATGGCACGCATCAAGGTGCTGGGCTTGCACATCGATCTGGATAGCATTGTGTTTAGCATTTTGAAGTCACGTTTGCGCATTAAACCACATCAAGTGCATGCAGCGCCAAAGAAATCAAGGATTATTGTGCGTGTTGAGACGACAAGGAATGCAACAATTAATGCTGAACTGGCACGTCTTGCCACAACCATACAAAATGTGGTTGTCGCCGGATTGCCAAACATTGCGCGTGCCGTAATTGCGGTGGATGATGCCCAACAGCCGCCCACTTATAAACTGTGCATCGAGGGTTACGGTCTGCGCGAGGTGATCGCTACACACGGTGTCGTTGGCAATCGCACCAGGAGCAATAATATCTGTGAAATCTATCAGACATTGGGCATTGAAGCGGCACGCACAATTATCATGAGCGAGATAACCGATGTGATGGAGGGCCATGGCATGAGTGTCGATTGGCGTCACATTATGCTACTTGCCAGCCAGATGACGGCACGTGGCGAAGTTCTGGGCATCACACGTCATGGTCTGGCCAAAATGCGTGAGAGTGTTTTCAATTTGGCTTCGGTAAGGCATTGTTACTTACTTTAAATTCAACATTCAATACATTCAACTCACGGTTTTCCTATTTCTTCACCTGCAGTTCGAGAAGACGGCGGATCATTTGTTTGATGCAGCTTATTATGGTCAGACGGATGCCATCAATGGCGTCTCGGAGCGCATTATTTTGGGCATGCCAGCGGGCATTGGCACGGGCATCTTTAAGCTGTTGCAACATCACGAGGACAAACAGGTGCCACCTATCGAGCCAACCATATTTAATGCATTGGGTCTGCAGCCGGTTGCCTAGCGTAGCTGTATGAGATTTCGCTATCGATGCCAAAATCCGCCCTCCCACTCAGAGCCTGTGACATGCCGTAAACGTAGCTTAAGTTGTTAATTAAGTAAAGTAGTTAGACCAGTTAAGTAGTTAGACAACGCCATCAATTCACACACACACACACACAATTGTTAAAGAAGACGAAGAAGTGCGATCCTGGCGATGTGCACAGCGATAAGATAAATAAACCTGACAGAAATTGTAATAACTACATTTTATTCTATGCGTTTAAGTCTTGGTCCGTTCACTGTAGGATTAGCAGGCTCTTGAATTGTACAACCACATTGGGCTATCATGCCAAATGCCAATATCTGTTAACTGAAGGATCAAAAGTCCGCAGAAATACAGAGATTTGACAACTTGTCATTTTCTGTCAATTCTGGCGAATTCTTCCACTACCAAAGGTCCATCAGTAGACCTACAAATTTTCGATATGTGCTGTGATTCTTTATTTGTTTCAGACTAAAATATATGAAAGATTTTGGTCAGAATCCTAAAAAAAACACCGAACACAGTGAATTCCTGCGAAATTCTCAAGTTTTTAGACAATATCAACTTTTCAATAGCCATAATATCGTAGCCTACCGTAAAAAGGACATCCCTTTTGGTGGTCACAGTCAACAGGACAATCGATTGGCATTAAAGGATCTTCAAAATTTATAAAAAAAATTATCCAATAGTTTGTCAGGAGTTTACCTAGAAAAATGGCGCTGAAAAGACAAAAATTACTATAACTTGGCCATTTGAAGGACTTTCTGCATGTCCTCTTGCGAGGCGATAAGCAGCTTATGATAATACAAAAACTATGACTTAAATCTCAAATATCCTTGAAATAAACAAATTATTGGGACTTTTTTGAAAATGAGAAAGTAGCTTGATCTGCCGTATCGTTGGCCGGATTCTGTTGACGCTTGTGCCAAACAAAGTCCCTTTGAAAGGACTATCAACTGGTCAAAGCACATTAAAATCGTCCTGCTAGTTTTATAGTTATCAGCCATTTTATATTTTTGATTGGTTGGTTTTCAAAGTGAAATTTTGAAGTCGATTCTTAGATGATGCAAATCTGTGGAGTTACTCCAGTCGTTCCAACAGGATACGTTTTAGTCGTAGGTAATTATACAGGGTATCTGTTAGTCGATCAGATCGTATAGCACACAAATGTATTGAGCTAATTCAGCAGACAGTTAACAAAATTACATCCCATATAAGATGACAGTTTAGTTGCAATAAAAAAAATTGATTTAGCATTCACTTAGTTATTTATTACATAAATATAGAATTTGTAGTTGTATAGGTTATCTTTGCTTTGCATATACATATATGTGTGTGTTTGTAATTAAAATGAAAATTTACAAATTCATAAGTATTAATTAGATAGTATTTGCAGTTTGCAATAATTAAACATAATTTATTTTAATTAAAAAAAAATCAACTATAAACAAAGAAATTCGTTCAATTCTTTTTTGACTTCAGAAAGCATTATTTCTATTTAGAGATAGTTTTCGACTTAAGAAATATCGGAAAATCAAATGGAAACAAAAACTTAAATATGCATATCACAGGATTATTATTTATACAAATGAAATTGTTTTTGTTGCTCGTTTAATGATATAGATGCAAACTTTAATTTCATTTCAATTATTTCATGAAACTTACAAATAAAGTAAAAATTTAAAATCCATGTTGAAATTTGAATCAAAAACTGGAACTGGAGCAAAAGCGGGAACTGGAACAGGAGCAGGAGCAGGCTACTTATCAAATGTTTTCGATTAAATATATAAGTCCATATAAATAGAGAGAGAGAGAGATTTATGCAACTTGCAACTTGCCACTTGAATTTTTGATGCATATTTTAATTGGAGCTTAAAACTAAACGCCCGATAAGCGACCTTTTCTTCTTAGCGCTAATTCCAGATAATTCAGTTAAATCCACAGTTATATATACTATATCGCATTATGACTATATAAAATTGTTTCTTCAACGTTTTACTAAAACTAAATTAAAAAAAAAAAAAAAAATTGTAATAGACGGGGGAAAAATGGAGCAAAATCAGTCACTAAAATCGGAGGAGGAACTGGCCACATGGACATTGGGCAATAGCTCCGACTCGAATCCTTCTGCCGCCGCCGCCGCCGTCGCCACCGCCTCCATCCCCGCCTCGGGATGCGCATAACCCGCTGTCCTGTCATGGATCAGCATCGATAGCGTTTCCAAGCTGCGACGCACCTTTAAATTTTTAAATAGAGATAATACCAATAAATATTACAAATCGCTAAAGAAATTTATTATTATTTATATGCTAGATTTTGCTGATAATTTTCAATATCACTTGACAGCTTTTTTATTGACAAACCAAAAATAAACAGAGCTCGTTGAAGTGTCGCAATCATTGAAAGCAAATCCGACAGCAAGTCTAGTAGCCCAGTTAGCAGATTGTTGATAAGATTATGCAAAGTCCTCAATTTCATTTATTTCAATCGCAGATTTCCGCATTTATCGAAAGCTCTTCAAAAAAAGAAAGCAGCTCTTTTCTTGGTATCAAGCATTTAATCTTAAAAATACCATTTCGTCTCAAAGCTTTAAAAGCTGTGTCTCTTAAGTTGAGAGTATTTTTGATCCATAACGGATAAAAGCTTTTGAAAAATAAATCTGCTCTGCACTCCAAGTTTCCTAGTATAAATAAAAGCTGTATTTATTTTTGGTTTTAAGTCAACTTTCGTCCTAAAATATAAACACTCAACTCTACAAAATATTGCGTTTTTCTCTTTAGTTTTTTTAACTCATTTCTTCATCCCCTCAGATCAAAGCTTCTCTGCAATAAAGCTGCTGTACTGTTTATGTAAAGCTTCCTCTCTAAAGTTTCTTTGTAAATAAAAAGCTGTATTTATTACCCTATTAAGTTTGGAGTTTTTTTTGTGTGAAGTTCTATTTTTTACACAGATCGAAACTTCGTAACTCTACTCTCTATATAGAGCTTCCTCTCTCAATTTTCTTAGCATATTTAAAAGCTGTATTTATTGCCTCATATTAATTATAAGCATTACTTTTTTGCACTTCTAAGACTCACCTTGGATATTTGTTCAAGATTCTTGGATAAAATATGTTGAGCTTCGGCTGTGCTTTTATCCTGAAGCTCTTTCTGCCAGCGCAAAGCTTCGGCAAAGAGATCCTCATCGTTGCCCGAGCGCTATAGAAAAACATATAGAAGCGTTAAGAGGTTATTCAATTTTAATTAAATCCTATAAAAGTATTAAGATCTCACTTACCAAATTGAAATCAACTGGCGAATTGTAGAGATGTGTTTTGGCCTCAATGTCCAGTATGCGATAGAGCAAAAAGACGGAGAATAGGGCCAACATTATGGCCAACATGATGCCCAAATAGAGAATATGCAACTCTGTCAGCATTGGCAGCTGTAGACGGAGACGTGAACGCATTGAACTCAATCTGCCGCCAATTGTGGTGTGTGTTGTGGTCGCTGTGGGCGCTGTTGTCGGCTCTACGGCCACGCCCACAGTCGCACCCACGCCCACAACAGTTATGGGTGACGATGAGCTGGAAGCTGGTCCTGAGCTGGAGGCGGAAGTTGAATGCGATGTCGATGCGGATTGGCGACTTCCGGAGTCGCCTAATAACGCCTGCGTTTCATCCTCATAATTCACCAGCGGTGGTGCCGAGTTGCGTATGATCACTTGACCCACCAGCGACATCCCATTGTCCACAGTCAGCGTGCTCTTCACCGGGAGATCTGGAAAATTGAGAGAACGTCCAGCAATTAATTAAATTTAAACAGACAATTAAATTGTTTACTCGATTGCAAAGTGAAAGCTATATATTTATTGATTACTTTTATATTTTTAACCTAATTCGACTTCAAATGTTTTAGTGATATAAAAACACATCGCAAAATTAACAATTTGATTTTCGCGGAAGTTTTTTTTTTGGCTGGAGTAATTAAAATAAATACTTTGAAAATATACAAAAAATTCAAGAAATTTTAGAGAAATTTGTCTCATATTTTCGAATTATAATTCAAAATAAAATAGTAATAAAAACCAGAAGAGAGCTGGTGACTTATAGAGTCAGCGTTGTATTCTTCTTGTGAATATTAAATGAAAGATTTAAAAAAAATAGCAATATATTTGAATATTTCAAGAAATTATTGCGAAATTCGTCAGAGACTTTCCAGTTAAAACTCGAAATAAAATAGAAATGAAAATCGAAAAAAGGCCAGAAGATTTATAGTGCCAAGAGGTCATGTTGTAAGAACATTTGTGATAGTTTAACGAAAGATTTTGAACATGAATATTTCGAGAAATTATTGTGAAATTCGTTATAAATTTTTCGAATTAAAATAAGTATATTAAATGTATCATCTGACTGTTGCAAGTGTAGAGAAAAATGCAGAAATCTTACCGGAATGTCTGTCGCTGAGATTGCGTTGTCTGAGCAACGTTTCCGGTTCGGAGGCGCCACCGGCAGCGGCAGCAGCAGCAGCAGCAGCAGCTGCGGCGGCGGCGGCAGCGACAGCGGAACGCAAATGTGGTGGACTCTCATTGCCACTGATGGAGCAACTGCTCTCGTCATCGATGAGATACTCCTCGGTCAGTTCAACGTCCACGGGCAACGGTTTGAGCGGAAGAATCTCGTTGCCAGTCGCCAGTTGAGTGCAGACCGTGCACATGAGACGAAAGGCGGCTTCACGACTAATGAAACTGCCAAAGACATGACGTTCATCCGCCGTTGCCACGCCCACCGCATTTGGTATAATCTTTGCCGTCTTCTCCTTTGAGATTTTCGTTACCGAAGATGTTGGTATTACAACCTAGAATGAACACACACACACACACCCATCAAATCATCGAAACTTCAATTCCAAAGATCATATTCCACATACCTTTGTCACATAGCCGAAAACGTTGGAATAGAACGCAAAATGTTCTTCCGTTATGTAGAGATGTCCCTGGAGAGGTATATCTCCAACTAGAGCACACGAAAAGTCTACAAAGAAAATAGTTCGGATAAAAAATGAATTATTTACTGTTTGGCAACACATATAAGCGAAATCCTCATTTATTCTCAATATTTTCGTTGCTGTAAAATTACTTAGTTTAAATATGAATTCTATATATATTGAAATTTCAATGAATGAAAAATTTGAATACCAATTCCAATTCAGACGCAGAATGAGAATGGAAGCCAAATAATAAAATAAAATTTCAATTTGCTAGGAATTTCGTTAAGTTTTGATAAAGTTTTAAGTATTCGAATAAGCTTTATGGGGAAAGTAAAATAATAACAATTACATTTTTGAATTTTGCATAATCAAAAAAGACGCCAATTAATGATCAAATTGACAATCTTTAAGAAACTACAATATGTTAAAATTTAATAAAGTTATGATAGTTCAAAATTGTCTAAATAGAGTGAAGGAAAATAAAGGAGATATCAATTTTCGTGCATAATTGAATTACGATTAAATAAATTCAAATTGAGATTTCACAAGCAAATCGTTTAAAGTTAGAAAAATTGATTGAAATTCTCGAAAAAGTGTCAAGAAATAACAATAACAATAACAATAAAAAACCAGCATTAAAACAGAGTCAAGTGGTTGAGTTTTCGTGAACTTCGATTAAATTAACAAGACTTATAGTAAAAAATAAGTAGAAAAATGCTTAAACGAAAATCGAATTCGAATATTTGGAAATCAGTCAATCATTCGATTAAATTAACAAGACTTATAGTAAAAAATAAGTCGAAAAATGCTTAAAAGAAAATCGAATTCGAATATTTGGAAATCAGTCAATCATTCGATTAAATTAACAAGACTTATAGTAAAAAATAAGTAGAAAAATGCTTAAACGAAAATCGAATTCGAATATTTGGAAATCAGTCAATCAAATTAGTTACTGTACTTACAATTGATAAGCTTCTCATCTTTGGAGACTTGAGAGAAGTGACGATGAAACTTCTTTACACGTGAACTGGAGACTTCCTTGCGCTTCTTCTCCTTCTCTTTCTCCTTCTCTTTTTCGGGAGGAGTTGCCGCGGCGACTTGTGAAGTTGCCGCAACGCCAGCGGCGGCAGATGTTGAAGAGATCGCTGCCGCCGCAGACGTTTGCTGATCATGTTGCTTGGCCGTGATGTTGCCTTTGTTGCCGGCCGTGGAGCCGCTGCCTTTTCCCTGACTCTGACTGTGACTGTGACTCTGGCTGCTCCTCGGACTGTGACTGTGACTGTGACTGGAACTGCTGCCGAGACTGTGAACACTATCACTGGGCTGAAGAGGAGCAGCTGATGTGGGGTAGCTTTGGACCAAGGAACTGCAAGCAGAGGCAAAGAGCATACAACTTAATTAAAGCTTAAACAATTTAAATAAAGCAGGGATTAAAAATATTTATAAACTAGTTCTTAAAATCTAACTTGTGTTACGTGAACATTGTGAGTATCGTGAGTGAGTTGCAGATATACATAAAACTGCTGTGATATGTTGTGTTGAGTGATGGACTACACTTAATAATATGTAAATACAATGCAATAATTTAGTGGAGATCCAAGAAACTTCATTTATTTATACCATGTCCCCATTATAAATGGTCAAAAATGGGTAAAATGTGCTTATTTAAATTATTTTGAATTTTGTGTTATGATTTTAATTTCGAGCTCGCAATGATATTTGGAAATGTTTTGAAATAGTTATTAAATTTCATGTTTGACTGCAAAACCAAAGAACACTGATTTTTGCTAAGAATAAGAAGTAATTTTTAATTTTTGTACAATAAGTTTAGAACAAAAATTAATGTTACTTACAAAATTTAAAAAGATACCAAAAATTATTATATTTTTTTAATATTTCTTTTTATTATTTATGGCATATTTAAAATGTATATTTTTTAATCTACAAAATAAAAATTTCTAGAATTGCAGAATACGAATTGAAGCTTTTTTTATTATTTGATCATTTTGTTTTGTGTTGTTACTTTAGAAGTAATATGTCTATAATAAAGAGTCTATATTTTTAGTCTCAGCTGATCGAGCTATAAATAAAGACTTATCGGATTACAAGCTTACATTTCTAGGGCAAAGATAACAGCCTCGATGCCAGGGCCATTGACTTATCAGAACGGAACTTTTAAAATGATAAGACAGAGAGCTCTATAAACTCTGACCAGACAAAGTTTCATCTGTTAAGATTACTGCTGAGACTAAGTCCATAATATTGGTTAATCGGTAACAAAGTTGAAAGTTACGTCAGTCGCTTATAGAATGAGACTAAAAAGGGTGGAGAAACAGTTTAACAACTGGGAAATACCCTGTCTTTTGGTTAAGATTACAACAATGTGTAGGTGATATAAAAAAATAGACTAAAAATAATAATATTTGAAATACTTGCAATTAATTCGATTACGATCTTATTTATTTGGAAACAACTCGTATTCCCTTAGAAAATTAGCAGTATTAATAAAATAAAAGAAGATAAAAGTTAAAAAAATTCTGATTTTTCTAAAAAAAAGTGTTTTTTTAAGAACGTGTTAAGAACTAAGAAGTGTTTTTTTAAATAGAAAAAGCATCTTGTTTTTAAGATCATTAATTTTTATATTATGAGTTGTTTGTATTTTTAATTTAAAAGTTAAAACTTGAGTCGCGATTGCCTTAACTTTATAATTTTTTATGAGTACAGGGTATAGAAAATACAGTTGGAAGCAAGAAACGGCATTTAATAGCCCAATTGAGTGTACAATTAGCGATATAGCTCTGTGTCAGGTGCCGTTTGTCAGGTGTTAGTCTGCAAGGTAGTTAAAAGTCGAGTGATAATACTAACTAACATTAACGCCAGCTGATCGAATGCCAACATGAGCGCATTTATAGTATTGTTGGACTGACTGACGAAATGATGAATGGTTTATGGTTTTTAAATGATGGTTATCAGGAAACATGTGTGCTTTCAATTTATTTGTGAAAGATTTATGTAAGTTCTGTTTATTTCAGACTCTCTTCTTATATCTCTCCCTATCTCGAATTGAAATGATCTAATATTTGACTGGCAAAGTTGTCTACACTCCATGTACAACTGATAAACATTATTTACTCCATAAGCTCTTCGCGTATTCCTAATTCTATTTCATTTTGTTTATATTGTCTTTTTTTATATTCTTTTATCTATACCACGAAATAAGTGTGACTCAGCCGACACTTGGGCTGTCAACCCCAATTGAGTAGACAGACCGTTGGAGACATTCTTCCCACGCAATTATCGTAATACATTTTTAGATAAGTATTTCTAATAATCCTCATTTTACTGGTATATATTATGTCTTATCAGTTGTTTCTAAAATAATATATAACTTCAAAATTAATGACCTGCCTGAACTTGCTCTTTTGGTTATATACTCTTACCAAAAACCTAAACTGCACTCAACTTTTACAACTCCATGACTCAACTAAAATAATTATTTATGTTGTCATCTTCCATTAATAAATACGTTTAACGTGCCGGTTAAAAGTTCGTCAGTCAATTGGGTTATCTGAGAAATATGAGGTATAACTTATGAAATACATAAGCTCCCGTTTACGTTGAGGCAACACTTTGGAATTGGAATCGGCATCGGAATAAAGAAAACGATTAAATGCTTTATGGCAACCGACTCTTCTAACTTATGCAAGCTCTTTATGACTTAACAATATTTCATTTGCCACTGGTCTTTCTGATTATGCAAAAGTTCACAATATATTGCAAACATTTTGACACATTACGCATTTTAATTTATACATTTATAGACTTCTCAAATATTAAATAAAATCACGATCTGTAAAGAGAGTGTAAACTGCTCCTCTTCAACTTACAATGGTTCTTAGATCAAATAATATTATATGGATCTTTCAAGGACAAGAATCCAGTTAGTTCCAGGTATATTTCATCCCTTAAAAGCTTAAAGCTATAAGTAAATCGTTTCAGCTGCATTTCTAATAATAAATGAAAGTGTCTTTTAAGCAATAACGAAATGTAGAAATAAAAAAATAATGATAAACTTGATATTTCGGTAGGGAGGCGGTTAGAAAAACATAGGTCAAATAATAGAATAATTGGAATTAAACAACAATATCGGATAAGATTTATGACACTTTGAGGCTTATGAAATATGTAGGTAAGTATTGAAGAAATGGACACAGATGGAAATGTGAATCGTTGAAATTAACTCGATTGATTGTCAAAAAATTAGTCGTGTTAAAGTAGTTGAAAATAGTTAAGCCGCAAATCGAATTGTCAATTTTTCGATGTAGTGCTAATTCAGATAATTTTTCATTAAAGTGGATGCACTGATAGCCTACATAAATTGTCAGAGTACTCCCAACTCTTATACGTATAAGACAGAACCAGACAGTTGGCTTTTTTCAGACCCCTTTGATAAAGAAAGCAAAATCTTACGTATTCAGTGTAAACTCTTATGCTTGGCAATACTCGCATATATTACTAGAGAGCTCCCAATCTTATATTAGATGTTACCAGGTCTCTCTTACAATTAATTGCAATTGTTAAACGCATCCTCGTACTCATTAATGTATGTATGTACTATGTCTACAGTCTGTACAGCATCTCACTTACGGTGTGGAGTTGTACTGTTGCTTGTGCTTTGCATTCGCTTTGAGCTGATCGTCGCCATCTTGTGCGATGCTCTCTAGCGCTGCTCGCTCTCGAATATTGCTGCTGCTGCTGCTGCTGGACTCGATGAGAGAAATGCGTTTGAATGTTCGCGCCACGGTGCGTGCGCCGCCGACGACTGCGCCGCTGGCAGCATAGACAAAACTGCGCTCGCGGTTGTTATTCTTGTGTCGTCGAATTACGGGGGGAGGTGTGACATTGCTGTCATTAAGCTCGCTGCTTTCATTGCACTCGTGGCTCTCATTATGTTTGCTGTTGTTGCTGTTGTTGTTGCTATCAACAGCGGCGAATTCGAGCGAGGCATCATTGCTCTGAGTGTCATCATCTAAGAGATCCTGCTCAAAGTAGACTCTGAGCCGCGCATTTCCCTGTATATTTTCGCTCACAGCATTCATTCTTTCCTCTTTATCAATATCACAATAATATAAATTCAATTTAGTTACACTCGCAAAAAATAAATATACGTGTATATCTCAAATATATGTATATAATTTTAACGAATGCGTGCACACTTCAAGCTCGTCAAACACAAACTGAAACCGCCACGAAGTTGAAGCTGCGTCGGAGTCAAAGAGACAGAAAAAGAGAACCAATGCGACAACTGTTAACTGTCCAACTGAGTACCAGTTACTAACGGCGTTTGACACTCTTGCATTCAACAGTTGTTGTTCTTCTTGTTGCTTTTCCTTCTTTGTTTGTTTTGTATTTATTGTTTTCGTTTTTTTTTTTGTTTCGACTAATTTTTCATTTTTACTTCTACCGGTCGCTGCGTGGTAGCTGCGCCAGCGTCTCGCGTTAACTAAAACGTTTAACAGCGCCGGTAACAACAGGTGGCGTTGGGCTTTGGCTTGCGTCGACGTCGACGTCGGCAGCGTTAGTAGCAGCGCTGGTTGCTAGCCTAACATGTAATTATACTAACAGGATACAAACTGTTATCAGCTCTGTTAATAACAGATACTGTAAAAGTGAATACAAATAAGGATAACATAACAGAATAACGTAAGCATTTAACAGCTGTATTCTATTAATCGAGTTAACAGACCGTATAATAGAGTAGGATTAAAAGCGATCAAAATTATTATTATATATGTTTTTTTGATTATGTCTAACTTTAAAATGAATCTGATGCCAACATACCCATCTTCTACTATTGCATGTTACAGGGCATGTAACAGGTACAGGTACATGTGAATGCTTTTCAGATTGCAGACACCTTGAGATAGTAGCCCAGTTAGCTCTACCACAATTAGTTAATTATTGAAGTTGGAATTCTCTTGGCAATAGATGAACAAAGTGTCAATTAATTATTTAATTATCTGATAGCAAATTCAAAACAAAATACAAACAAAATTTCAAGTACTCTTTGTCTTAGGCAAAAGATAATACCAAAGTGTTATCAGTAGAGCAGTCTTGATAGATCTATCGATAAACTATTTTACAGGATAAGAGGGGGTGGGTTATAGTTTATTAAGGATCGATGAATAGTTGTGCCCTGTAATACATTAAGCAATAATTACAGCCTGGTGGCAAATATGATTCACCAATCAAACGTGTCAAGTGATGTACCATAAAATATTAGCCACTCTTTATATATATAAATATTAGGTATATATAACATTAATTGTTGGTACAATTGGCTACCTCTTGAACGTTATGACTGTGAGTCATCACATGACGTTGAAGGAGGGGCGCGACATTGCCCCCTGTCACAGTCTCTCCTTTTATCACTCCGCATGTGAGTGTCGAGTGTTGTGAATCATGTGAATCGCTTATCAATCCGATCAACGAAAACATGATTGCAATTCACTTCAAGTGGTTATCAAACATAAATAATGTATTAAGTATGTACGTAGCTCTTTACATATGTTATGTTATGTTATGTTTGCTCGATCCGCACGTGCCTTCAATAAAACTCGTCTCTTTATCAAAGAATTTACAATTTAAATGTGACAGCGTAAAGACGTCTCGTTCTCGTTCTGAATTCGAAGTGTGAAGCCAGCGAGAGATGCGGCCTACACTAACGATTTACTAATCAATTAGAAACGTACACAATGTCACAATAGCTGTTTAAAAAATAACGAGTGATGAGTTTTTACTCCCTGCTTGTAGCCTATAACAGCGAATTAAAGTTATTTTTTATTAATTTCGAAAGTTGTAAACCAAATGTAACGAGTGTTGAGTACTGACTGCATCCCTTAAAAACGAGATTCTCATTTGATAACAATTTAAATAGCTTCAAACTTGTTTAAGTCTGTGTACCAAATTGCTAACGAGTTGATGATCAATGACTAAAACTAACGAATGATGGGTTGAAGAGTGATAAATTGAACGATAAAACTACACTCGTTAGTTGAATCATCTACTCTCTGCTAATCAAGTACCTGCTCATTTCTAGGAAATATGCAAAAGAGAAATAATATTAGAATGATTCGACTGACTTGAATAAAACTAACGAATTGTAAGCCATCTACTCGCTGCATCTAACAATTTACAAGTGGTTAAGTAAAATAAATGCTGAAGACTGTGACTCTACTCGTTGTGTTGTGAATAATTTTTTTTGTAATCAAAAAAACGTTTTAGTAAGAACGAGAAAATGTGTCTTATTCGCTGCAAAGACTCTAAGCTAATTTAAGATAATTTTAATAACAAAAAACATTGTAATAATCGAGTATTATAGATAACGAACGACACATCCTTTCAAGAAACTGGTCAGGTTACTTGGCATCCTAACGAGTTGAGTTTTATCCGGAAGTCGTTGAGCAAATAAAAATTTCTTTGCAAACAACGTTATCTGTAAATTGATAACGCTATATTTTGGCTGTGAAAGTCCGCAGCTGGCTGTACGCCGTAATCTATGATGTAGAAAGTATCTTGCAGCTGGCAGCTGGCGGCTGTCAGCTGAAAACAGCCACCTGACCCATGTCAATGGGAAAGGGAAAAGTGGTGTAAAGGCATCAACTCGATTTTTGGTCTCATTGAAGTTTATGAGCAGACAAAATAATATAAGTCAAAGGGTCTGCAGAATTTTTCTTTTTGGCCTTTTCAGAAAAGACAAACGTCTTTATCAATAATAATAATAATAATTATAATACACCGCAGGATTTTTTTATTCTAATAAAATTAGGGCTCTAATTGGTCTGAAAACTTAAAATTTTGATCGAAAGGATACCTGAAGAACATACAAACCTTAAACATATTAAATTTGAGATGATTTCAATTTGGATCGATTTCTTTTTATAAAAATAAATATTCTCAATAAGTCAAGTCAACAAATTAAATATATTTCGAGTGTTTTTAGATTTGTAATTCTTCTATTCTTGATTTATTTTGATATACAAATTTTTTCATGACTTTGCATTTTTATAAATATTATGTTGAATTGTTTTCCCTTGACAAGCCGATATGAATGTATAAAAGATGTAAAATAAATGTAACGATTTTAGAAACTGGTCATTTTTTTCAGTGTACCTTCCATCACTTTACCCCCAACCCTTCATTGCGTCCCCTAGCCTTGCTCGTGCGACAACCAGCTGCCAAACAAAACAAACAATAAAAATAAATAAAAATATAGAAATAAAAACGACATTTACTATTCGATAAGCTGTGGGCCAACAGGTGGCCAAGCGACGCTTTGAAGCGATCAGCGTCGTTAGGTGCGCATTAGCCTAGGCCCTATCTTATCGTCCAATCGACCGACGAGGGTCACCGATTCGCCGATTCACCGTATCACAAATTCTCCGAGTCACCAATTGCCATGCCAATTGTAGCAATGCGACCGTTCAGCATTTGCACATCACAATGTTTGACAGATAACTTAATAGGGAAATGGGTCAATCGGACAGTTGCGAATAAATATATATCTATATAAATATACATCGGCTGTGTGAGAAGACACGGACTCCCTAGATTCCTTAGACATATCTAGAACTACAGTTCGAAAAATAATTGGGTTCGAATCCGAATTAAAAAATATAAATATAAATAAATAACATCAAATCAAATGCAGACAACAAAAATACTTCAGCTGAATTCAATTAATTGCTTAAAATCAAGTGTATAATATCATTGAAACTTATAGTGTAAATTTTTTATATACTATCGATAGTTTTATCGATAATATGGCATATGTAACTATAGGGGAAAATAACTGAAAAAGTTTAATTTTCTTACTATCGGTAGTGCAAATGATAATTTTATGTTAAATGTTGATTAAGGAAATATTGTTTATGTAAAAAGTGCCGTAGGAACTCGGATATGTATTTCGAAATACTATCGAAAGCATAACTGACAATTTCGTATTATAAGTATATTCGATAGGGTAATCGAGAATTTGGCATTAGAAACATATAGTGGAAAATAAATTATAAATTGAATTCCATAATGAAATGAAATGTTTCTCACTGCAATCAGAGTGAACACAGGAAATTATGGTATTACATTATTAATAATGTTATCGAAAACATGCTATGAAAGGTTGACTGATTAAATATTATTAGAAAATTCTTGCATAACATGGGAATAAAAGTTGACTTGTAAAACATATATATTATGTTTATATTTTTAAAGCTATCAATATGTTTGAATACTGATGAGTATACCATAATCTTCTGCAGTTATCAAATGAGAATACCCTGTAATTTCAAGTTGCCATGACGCTTTCACTCACCTATCTTCTGGATCAAATGTTTCCGGCAGACTTAGTTGTTGTATATACTGCTGACGTCTTTGCTGTAGTTGCTTTAGTTGTTGTTGTTGCAGTTGCTGTTGTTGTTCGGTTAGTGTTGTTGTTGTTGTTGTTGCTGCTGTTGCCGTTGCTATTGTTGATCCTGTGGAGTCCTTGACTGTGGCTGTGGCTGTGGTTGCTGCTCCTTTAGCGGACAACTGCAATGGTGCCATGGAAGTCGTTGGACGTTGCTCATCAGTGCCAGTGTTGCCACCATTGGCGACTGTATTAACAACGCTGCTCGTCGATCTTTAATTTACATGCAAACAAACAAGAAAAATAAATACAGTCAATGCGGCGTATGCGTAATGTGATAACAGTCACATAAATTGTCGCAGAAAAAGTGTGGCATGCTTTTAGGCGTTATCATAAACAAAGCAGCGCAAAGCTAAATAAAATTCAGAATTTATTAGGGTTGTTCCCCACCAACGAAAACAAAGAAATGCATCCATTTCTGGTTGGTTTTCGGCAGGTTTCTATTTATAAAATACTCCTGTAAAAGGTAGCTTCATTCAATCATAGTTTTTAACTTGTACTTTTTGTTTGTAATTTTTTACATTCCCAACAAAGCTTTGAATTTGTTTTTATTTTATAATATTTACCGCATTTTAAAGTATTTTACTTCCCAAAAGAATTCAGTTCATGTCGCATATTTTATAATCTTAAGAAATGATAATTAACATTATTTTCTCTATAAAAACATACAAGTTTCTTTTTAAGTACAAAAACAAAAGTAGCGAGCTGTACTGAGAATATAAAAATTTAAATATGTAGCTTCTACGATAAATGGAAGTTCTAGTTGAACATTTTACAGAGTGAGAATAATAATTAAAACGAAATTGCGAATGATTTTCGATTATATTCCTTTATATTATTATGGTTAGCATATGATATTAAAGATCAATAAATTTCAAATTAAATTAAAACCCCCATTATACATTTTAAAACGATAAAATAATATACAATTTAATTATATAAAGAAAAGAAGTGAATTGAGGCATCCAACAACACATAAAAATATTTTTAAATTCACAAAAGCGATTTTCACTTATGTGTATATCAAAATTATATAAATCTAGTTAGCTTTAGAGCATAGCTATACGTTTGGATTTTTGAAATAGTCAGAAAACAGTTGCTTTTGGAGAATAGCACACAGAGCACCGAAAAAGTGTAAATAAATTTCAAGTATTAAACGTATTTTAGTTTTCATTTTCTTTGATTATCTTTTTTTTTAACCAAAACACGTATCAAAAACTATAAACGCGAATAACTGAGGAAGTGATTTGTCTGCATTTTGAAGTAATATTTTTTGGAAATTGGTAAACAAAAAAGCGAAAAAAATACACATATAGAAAAAAAGAATACATCGATTTGTATGGACCCAAAAAAAGATTGAGAAATGGTAACCTAAATTCGTAAATAACGGTCAATTCTGAAGGCAATATTATTGTTTAAAGTTATTAGCATGTTTGGATTATCATATCTTTAGATCGAAATTCTTGAAATTTTCAAAATTGGAATCGACTGTAGATAACGAATTTGGGGTACTATTTTAATGTAAAAAGCATTGATTTACTTCATTATAAATACTTTAAGGTGGAGCCGATGAGGTGAAGAGAGATCTCACGAGATGCCGAGACAAACGAATATCGCGAAAAAGACATCGCTGAATGCCGTGGAGCAATATGAGTTGAATCAATGGCTGGAACAGAATCACATCACATCAACAAATTTGCGAAGATCCTTTACGGACGTATTGCCATTGGCACGTCTCTTGGCCCGCTATTATCCGGAACTAATTGATTTGAACTATTATCCGCCGCGGAATAGTGTACAGAATAAGCTGTGCAATTGGGAGTCGTTCAACAAACGTGTTCTCGCCCGTCTCGGTGTTAACTTGACCAGGGAACAAATGGTGCGTGTGGCACGTAGTGTTCCGGGATCTGTGGATCTCTTGCTCTTTAGCATAATGCGTTTACAAATGGTCGCAGAGCGTAAAGCACGCAAGGCTAAAGGCAGCTCGGATGATGACGACGACGATGATGATGATGATGGTGATGGTGATGATGACGTGGCTAATAAGGATGAGGCTAATAAGGTTAAATCACAAACAGCAGCTGTTCCAGCTGATAGACAACATGATGATCATGTTGTCAATGTCAATGTCAATGCCAATGCCAATGATGATGATGATGATGCTGGTTCTCTGGTGCCGCCAAAACCGAATATGCCCAAGACATTAAAGCTGGCACAGGCAGCATTGAAACGCTCCGAGCGTTTACAATTGGGCCAGGGTCGTGGTGCTGCCACAGCCGCTGGAATCTTGCAACGTGCTCGTGGCAACAGCAACAACAATAGCAACAGCAATCGTCGACTGACGGCAACTGGCAGCAATGTTGCCGCTGCATCTGGCAGCAATCAGCAATTCGAGCAACAGCAACAACAGCAACATCAAGAACCACAACAACCACAACAACAACAACTAAGAGGTGAACAACAAGAAAAACAAAACAAACAACCACGTACGGTACTTTATTCCCATTACATGCAGGCCGTCAATCAGTTGCAACTAAAAAACGACAAGATCGCCCGTTTTGACCAATTGAGCGCCCATTTGGAGAATATGCTGCAATTGAAGTGCGAACGCATCGATGAATTGCAACAGGAGGTGGCAAATGCTGTCAATCGGCTCAAGCCCTTAACAAGCAACACAACCGCACACACACAGAACAACAACAGCAACAACAACAACAGCAACAACAGCAACAACACACAGAACAACAACAACAACAGCAGCAACAGCAACAGCAGCAACAGCAACAACAGCAACAGCAACAACAGCAACAACAACAACGCACACAAACAACGACGCTCGCGTCTGAAGAAACGCATCCGTTGCTCCACAAACAACAATTCCATCGAGCATAAATTGGGAACAATTGCCATTCCTGGCATTGGCATCGCTGGTGCCGACTTTCCCGTCAAATTGTCTCAAATGCATTAATCTATCTCTATCTCTATCTCTAACTCTATCTATATCTATATATATTGTATTTATACCTACTTTCTTACTACATTTTTCTACAACTTTCTCACATCTTCTTTACATCTCTGTTTCCCTATCTATTTCTCCGTCTCTGTCTCTTCTTTTCGGCGGTCCACATACACACAAGATAAAAACAACACTTTAGAATTCTTTAATTTCTAAATGCATTTGTGCTAAATTTTAGGTTATGATTCGCATTTCTTTTGGCAACCAAATAAAAAGAATACAATTAACTGGAACTTAAAAAATTTTCTTCGCTTTTCCTTTCTCAATTAAAATTGCTGTAGAAATTTCAGTCCTCTAGGTCTTACGGTTTGGTCTGTACAATGATCTGACTCAGGACAATTTTATTAAAAATCGATGAAGCCAATTTGCCTGATCCTAAAAAGCAGAGTTAAGTTGTCGATTTTTCAATGTATTTTAACATATCTAGTCAAAGCGAAGAAGCTGAGTGAAAGCTCAACAGAATAAATTACAAATTTGCGTAGTTTTAGATTACGCTTTTATATATTTAAATGATATTTAAAATGAAACTATGATAAAGATTTTATTCTCAATAAATTGAAACTGTAACGTGCTTTTGTATCGAAAAAGCTTGATCAAAAAGCTTTCAACTGAGCTTTACCTGTCCAGAAAGTGCCAGACAATGCTTTTGATATCGCTACTCAATAAAGATTAAATTATAGGCACGAAAATCTCGAAGAGTTTATTGGCAACCCCTCGGGAAAAGCTCGATAAAAAAAGCTTATCAGAAAGATACAGAGGCAGGTATATAGAGACAGTAAAAATACTTTTTTAAAGTGGAATATTATAGATATTATTATTATTGTTATAATAATAATAATTATTATTATTAGTTATTTTATTATTATCATTATTATTAATATTCTTATTATTATATTAATCTTATGTCTCGCAGTCCAGCATTGTTGCTAAATATTAGAACACCTTATTTTATGAAACTCGTTAAATTGCATAACTAAATCTTATAAGAAGATTTCCGCGAAGATATACCATATACTGACTTAATACTGAAGATAATAAAATAGAATCGTAGCAAACTTTGAGGCAGAAATTCAATTGTTGATTCATTCAATGTTCTCTTCAACTCAGACACACGTGAGATATATACAATATTCAGTGTGTATACCATATATATATAGATATATAGATATATATATACATTAATAATTAATTATATACATACTTAGCCGGTCGGCATGCACACAATAAGTAGCAAGAACCTCAGCAATGAGGACATCGCCGAGGTTCACAAATGGCTGCAACAGAACGATATTAATACATCCCGATTGCGACGCGATTTCTCCGATGTTCTACCCCTGGCCGAGATGATGAAACGCGATCATCCACGACTCGTCGATTTGAATAATTTCCCAAAGCGTAGCAGCGTTCAACTGAAGATTGCCAATTGGGAGACATTCAATTATAAAGTGCTGGCCAAATTCAATTTGACACTGAGTCGTGAGTTTATGGAATTATTATCAACTGGAGCCCATGGCGCTGCGGAGGTTCTATTACATGAGATAATGCGATTGAAGAAGCGTCAACGTGTTGTGGAGACACGTAATGCGATTTTGGCACAGGAACAGATCTGGGAGGAGAATGATGAGGTGAAAACGGTGGTGGTTAATAAACAGGTCGGTGATGGCATCGTTCAGGTTCCACAAAAGATGATACTCTATTCACTGTATGAGAAAATGGCACGCGATAATCAGGCCAAGGATGCAATAATTGAGGCAAATCAAAAGCGTCTCGCTCACATGGAGAACATTATAAAGGTCAAAACGGAGCGCATCGATGAGCTGCTAATGCAAATGGGCAAATCCCCCATTAAAATCTGTAATAGTCCCCATGGGAACAATTGTTCCAGCTCTGGAACTCGCGTTCCCTCAACCTCATTGCTCAGCTACGAGGCTCTCGGATGTATACGCAAACGTCATACAAATACGCCAGCCTCTTCCGACTAACAATGGCAATTCTACAAACTATAATCTACAAATCTACAATAAGAACCCAACATGGAAGAGACGGCAATGGGGATGCACGAAAAAATTCCATGGACTTTCATTTATATTTTAAATATTTTTGCTTTTATCAAACTCAATGCTAAAACGTCACTCGCAATAAGTTCTTAAGTTTCAAATTCAAATTGCATTCCATTCCACAGAGTAAATGTATTTGAAAATCGCCAATGCAATGACTTTCCACTTCTTCTTCTTTGTCTTCCCCTTCTTCCTTTTCTTATATCTGTACTCCCATCATATTTCAGTTCACTGTGCAAAGTCCGAAAATTGCAACATTTTTGCGTGATTTCTTTTCTTTTCTTTTGTTTTTTTTTTTTTTTTTTTTGAGGGTTACCAAAAATTTTAACAAATATTTGAACTATTCAAATTGTGGGTGAGTAAAAATAAAATGTTGACAACAAAATACAAGTTGTTTTGTATTGTATTTCATTTTCAATTCATTTCAGGTTCTTATCCCAAATTCAAAGTTGATTTTCAAAAATCAGATGCAAAGAAGAGAATTTTTGTCAACTTATTCCGTCAAAGGTAAGATCAAGAAAACATTTAGTACATTTTAAAACCAACATTATAAATATTCCATATTTTCATTACTTTCAGAGATGGTAAAACAAAATTTAATTGATTGATCGATCAATCGATTGTTTTATTTTCATTTAATTCCCCAGAAGATAAACTCAGTTTTAAAAAATCACAACAAGAATCAAATGAAAAGATCATGTTCAACTCAATGCACAGAAGAAACAGCTAAGAAGTTCAGATCCTCGGGGAAATTAAAGAGTGATATATTCCGATCACATTCTTTAGAAAACAATGCAACTTTAAGGACTAGTAGATAAATTATAAAGCAAAGAAAAGGACAATAACGAAAACTTTTGTAAAGCAGCAGATGGAAGACTTTATAAAATGTTTTACTTCTAAAGTGTTCCAAAGATGAAGAAAGATAATCTGCAGATAAATGGAAACGAATTCAAGAATAAGCAACTACAGATAAATTTGTAATGTGTTGATAAATTTTAAGTGCATCAAATTACTTTGTATAGAATTACATTTTTAAATTGTTTCAGAAAATATAGAATACAAAAAAGAGATAAATAAGGACGTCTTCATAATGAATACATTTAAAGGGAAATATAGTGGTATGTAAAGTGTTTCCTTTTCCAAATGCTTCAGTTAATAGGGAACATGCATTGTTATAATACAAATAAATATCCTTAAATAAAAGTCTAAATTTATAATTTTTCTGTTTTTATATTTAGTGTCTTGGTATTTTTATAAATATTCCTTTAATACGTTTTTCCTTGCTGAGTGTGGAAACAAATTGTTTCTTTTGCTATGAAGTGTTGTTTCTTAACAATTTAAAATTCAATTTGCTTAATAACTACGATTTGTAAGATTATTTGTAGTATTAGTAAATTGGTCTTGACTTATTTCAAGTACAAAAATAATAAAATAAATGCTTTTTTTTTCAGTGTATAAACTTGCAATGATAAGCTCCAAATGTTACACAACTTTCCAAAGATCTAATTTACTTTTAAACATTATCATACCTGGCCTTGAGTAACATGCGTTTATTTCCCAATTTTTGTGCGGATTTGCCAGTTGAGTCTTGGCCATTGTTATTATTAATATTATTATTATTGCTGTAGCGAGTTGCAGTCAAACTCTGGGCGAGACAGAGAAGTGCGCTGCCGCTGCCCGTGCGATACATTTTGTGTGCGAATGTATCTCGAAGATACAAAGATTCGCGTCAAAATTTCGTTGTTTGATAACTTAATTAAATTAAGTCTTATGCTATGTGTGTGTGTTGAGAATAGAGCGCCAGACGCTTTGATAAGCACCAAAATAAATACAAATACAAAAACACAGAGACACACACTTAGATACAGTTACAGTTACTAACAGAAGTCAGCGTCACGTATACCATAATATTTCTGGTCACTGACATTTGCATGTAAATAACGAATACAAATACAATTTTGAGTATATTTACGAGTATTCACATGCTTTTCACTGTAATTAGCAATTTTGCTTAGCACGGCACAAGAACACGACACTGACTGTTGGCCAAATCAGTTTACACAGCAATTTTATACCACCTTCCAGGGAATACCAGGGCTGGCAAAGACCACACAGCAATCACAGAGCAGGACGATTTAAAGACTGAGACTAGAACAAGGGTTTTAGCATTTTGCATGCCAAATTTAAGCAACTTAGCTCAAATATTTACAGAGATGCGACGCCGAACCTCTTTTGAACCGGTTTAGCGATATATATAAAAATAAAAATACAAAAAATAAACAATTTTGAACTTGTTTTTAACTGTTGAAATAAATCGTAATTGTGAAACATTCTAAAAAGCCGAAATGAACTACCAAGAAACAAATTAAAACGATTTGCAACACCAATTTAAATTTTCTAAAGGGGAAAAACGACAATCAAAGCAAAAATGTCCATCGCTCACAATTGACACAGCTGTCTGATTTTCCATGGCCCTGAAAATTCGGTGACTTGCATTCTCTATTATTGTAATTGAAAGCCAAATGTGAGAAGTGCTGAGAAGAAACGAGAAACAAAATGCGGGGAATATGTAGAAAGGCGAGTAGTCAACTGCCATATTTGAGTATCGATTTCCAAAGTACGGCTTAGGGACTGAAGAACTTATGCAACACACATTTGCAGTTTCATTATCATATGCAATACGAGCAGCTGCGAGGGTTGCTCGACAAGTGAATAAACCAAGTGAATAAACTAAAGAAAGAAAGTTCGAAAAAGCGTCACTGTTTAAAAAATAAAATATTTCAAACATAAAAAATTAGAGTTTAACATTTGATTTAAATTTACGTTGTGCAACAAGGAAATCAGTTAATATTATTGTAAAAGTAATGACAGTTTAAAGTTTTTTTGAATAAATATCTAAAGAAAATTGGGGGAGAAGTGGGCAGTAATGGAAATAAATTTACTTTTCAATTTTTAAAATGATAAAATGAAATCGCTTAAGATTTGACAAAGTGTATGGAACAAATTGTGGGGGGATAGTCTAAAATGTTGATGCAGTATAAAATTGAAGACCAAATAATGAAAAAAATTACACTTCGCAAGAAAATCTACAACGATATGACGAAGTTATAATAGTTTGAAGTTTTTAAAATTACATACAAATTGACCTTTCGATTTAAAAAAAGCGAAAAGAATTTTTAAAAAGTTGACAGTGATAATAATCGGTTTACCACAATCAAAGTCGTGGAAGTTCCTGTGGATCAAAAATTGAGTTTCTTAATGAATTTATTGGGAATTTGTTGATCCACCCTCGCAACCCTTTGGAATGAAGAGAATTACATAGTCTGAGATGTGCAAGGGCAAAGTTTATTAACCCATTGTGTGGCATGTGCAACCACCGCGTGAGCATAACTTTTGCCATAAAGTGGAGACAGGGGGGGAATTATATAAAATGCAGTGCAAATTGCATTAAGTAGCCTCGGGACGAGAAAGAGAGAGCGAGAGAGAGCGAGAGCGAGAGAGAGAGAGAGAGACGCCTCCTACTCTTGGCCTGGCTTTTAAATTACACATTAATTTTGTGGCGACAGGTCAACATTAAATTTTCATTACTGTCGGCAATAAAAGTTTAACAGAGTGAAACACGGGGAAGGCAAAAGAGTCCGACACTAATTAAATGTGGACAACATTGTCTGCAGCTCACTGTAAGCCCGCTACTCACCTCACCTCTACATGTCTTCTCTTCTTTTCTCTTCCGGAACAAAGTCGGAAAACGGCTCGATTTTTCTACTTTTGTTTCTTTCTTTACTAAATTATCGAAAAATTGTGTGTGTCTACACTCAGAAAAATAATCAAACAGGTAATATTCAAGCACAGACAATCTTAAAAGCAATCTAGCTTGAAGTACAAAAATTGTCATATTTAAAATTTTATAATCTTAAAACATTTGTCTAGATTTTCTTTTGGTTCCAAAAAAGAATAAACTCTTTAAAATACAAGTTCTTTAACTAGCTTGGTATGAATAAATTTCTTGTTCCTGGATGAATCTTAACGAAACTCACAGTTTTCATAATTAATATGATTGTTTTATAATTAATTTTATAATGATCTTTTATATTCAGACCCAGTTTGAAAAAAAACAGACTATTCTTACAGATAACTGACATAGGAATATTCAGTCAGAATTTTATATATAATATCGTCACACGATACTTATTTTAAGTTTTTCAGTACACGGCAATCTATAAATTTTCAGAATAAAACGATGCAATTTTTTGGATGTCATATTTTTCTCACTGTATTTTCCCCTCCCCTCGCAGCTTCTTCTCAGTTTGTTAATTATGCAATTTTCTTTGAAAAATCAACAATTTAATAGCCAAACGATTTCTGCCTAGTTTTTCTTCCCGCTGTCAGAAAATTCATTTGTGTGCCAAAAACATTAAAAGAAAATTCTTTTGGCTACAGAAAATGTACGCAAATTTGACTTTGACGTTTCCTCGTAAATATCTTGGAAATTTTTGGTTAACATTTCTTATTTACCAACAACAACAACAGAAGTATCCAGGAAAAACAAACTATGAGTTCAATTTATGGATGCAAAAAAAACAAAAAACAACCAAAATGAAAAAAAGTTAGATATGTATATAATATATTATTTGGATATATCTCAGGGTTATTCCCTGACCCATTAACTAATAGCACAGTGAGTCATAAAAGCGTGTACATAAACCATGTATATATGCATGCCTATATCGCCTTTAACAAGTATGTGTAGGGAGTATATATAAAATATATAATCTAGACAGATATATCCCATACATATATACATATCAATTTGCTTATCAGTTCAGTGGTTTTGTTGTTTTTGTATCTATAAAGCGCATAATCAGTTAATAACAACAAATAATTCATCATTTTATAGCAAGAACTAGACTTTCAGATACCCTGTAACTGGGCAACGGCAAAGACTATAATTAAACAGACTACAAATATGTATCAGAGTGTAAGATACACTACATGCGCTACACTGATCGCAAATTCGAACTTCTCAAACCAAGAAAATGTATTTTATATATTTTTTTCCTAAATTAAGATCGTTTTTAAACCAAATTACTAATACTATGAATTATAATCAAGAAAACGCTTTTCTTCATACAACAATCACAATTTACATAATTAACATATAGTATTTTATTTTATTTTTTACTCTCGACGCATTTTTAAGACCAAGATTCTTAGTTCCGTGACCAACTTGGTATTCTTAATTCTTTTAGGGCTAATTAAATCATATAAACGTGGTAAACATGGTCGAAAGATCCTATTATTAGTTAGCCTTCACATAGACATTAAATTACCACACTATTTACTTGGTTACAGGGTATTTAATTTGCTGGCAATAAAGCAATAATTAATAAATACTTATCGTATCAGCGAACTTACCCAAAATATCCTATTCTTTTTACTAGTTTACAGTTTGCCAAAAATAAAATAATAAAAGTTTGAAATTGGCTAACTTGAAACACATAATAATATCTTACAATGTACAATTCATATGTTGCCTTAAATTCTTTCCAAATCTATTAATTAGTGTAAACTAATTGCTAATAAAATCGCTGCAGATGCAAATGTAATTTATAGTGTTTGTTTTTCTCTCTTTTTTCACTGCCAGTTTTCAAGACTAGAAACAAATAATTTTCCATTTTCGCTTACGTCAGCTTTGAAGTTCATTGCGATATTAGAAATAATTGTTTGGGCCTCTGAACTGTATATATTATTCGCATGCTCGGCGATTTATTGCTGTTGTTTCATGGCACAGGTACCAAATTATACAAATAATGCTCGACTTGTAGTTATCCTGTAGTTCAATGTATGATAACTGATAATTAATGACTTTACATAACTATGCCATGTAAATATAGTCATTTAGATATATATCTTTATATGCATTAAGATATATTGCATGATTTTAAATCAAAATTCTGTCTTTCTCGATATATTTGTATGGCAAATCTTTCATTTTTAGCTCCCCTAGTTACTGACATCATTGAGTAAAGTCTAGTATGTTAAAAGTATTCCTATTCAAGTCAAGTATGATAAAAGTATTCCTGTTTATAATAACATGATATATTTGTTAAATTGAATTCCATTCTTCTATTTTTCGTAGTATATCTATTTGTGTTCAATTTTGTATCTTAACTTCACTTAGTCATTGAGATTGCTTGGTAGAGTCTGGAATATATTAAGATAGTCCTTTTTCGGGTATTTAATATTAATATACCCATTTGAAGCATTCGTTGCATACACGATAAAAACAGTTAGTTAATGACTCTCTTCCGTTCTTATTATCCCTCTCTCTTTCTCTTTCTCATTCTCTTTATCTGTATATGAATATATTTATATATCACTCTTTTCGCACTCTGTTTTCGATTTCATTATATTAGACGAAAATTCCATTGATTTGGCATGACTCTACAATATTCATATAAATTACTAACAGTTGGCTAAAGAACAGCTCCCCTCTCTCTACTTATCTCTCTCTCTTTCTCTCTCTTCCACACACAATTTAGTAGTTCCATTGATTAGGCATGGCTCAGCTAATGATTAAGCAAATAAAACCATGAAAATGATCTTTCACGCTCGTTTCCAGTCCATTATTCTCCAGAGAATACAACTACAACTACACAATAGTATACTATATCTCTTCATATATGGTATGTGTTTATTTGTATGTATATTTATATATATATTATATATTCATTCGTATCTGAATAGTTTAGCACAAAGTTCAAAATCGTTTATGACAATATTTGTTACGTTCTTTTTATAATTGTGATGATATAATTACGACAATTTACTAAGTTTGTCCGTCCGAGGCGTTTGTTATTTGTTTGTTTATTTGTTTGCCACTTGGCGATAATTTAGTTGTTTTCCTACACCGTGCGATCTCTTCTATATATTTGTAGAGCTTATACCGAACCGGTTCGCACAAAAGACATTAAATTAAGCTACTCTATAGATGTGTGTGGGAGCTTTGTTTTTCCCAAGGAATTTGTTTGTTTCTCGCTTATCAAAATAAAGAAAAATAATAATGAAATTGTTTCTTATCTCATACTTGAATATAGATAGAGAGATTCAGCTACAGTCAGCTGTTTACTATATATTCTTAAAGAGCAAGACGGAAACTGCCCGACTATCCATCCAACTATCCGAACTTAGAAGTCTGTAAAGATATCTAAATAAATCTTGATATAGTAGCTAATTTTGGGTGCAGTTAGCAGATAAATGAAGAAACGGAATGAGTTACTATATAGTATTTCATAAAAGTCTGTAAAGATATCTGGATATATCTAGATATAGCAGCTAATTGGGTGCAGTTAGAATGTAAATGAAGAACCAACTGGATACTGCTATCAAGATTAATCGAATATGAAAATTTTTAGCTTGTTCTAATATCATATCTTAAGTATTGAGTTGGAGTTGGATTATAAAGTCTGCTAAAGTAGAACAATATATTTCACGTGCTAAAATTAATTTAATAAATTCCTACAAAATGAGAAATGAAAGTCGAAATAGAACTATTTAGTACATAGGAAATATGAAAGAAGTGCACAAATATTTGTTTTGTTTCAACGAAAATATTTTTCAAATTTCCAAATTCTTGGAGAATTTATTTATAATTTATGTATTTTAGAAAACTTTCATCTTTTTGTAGTTATATCCGAATAGCGTTTTTATTGCTTTAGCTCATAGATTTCATAGTTTTAACAAATGCATTAAATATTCGACACTTTATACACAGTTGTTTTTCTTCCACTTTGCTCAGTTCTTTTCTTAAAACTTTCATTAAAAACATCACATAAAAGACGGCACAACACTTTCACTTGGATGCCAAAAAAAAAAGGTGCTGTCAAAATATTTATTCAAATGAATTAATGATTATTAAACATACCGAAATAACAATTTTATGGGGCGTGCTTTGCAATGTTTAAATAAATATGTAAGTATTTTTGGAAATTATTTTTTTTTTTATTATTATTATTATTAGTTTTGTTTTTATTTCGTACATATATTTTTTGGGATCAAACTATTGTTTGTTGTTTCTTTTTGCGGCAAATTTCACCGGTTGCTCGACGGCGACTGAAACAGAAACTGACTGACAGTCTGAAATATGTGAAATTATTAAAATCCATTCAATGGCATAGCATCTAAGTAGAAGTATACACACACACACACACAGATGCACATAGTTCACATACAAAAATACTGAGCGAATCGCTTTCAATTGAATGTGAAGTGTGTTTCACGTCTCTCAATGGGCTGGCAAAAAAAAAAGGGAAGCGGAGACAGGGGAAGGGACTGATGCTGTGTGGGGGGCAAGTACAGAGAGAGAGAGGGAGAGAGAGAGAGAGAGAATGGCTGTGTGTGGAGAGTGCGACACTTGTCTCTGAGTGTGCATTTAAAGTGCATTGCTTTAAATCCAAGCGATTATCTTTAGATGCAACGCTTATCTCTTGAACGTGGAGAACGGGGGAAGGTGGGGTATGAAGGGGTGGTATCATCAACAATAACAAGAACAACAACTGATAGCAGATCATTGTGCTCAACAAAAAATTCTTGAAAACACATCTTGGTTTTGAGAACATTTCAAGTAAGAAGTTATACTTATTATAACACTTAGTGTTCCTAAATAGTCAAGTCAACAAATGAAAAAATTTGTAAAGGTTTTTAAATGTATAATTTTTTACTTTTAATATATATAGATTTTTTAGGCGCTTCCTTTTAAATTATTTTGCTTTCAGTAAATAAAACATGACATATTTATACTTATATGTGTATATTTATATTAATAGTTATACGATGAATGCTCTTTATTTTATAAGTTATCCATTTGCTTTTGCCAGTGTACTTGTATTGTTCTTTCAACTGGAGCAGATCAATCAAACACGCTTTCACGTCTAACAAAAATATGTAAGTATTTTCAGTCTCGTTTCAAGTCTTTGCTTAACAATAATGCGACAGCTCAGCCAATGACATTAGCTTAAAGTGGAAGCTAAAGCAATCGTTGGAGGAAAGTAAATAATGCAAGCTTAACAAACATCTTTCTTTCTGTTTAAAATATACCAATAGTATAGTCGTAAATTTGAGCTACCCGTTGAAATCTTAAAGCTCGTGCAAAGTACGATAATATTCCATATTGTAGTAAACAAAACGATGTGATAAATTATTTCAAGTATCTTATGGCATGTTTATCAAATTTGCTTACACTTTGTGCAGTCAGCGGTTTTTTTTAGTTATTTTATTTTAAAAAAATGTACAAGATATTTTACATTTGTCAACAAATTGCAATGAAATTCGAAACCTATAACGAACAATTGACCCATTTGTGTTAATGTTATGGCACTCGTATTGTTTGTCACAATGGAAAGAAGAAGATGACGAAGTAGCGGATGAACGAAGGGTAGTTGCATGGGTGGTGGCCACACTGCAACAAAAACTTCTAAAATTGAGATAATTTGTCTTATATTGTCTTTTATATTGTCGTATTGTTATAAGACTAATTGAAGACCATATTACAAAGTGTATTAATCTAAGCACATCGCACCTCTAAACATAAGAATAACAATCTTACAGTGTTTGTTAAATCCAAATATTGAACAATTTATTTGAAAATAATATTTTATTGAAAAAATCAGTTGTACAGTGTAATACTTGTCAAGGAAATATATATTTAAGAAATATTCATAAAAAAAACATTAGTAAAAAAAATGTTGTATATAAATAAAAGTAAAACAACAATATTAAATTTAAAAACCGACATAGTTTTTTTATTTCTTGACTTTACTACATAAGAAAATTGTGTCTTATTAAGAGAACTTGGTCACATTGAAATGTTCCCAAAAAGAAGATGTGTTTGCAAATTTTAAGAAATTTGTGTTTTTAACCCATTTTTGTTGATCTTAATTCGGAGATCGAAATATAAATTTTAGAACCATTTTGTTTTATTAGTGTACAAAATGCCTTTGATAAGAAAAGTGCTGGAAATTCAATTATCGCAGTTGCTCTCGACTTATTTCACTATTTCATATATTAAACGAGTCGCCCACTTGCAAGAGATACACTCACACACACACACACAAGTGAGAGTGCTATGGACAACAGTAAACGCCTACAAATTGCACGCATCTTAATGCACAATTGCGCAGATTGCATTAAAGCATTGCGGGGGCATATAAGGGTTAATGCAGCCTCCAAGTTGGTGAGGGGTGTGTGTGTGTGTGTGTGTGTGAAAAGAAAGTGAGATTTAATATATATAAAGCACAACAATAATGCCTTCAAGTCTGTCTGTAGATGGCACTTTGACAATCAACATTCAACACTGGAAACCTTTGGACACTTTGTATACATTCGTAATTTATTTATAATGGAGTTACATCAAAGTTGATTTTCCTATATAATAAATAAACCAACTCGTCATGTTGCTTTACACTTAGTCACAGAGATACTGTTGCTTTATAGTTTATAAATATGTACATATTTACTAACATAAGTCAATAATTTTCTTAAGACTCAAAAACGATTAAAAAAAAAAAAAACACTTTTTAAAATAGCAAACGATTTTTTTGATAAATTTGAAACGATTTGCGTGAGAACATAGTTTGCTACATAGATTATACTCTTCAATTTTCAGATAGATTTATAGACAGTCAAGTTATTTGTTTTATATATTGAAATCACTTTCGGAACATGAATTTGACAAATTCTTAATTTAAAAATACATCAACTTAAAGCTTTCATAGTCTAATACGTTTTGAAGGTGTTATTTTCCTTAGTTGTATTATATATACATTTATATTTTTATTGTGTTTTACTATTCTATTATATACTTTGTTGATGGAATATCTTTTATAAAACCGAAGGTGTTAGCTATACACATAAATCAAATATGAAAATAAACTGAAGGAATTCGTTATGTATTTTGATCTTTGGATATTATTTTAATGTATTACTATAATTTTTTAAATTAAAGCTGGCAATTAATATGACTCTATAAACTACATTTCAATACCTTTTTAAATGAAACGTTAATTAATTACATTGTAAGTATTCAATGAAATATTGAGTAAATATTTCTTTGAATGTTTGATATATTTTCTAATTTCTCCCACACCGATAAGAAATTTGCTAATAATAATAATAATACACTTTGTTTTTGGTTATATGTGACGTCAATGATAAATAAAATTCCATCAGCAGACGTAGAAATAACTTTTGGCAACGGCAATTGCATTGCAGAGGCCAAATACGAATAGATATGGACACCAATTATTATATATATACATACATATACACATATACATATTTATCTATCTATATACATATTTATTTAGCGGTGTCTCGACTTGTCATTCACTCAATCACTCATTCTCTTTGCTGTGTGTCTCTCTAGACATGAACTGAATGCAAATGGGGAACTTATCATCAAGCGCTCTAAATTTTCCCCTATCCCCATCTCCCCTTGACGGATCGGCGACAGACAATTGGGGAAGTCGTTTATTGTCCACATATTGATACGATCAAGTCCAAAACTGCGATCATTCCGGATCAGATCAGGCAAAGTAAAAGCTATCAATGAATGTGACAAGTTTAAAACTTAATTCGCATTCTTCGCATACAATAAGCTCATTTTTATAGCTTCTAATGCAATTGATTTTGAATCGAAAATGAACTAGAATTTAAAAATGGACCTAGTTTGATCTGCAACTGAATTCCGAAAACAATTTCGACACTTCCATGTCACATTTGTTCCGTTCTAGAAGCTCTAAAAACACACATAGAAATCAAAATTTGCGCTTAAGATTATAAATAAACATATCTAAGCAGAGTAAAAATATTTTACAAGCACATTAATGCTGTAAAGGTTTCTTATCCCCCAAAAGTATATTAAAGCTGTGTTAAGCTTTATAAAAGAGAAGGATCAACTTATTGATAAGTATTCCAGTTCAGATTTATTTATTTAATTATCTTTAAATTAAATTTCATTTAAAAAGCATATTAAAACTTTACAAGCCCATTAAAGCGGCAAGCTTCAGTAAAGTAACTAATTAATATGAAAGTACAATGAGTATTAAAGCTGATATTCAGCTAAATCTTTAATACTCAAGCTGTAAATGCTTCTGAACCCCTTAAAAGCACATTAAAACTGTCAAGTTTCAGTTGAATGATTACTTAATAGGAGAGTTCAGTACTCATTCACATTTGCAAAAACAAATAAAAACTTAAAAGCTATATAAAGAATAAAAAGCACATTAAGTCTTAAGATGCAATCAAAAGAAGCTTTCAAAGCAACAATGATAATTCAAGCTGAGATTGAGTTCATGATCATGAATTTTCGCAGCTTACCTTGATGTCATTGGATCATCGTTGAGCAAGAGAACGACAGGTGTGGGCAGGAACTCATCAAGGATGTGATTATGAGCTTGGGCCTTGGTCAACAGACTGATGGCCGCCGAGGAGGAGCACGACGATGTCGTGGACGACGATGTGGAAGACGTTGTCGAGGCATTCGATGAGACACGCCATGGCAATGGTGATGTGCCGACTGTCGATAACTTCGATGAATGTTTGTTGGAGCCAAAACTACGACGGATTGATTGCAAACTTTGCCGCAAAAACGATTCACGTTTTATGTTGGCGCCCAAATGTTTCGCTGGCGTTGGAGTTGTCAAAGCATTAGTAGTATCGATATCGATATCGATATCGGCATCGGGATCAACATCGATACGAGAGGCGACTGCCGTGAAATGCACCTTGGCCGGCATCGATAGGGGGCGTGGCAATGAGATATTGGGCACGAACTCCTCATCATCCTCATATTCACGGACATTGCGACGCAATAATTCCAAATCCAGTTCGTCAATAACCAAATCCGATTTATCGTGCTTTGTCTTTGTCTTTGAATTTGACTTAACCTTGGTTTTTGGCTGCTTTTGTTTCTTTGGCTTCTTCGAACGCGTTTCCTTCTGGGAGAGAACCAGGGATGCAATATCCACAAAGGGTTCCATGTCTGGTGACAGCAGCTCCTTTGACAAATTTGGCACTCTGTTGTTTTTGCTGCTCATGTTATTATTATTGTTATTATTATTGTTATTGTTATTATTATTGTTGGTTTTGTCAATGAAACTGTACGATTTGATAAGAAACAAATTGGATTTGTTCTTTTTGGCCATTAACTGTTGCAAAGTGCTTTCCACGTCCAAGTCCAAAGTGGACTCCACGACGACATCATTCTCATTCCCAATGTCAATCTCGCTGATTGTGGACATTATTATTATTGTATTTATTTATTATTTTTGCTTATTTCACAGTGTTCTTTACGTAGTTTATTTGTTTCTTTTCACTATCAGCATTACCATTATCAGCATCAGCATCAATTCATTCACTTGCTAGAATATAATAAACCATCCCGGGTTATTTTTATACGCATTTCCTTTTTTTAATTCACCGCGAGGTGAGAGATCACTCAACTAATACTTTCAAACTAAAGAACGTACATTGGTATTAGTGAGCTTTCGAAAGCTCTGCCTGAAATGCTATGCATGAGACGCGTGTGTGTGAAAAGCACAATCATTTACGTATAACGAAAACTCTTAAATGAAGTGCATCTGTAAAAACAATTTAATCTTCTCAATTAACAGAGAGCAGAGATTAATAACATATTCTAAAAGTTTCAAGGGGTCAATGGAGTCGAAATAAACATGATACAAACTGTTGAGGTATAAATGGCATAATTACTCACAGAAAAATACAACTTTGAGGCAATCAATCATAATTTATGCCAACCGGAAATCTAAGCCCACGCAAATTTTTTTCGAAATTTGTGAAATTGTAAGGCATCTAAGGTTCCTAAAT
Organism: Drosophila sp. st01m; assembly: GCA_018901795.1. NCBI lineage: Eukaryota > Metazoa > Arthropoda > Insecta > Diptera > Drosophilidae > Drosophila > Drosophila sp. st01m. Next base: position 4,641,823 of record JAEIFG010000706.1, on the reverse strand, counting down.
TGACAAAAAAAAAAAAAGAAACCGTACTCAAATTAACTAATCTTTGAACAGAAAACAAACATATGAAAATATGTTGAGAATAAGATACTTATGTTATTTCTTATTTCTAAATGAACTTTGAACTTCAGTTTCGAGCTGTAAGCTATTATACATTTTTCTCCCAATTATATTTTTGACTAGAACAACCGTAACTGATAATTATTTGAATTATCAAACATTGTTTTGACCAGATTTAGATAATATAATAGATAAAAATAACAGTACTCGTCATAGGCAGAGCACTCTCGCTCTCTCTGTCTCTTCCTCTCTTTAATAAAAAGTCTTTGTCGGTACGTTTCACACATCAGCTGTTGGTCTGCGACTTCGTGCGCCAATAGATGGCGCCAGACAGCAGCCGCCCGGCATTTGCACAGCACGCTCTCTTTGCATACGCTCTCTCTCACACACGCTCTCTCACTACGAATAGTTGTTTTGTTTTGAACTAGACAAAAACTCTCTGTGCTTTTACCACATGCTGCTGTTGCTGCTGCTGTTGTTGTTGTTGTTCTCACTCTTCTGCTTCTTCTACTTGTTCTTGTTGGAGTACAATTCTTATTTGTTGTTGTTGCTGTTGGTCTTTTTCCTGCTTTTATTGTTTGGGTATTTTATTTTTGCATTTATTTTTGGCCACGTTTCCGTCACTTTTCTGTTGATTTATGATGTCACTTGACCGCACTCTCTCAACACCGTTATATGATGGCTCCGATCGACAGTTGTTGTTGTGGTTGCCTTAGTCGTTGATAGTTGAATGCGGTTTTTGTTTTGTTGTTAACGCTTTAACTTAATTTCTTCACAGTTCATAAGAATTCAACACATACATAAATAGCTTTTTATTTGTTGATACATTTTTGCTGTTGTCTAAACAGAAACACAAACCGAAAGCAGCAGAAAAAGTACACGCACAACAAAATAAATGTTAAAAAAATATTTAAAAAAAAAAAAGAAGAATAAAGTGAGTGAAATGTGGAAAAGCTTTTTATCGCTCGCTCTCTCTCGCTCGCTCCCACCGGCTGCCCGTTCACGTTGTCGTTCGCTTTCGCACTGAATTGGAAATTGAAGCACCGTTGCTGCCAGACCGCACGTCCAGCAGCAGAGGGCACAGCGCTGCCAGCAGCGGCAGAGGAAGCGACAGAGGCCTAACATCAACAACAACATCTGAGACGATGACGGCGAAGCAACGCGGCACCATGAACATGTATGTATGTATGTATGCTCTCGTGGTATACGAGTGTGTATGTGTGTGTGTGAGTATGTATGTCTGCGCGTGTATTGAACTTCTTCTTCGGCGCGCTTATCTTTGCGCCTCTGCGTTGGCGTCAACGCCAGCGTCGTTTCGCAGCTGCTACTTTGTTATTGTTGTTAAGAAATTTAACAATGAATAGAAAGATGAAGAAGAAGCAACAACTACAATCTCATGAAATGCTGTCCACTCAGCTATTTATCCGCCAGTTATGAAGTTTATCTAAGGCCAAGTGTGGGTAAATTTTCTAAAATTTTAACTAATTGAAATTCTAGCTATTCCTAAACTTCAAAGTACTACTAGCAATATATAAAATTGTAATTGCTTGCATTGTAAATGTTGTATATTGTACAGACTTTTTCTTATAAAAAACAAGTAATGGAAAAATCAATTTCTGTTTTTGTAGCTTTTAGAGTCTCAGAGTAATTAAAATAAATAAGACATTAGTTTCGTTTATATTCTGGAGAACTCCTACATAATAGCTTCTTAAGCAAGGTTCTTGCAGATTTCCTAGCGTTTAGTAGACTGTGATTTATGGGATTTCTATTTTATTTCACTCAAAATTATTGCTGTCAGACTTTTAAAAATTTATTAAGTAATTATTCTTATAAAAAAATTGACTAGTTAAGGTTTTTGAATCAAGTACTTTAAATTTCAAAATTTTAATATAGCTTTTTTGGGTCGTAAGACTTGACAACACTAATCTCTTGTTGTTGCGCTCTCACACTTTTGCACTTTTTTATCTAAGGAACTGACAGATCTTCAGCTGAGTTTTAAAGTAACCGTTATGCGGCTTCTGCTTTCGCTCTGCAAATTATTTGTAATGCAATATTTTTTTTTTTGGGGTGACCCTAAAAATATTGGCCAACACAAACACACACACACAAACGTGATCATTTCATTATATGTATTATTATTTTTCTTTTACACAAGATGATGATTTATCAATTTTTTCAGTTTGTCACTGTGCAAAAATAATATTGACGGCAGAAAAAGGGGGCGAAATAAATCGAACCAGCATTAAAATAATGCAAAATGACAAAAGAGGAAAACAAAAAAGAAAGTCACCCGCTGGCTGGTAAAATCCATGCCCCACACACCCTCATCACAAAGTTCTTTTCAGGCGTAATTGAACTTTTAGCACATAAGTTTTGATAAACAACCAAAGATAAGTAAGTGTGGGCTGTTTATCGATATGGCAACACCGCTGGAATGAGGTGACATTATGGCACCACTCGATGCACACACATACACACACACACACAGCTGTCAAGTTCATACCACAATAATAAAGCCGCCTCAAGCCGCTGAGTCATGGTCACCCTAAAGCTGGGAGGCAGCTCAAAACCGCAACAGCAGCCCGATAACAACAGCAACAACTAGAGTTGTAACCTTTACTTTGTCTAACTGTTTTATCTAATACCCTGTAATCATAAAAGCGGCAATAACGAGCTGAGAAGCTTGTGGCATCAAATTTCTTATAATTATTCGGATACCCTATGTAAATTAGGACTGTTAATATCTAAACAAAAACAACAAATTTGCAGACGAAACTAGAAGATCAAAATTACTAGAAATATAATAAATAAAATTGTAGTTAAAAATTATTTTATATATAAAGGCGCGCTTAACATTTAAAGAAAAAATATCGCTTTAAGCATAAAAATATTAAAGTTTCTGTATCCAATATTAAGGAAGTAGTATTCTTCAACTTTTTTTAAATCGGAAGATGTTTTTTTTCATTGTCTGACTCTGGATTTTAAATCTATTTTATGTCCAAATTTTTGTTTTCTTTTAATTTTCATCCTTATTTTGAGTTTATTCAATTTTATTCCAAACTTAATTTATTGTTTTTTTGCAATTTATGCAAATATAATTTATGATAAAGTTATCTGTAAGTACTCAATTACTAAATAAATCTCAAGATATGAAATTTTACTTTAGTGCGTCAGAAGTATTATAGATTAACAGCAATTTTTAAGTAACTCACACAACATGATATAAGATACATACGATATCTTATATGATATTTTGTCACACGCTCTGTTTTAATATGGGGCGTCGTTTTCAAGGGGCGTTTTGTTTAGTTAATTAGTTTCATCTAAAAATATATTATTTTTATCTATCCAAGCAGTAAATATGTAATTAAAAAATAGAACATGCAGAAAATATATAAGTATAAAGCTAAATAAAAACACAATTGTGGTTTATCTTGGTTCAAAGATGACAAAGAAAATCAAGCGAGATGGAGAAACGAGAAGAGAAATCGCCACAATGAAAGAAAAGCTATAAGTGTTGCATTTTTCCGCATTGTCAAGTTCAGATATATGGTAGTCTCCATACGTCACATTGATAGAGTCGCCTTGCGTAAGACGCAATCGTTAAGCGACTAAAGCAACCGAAATTAATATTAATCTTTGTACCCCCCTGACAAAAATCATATGACTAACACCTTCCAGGTGTTACCACAACAACATGCATATGCTGTACACCTGGCTAATGAATCAAACCAATTATGATACGAACATACATAGTATAACTCATATAAAAATAAAAAATAAAATACACACCCACCTGTTCAGCTATCTCTATAGCTTTAGAAAGAACAGGTGGTCGATCTGACAGAGTCCCCGCATAGTTGATAATACCTAATGAATTTCCAATTGAGACCCCGGAAGAATCGCATGACGAATCAATGTAGCGTCGTGCCGTAATTGAACTTTCTATATGTAATCAATTCGATCTTAATATAAACATATATTACCTATAAACTTGAAGATTAAGATCAGACAGATCTAGATAATGAATTTTGTATAGTAAAGTAATTATATACATATATATATTAGGGGAGAACTGGGGGATTTTTTCGCAAAGACAATTATACACATTAGCTATCCATGGGACAAAATACCAACGTATTTCGCTATATAAACATAGATTGTCTATATCAGTTAAGACTCTAATAGACAACTCGACCATATGAGATCATAGTTCAGCTACTTCTGTAAGAAAACATACAGGTTTAGTTAACTATTAAGATACTCTTCGAACCAAAAAGTATCTTCAGCTTTTAAGGTAAAGACAATATGACATATTTGAGAGTCTTAACTTTCAATATCATTTCCGATCGTTAGGCAGAATAAAACGTAATACTCAATTGTTTTAAAAATGTTCAATGATTTATTGGGTATCAATCAGATTTTAAAGTTGTTTGCAATGCATGAATTTATATTAAATTTTGTGGCTCAAATATAACTCCATTATTATTTCGGGAACTATAAGTGCTTCCAAAAAATCATATAACTCTGTTGCAATATTGATCACTCTCATTACGGCGGCAAGCTGTCTGTTCTTCGCTTTAGCAATAGAAAGCATTCCCACCACAGTGTGGTTGCCATTATCATGTCGTGCCACAACCGGGCTTCCAGAATCCCCAACAGTACTTGCAACTGCGGGCATAAAAAATTCTTGAAGCATTTCAATAAGTTCTATTGCCATACACGATAACAACGAATTGCCGACTTTGTCTCTTCTCCCAGACAATTGAACTGTTCAAGTAATAAGAGATTACAATGTGAAGTGAGGTAACACATAATACCTAATACATACGATGAATGTGACCCCAACCGGATACAAACAGCTCCTGACCTCTAAAGTTGGTCAAATCCCCTTCATTTTGTAGGACAGCGGGTTGAATGTAATCATTAAATACCAGATCATGCGATAGCTTTATCAACGCTAAATTATTTTCCAATGTATTCGAATTATAGTCATCGTGTACTATAAAATCCTCTCTTCTGACGAGCAGACGTTTCTGTCCTTCTTCAAATTCATTCGATCTGTCCACAGCTCCCAAATAAATGCGTGCTAGATCGCTTCAATTGTTAAAATAAAAGTATTTAGAAATAGAATTAAACTCTCCCTAGGTAAATTCGGTTCTGGCTCACATTTAATAAATAAGATTAGATATTGCTTTCACTTTTGAAGAATTAACGAGAATTCGAAAAATATGTTGAGTTAAAATTTAGCTTACAATTGGGTGTCCAGGCAATGAGCGGTGGTAACAATAGCTCTCTTCGATAATATAATACCGCCACACTTGGGAATCCAGTTTAAACCATTTACTGATTTATTAGCTATGTCATAAAATATTTGATAAGGCAGCTCCTTGGGATCCACCTTTATTCCGATACGTTGAACCTCTAAGGATTCAGCCTCGATCTTGGTTAACAGAATTAGAAGAGCCAAGAAGTTAAGCCACAAGTTTACTTGTTTCACCATATTGAATGCTAGTTGAAGAACTGACATACCAACTGAGAATCTCTGTGCTCTTTTATAGTTTCAAGTTCCGTTGAAGAATCATGCAACTTGAAGGATTTATGAGCGAGATAATAATGATAACTTCTTCTGAGTTATGTTCATGTATATAACTAGGGAGGTCTCATCCAATTTGCAACTTGCAATATTGTTGCTAGTTTTGAAATTGGTTAATTAACTAACGTTACGTTATCTGTAAACACATATCCAATAAGTCGAAGTGGAGATTGGAGTTATAAATCCAAAGTATGCTTCAGCTCAGCTTATATAGTATTCTTATTTACTTTAACATATTTGTAAAAAAAATAATATAATAAAATACATATTCAAATAAAAATCATATTCATGCAGAACTTTAAAACACACGGTTTTATTTTCTAAAATTTTAGAATTTTATAAAAGCTCTTTACTCAACAAAGTCTGGAAATAAAATAAATAACATTCTACAGCTTTAGACTATAGTAGATTGAGATTATAATCTCAACGAGATCTAGATTATAAATTATTGACTGCTAAATTCTTCACTTCAATCAAAGCTGCCTTTGTTTCTTTGAACGTTGTGACATATCAAAAACAGTGAAGTAGTATAGTGACATACTGATATAGTGGGCTTTTAATAAAGATCATATTATTAGGTGCAATGGAATTTTCCTTTCTTTATTTCTTTAATGGTTGTCTTTCAGAAAAGTCCACCCAGTTTTATGACAGATCCATTTTAATGCGCAACAAAATATTTTGACATATAATAAAAAAAATGTTGACAACAAATACGTATATGTATATATATGGAAGTATCTGTGTGACGATTTTCTTGTTTATATTATGAGTAGCAAAACCATTTCGGAGCTTCCATTCGAAAGATGTGATCGTGCTATCAGTTACGAAAATTCAAATAGATGATTATTCAGATTGTTCAATATGCCGACCATTTAATGCTCTGACATATATAAAATATGAAAGTCATTATAAACCTGTTGATTTTGCTTTGTATATTCAATTGCGTTTAATGATACCCTCTGTTAGAGTACCATAATAATAAGACAACAAATGTTGATGTCAAATGAGTTTCTTAATCAACTGAACTCAGTCTCTGGCTTTGGAATTGACGCAGGCAAATCGTCAATGACATGCTATATATGCCTGGTCTATATATAGGTATTTCAATCGATTTGATGGTTGGGTCTAATAAATCACAACACAAAATATTATATATTTGAACAATATTCTTGATACCACCGCATGAGATAGAGAGAGATGTATAATCCATGGTGATTGTGTGTATTTTGGGGTAGGAAATTGTGATGAGCCACTCAGTAGAATGTGTCAAGTGATAGCAACGATTAAGATTTGTTTTGTTTTATTGAGCTTGATTCCTAATCTAATGACCTACTCGTTTTAGAATAATCTATTATTAAGTATATACGGCAATCAAGGCAAGGGAAGAAACACAATTGAAACGAAAGAATTGAGTGAGAACGTAATTTCAGAGAAAAAAATATATTTTTAAAAAGAAAGAAGATGATACGTCAATATAAAAAAAAATTATTATTATTTTAAATTTTAAAGTTACTTTGATATTTTCTATGATAACTTTTTAATATCTTGGATTCCTAACTTAAGTCTGTTAGTTTTTTTTCCCTCTATATTGGAATTTTATAAAAAATATTCGGTAATTCTTCTTTTTTTTGTGTGTAGTTTGTATAAATTATATCATATAATTATTTAGAGCATACACTATATAATATCCAAAAAAAGCTGCCCATTTATTATCCAAAGGGCTGTTCCAAATCGAATTATAGCAACTGGTCACTTTAGCGATGATGATGATTAGTCTTTTTACACATTATCATATCAATTATTGTTATAGACTCACCTCGAGTGCTTCCGTTTCGCATTGTCGCCTAAGGCGCCGCTTGTGGCAAGTTGTGTTAATCTGTGGAAAACAGTTGACAGTTAAGAAACTTGAAAAATCATAAAATTGCTTGATGTCATATTCGATTACTTTGAAAATTAAACCAGTTATATATTTTTACTGTATAACAAACTTAAATTATATAGTCTGTGGGCCTGTCTTTTTTATTATGTTCTTCTTTAAGATATGTGAGGTTATTACTTAAACATATACACATACATATTTATAAAATACGTACACACACACAATATTTTAATCTTAAATATTTGGCGTAACTAAGGATTTATTCTTCCTATGCGGAAAATACAAGAAAATATATTATTATATATTAATATTTTTTAAAGAAAATATATATTGTAAATTTTTTAACTGTCTATGAACCTGTAAAAAATTTTTGTAAAGAAAAAATTTCATTTGCTAAAGAGATTCTTTTTCATAGGTGCTCTATAGTGTGGTTCCACTGTGCGAACCTTGACACCGGCAGGTACAAAGTCAAAGGTTGCGCTTTGCACACTGTCATAATTCACAATTACACAATCAGAGTGAAGCCCCAGTGTGCGTGTGAGTGTGTGCACATGCATACATGCATACATAAGTAAGTACGTGTGGTGGGTTAGGGTGGGTTAAGGAGGTGAAGGTGAGCTGCAGGCAGCAGAAAACAAACAAGCAAACGAAACAACAAGAAGATTCAGTCAAATGCTGCTGCATTCTCTTCTTCTTTTTCTTCCTGTTCAAAAGCCGACAGACGCACACAGAGAGCAAGAGAGAAAAAGAGACTGTGGTGAGTGGAGCAGTGAACGGGTGGTAGGAGAGAAAAGGGGGGAATGCTCACCTTGATTTCGCACTCGCACACAGATTTTTGCCAAATTTTCGCAATAGTTTTACATGTTGTTGCGTTTGGACAAAGTTTTCCACACACTTTTTGCACTTTTTGTGAATTGTTGTTGCTTTGTTATTGTGCGTGCGCCTGAACTTTTGCTTTCGCTTATGTTTCTTTTATTTCTCACACTTGCACTTACACACACACGCATACACTCACAGGACAGAACGCAGCGGGAGAAATTGCGTGTTCTTTTATATTCTTTAATGCGGCACGAAAACAAAAATATTATTGCGATTTTATTTTGTTTGCTAATTTACTATAATAGCAATATAAATATATGTATATTCCGCGAAATACTCGAAATGTGTATTAAAACTGCTTTCGATTCGTTTCGTTTCGTTTTAACAACAACAACACGACGCGTTCACCGCACAAATGAAATGGAAAATAAAGCCGTTGTTGCTGCTGCTGCGCTGCTGCTGCTTTTGCTTCTAGTTCTGCTTTTACTCTGCCGTCTGTGCGGCATTATGACATTCACAGCAGCAGTACCGTTAGCTTGCCGCGACGCCGCGTCGCAGCTGTCGCTGCCACTGCCTCTGCTGATTATTGGGTAGTGGTGAATTTTGTGCGGGAGAACTACTACACTGATACAAAAATGCTCCGAAATTTTAATATTTATACTTTATAATTAAATATTTTGATCTATGATTTAACGTTAAGTGTGGACTTTGCTTAGTTAGAAAAAATTTAATATTATAAAATCTAAATTTCTTCATATATTATATATTACATTTGGACAAGATGTCGTTTCAGTGTAATAATATTTCAATTAAATATACTAATATTTATTATTATTATTTATAATTAATTAAAATATATTCTTTTAAAAATAATAAGAATGATTTAATGATATTAATAATATTAAATAATGCAAAAAAAAACAAATTCAAAACACCATTAAATATTGCAATTGTTTGTGTTGTACTTATTTTTACTTTGCTATTTTTCTATCAGTGTACAGTGGGCGCAAATGTAAACTTTCAAGCAACCCCCAAAACACAGTGGAACACACACACACACACACACACAAGTTTCGCAATATCAACAAAATAATGCGAGACTACGGCAAAACTTTCATGTGCTTCCAACTTATTTGTTGTTGTTAATTTTTTTTTGTTCTGCTAGGAAAAAGTGTTAGAAAGCCGCCACCATATTAAGACAAAGAATGCACAGCAATAGAGTGAGAAAGAGAGAGTGCGATACGAATCACCCCATTGTTGTCAAGAGCGTCAGCATGCATACGAGAGCAGCGCAGCAAAGAGTATGCAAACAGAAAAGGTGAGTACATACAGTGCCTTCAAGCTTATTTCGTCCAGATGTCTAAATACAGTGGCTTATTGATTCGTGAATTTATTTACGTCAATTAAAAATAGTTGACAAATGAAAATGATCAAAGCATAATATGTTACAAATTAAAATTTTAAAATTAACAATTTAAATGGATATAAATATAAATTACTATAGAAGCTATACATAAATACCATGCAAGAATACAGTATAACCTTAGGATCTTATAGCTGCTAACTGCAAAATTTAACAACGAAATTTAAATGAAATTATCCTTAGCAGTCATTCGTTGTATTGATCTTTTATATTTTTCATTTTTAAAAAAATTAATAAATTGATTTAATAATATTAGTCACATTTTATATTACAAAAAAGGCTTTTACCTTTATAATTTTTTATGGTATAGAATTTTTTTTACTAGAAATGGAAGCAAAGTTCACAATTTGTGTTCTTGTCAAAACAATTAGTTGACAGACTGTATATGTGTATGGCGGGTCTTGCTCAGATGCTGCTTCTGCGGCCGGCATTTTGTTGCACGCTCTCTCGGGAGAGAAGTTGAATTTTTTATTGCCGCAATCTGCGCATGCACACACATACATACATATGTATGTGTATCCACAAATGATTATTTGGGAAGTCAGGAGCACATTGCTTATGCTGCAGTTCCGGTATTATTTAATTGCGTTAATTAATAATAATGAAAAAATTTTTTGAAATTGCGTTGTGATAACACTTTTTTGACCAAGTGTTTGCATGTATTAGGTGAAATTGGCATTGGTGTTGTTGTGGGCGTGGTTGTGAGATGCACGCGTGATGTCATCGACTGTCGTATACCCCCTACTAAGTTTTACATTAATTATATTATACTGCTTTTAATTAATGACTACAAATGACTGGACATAAGGTGACTTGACACGCTGTTAATTGCATGTATACATGCATACATATATACTAGATACAGTAACATGAATAGATAGAGTAACATCTGCGATGTAATTCAAATTTGAAATGAATTAATCTTTAAATGGAATGGTTATATTTTTTAATAAAATGTAATCAAAGACTGCTTACTGAATTTTAAGCTTAATCAAAGTAGTAATATTTTGATTTGTTTATGGAATTAATAATAAAATGAAAACCGTTACAAATTTAGTGTTTTAATAAGCTGTGAGCCACTGTACACACACTTACACAGGTCATTAGTGATTGTGGCTCTCGTGACTCCAGCGATCAGCGTGTGCTCATCTCTAACGCAAAAGACCGCAACAAAGCAGAATCGGCGAGGAGAAAAGCAAAGAAATTCAGACGTGAAAGGTCAAGCTCATTAGATGGCGCTGATGTAAGTTGCCATCTATCGGCTGTCAGCCGCAACTAGTCACATGGCTTCCACCGTCTAGGTGTGTGTGGAATGCATTTGATTATTGTGCAAACGACAACAAAAACAAATATAAAAACAAGAAAGAAAAGGCCAAATTAAATTAATTGGCAACTAGATGGATATAGTACAAACATGTGTTGCCAAAAATGTAAACAACTGATAGATAATTAAATAAACAAAACGAATGCAATGTAATTGTAAATGTTAAACAAAACTCATTTGAAATGCACTGAAGCAACCACAATTACATGCAAAGTTAGCAATACCGTGACGCAGCAGAAAGAGAGAGACAGAAACTGGAGCGCAACAAGGGAGTTCAATGGGATCCACATAAGAGAAATGAGGTCAACTCTTGCACGCTTTGATCTCAAGCTTGCCTCTCACTCGCACTCGCTCTCTCACTCACTTCAACAGGTTATTTTTCTCAAGGGCGTAAACCGCTTTAAACAAAGAGAAGGGGGCCAAACATATTTTTTTTTATAGTATTGACAGCTTAAATCTTTAGAGACTTTTAATAAAACAGATTTATTTAATGAAATTAAGAACGTGGACACCAAAAATTAGGAATACTGTTTTCTAGGAATTACAAATTTTGGGAAAAAGATTCTTGAATGACAAAAGTTACGAAAACAAATTTTAGAACATAAAAATTATAATAATAACAAATTTAGGGAAACAATAATGAGAAAAATGTCTGAAATAATAAATAATTATCAAAAATATAATAATAATAATAAATATTCTAGATATAAGCTTTTTCTTCTAGCAAAAAAAAAAAAACAAATGTTTTGTCGAATCCTTTATCATAATATCAATGGGGGACTTCATATACCATAAATACGATATCTTAAATTTTTGTTTTGCGATGTATGTTCCAAGAACATTATTCCTAATTTTGGTCATTTTTTTTTTTTTTGTTTATGTTTTAATGTGAATATTTTTTTGTTAAACTTCCAAATTTACGAACTTGTTTACAGTTTTTTTTCTAAGTTTTTCTAGTATTTTTTTTTGCATTTCTTAACAAATTTGTGCTTTGATCAACTTAAGAATGATCTCTCTCCCCCTCTCTCTCCCTCTCACTCTCTGTGTCGCTCCCTCCAACTTACCGTTCGTCACTGGCGCTTAAGCCGACCGAAGCTGTCGTCACCTTGAGCGTCTGTCGCAAGAGCGAACCCAAAACGCTGCGCGTCGCCGTCGGCTTTTTACCATTGTTATTGTTGCTGCTGCCGCTGCTTTGATAGCGACTGCGAGTGGGATCTGTGTTGCAGCGCGGCCGAAAAATCTCATTGAGCTGCGACGGTCGCGGCGGACGCTCACGCAGCGTCAGCGATGGCGTCGCCGTCGGCGTTGACGTCGGCTGTTCGCCGTTGTCCTGTGACGGGGTCAATGAATTCGCCCGGCTGCGTTTGCGGCGACGCGGCGAAGCTGAACGACTGCTCACTCTGCTGCTGCTGCGCTGCGACTGCGTCAGCTGTTCGTCCACTTTGTCATATGGACTCAGATAGTTCATGCTCTACTATGGTATTGTTTTTCTTTTTATTTGTATTTCTAATAATTGCTGTTAATTTTGCGTAACGGTAAATAACGGTAAAGCACAGGTTGCTGTTGTGAGCGCAGGTAAGCAGCGAATGTCAACTGTTCTGTTTTTCGGGCTCCTCTTGCGCCCAGGGGTTCAGTCGAATGTTAGAATTTTTTGCAAAAAAAAAGAAAACAAAACAAAATAGAAGAAAATAGAAAAGCTTTTGCATGCCAAAAAGACACCCGCACCCTCCACCCACCATCCAATTCTCCTCTTCCCACCGCTCATTATCGAATTGACAAGAATATTGGCAACCAAATAGCCATAAAAAACATACAACAACCGTGAAAAGCGCTATTAACATTTTGTTGACGAACTTGAAATACTCTGTTTGATCCAGGATGTAAACCGGTTCTAAACCGAACCTTGCTGTACCTCAAGTATTTATAGAGTCCCCCAATCTGATCCTGGACCGAACAACTTCGATTCGAATAAATATAGCTACATAGATTTAATGCACTAAATCAAATACTATATATAACATAAGTCATCATAGAACTAATTTAGATTATTTATAAAATTCGATATTTTTTAAATTTACTTTAAATTTACTTTAATTTACTTTTTAAAAAAATTGATTTTTTTTTATTGAATATAAATTAAATTTTTTATAAAATCCGATATTTTATTTAATTTAGTTTAATTTCGACTTTTGATTTTGATTATTATTTTATTAAATAAAAAAGGCGAAGACTAGAAATGGTTCTAAGAACTGTGGTCTCTTGGTGAAGACTTGTTAGAAGTGACCGTAGTTTACGAATTTGAGTTATCATTTTATGGAAAAAAGATTCGTAAATAAAGAAATAAATAGAATGTTAATGTTCCGCACATCTCACTTTTAATCGTTACAAATTGTATCGCAAATTTATAATACTCTTGACAAGGTTGCGAATAAAAGAGTGTGATGAGTGAAGGCGGTGACAAAAAGCAACATAAATAAAAGAGACTTATACCGTAGAAAGATACGACAATAGGCAAAGCGGCAAAAGAAGTGTCCTCGACCTTTATTTACCACCTTTGAGGGCAAATTTATGGATTAACTTTTGCTGTGGTGCTTTGAAAATGGGTTGGGCAAATTTTGGCTTATAATAGTAGGATCATCCTATAGGCTAATGACTCCTATATTGTCTTGCCAGTCTAGGTATCTTAGGTGCCCTAGAAATAGTTAATTTTTTTTTTGAAAAGCTAGCGACGAATTACATTGAAATAATTATAGTTTCCGTATTTTTCCATTTGAAATTTTACAAGTTTTGTTACAAATAATATGAAAATTTTGGGCTCAAAGCCTTAAGCAGTTGGGTAAGTAAAATATTGCAAATAACTTAAAGAAAGTAGTAAAGACTTTCTTAGAATGGATCGTGTGTTGGATGTGAACGGAACCCGGGCGATGAATACGGTGGCAAATGAAAAGTTTCTGGATTTCATTTTAAGTGCTTCTGCACAGTTCTTTAAATGGCTGCTAAGCATCTGTAACAGTTACGTGAATCCTGAGAATATGCTACAATATATGGATTAAGATCCATACAATATATGAAAGAAAACAACAAGATGACAACCATTTCTATCTTTATAATCACTTCAAAAGCAAAGGGCAAGAGCATAAGGAATTCTTTATAATGATTTTAACTAACTTCTCGAAGAAGATATAATTAAGAAAATGTTCCGAGAATATATTAAATTCTTTCTTTAAGACCAACATGATAACGATTTCAACGTTTCCAATCAATTAAAAAGCAAAGAGCAATAACATAGGGATTTCTTGTTTATTATTATAACTTATTTTTCGAGATTTCTTAGATTATAAAGTCAAGAAAACATATGGTATAGTTTTCCATTCCATCTCATACTGAGAACCGATGCCCAATAATAACTTGAAATTAAAGCTGTTCCATTCTCAAGATTGTTAGAGGAAGTAACAATCAATCCATTTCTTCTATGCTTACCATCTCTATATAACAAATTAAATAAAAGACTGCTTATATATTTTATTTTTATTATGTTACTTTATTTGCCATCTTTTACTAATTCATGTTAAATTTCGTGCTATTTATTTATTTATTTTCTTTATTTGGTTTGTTTTCTTTTCGTTCTATTTGGTTTATGGGAATCTCGTTTATCTTGTTCTTTATGTATTTTTTCAAGCAAAGTTCAATAGATACACTCTCTGGTAAATCTGTCAGTTTCTTACTATTTTCTGACCGCTTTCTGCATATAAGGCTGCTCGCATATCATATTATAGGGTTAATCAAAACTATCGATAGCACTAACGATAATTTAGGTTTACGAGAAAATGTAGCAAAACCATCGACAGTTTGTCAACCCTCATATCTTATATTTGTATTTTCAATCAATATAATAATTTGTTCACATTTATATTCAGATAGTTAATGCATTAGTAATAAATATGGGTTTTATTTGAATCTTTCCTTTGATTTTTGCATAAAGTCAAAATACGTTTTGTTTGTTTGTACTCAATTATCGAAAAACCGAAACAACAATTTTCATTTTCATTTTCAATATCAATTTCAAAATTCTCAAATATGTATTACTCATATCATTAATACAGTATTATAGTTTGTGGGAGCTTTTTTTACAATAATCGGTAATTGTGCTTGATGGATCGCTTTGATTTATGCGGAAACTATGGAATTTCGATAAGTATTACTTGATATAGATTGTTGTATGAGTAGCGGTGCATGAATAGAATTTGTCTGGATTATAATATTTGTATATATATATTTATATATATATAGATAGATAGCTATATTTATTTATAAAGGTTTACATATATATCGGATAATACTTATCTAGCAAACGGAACTCGCAATGACTTAAAGAGTTTTACAATTTTCGCGTAGCTATCACATGAATATATCTAGGAAAACCAATTGACGCCGTCTTTTTCTAAAAGGAAGAGGAAGGAAAAAGTTTGGCGTACGGATTATAAACTTAGGACGGAAACAGAATAAAAAAAGGAAAAAAATAAATAAATCAAATAAACTTAAGCCTTAAATAGCTATAGTCAAATATCACAACATCACATATACATAAGTACATATATTATAAACGGTAATCGATATCGGATCGATAATAATCGTAGGCAATCGTATTAAGTACGAGTGTACGTATATTTTTATATATATATATATGTGTATATATATATATAGATTTAATAATATGGCATATATGGGCACACTTTGTATTTCTTTTTGCTAAAAATTTGATTTTTCGGATACTTTCACTATTGATGGGGGCACAACTGTCGGTATTTCAGATTCAGACTTAACCTTCTAAAATATCTAGATGCATTTGGTTGTTTATATGTGTGTATGTGATCAGGAACCGAAAGAGTGTCAGTTTATCTAAAACTCTAGAAATGTCATAGAAAATAGTAGAAAAGTATCTTGTATCTCGTATCTGCATTTGATGGTCTATCATAAGAATATTTAGAAAAAACATTAGCTAGAGTCGATATTATTTAAGTAAGTAGTTCATTAGACTCTGTTTAATCGTAGGTGGATGATATAGGGAAAGGGAGGGGGAGGGAAGGCGAATAATATAACGTGGTTCTCGTCTAATTGTTAGAGTATCTTTTTAGCTAAATTGTATAAGTATTATATCCATATGTCATGCTGTAATCCATGCCTAAGTTAACAACCTTCAACAATATTTCCTGCATTCCGTTAATTGTGCTTGAGATTTGCTATCTCTTTCTCTTTACTCTCTCTCTTTCTATTCATTCTTTATCTTTATCTGGTTTATATCTATAAGATAAAACAGTTAAACATTCAATAATTATAATGCATTCTTTAACTTTTCTTAATTATTAATATTATTTTTAATATAGTATTTCTATTTTTGCTGTCCATTTCAACTTTGCCCCGAGACAAAACAAACTTTACAGATCTCAAATTTGCTATATATAGTACTGATATGTAAATACCAAATTGTGTACCATCAATTTAAAAGATCTGTAAGGTTTGTTTGCTCCGAGTTTGATTTACTGTTCAGGACATTTTGCTAACTTGTGTACATATCATTTATCTTTTCAAAGTACAATAGAACTTTCAATTGGAAACTCCAAATAAAACGTTTGTTGTCTTCTCATACGTATTTAATATTACTTATTTCGTTTCGAATACTGGATAATACGAAATATATTTGATAAGTATTACATCTATATCTATATCTTGTGCATATTTAGGTTAGTCACATTGAAAAATCATACTATCAGCTATATGAGATAAATCAGTTTATAAAGCTGACACTTGAATATCCTTGCAGAGTATAATATACTCACTCCTAGAAGCTACATATCGCTTGACTATATCATGTAGTTGCTAAGATTTCGTTGGAGAAACTTCCAGAGCATGGGAATAATTTGGAATCCCTGTGAAATGTTTCTACTACGGTTTTATATCATACCACAATCTACAGAGTTGTGATGTGGTAATAACTAATCTATCGGATTCAAACTTTCAGTGAAATTATTATACTGAAAATTACTTGAACTTTTCATTGGATTGGACAACTGATAGAACTAACTGCTAGTCGTTTTCTAGCTACCATCTGCAAGGGTATATTAATCCACGGGTTTGTCCGAAGTTGAACTATTTCATGATGTTTCGGAATTAGCATATTTATGAATTGTAGTCTAAACATTTGCACGCTTCAAACATTTGCAACAATTGAGTATAATGCCATAATTATCATAATTATCAAGTCAGCTTTTCATTTCCGTTAATTGTTGTTAATTAACTATGACAGTCAGATTAACTTGAAGTTAATTTACTTAGTTAAATTATTTAATAATCATCTTTTGTTATTTATTTATGTAGATCAATATCAATATTGAGATCTCGTCTTGCTGATTTTCCAGCAAATTATAGAGTATTTTTTTTGTTTGTTTGTTTTTTGTTCTTTTTTTGGGTGACTAAAAACAAGTTGAAACAAGTTTGTAACGTATAAAGCTGCTCGACTAGGAGTATGCCCTGTACAATGCACATTGAAACAAACTGTTACAAGAGACTAGGATTTGTTCTGGACTAGTGTGCAGAAAGTACAGGGTATTAAGCTATGTGTTTGCAACAGAAAGGCAATAGGCAAAAAGGCGCTTGCTTATTTACAGCGTTTAAATCTAAACTAGGTTTGTTATGAACTAAGGACTTAAATTAAAACTAAAAACAAGTGCTTAAACTATAATTAAATGTATAATTCAGTTAGTTTGGACTAGACAGCGATGAGGGGTGGTGAAGGGAAGGGAAGGGGGGAGGGGGGAAAGTCTTACAAATTAGTTTGTGCCGTTGCAGCTGAAACTGCAGCTGAGGAAGCAGCACAAGTAGCTGTACCACCTGCACCGCCTGCACCACCTGCAACACTGCCGTTGACTGCACCACCCGCTGGTGTATTGCAACCGACAGCAGCGCCAATGCCACTGATGCCCCCGCCACTTGCCGTATGCATGGACAGACCATGTTGCATCCCCATTCCCGTTAATAGTTCATGCTCGGTCTTTGCCTGACGCAACCAGTTGCGTAAATCGCGTGTACGTTCGACCAAACTGGTCGTGTAGTTCACCGCCCTGGGGCTCTGGGAGACAATTGTATTGGCTGCCAATATGGCACCACCCATCGAGCTGTGCATGCGTCCGGCGGCCAATTGACGATACGTTTCCAAGCGATCCGCGAGTGTGGGTATCGATTGTGGGGCATGAACCGTACTGGCAATACCGGCAGTACCGACCGGACCGACCGGACCGGTTGCGGTACCAGCACCACTCATGCTATGTCCAGAGCTGCTTGAATGCAGTGGAGCGACGGCAGCGGCTGTCGAGGACTGCTGGCTGAGCATGTGAGACCAGCTAAGCTCATTGGGTGATATCATTGGCATCGACATGCCCATGGAGAGGGCCGTCAGGGCCGTTGTTGGTACGGCCGGTACTGCTGCTTGTTGTTGCTGCTGCTGCAGCTGCTGTTGCTGCTGCTTCTGACTCAATATATCGAGTATTTCACGTATTTCCGCATTTAGGATTTCCAAATTTTGTATGCACTCATTGGACTCCTGTTGGAAGTACTCCTTGCGCTTGTGGAGGTCAGCACCGCTGGCGAAATCGGTGCTGCTGAAGCCGGAACTGGAATGTGAGGATAAATCGCTTAAGGTGGTAGCATCATCCTTGGGCTCCTGCTCCAGCGTCGAGGGCTTCTCCTTCTCATAGATGCGCAGTAGACTCTGCTCCAAGTGGCGCAAACGTATGACCTTCTCGCCGAGCAGAGCACGTGTCCTATGCAGATTCACCTCCATTTCGGTGAGCTCCTTCTCCTCCTGTATGAGCTGATCGAGGGAATGACGCGGTGCTGCCATTGCAATGCTCTTGTGACGCTGCTTAATCTCACGCTGTCTGGCGCGAAAATTCGTACGTTGTGTCCTCAACGATTCCTTGGCCCGACGCACTGAATCGCGCTCCAAATGGATGCGATGCTTAAAGAATTCCAACTCCGAACCGACCACCGAACCCACAAGCGCCGCATGCTCGTTGGAAATGTCCGTGAACGGATAACGCAGATGATATGTTGTGTCCAGCGTATGCTCCGGAAATTGATCCTCCAAGTCCTCCAACTTCTGCAGCTGATGTCGCAGATTCTCAACGGGAGTGCAGGGTCTTTGCTCCAGCTGCTTGTAGTTATTCGAATTGTCCGAATTGAGACGCGATGTCGATGCGGATTTGGTGCGTGAGAAGAGTTTCTTTCGCGGTGCCGTTGCCGACAAGCATTTGTTGTTGTTATTGCTGGTGACAGTGTTGGTGTTGGTGGCGTTGTTGATGTTGTTGTTGTTGTTCTTCTCCTGAGCCACTGCCTCCGAATCGGAGTTGCCATTGTCACTGAGCACCACGGAGACGCTACCGGAGACAGAGGCGTTGGCGCCAGCGGTAGCCATGGGCGTGGGCGTAACCGTTGGCGTGGGCGTGGCCGCATTTAGATAGCGTCCTTTGCTATAGTTATTCGATATGGTCGTGTCCGACTGACTGAGCGAGGTGTTGGTATCATCCTGCAGCTGCAGCTGCTTGATATACTTGCTGGCAATGCCCGGCTTGCCGCTCAGATGCGTCTTGGGCGGCACAGGCGGTCGCAGCTTGGCGGTGGCACCAGCTCCGGTTCCAGTTGCTCCAGCTCCACCAGCGCCACCAGCTCCACCACCTCCCCCACCCAGACTAAGTCCTGCCGTTGCCTGCTCCGAGTAGCTCAGCGAGCGATTGTCGCTGTTGCCAATGGATGGCTTCTGTGATATGGAACGTTCCGTTTCCGAGCCAGTTGTGGTGTTCGTATTGGTGTTCGTGTTGTTGTGATGGTGTGTGTGATGCGCGTGATGTGTGTGCGCGTGTGCGTTGTGCTGCTGCAGCGCCTGGGCCTCACGGCGTCGACTACGCCGCTCCAGCGACAACTTCACATCGGTCTTGAGCCGCACATACTTCTCCTTGAGACAGCGATACTTGTCCTCCAGCAGACGCTTCTCGCAGCGCACCTTCTCATAGAGACGCTCCTCGCCATTGTCGCGCAGTCGCTGCTTCTCCAGCTCCAGCTCATGGGCGAGCTTATCCCGCATCTGACTGAGCTTGGCGGCATGCTCCCGTCTCAAGATCTCCTGTTCGCTGCGCAAATCGCGCTCCAGTTCGTGCAACAGCTCCGCGTGATTCGTTTGCAACGTCGCCATGCGCGTCTTGTGCTCCGCGACGACCTGGGCGCGCTTCGCTTGCAACTGATGTTCCAGTTGGACGCGATATTCCTCCAGCTGCACCTCGAATGCCTCCTCCAGCTGATGTTGATGTGAGGTCAGTCGCAGGTCGTACTCGTGCCGCAAACTCTTCAAACGCGTCTCGTGCTCCCGCTTGATGCTCTCCATGTCCTGTTGCAACTGCTGCAAGGCAGCTGCCTCGCTCAACACCTCCGTGGTGTTGTCCTTTTGCTTGAGCAAGCCCACCAGCTTGCTGGCCATCTTCAGGGAGCGCAATCCCAGCTTATCGGTGGCCATTTGTGCCGATTTCCGTTGCAGCTGCTCCAGCTCGTGACTGTGCTTGCGTCCCAGCTCATCGAGATCGAAGGGATTGTTGTCATGCAGCGACTCCTGCTCCGACTTGTTGATGATGAAGCTGCGCACGGAGCTGCCCTTTGAATCCGAGTCGGTGTCCTCATACAGCGGCTTCACTGTGGCGCTCTCCTTCAGCTTGTCCAGATAGCTGCTGGCTGCTGTGGCGCCTCCTCCAGTTGCTGCTACATCCTGCTGCTTGGAGTGCTCCTTCAACATTTGTATGGTCTGCGCCTTGGGCAGATTGATGATCCTTATGGACTTGTTTTGGTGGGGAGCATCGCTGATAAAGGGATTCAGACTGCACATGCCCTCCATGGCATCCGGATCAATGCCATCCTCGTCCCAGACATCCTCGTCATCCTGCTCGTCATCCTCATCGTTGTCCTCCTCGTCGGCCACCGGCCCTCCTCCTCCTCTTCCTCCTCCTCGTCATCCTCTCCGTCCTCGTCATCGGTGTTGATGGACAACTCGGGACTCTGATTGAGTTTGCCAATCGATTCATTCTCCGTCTCTGGTGAACTTCGCATGCGTATCGTTTCCTCCAAATTGAAACGCACACTCTTTTATCCTCACCCGCGCCCACGCCCACGCCCGCGCCCGCCTCCTCATCCCGATCCCGTTCCCGATCACGATCTCTGTCCCGTTCGCGATCCCGATCACGTTCCCGATCGAAGCGACGTCGTATGTCCGTCAAACTGGAGTCCCTTAGAATGCCCTTCACTCCGTGCGTTCCTTGCTGGCTCATCTCAATGGCAGGTGTTCCGTTTCCGGTTCCGGTGCCGCTTCCGCTTCCGGTTGCCGTTGTTGGCTGCTCCAAATGGCGTCGGGACTTGAGAAACATGGCGCCCGTTCCAGACAATTGAAATGCGCCTCCTTTGCGCTGTGTCGCTGACTCCAATGTTGGCTCCAAGGGATTCCCCGGATTACTGGGATTCCCCGAATTCGCCGCATTCGCCGCCGTCGTTGCCTGTGCAAATTTCATGGCCAAGCTAATTTGCGCATTGGTTTTGGCCACCTCGAAGCGTGTATTCTTCACCGGTTGAAAAATGGGACCAAAGTTCTTGCTACGCGATTCCAAAAATCGACTAACGCCGCCACTGAAGCCACTTGGACCCGGAAAACTATTTGTGGGCAATGTCACAGTCACTGATGTTGTTGCCTGCGTCGCCTTAGCCACAGTTCCCTGTCCCTGTCCCTGCTGTCCTTGTTGACTGCTGACATTGTTCAGTGGTGAACTCATGTCGTCCAGCAGCTCGTCCGTCCCTTGCATGCTGCGTATTCCGGAGTCCAACTGCGATACGTCATCCGAGTTGTCTACAATCGGTGTGGCAGCTCCCGCTGCAGTTGCAGTTGCAGTTGCAGTTCCCGTTCCCACTCCCGTTCCCACTCCCTTCTGACGCGTCTGCTCCACAAGCTCACGATACACGGCGTCCAGGGGATGATCCCACTGCGATTGCTTCGTTCGCGTATTGTGATAATAGTGTCCGCTCTTTTCCTCCGAGTAACTAAACACAAGTAGTTCAAGAAAGCAAAGTTCTAGTTGAATTTCACGCTTTTTTATTCATCTTCGAGCTGCTTACCAAATTTTCCACTCGGCGGGCAATGCGGCCATAAGTCCCTCCTTGGCCAGATAGAGCAAGTGGTTCTCCTTGTTGGGCTCGATGCCAATCAATGTGGCATAGTCGTTAATCTCTGCAAGGAATCAATTCGAATAACGATTTCATGAATATACCGAAATATAAAATGTATAATTCTAGATTATCTTCAAATTGACAGAAGTAGCAAATAAATGCAGACTTTTATATTTTTATCATCATAAAATTTTATTAAAAATTATTCTTTTTTTATATTAAATATGAAATTTTCTTATTTTTTTAATATCTTAAAATTGACAGGAGTAGCAAACAATTGCTAACTATTATAAGTGATAAGTTTTATAAGTAATCATTATTAAATTTTATTAGAAATGATTCTATTATAAAATATTTTAAAAAATCATTTCTTCTATTAACATAAAAGCGAATGAATTAGAAAAAAATGCTGACTTTAATAAGTTATAATTATTAAGTTTTATTAAAAATGATTCTCTTTTAAAAATTGAAATTAAAAAACAGTAATTGTGGATTTTCTCCAACATTCTGTAAAGAAAAAAATTTTATATTTTTTCAGTTATTCATAATTTATTTTTAAATAAAACTATGTATTTTATTTAAATTTCATATTTTTATCTAATAATTGCATTTAAATCTCTTAGTGTTTAGTTGTTCCATGTCTGTCGACTGTTTAAGTCAACGTTAAATAAATAAATCTACTAAAATTATCATGAGTACATAATTTAATATATATTAATTTCTTGATTTAGGGCAATAATGATGCTTAAAACTGTTAACTCCGCACTTAATATTGAATTTCCAATTGTGCAGTAAATTTGCTGCCATCTCAAAGGATACTTAGTTTCATTTGACGTCTGGCATAAAACATCATTCACAAGAAGTGCCAATTAGGTTGCAGATTAATTCTATTTTTAGTTAATTCCTTTTACGTCTTGACTTCAAGAACTAACTTCGATCTGTTGCACTTTACTGTTTACTGCGTTGTTGGCACATAACATTTATAATGGCAATAATAACTGTGTCAAACCCCCGATATATAGATATATAATGTATACAGTCTACAAGTCATTCATGACGTCAATGCAATTGAAAGGAAAAGTCTTGCCAACATAAAATGAAGTCACAAGAGAGATTTTCTTTCTCATTTTCATTTTCATTTTCAATGCAGACCTTCTTTTCATTAAAATACTCTCAAGGCAATTTTGCAGCTTAAATCACAAATCTCAATCTCGAAAGTGAACAGAAACTAAATGCTTAAAAATTCCATTTGGTTGTGCAAACATGTTGGCCATAATACGTTGAACGAGAGAGAAAGCCGGGCTAAGAACCTGGCGTTGTTTTGTTGACGTGGCCTGCATTTTGCAGTACCTCTATTGATTTCAGTTGGCAGCTCAAGCAACCAGCTCAACTACTAAACCACTGAACCACTGAACCACTGAACCACCAAATGGCACTAGTTTTAACTTGTGACGCATTTAAATTCTCCTCATATTCGTATCCTTACACAGAGCGAAAAATCAAGTAGTTTGGCACACTTTAAACTTGCTTTCTCCTTAGGAATAAAAAGTCTAAATTCAAGCATTTCGATCTCAACTCAAGTTAAATAGATTAAGAATGAAACTTAAGTATTTATTATAGTACTCTATCCGACCCCGACTCTTTCATTTCGAATTTCCGTTCGCATTTCTTGAGATTTTAGAGTTTTACTTTTTACTTTCAAGCTGCTTTGTTCTTATAACAAAGTGGGAATTGTTGCACTAATTTTCATATTGAATCCGAGTGTTTCGATATTAGGATAGATATTAAAGTATTTGGTTATTTATTTGATCTTAAATAATGATTTTTCATAATCATATCTTCTGTTTTAGTTTTACTTGATTCAAGGTACTTTGTTCCTCTATCAAGTACAGAGTTTTTATACTTATTTTCAGTAATTTGAACTTTCAACAAGTATAAATATTCAGTTTCGAAAATATTTCATTCGGTTGCATTCGAAATTAATTTTATTATTCCTTTTTTCTCTGTGTAGCAGCGGTCAGCGATTCCCTTAGCAACCACAATCATCACAAACACTTTATTGGTTTGCCACGCTGTAATACCCTGTAAATTTGACACACCCTGTGTACGCTCAGTTGGATGAGAAATTCAAAGCTTAGTTATATTAAATAGCCATATCATATCTATACATTTATATTAGTTATGAGAAAATATATCTAAAAGATATGTTTTATTTTTGATGAAAACAATCAGTATAGAATAATTATTATTCATAAATAAATATTTACAAGAAATTACTTAATGGGAACAGAAAACGCCGTTGATTCAGTTCAAGTCTAAACAATAAAATCTATCCATCAATCTGATATAACTATTTGAACTCAGCACTTCTTGGATATATATTGCTCGAACTTGGTACAACAGTTTTCTATATGATTACTTAAAAGATTTATTAAAATAACGCCAATCGGATGACTTTATCTAGCAGCTGTCTGAGAAATAACTGATGAGAAAAAAACATTCTAGAAAGCTAAAATTCGACCAATTGGAGGTAATTGAAAGTGATGTCGAAACTAGATGCATCTAATGACTATATCTATTTAGTTGCATAAAAACATTCGTTGGAAGAATGCGATTTTTTATTATAAAATAATATAGGGTGTTCTCCTAAGTTAGGCTTACCATATTTATTGACTACAAACATGTGCTAGTGAATTTCAACTGCGTTTTAGCCCACGCAGTTCAATGGGGTGTTTCTTAAGGGATAAACGTCGTCATAGCGAACACATACATATATTTTATCATACAAATACACATACTACACCCACACAAACACACTTGCACCCACACAGTTTGGATTGGAGCTGGTTGCCAGGTCCAGTCACTTGACAACTTGACAGTTTCAACTGAAAACGATGAAAGGCAAAGGCTTGTCAGCAGTTTCAAAGTTCCAAGTATTTACCTCCCTCTCAAACAATTTATATATATATTTCGGAACAGCTGTTGCTGTAACCTCAACCCCACCTTCAACCCCAACCGAAGTTCCAACCAGAAACCAAACCCTAAACCGACAGCGGGATGTAAAAACAAAAGGAAAAACCGCAGAAAACAACCACCTATTTTGTTGGGTACACAAAGTGTTGCAAGTTGACCCATTAAACGAACGCCGAAGGACAACACGATAAACGCATTAAATAACAAACCCCAAGGACCACGAATATATATATTATATATTATATATGGTATATATACCGTAATTAATAGCAATTAACATCTCCTATTCAGTTATCATATAGTCACAATTCATTTCCGACCGTATTTCAAGGAAATGCAACAATTGTGCAAAGCAACGTGTAGTTGGTACAGTGGAGCTTGCCTAGGAGCAACTAATTGTAAACACTAATCAAGTAAACTTTCTAAAAGGCTTTGCAAGTTACGGGATCAGATATTTTTTATTGAGTTTATTATTATTCCACTAAAAGCTGATGGATGTTAATGGATTTGTTAAATTGAATCCTTCAATTTTGTCATTATTTAAAGCTGATGGATGTTAATGGATTTATTAAACGTAATTCTTGAATTCTAACATAATTTAAATTTTACAGTATATCTTCGATTCCTGTCCACGATTTCTTTCACCTTGCTAAAATACATAAATACATAACTAAGACGTGCGTCACAGCGTAGCTTGACTGTATTGACTCAATCGAATGAAAGATGTCATCTTCTGTCAGTTACAGACATTTCTGGAAGCTGATGACGCACTTTATTGAGAAGACTACAGGTAGCTGAAATCTTTAAGTAACGTATTTTTCATATTATATTATAGGATTTCCATTAAGTGTTAGTGAAAAGTAAATTTAATATAAGTATATATATATTTTTGACTTTAGATTTTCAGCTTATAAACAATTTCAGCTAGAATAACT
This sequence comes from Drosophila sp. st01m, assembly GCA_018901795.1. NCBI lineage: Eukaryota > Metazoa > Arthropoda > Insecta > Diptera > Drosophilidae > Drosophila > Drosophila sp. st01m. The sequence continues at coordinate 4,615,567 of JAEIFG010000706.1, read as the reverse complement.
AAGAATAAAACTGAGGAACTGTGTATTTGAGGGGAATTCATTGATGTTGTATTTAAGTTTAAAATGATATAGCAAAAAATTTCGAAAAATGCCGATAACACCTTGAAAACACAATTGAATTTAATGCTTGATTGAAAAGAAACTCATCGTAATGCAGAAATCGGTTAAATCAATTAAAATATAGTTTCGTTTAACTTTTTTCAATCGGTTAGAATCGGTTAAAGTTGACTCTCTGATCTAAATACCATACGTTTATATGTACATATATTATTTTTGTATTGCTTTTTTTTGCTGTGGTGAACTTACCCTCTGAGGATGGAAGACAGGCTTCATCGAACACCTCCTCGCATATAACCGATGCGGTGGCCGAGAGGGGGGAGGTGTAGCCCAGTCTTTTGGCTGTTGTCATTGCCGTTGGAGTTGTTGCCGGTGTTGTGGCCAGCGATGGAGTTGCCGACGAGTTGCTTGTTGTTGCCATAGCTCCACCTTTACCTCCTCCTCCTCCTCCTCCTCCTTTTCTTTCTGTTTGTTGTTCCTTTTTCTACTCCCTTTTCTGCTGCTTTTTTTTTGACTGCCCTTTTTGTTAGGTTTCTTGGTTAGTATGTAATAAGTTTTCTTCTCTGCTTGATTAGTGTTGACAGCCGACACCGTCAGATGTCGCTAGAGTTGCGTAAGTGTTGAGCATCCTTTCATCCATACATATGCAATCTAAGCTATGTGTGTGTGTGTGTGTGTAGGAGTGTGAGTGTATGTGTGTGTGTGTGTGTATCAACCGGCAGCAAGTCAAAAGTGCAGTAGATGAAAAATAAAGGCGTCAATCGAGTCCCGAAGTTTGCTTGACCTAAAAAGGAAAGCAAAAAAGTAAGAACGATAGCAAAACAACAACCACAATGAAAGATGAATAAGAAGAAGCTGGCAAAAAGCAGAACGGATAACGGATAACTGTAAGAAATCGTTGCACGAGTTGCATAGTCATTGTGGGCGTGGGAGGAGGAGCAAAAGGAGAAGAAGGATGACGAAGAGTACGGAAAGAGAGAGGGAGAGAGAGGGAGAGATTGTGGAAGGGAAAGGGGGCGGGGATGCGTTTGCTTGGCAACAGCAAATACACACACACACACACGCACACACACACACACACACACGCATACACACATTTATTTATAGTCCTAGTTGTTGTTGTTCTTCCTTTTTTTGTGCACTTCATATTTGCAAATGTTACAAACTTCCACACACACACACACACACGCGTACAATTTGTATGCGCAATGGGACAACAACAGAATGTTAACGGTGCAACTAACGGTACTCGTATTGATTTTTCACTTCAATTTAATTATGCGTTGGCAACACAAATACAAATACAATTGCACTACACATACATATACATTTACACACACACACACACACACTCACTAATGCAACAACAATGCCAGCAATTTAAAAGGGTTTCCCAAAAACAAACAACAACAATAAATGGCAACAAATTAAATTATAAATCTGTCTATCTCACTTGCACTTAACACATATGTATGCATGTCACCAGTAACAATAATCAAAAAAAAAAATACAACAACAACCACTATTTTCACCATTTTGTGCGTGGGTGTGTGTGTGTTAATAATATTAAAAAAAATTGATAAATTATTTAAAAATCCAACCGACCGATCCTGCTGCCGTCGTCTTCGGCTTTTCAATAAAAAATAACCTGACGAGGGACACACTGTGCACTTGTGTGTCCGCAGGGTTGCCACCTAGCTACATTTACCCACCTGGCAACTAGCACAATTTTGTCGGCAGTGCCAGAAATGTTAACTTGAAAAATAAATACAGTTTTTTTTATATTTGATTTTTTGATTTATTTTAAAACCAGAACTTTTTAAGCTTCTGCAGAGTTTATGTTAAAGTTATGTTAAAGCTATGCTTTTTTTTAAATTAAACTCTGTTGGGCATTTTACTTCCGTTGAGGCAATGTTATTTTTTTTTATTTTATTAAATTATTTATTCCGAAATTCTATTAAATTGTTTTTATTTTGCCAAGTTATTGTTAAATACAATAAAGCACTTTAAATGTTTTAACAGTGCACTGCAATGTATTTATCATTGGAATGTTAAATAGTGAAGACTGCAACCAGTGCTGTCAACTTTACAGCAGCTAAAAAGCAGCTATATCAATGGCATTAGCATTAGTAACTGATAATTTCTTAATGATTAAAATCATAAAATCCATTGACTTTAGGCCAATTAACGCTTATGCTCCAATTATATGCGACTGTTTTTGTTTTTCCCGCCATTCCACTTTCAAAAACGCCACATTTGACGGGAAAAACACTGTTTCGGCAACACTGAGAACAACTGCTGTAACAGCTGCTGTTAAGTGTGGAGTCAAGTTCGTTAAGTGAGAAACTTGATCGAGTGTGTGTCTTGACTTATAGGTATCTTATACACATGCATCGTATTGTTTCGTTAAGTCAAAGCTAAATAAAATTGTAGTGTTCTTATAGGCGCAATATTTAAATAATATTGATATTTTTACAAAAGACTTTAAAATTACGTGTGATTTAATTGGTTATGACTATAGTCCGAAAAAGTGTCATGTTTATTCGGATTTCCCCCTGCAACTTCTGACAATTCGCATTTCCCATGAACTCACTGCGAAATTGGAAACAACAATAGCGAGAATTGTTAATTAATAATTCAAATAATGAGAAACACTATGTTGTGCTATATTTCGTGTAAATTACAAATAACACTATACATTTTTGCATACTATTTAGCATATTGCATTTAGCTTAATGCCATTAGGTAAATGCCATCCATAAATTTTATGCCTGTTGCCCCCGGGGCAGGAATTACGTCTAAATCAATGCCAATAAATCCATTATGCGGATCGTATCGATCGAATCGCTTTCGATACCATCCCAATGCACTTCGCAGATCGCAAATTGCACGTCCTAGAGACGACAACAGTGTCGTGACACGAAAAAGATTAACTTTACGCTAGAAACAGTAACGGTAACGGTAACGGTAATGGTAACGGGAACGGTAACGGTAACGGTTACGTATCTGTCAGCTGATTTTAAACAATATACACACAGAGTTAATTTTAAATAATATTTAAGTTTTTAATTAAATATAGCTATTCAGATTAAAAGTTGTGATATATAAATTTATCAATATTTATTTATTTCATCAACTTTGTTTATAACTTTTCGTTTTTTGAAAATTATCTTATTATTTTTGAAAGCTGACCAAACGTACTTAAGTCTATAATTTAAATCTTAAATGATTAGTTTGTTGTGTTTATTTTACCCCAAAAAATATGCTAACGATATATTTAAATCAGGTAAGAAATCTGTATTCGTACGATAAAAGTATTGGAATGAAAAATAGCACACATTTGAAATTTGAGAAGTTTCTCTATTTAATTTAAGAACTTAATCGTGTCGTGCTCGTGCCTCGTGTCACGTGTCACGTGTTCGTGCACGCTGTCGTCTCTAGTTGAGATCGTTGGGGGATCGATCAAGTTAGTGCGAGTTACTGCTGGAAATGCAGCTCATTGAATTTCAGTTAGAAAAATTATATAAAAAAAAACAATAATAATAATAAAAAAATTGACGCTAAAGTGAGAAAAGCTTTCAAATGAAATAAATGCGAAATGTTGATATGCAAATGACATGTTGTTGTTGTGGTTGTTGTTCATGTTGTTGCCGGTGTTGTTTGTTAACTTTATTTATTATTTATTTATTATCTATTTTGCTGTCGTGTTCGCATGCCACATTGTTTCTTTTTTCCAATAGAATTTAATCTTGAATGCGAGTAAATGGAATCATTTAGCCACCGCCTACAACTGACCACCAATACACTGATAAAAATGGTTTAGGTTTCAAAAAGAGTTCTTAAAGTTGTGGGATCATTGATAATGAGACCAGACCTGATAATAAAAGTAATCAGAATAAATGCTCTTAAATAGTATATTAAACTGTAAAAGAAAAAATGTTGTGCAGCTTTTTAAACTTATAATTATTTTATTGTTGGTTTATTTTGGGGCATATAAATTTTGTATTCAAAGTTTCACATTTTTTTTGAAATATTCGTTTAAAATGCTGTTTGTTTAACTTGTGTGGGATTCGAATCCGCACTTGATTTCCAACTGATTGATTTCAATAAAATATTGCTTTCAAATAAAATATTCAATTTTTATACTTTGCAAACAATTAAATATTTTTTTTTAATACAGAAGTTTGGTTTCTTAGATTAATATTATTAGTATGAGTAATTTGGCAGTTTTTAATCAATTTATCATATGTATCAATTATAAATTTTGGCAATTGGTATGTATGTTTTTTCAGTGTATCTCCCTGCCTCCTCCTCCTCCACTTCCTTGAAGCTTCTGCTGTGTCAGGTCACAATTAAATGCACATTCATCATACGCTCGGTGTAACACGCAAAGGAGCTGCCATTATCCCCCCCTCTTTCCCACTTGCAGCTCTCTTTCCGTCTCGCTCCCTTTCACCACCTCTCTCACCGACTCCCCACCCCCTCAATGTATGACATGTGTTTGCTCGTTGGAAATTTGCATAAAACTTGCGCGCTTGACATGTTTATGCATGCAGTTGCAATTAGTTATCGATAGCGACAGTTATCGATATGCATTGTGTGTCGACTGGCCGCTAATCGCTGCTTTAATTCCCTAGCCACCAGCATTACCAACATCATCATCATCATCATTATCATTGCATTAATTGCCATTCATCTGATTCATAAACTATTCACTTATCCACTTATTGCATTCGATAACAAACACTTTAACGGTAAAATGTCAATTAATCACTTTGCGACTTTGGTATTTTAATGTGCCACAAGTGCCACAAATGCTGTATCACAACTGTTATCGCCCATGTGAACCAGTTCTTTGCTCTCAATGCACTTAACTTTGGATACTGGATATTGGATATTGAATATCTGGATAAACACTTCACTCAGCTTCGCTTCCATTCAATTAATCAAACCGTTTTATTATTTTGTTACTATTTTTAAATTGCATTTTTCACTTTTTATGTCTACAAATTGCTTTAGTGAACTAGTTCTTTTCTACACTTAAACTAGTTCAACGGAACTTGGTTTTTAAATAAATTTCTATTATTTCTTGTAAATCAGTTCAATAAACTTTGAAAATGATTGAATTGAACAATTTGAATTAAAGTTTATAAGATGTGAACTAGTTTCAATTATCTAGTCATTGTGAATCTTTATTTTATTAATTTTTTTAACTGAGTTGATTAAACTCATTAAGTATGAACAAGTTCAAATGAAGAAATTGAATAAATAATTAAAGCTTATTGCAAATCATTAATATTTATAAAAAATAAAATATTATTTGTTAAATGTTTTTCACAAATATCATTACACTTAACTCGTATTTTAATAATTAAATAAACCTTTTTAATTAGTAATATTAACTGAATTTTTTGGAATTTAGATATAATCGATCATAACTTTCTCAAAATTCAAATTGAATTCTTCACCTTAACTATAATTTTCTAATCTCAAGCTTTCAGTTTTAATCAATTCACTAACGTAATTAGAATAAAACAACACTTAACGCTTCTAAGATTTTAATTAATTTTCTTGTAAAAAATCATGCCAAATAAATAAGAGGTTTTGTAAGTGTTATGTTATTTTCATCTTAATTTATTTTGCATTCAAAAAATTATCCTCTAGTCACAATTTATAATTTCAATCCTCGACTTTTGATTTAATTCTTTATTTGAATATTATACTAATATATTATAATTGATGTTAAAAGAAAACTTTCTGTTTAGAATAAACGTTTGTCAATTTGAAAAAATTCTTGCTTTTTAATAGCACAACATTTGTAAGTTTTTAATTCGTTGTGTGCCACTGTGCGTTGTTTGCTTGCTGTGATTGTTGTTGTTGTTGTTGTTGTATGTGTTGTTGTTGCTGCTGTTTCAGTTGCTGCTGTTTGGATTAAATTGTTTCAATTGCAAACGTTGCCCACAATTTGTCAAGAGTTGCAAGTGGCGCTTGAGTTGTTGCTTTTCTGCTCATTTGTTTGTTTGTTGTTATTGTTGTTGTTGTTGTTGTTGTTGTTCGCGACGTGTGGCAGTTAGACAACAACAACAACAACAGCTTGAAATTGGCAAATCTTGTTCGTTGTTGCTGTTGTTTGGCTTTCAAAACTAATCACGACTAATGAAAGACAACAACAACAAACTTGGCTTTGGCTTTTGGGGTCTAACACGCCCCATAAACTAGCCCCCTCCCTCGCTCCCTCCAGCGTGCTGTTGGTTGTTGTTTGTTTGTTTTTGTTTGCGGTTGTTGTTTGTGGTTGTTGTTGCTGCTGATTGACAAAGCGCCAGTCTTGGGCACGGTCAAATGCAAGAGCTAAACAATTGGCGAGGGAGTTGCAGAGAGAGAAACAGAGGGGGACACAGAGAGAGACAGAACGAGAGAGACAGAAATAGAGAGAAGGAGAGAGTGTACACAGAAAAAAATAATGCAAACACTTAATTTTAAATTGCTTGAGTTTGTAATTCAATAAAAAAAAATAAACATTTTTAAAATCAATTTAAAAATTCGTTACCTAAAATTAAGAATTAGGTAAAAGGGTATATTGTGTTTGGGAGAAGCAGACATCTTTGAACCCATAAAAATATAAATATTTATGGTATATTATGATCACATGAAGACCAAAAAGGATCTCAGAAACCATAAGAGCTAGAGCAACCAGATTTGACAAACAGACTTCCAAGCAGCTCAAGTTTAAATGTTTTTAATACTTATATTCCTTTTTTTAGTTAGTTAACGTAATCTATAATTAGTATCTATCATTATATTTAATTGTACGAAGATCAAAAACATTTAAAGCTTTAGTTTCTAAAGCTATAAAGCTAATAAAAGTATCTAACGGGGATTCCCAAAGTCGGAGACGCGACTTTAATCTATCCGACTAGTTAAGTATATATTCAGCATATTATTTGTTTATTTAAGAACTTTGAAATTATAATGTTATTTAAGCAGAATCCTATAAAGTTCCAAAATTTCATTCATTCAGAAAAATCAAAAATCAAGTATCTCTAAGTTGGATTAAGAAAATTTGTATATAACCGCAGTTTTATTAATTTTATTAAGGAATGGAGGTTTATTTGTTGCTGTGTAGTTATAAGAGGCAGAGAGAGAGAGAGGGAGAGAGAGAGAGAGAGAAGGGAGCAGAGGGTGTTGAAATTGTAGCCAACATTAAATCGATTGAACAAACTGCCCTCGTTTTGGTCAACTGTGTTAGCCTGGCCAATTTCAAGCTCAGCTCAGTTCAGTTCAATTTTGTTCAGGCCTGGCTTTGGCCAGGCCATAACTTAGCCAAATGTCGTGCCAGTCAACTGATCTTGAGCAAATAACTACTTGACTATACCCCATAATATATAGTTGCTTAGCAAATGGGGTAGCTTTGCTTTAAATGGGCTAACTTAAATTCATTTTATTTTTTTTTAATTTTTAAGAAGTTGAGCTCCTTCAGAAAAAACAAAAAAGAGTATGCTCGACTGTAGCACAGCGAGCGAAGCGAGTCGGGAATTGTCGAGCGAAGCGAGCAGGGGGCGCACTCTCCCAGTTTTATGTTAATTTTTAAGAATGGTAGAGGAAAAGTTGTGTTAACTTTGTGTACATTTCTCAATAGATTGTCCACGAAAGAGAATTCCTCAAATGCTATATTAACAGAAAACAACGGTTAGGTTTTTTGCTAGGGTATGTTCTAGTCGCTCATGTGCTTCTTTCCAATTTTGTTGTACTTTGTCTCGCCTGTAAATTGTTTTTGTTGAGTTAACTTTTGCTGCGCCCAAGTTTCCCCCTAACTGCAACTCCACCCCGATCTCCAACTCTCCAACTCTCGAACTCCAACTCGAACTCGAGATCGAAGTCAGCTTCCACTTCCACATCGATTTCGAATTCGAATTCGAGTTCGCCTTTGATTTCCATTTTCCCTTCCTTTGGTTGTCTTTCCTTCTTCCCTTTCCGCTCATTAAGTTGCTTGACACGAGTCGTAAGTTGTTGATTGCTTTCCTCCTTACTTCAATATTACTTCTCTCTCCCCATTCTCTCCCCCTGTCTTCTCTCCCCAGTTGTGGCCCACATGTTGCACTAATTGGAGCGACTCTTTAGTTTTGATTGCATTTGCCCACTGTGCCACTTTAGCTTTGACTTTGTTCCATTAGTGAACAATCAAGAGATCAAGCTATCGATGATCGAACTGATCGAGGAATTCTCGGATCGACGAATGAACTTTAAGACTTACATAATTAGCAGAGTGGGAACCATTCTTGATGTCATAGTTTTTGAGAACTCACGAGCTGAAATATCAAGAAATCGATCCTCACGATCCCAGCGATCCCTGCTAACGATCAGAATTATGAAGAAGAATGAAGGGAGACTCTAAAAGATAATTGTTTGTTGATAAATTCAATGAAGATACAGCTATAACTAAGAGAATTTTATTGAAAAAGAAAGACGATCTGTAACGAGAGCTGATTCTGGAAGAATTCAATAACTGGAAGCAGGCTAATAAGAAAGTAAAAGTACTCCAACTGAAAGGGAATTGACTGAGATAATATGGAGCTGGTAGAGATAAAAGTATATCCTAAACTGCTGATTGAAAGATAGCCAATATAAGAGAAATTAAAGAAGAAACAAAAAGAATTGATTGAACTAACAAACGAGAGCAGAAAATATCGCACTGATAATTTAATAGGAAATTATTTTACAGAAATAGAGTGGAAAAAGGATTAATCTTTTTTATAGGTACTTAAAATGTATGTGTTTTCTTACAGTTGAAAGATAACTTGATTTATTTTTTTATAATATCTTTTCTTATCTTGACGAAGATTTCTTTTCTTTTCTTGACTCAGTAAAATGTTTCACAATAAAAGAAAATATACGATTTTTAGTATTAATAATAATTAAATTATGTTTTATAATTATAAAGGTTTTCTCAGATACAAAATAAGTTAACGTCATTATTGTTTTCTGTGATTTTAAGTATTTCGAGTTCATTTATCACTCTCTCTTATTCTAACTCTTCGGCTCCTAGTATCTACATCTCTGTCGCTCTGTTTATAAGCTGCTCCCGTTGTTGCGTTTCTTGTTGTTGTTGTTGTTGTCGCTGTTTAAATTTGTCGATTTAATTAATGACTCAGTGAGGTAATCAATTTGTAATTTAATTTGCAATTTTATTTACATAGCAATTGATTTTGATTGTTGCGTTACAATTACACAGCCCGGCGGCATTTCGAGGCGTTTTAACCAGAGCCGGAGTCATTTCCAGATACATTTCCAGATACAGATACATTTACAGATACAGATACAGATACAGGCCAGGCTAAGTCAACGGCAACGACAACACGACATGATACGACACGACACGACACGATACACAATACGAAACGATTCCCGTTCCGTGTCTGTCCCGAGGGTCGATCGATAAGTTGACGTTGAAAACTTTCACAATTTATTTAGCTACAATTAAATCTTTCTGTATTTATCGTTGTATTTCATAATTTAGAAATTTAGACTCGAAGTTATTTTTTACTCCAAATAGAGAGTTGGTAGTTCAATTTACTCTTTTAGAAATTCCTATTAGTATAGGGTATTTAGTAGAGTGTATATTTTTGTAGAAAATAATATGCTTAAACTGAAGTTCGATGATTTGATCGAATGTGTCCCCAATGGACTTAAATAAATTTAACTTTAATATAATTAAATTTACCTTTACTAACTGTATACTGATGTAGTGCACAATCGATATTATATTTATCGATATGATCTCAAGAGATGACGCCCCTTACGACAATTCAGTCTAGTTTAGATCTGTTCGATAATATTATCGAAATGTTCACCAGAGACGACAGTCTGATTGTTAATGTTATTGAAACATTTCGTTTATGTTATAGAATTAATCGTTAGAGATGACGGTCTGTTCGATATTGTCAACGTTAAATTATTTTTTGATGCAGTAAAATAATTATTAAAGAATATGACACTTTGTTCGATGATGACTAGATATGATACTCCTTTGTAATTGTAATCGATTTTGACCGCTAGAGCAGACACTTTGACGATAAATGCTATTAACTTAGTCACTAGAGATGACATTCTCTAGATATATTTTGAGCAATTTGTCCAAAAGAGATGACACTATATGCGATCATTTTATTGATAAACTCACTGGCAATTACGCTTTGTTCGATTATGTTATTTATGGTCCCAATAGAGATGACACACTCAACACACTACAGTTAGTTGAGATGACACTCTGTCCAATAATGTTATCTATTCATTTATTCGAGATGACACTTGGTTCGATAATGTTATCCAATCACCCGCTAGCGATGAGCCACTTTTCGAATAAGTCATGAAACTGCCCTCGCATAGCTCTGACTTTTAAGTCCGAGTCTCTGTCTCTGGCAATACGATTTGAATTGATTTCGTTTTAGCGCTTGCGATTGCATACAATTTGCATGCGATTAACAACGATCGTTGTGCGACGGTTGAGGGGTTGATCACAGGGGTGGGGGAGTGGGTGAGGTGGGGAGGGGTTGGAAGGGGAGGGGAACAAGCTCGTTGGAGAGTGGGCAACATGTTTTGTCCAACATGCATGGATCATAAATAAAAATAGATGAAATTCCATTGTTGAAGGTGTTAAATGCAAGCGAGCGCAATTTACATCATCGATTTTATTAGCTCAACGCTTATAATTCAATTAAATTGTTGCAACACAAATAGACAATTATTGTAATTATGATAGGGTCCGTGGGGGGAGGGGAGGGGAATGTATCTATAACTCACCGACAGGGCGAACTATTTAATCTACACAATCCACAAGCTGCTGACGCTAAAGTGCTTCCAGTTTTCACTAATTTTCACAGCAGGAATTCCACATAAATATTTATTGTGATTGCAGTTCTGTGGACTCCCTATTTTGAGCTTCTTAAAGACTCTGATAAGTTTTGAAAGAGCTTTATATATTTCTCAGCTGAGTTACAAAAAGTTATAGAGTTAGAAGTTTAAAAAGAATTTAATTGGAAACTTTGTTAATTTTAACAGTTTGCTGGGAGTTTTGTTCGAATTCGTAATAACTTAATTTAGTTAGACGTTTAGAAAGAGTAAGTAGTTTTAGTAGTTCTAGTACTCATTCTGCAGCTATTATAAGAATTTCTAAAATACTATGTTAAATCTAATATAAATTAAGTGCTATTTAATTTCGTAAAATATTTATAATTTCATAATATTCAAAATTAAAAATAATATTTAATCTTGTAACATATTTGTGATGTCAAAATACTTCAAATTAAAGAGAGCATTTAATGTTGTAGGACATTTGTTAGGTTGTAGTGTATAAAATTAAAAATAATGTTTTATTTTGTTAGATATATGCGATATTTGAAGAGTACTCTGTGAAAGAGTTTTTGGAATTCAAGAAATTTATAGAATTTTAAACCGAAACTCGCAATATAAGAACGTAGCTGTAAATTAAGTCAATTTTCATAACTTCTGCATATTTAAATAAATGTTTAGAGTTGCAGTCCGCACATTGCGCATACGCCGCGTGTTACGTTTTAATTGTATTTCGTTGTCGATTTGTCGAGTTGCCGAGTTGCCGCTGCTGCTGGCCAAATCGGTGGCAACTAATTGTCGCATTTTGTTGATGTTTATTGAATATTATTATGATGTTTATTGCTTTTGGCTGTTATTGTCATGCTGACAAATTAGTTTCACACTCTGCAAATCGCCAAATCGTTAAATCGCCAAATTGCGACCAACAAATTCGAGACTTAACATCGCCCACAATGTGGAACGTCTAGAGATCTCAACTGGTATTTGACTCCTTGGATTTCATTCATGAACACCACTACCATTCGGTGTGGCTACCCTCCCCCTCCCCTCCCCTTACTTCCCCTCCCATCCTCTCCCCACCATCCAACACAATTCATTGAGTGGCAGCAGCATTTGGCAGTCCGCCCACAAATTGATTGAGACCTGGCCAAAGTCACTTTTGGTGCTGCCTGCATTTATAATTAGCTCCAAATTTGTCTTTAGCCGGTTTTTATGGACATGTCCAGTCGGTTTCCAGTTGCTTTCGGCCTCTGACTTCTGAGTCTGGTCAACATGTTCTGGCCAAATTGGCGTAAAATTCATAAAAATGAAATTTTCGTTGTTGTTTGGACATACCCTGTAACCAGAAAATGCTCAACTGCAGCTATGCTGAAGTTTAATAAGCAAACTCAAAATTATTTGTGTATTTTGTGTTGTGTGTCTGAAATTATAGCTTTAAATGAGTTTATTTAAATATAGAATTTTCACATTTATTAATTTGATATCTTTTGTACTGTGTATAGTAATATATATTTTTCATTTAAATATTTTATAATTAAATGTATTTTCCACATTTATAAATCTGATCTATTTTGTACTGTGTATCTAAAACATTAGGATTATATTTATTAACTTAAGTATTCATAAATTAAATCAATTTCTTCATTTTTAAATCTGATCTGTTAGGTACTGTGTTTTTGAAATTTTAGCTTTAAATAAATTATTTGCATACTGTATAAATAAATCTAGTTTTTACATTTTTTAATCTGATCTCTTTTGTACTGTGTAGCTGAAATTATTAGCTTTAAATTCTTCTGATATATCATAATTAAATCAATTTTTTACATTAAAAAAAATTGATTTCTTTTGTGCTGTGTATTAGAAATTTAAGCAATATATTCATATTTTAAATATTTTATAATTAAATCTAACTTTTACAATTATTAATCTAATCTCTTTTATACTCTTTACTGAAACCTGAAATCTTTGCTCATTAATTTAAATATACTTGAATATATTTATATATATTTACAGGGTATCTGCTAGTCTCGTACTATTCCAAAGTGCATGTCTAACCGCCTTTGTTTGATATTATCTCTGTTTATTTTGATTTGTCGACTTTGTTATATTTTTTTTATGCTTTGTGCTGAGAAACAAAGCTCTTGGTCAACAAATTGGTTGAAAGCAAATCGCATTTGGTTGAAACTGGAGCAAATCAAATTGAAAACATTACATTCTCCACTCCAATGGTCATTCTTTGCCGTTAGATTGATAGCAGGGTGTGTTTAGCGTTGTGCATTGTAATTTAACTCAATAGAAGTTGAAATGATTAAATGTTTTTTTTTTTTTTTAAATATGGACAGTGGTGGAAAAATATATATTTTACAATTTTGATGTTGAATTAAAATAGTTACCAGATATAGATAGAATATACAATCCATACGAAAATCGGCTGACATTTGGCAAAGTTTTGATAATTGAAAGTTTGTGTAGAGGTGTTAAGAAAAAGGTGGTGGAAAAAAAATTAACGAATTTTCATGCAGAACTTAAATGGAGTTAAAGTTCGTTTAAAATTGATAAACCACAAAGAAATCGGGTAAAAATTGACAAAGTTATGATAGTTTCAAGTTTTTAAATAAATTTCAGGAAGAAAGGTTGGAAAAAATGGACAATGATGGAAAGATAAACATTTATTTTCCAATCTTGATGCAGAATCATATATGAGGGTTAAGTTATGTTAAGTTAAGTTTTGACAAAGTTTTGACAGTTTGGGGTTTTGAAATTAGTGTAAAGTTAAAGGTAAAAATAAATAGAAAATTTGAGTAGTGATTAAAGCAAATTTAATGTATTAGCTTTAATGGAGAATTGAGTTGAGTTGGCAATTTCTCATGGAAATAAATTTTAGTAAAATTAGTTAAGTTAAAGTGGAATTAAAATTCGCTTTCGCAAAAAGCGAGCTGTTAGTTTTTACATTTATTTTTCCATTATTTTAATATAAGGTTATAATATTATTTTATATATATATAATATAATATATATATAATATAATATATGTATATACATTTTACAATATAGAAGCAGGAATCGCAAATTAAAGTTAGAGGCTGAAAAATAATCTCAGATTGACTCTTGGCAATTCCTGGCGTCACAGTGATGATCGTGTGGAGTGTTGTCTTTGGTTTTGTTGTTGTTGTTGTTGTTGTTGTTGTTGTTATGTGTGTTGTTGTTGAAGCTTGTTGCAGCAATTAGCCAACGACAGCGAGTGTCAACGTGATTTGACCCATTGTCGCATTTGCATTTGCAATCAGCCGAGCCGAACAACAATAACAATAACAAGCACAGCAAATGACACTGAAGGAAGCAAATTTCAACCAAATTCAATTTCAATTCAATGTTGAATGCATGTTGAATGCCAAATGTTGCATGGCAAACGTATAAGAGACGAGTGGGAGAAGAAGAAAAAAAAGCTTTAAAGTCGCTTGTGATTTGCATTGCATTTCAATTAGTTAGTCAAATATTCAATCAGTTTCAATCAAATCAATGTTGTATAACTACTGCACAGACTTGCTATACTTACGGCAATTTCTATTTTTAATTCATTATTGCGTGCTCGCGAATTATAATGCATTTCAATCTAGAAGTCAGGTAGCTAGTTATTTACTCATTGAAAATCACTTTCAATCAAAAGTGGGGAAACGCAAGCATCACTTTATAATGAAACTGAAGGATATTAACAAGGAAACAGTCGAAACAGTGTGAAATTGGCATTGAAATGGATACAACTAATAGAAGCAGAGATAATCGACAAAATATATCATTTCAATTTCATAGTCAATCAACTAAAATTTCAATCAATCATTGAATGACAGTTTTAATCATAACTGGATAAGAATTGTCCAGTATTTCTATATTACTTATAGAATGAAAAGATAAGATCTTGGATAAAACTCCACAATTTTAATTTTACTCTTAATATCGCATTCAATTTCAATTAAAGCAAAGAATGGAAATGACAATGAGTTGATTGTACATTTTATTTGGATTTGGCATTAAATAACTAAACGATCATTCAATAATTGAATGAAAGCTTCAATCAAGACAAGATAAGAATCGGTATCGACTTCAATACTCCTACGAGCATTCAATATTGAAAGAACTAAAGCTGACGCTGTGCCACATTGCGATCAGTTAAACAACTAAGCGATCGTTCAACCATTGAATGACAGCTGCAGTCAAAACACAGTCCAATTGAGCTTGAGAGACAATAATAATGAAGGGGTGGGGTGCAGATTAATCTACAGCTGAAACTTGAGACTAGTATATCAATAAATGTTAACAAAATGCTTTGCATATTTGCCGCAATTGAAATTGCGTTGGCGATTTCAATTCCAATTCGAATTCCGATTCCGAGTTCAATTCGAATTCGGAATCCGATTCCGAATCCCATTTGCAATTGCATTTCTATTTTCAATTTCATTTTCATGTTCAATTTCAATTGGCCGACTCGACAGCTCAGATAATTGATGATTATGAGTGTCGGTTAAATGTCGTGAGCAAGTTTTAGTATTGCAAGTATAACATGTATCTAGATACATTAGGGTGCATCGCAGTGTACGATAAAAATACTAAAACTGGGCTCCCAAAGTCATAATTGCTAACCATATTATGATATATGAAATATTTATCTAAATATAAATTATCTATAAATCTTGACTTAGTATACTTTTAATTTTTATTTACTCTTTTTAATAAAATTCGAATGATTTTTTAATAGTGATTAAATTGCATACACAAACAAAACAAAAGAAATTAAATAAACAAAGTTACATATAATTACTTATTTATATATTATGATGTTTCTTTTACAAAATTATAAATAACTTTTAATAAATGCTTTAAAATTAGTTTAAGGAAACTATAGTTCTTAAATCAATTTCTATTCCCACTTTTTGGGTAAAAAACTTTGTATATATTTGTATTTTTGTTATAATATTATTAGCTAATTCTTAGGGTTCCCATTTTGTGTAAAAAATCATTGCACCCTAAAACACAAATAAATATTTATATATATATGTAGATATGTAGGATTGAATGTGTCGTAAATCAAGTGAGCCAATGGTAGCATATTCATAGAGAGTTGAGAGCTGTTAGATTTTATCTAAGTAGCGATTCGTGCTGCAATCGTCGTCGTCGTCGTCGTCATCGTCATCAGCATCATCATCGACATCGGTATCGTCATCATTATCATCATCGCTGTCGTTGTCAGTCCAAATGTGGGCGCTCAAAGGTTTGGCCAATTCCATTTCATTCCATTCCATTCGATTCCATTTGTTTTACTCTTTGCAAAGGGTACAATATGTTTTTCAGGAAATCTGTAGCGTTTTAAGACTCTATAAATTATTTACTGTTACTCAAACAACTATTTGGCCATTTTACAGTCTTCATAGGAACAATCGGCTTAAAATCTAACTTGAGCATTACAAATTTGACTGTCTTTTAAGTTATATTAACAATATTCCCAATTTTACATTTTTAACTGTGGCATACATCTGATTCCAATATATTTTTAATCGGAGTGTTATATCCCATAGCCTCCACATAAACAATGAACAAGTAATTCAACTAAAGGGTGAAATATTTAGATTTTATTGAAATATCTTAACAAAACTCATAATTTGTGTAATTCTAATTCAATTCTAAACATCTAACTTCTATATTATATAGTTATCAGAAGAAAATGCAAAGGAAAGATTAATTTTTGCAACGTTATTTTAATTAAAATATAAAATACTTAAATTTTGAATTTATGAAATTCATAACATTTCAACAATCTTTAACATTCTAATCCAATTTTTTGAGCTATAGCTACTATATCATATAATCGTATATCCCATATTAAAATACGTATAAGAATGTTGTTTTTCTCGTAATTTTGACCAAATGAAATCATAACTAATTTTGGCATACATGTAACTGTTAACTATTGTAACTTTATGCTCGAACATTATATTTTTAAATCTATACGCCGCAAGGGTATCCAGTCTTCGGTGTGTCGTAGATAGCAATTCTTTCTTGTTGCGATTGAATTCGCTTCGCTTTGATATCAATGCAAATGATAATTCCCCCATTCGATTTATCGGCCATATATAGTAAATATAAGATGGCATCTCAACTGTCAACACGACAGACGCCAACGCCACAAGCGCCACCTGGAGTTCCATACTTGGTTTACCGCTGAATGTTTTCAGTTTTCTGTTTTCTGTTTTTTCTTTTCAGTTTTCAGTCTTCGGTTTTGTTTTTTGCTTTTGCTTTGCACGTTTTGCATTTGGATTTGAATTACACTTTTGGGTTTGGGATTTCGAATTCGAATTCGATGTCGATGTCGATGTCAATCAGATATTGCATTTGGCCCTTGCGTGTCGTCGTGTCGTCGTGTCGTTATACGGTAGCTGCTTTTGGCCTAGAACGGCAAAGGGGCCACACCCACCTCGGCTACCAAAGTATCTCAGTATCTCAGTATCTCAGTGTCTCAGTCTGTCAGCTGTAGCTCCCGCTGGTAGTGCGCTTCCCTCCTTCCCCCTTCCCTCCTCCTCTTTCCTCACTCCTCTTTCGTCACAACAAATGGCGACGTATTCATTTGTTTGCTGTTTGCCAATCAGCCTGTCAATAATTGTCAACAAGGTGTGACTATGCCAATATTTAATTATTCGATTTCATTTGCTTTTCATTCGGATCCCAGGCAACTGCGCAGCCGGTGATGATTGATATACCCTGTAAATACACTAATTAAAAGGTACACACTGATATATTAGATGCACTAAGATATAGTTCTTTTAAAATAAAGTTTGTTTTTCAACTTATTCCATTACCACTTTGAGCATTTGGCTTTTGTACAGCTATTATTATTACTTTAGTTAGTAGTTTTTATATTATATCTCAAAGTATTTGTTTGAAAATGTTTTTTTAATAGAGCTTTGCACTTTTCTCTACCCTGTTAGTAAAATTAAAAAAGAAATAAGTCTAAACCAGTCAAACTGTTTAATTGAGTTTAAACTCAAATTAGAAGTGACTGGAAATTTGTTTTAAACTTTAAATTTCATCATTTAAAAATAAAACCTATAATGAGCTCAAATAAAATGCAAATTTTGTTTGGTACTTGAATAATCTAAAATATTTAGTTAATAAATTCTAGCGAATGTTCTTTAAATACAAAAATGTTGAGTGACCTGTCTGCAGGGTATGTGTTAGTCGATTAGCTCCTCATTGACTTCTTCACTGAGATGTCAGTTCAACGCACACTCAGGGTCTCTCTCTGTCTCTCTCTTGTCTCTTGTGCCTCTCCTTCAATGCATTAGTTGAACTATTTGCGTTTGTTAATGTTGTTATTGTAGTTGAGGTTGCTGCTGATGTTGCTTAAAATTTGTTAAACATTTGCGTTAAAACATTTGACTAAAAGTCTCAACAATTCTATGCAAAGTAGCTGAAAGTTATTAAAGTACAAATCAGAAGATACTCGAATTCTAACTGCATAACTTTGTATTCTTAAAAGAATGGTAAATATGTTGACCTCATAAATTGGCTGGAGCTTTTAGAAAACTTGTAAGATAAAATATGAATCTGTATTTAATGTAAAAATGTCAGTTTCCAGGTTCTTTCCGTTTGTGCTTCCTGTTCATTGGCTGCTCGATTAACGTGAATTCAAGTAAATATTAAGGACCAATCGATTTTATTTGCTCTCAACTTATTTTCGTTTTAAATACCTTTAGAAAATGGCACAACTTATGTTCATTGTTAGGTATTCAACAAATCCGTAAATTATCAATCAACTTTTATTGGTTGTTTGAATGACGTTTGGCCAAAATTGTCGCCTCGACTCGATTCCGGCGGATACGACGTATCGTGCTATTAAATTTTCCAACTAACCGAACTTTAAATGGCAATTGTTGCCATTTCGAGTGATGCAATCATCATTTGCACCCTAATAAGAAACAAATTCGAGCTAGAGAACAAGTTCAGCTGCTTGGACTTCATGTGAATCATGCACACATTTGATACCCTGTAATTGTGTAAGTAAAAGGGAATATACGACATAGTTTGTGAAAATTTCAAAGCACAAAATATAGGGTATCGCGCAGTCGATATAACTGATAACTGGTGTTACTTTCATTGCATTAATATGGATCCAAGCGATCTATCAATCGAATTGATATTCCCAACCCATCTGAAATTTTCCAGAGTAAAAACACAGTCTGATATTTGTTATTAAATATTTTCAAATTTATATTTGTAAATTTTCGATTTATTTTCATTTTTATCCTCGCTTTTTTAAAATTAAATTTGGACTGGAAAAAATATAAATTAAAAATAAAAAAAAATAAAATCAAATTATAATAATTAAAACATAAAAGAAAATTGTTTATATTTTGTTGTTTTTGTTGTTGTTTATTGTGTAATTGTTTTCCAGTTTTGCAGTTTTTTGTTTGTTTTTGTTTTCATGTTGTTGGTTGCTTTAAATTTATAAACTCTAAATTTAAATTATTAGTACAATTGTTTTTGTTTTTGCGTTTTCATAATTTCTTTTTGTTGTTTGTTTTTTTTAGTTAATATTTCGCAATGAATTTTTTTATAATTAATTCATCAAAATATGTGTATAAGCTACAAGAAATAAACATAAAAACTATAATAATAAGAATAATTTAATAGAATAAAATTTAATAAAAATTAATACAATTTCATTTTTGTTTTGTTTTTTTTTTTTATTTCCATTGCATGTGTGTGTGTGTGTGTGTGTATGTATAAATATGTGTACATGGCATTTTCGTTTTTTTTTTCAATGATTCTATTTGAACAAATTTTGTACATAATTTTTAAAACTTTTTTAATATGATATAAAATATATTCCTTTATTTTTAATACGTTCTGAAAATTGTTTTGAAATTGTGTGTGTGTGTGTGTGAGTAAGTAACAATTAGTACAAAATAATTTCAGAATTGAAAAACATAATTTTCAATATTTTTTTAAATTTTTTTCTTTTTCTCTCATTCGCTTTCACAAAAAACAAAAAAAAAAATGTTGCTTACTAACTAAAATATTTGTTTTATATATTTTTGCCATTCAGTCAATCAGTCGAAACTTTTGGTTGCCGCCGCGCCATGTGGGGGGATGCGGCTCTAAAAATATCGATATATTGTATGGTATATATCGATAATGGTAACGATAACAATAGCATATATCGATGCCAGCTTTAATCGCGCCCAAAAGCGTTTCCCACTGCGTTTTGTTTCTCATAAATTAGAAAAAAAATATATATTTTAATCATATATAATATATACATATATATGGTATATATATCATAATCTTTAAATATATATATACATATATATATATATGTATGTGTGTATAATCGTTATATATATATATATATATATATATATATCGCATGTATTTTAATTGTATTTTATATTTTGTTTCTTTCGCTTTCAAATTGCAATTTAAATGTGAATTTAAATTAATTGAAATGAAGAAGTTTTCAAGTTGTGTTGAAAGCTAATCAATCAGAAGTTCAAGAAGTGGTAAGAAGAAGCAGAAGAAGCAGAATTTTGTGTATTATCAACAAACTACTATTAATTGGAACACAGCACAGTTCTACTTTCGATTTTTCAATTTTAAAAATTATTCAAAAATGCTTTTCTAGTTCCGATGAAAAAGAAGAGAATTTAAAGCCAACTGCACTGGTTAATCATATACATATAAGTATATACATACATATATATATATAAAGCATATTATATATTATATATATCATAATCATATTTTCACTCTCTCTCTCTCTCTCTCTCTTTCGCTCGCCGCTTTTTTTAAGAAACGCTTCGCTCTCTTTCGTATACTCTCTTTCTCGCTCTCTGTGTTTTTCAGCTCTTTTTTTATATTTGTTTCTTTCTTTCTTTCTTTTTTTGCAGTTTTATATAATACAAGTTTCTCTCTAACTCCCTGTTTCTCTCGTTCTCCCGTTCTCCCGCTCTCTCGATCTCCCGCTCTCTCTTTCACTTAGTTCCTCGCTCTCACACACAGCGTGTTCAAACTGTTGGATGCCTCTCTTAATTTGCTTGCCACTTGTCGCTGCTGTTAATCGCTCAGCTGCTTGTGCCACGTTGCTGATGATGCGGCTGCCGCTTGTGGTGTCGCCTCGATCGGCGGCATTGCGTCGAGCAGCATTCATCGATAGGCTGCGCATTCGCCTCACTCCCGGGCTTATCGAACAATCGACGCTTGTTCGACACACGCGTCTGTTGGCACGTCGATCGAGAGCAGCGTTTGCGATCGCAGTTCACCTTCGAGTCCTGCAACAAAACAATTCAAAAATTCCAAAATACATTAATAAAATTAAATGCAGACTATTCAGTTATTAGCTTAAAATTAAATTCAATTAATTGTGTGAATAGATAAACTTCACATAAATCTGTTTTAGCTGTGATCAATTTTCATTTCAATAAATTTTAGTTGAAAACTTTCAAATAATTGATTTTTGAGCATAACATTGAAGCAAATACGAAAGATATAAATCTGCAGATTTATTTTAAATCAAATTTAAAATATATAAATATCAAACTGCAGATATAAATATAGTATTTATATTGATATCTTCAGAAGCTAAGTATAATATTTTGTGTAGTAAATTTCAATAGCAATCAAATTGTATAATAAAGAGTTTTGAGCTCGCAATAAATTCGAACTCGAAAAATAAATATTTGTTGGAATAAGCAAATTCTAGTTGTACTAATAAAAGTGAAAAACATTAAAATGTTTGCAAATTATTGAGTTTTGAGATGAATATGAAATTAAGTAATGTTTTCAGACGAATATTGATTTAAGTAATTCAATAATAACTTTGTAATCAACTAAAACTAAAACGAACTGAAAATTTAACTTCAATAAGATTGAAGTGATTGATATTAATTTGTATTTAAAATGAATATTTTAATGTAATCAGTATCCTTAAAATCGCAAATAAATTAAGGATAATGATTACATTAAAATAAATAATTTTAAATTGAATACATATAATAGAAAAATGGATAAATAATGAATGAAATTACCTTGCAACGGCATTTGATGCACTTCTGTTCGCCGTGGGACAATAGAATGGGATGCCAGTCCTGTCCGTTCTCGTAGATCTTGTTGACGACCTTGCAACCGCCGGCGGCAAGTATCTCCTCGGCATTGTGGGCGGCGGTGCGTTGCATGGCCTGATCGTGCAACACATTGGGATTGTTCGGTTGATGCTTGTTGCCTTGATGATGATTGCTCTGCTTTCCCTCCGGACAGACCTTGCAACATGCCTTCTTGTCCGGACGATAGGCCAACTTCTCGCTGCACTGCAGAGGGGGGCACGACATGCGGGGGCAACGCACCTCGAGGGTGAGCAGATCACAGCTGCAGGTGGTGCAAGTGTCGAAGCCATTCGGTGGCAAGAACGGATGCCAACTGGCGCCAGCGGCATGGAATTGATCGCCCAATCGGCAGCCGCGTCGTTGTTGTTGTTGCAACAACACATCGGTGGCATTGAGAGCGGGCGTTGATGCCGCATCTCCAGCTGCTGTGGCAACACCCGCAACATGCCAATCGGCAGCGGTTTCCCGCCTTGCCACACAACTGGGGCAACATTCGCCGTCGCGTTGCAACAACTGCTCGGTGGCAGGCTTACACTTGAGGGCCGGACACTTGATCAGCTCACAATTGGCCTGGCCACGCTGGCAGGCACACATGTGGCACGTGTCCTGTGCACTGCGCCACGACTCCGACTCATTGTAGAAGCGTCCGGAGTGAAAGCATTTCGATTCGCCATTCAGCATCTGATTGTCATTGTGATCCCCCGGCACCGGAACATTGTTATCCGTATAGCTGGGGAAACAATGCGCTGGCACCTTGGTGCTCTTTAACTTGCCACGCAGCACAATTGAAGTTGCACCTTGTTGTTGACTATGCTTCGCATGCAGCTCCAAATAGCAGACACTTGTCTCCAACTTAATCAACTCAACCGATGGCATGCCGAGCACAAATCCCTCCATATAATTGCCCGAGAATTCCTCGAGCAATTTCCGTGTCACTGGCGCGCCAATTGCCTCAATGGGTTTCTCCTCCAAATACAGTTGCAACTCCTGCGTTGCAATGCCACTTAAAGTCAGTTCGTAATGCAGATTGCACTCATTATCGATGGACATCCAGGCCATGCCCATGGCACCAGTTGCCGCCTCGCCATGTTGCTTCAACAGTATCGGTTCCGCGGAGTCTCGGGCATCTGCCACGGGACGTGGCACGAGTCGGCCACGTATCAAACTTGCCTCATGCTCCGTGGCCACATTGACGCCCAGCTCGCCGGCATAGAGTGACTCCAGGACTTTCGGTCCCAGCTTCTCGACACTGCCGATGGCTTGATTGAAATTAAAACTCGGCGTCAGATCCTCCAGTTTGGCCTTCCGTTTGCCCTGCTCCTCGATCAAGCTGATGTTGGGACGATCGCGGGTGTTCACATGATCCGTCTCAATGTTGTACGCCAAACTGCCATCCGTATTGAGATAGACCCAAGCCAGTCCACTGCTCCTGGTGCTCACCTCACTGCCATGGGATGGTGCCAACAATGTCTGGAATATCTCACAACTGGCACGCGTCACAATGTGTCCCTGGATGCGCAGCTGTGGATACTTCTTGGACTCGACGGTGATCAGCAGCTTGCCACGCGACATCAGGCGCAGATTCTGTATCGTTATCGGTGAGGATAATTCGAGTATATTGATTTCCGCTGACGGTTTGCGCACTCGCGGCACCTCATCGAAGATCAGTTCCTTGCGCTCCGGCAACTCAATGCGTACGCTTAGCGGCGCATCTGCGAACTCCTCGACGCCGAAGACACCGTTGAAGAGTAGCGTGAGGTGCATGGAACTTGCCGCACCGCTGCTTGTGGACACAATGGCCGTGCCACCGGCTCCGGCCAGCTGTGGATCCGGTTTACCATTGGCCATCAGTGGCGCCTCCAGCAGCGAGCTGAACAATTCCGTTTGCAGTGCCGTATACTTGGCGATTTTGCCCGCCAACGCCAATTCCATTTGATGCTTGTTGCCCCAAATGAGGACAACGTGCAACCGATCGTCACGCAGTATGCGCTTATAGTCGCGAGGCACACGTCGCCAGACGCCACAGATCTTGCCAGTTGCATTTTGATAGACACTCAGCGTGCCGCTGAGAGTCGTCTCCAGTTGATGCTCCTCCAAGATGACGCCTGCATCGTCCACAAATTGTATGGCACGGGGACGACCGATTTTGGTTGATGTGTAGAACGAATAATACAGATTCTTTTTGTGGAACAAAAAGCGTGCGGTCGCAACGACATTTTGTGGATTGTATGTGGTATACATGGATTTCATTTCCTCACCCTTCAGGAAATACGATGTGCGTCCCGTTAGCAGCGCCGCGTAATCTGTAATTTGAGTTTAAAATATAATATATGAATATTATGATAGTGAAATTCATTTGCTTTCTCTTAATTTAAACTCAAAATTAAATTTTGAAATGCCTTTATTTTATAATATTTTCTTTTGTTTATCTATTTATTTAATTTCCCTATTATAAGGATTTAATTGGTTCTTCTAGCTCATCAGGTGATATGATAGTTCAAAATCATCTTTTTTCTTTTAATTAAACTCAAAATTAAATTTTGAAATGCCTTTTTTTAATATTTTCTTTTGTTTATCTATTTATTTAATTTCTGATTATAAGGATTTAATTGGTTCTTCTACCTCATCAGGTGATACATTATTCTGCGATTAGTTTCCTGACTGAATTGCATGGAATAAATACATTTCATATATTTATATAGTTTATTCTGCTTATTTATTTCTATCAATTTAAAATTTTTGTTATTCAGTTCTTTGAAATTTACCTCAGCAGGTGAAACATAAATTTGGTAATAATTTTGTGAATGCAGTGAATGGAATTAATATATATTTGTTAATTAAAAATTGATTTAAATGATATTAAAACCTAAATAAAGATTGACTTGAAGAATGAAGTGAACTGAGTAAATATAAAAATATGTAAGTTGATATAATATTTATTTACTTATTTAAATTCACTTTAAATTTCACACCAATTGTTTGAATTACAAGAATCTTTAAATGATAATAACTTTTGATTGAACTGAATTAAGTAAATATATAATTCATATCTCACTGAATGAAATAAATAGATATATTATGTATTTCATAGAGAATGTTTTATTATAACTTATTTATTTATTATGTTTTTTTTTCCTATTGTACTTACGTTTCATATTGCGCTCCTCTTCCTCGCTGGGCACAGGCACATCCAATGCAACATCCGAGTCTGTAAAGATACAAATGAATGGAAATACGGTTAGTTTGATTTGTTTGATTTGAAGAATTGTTTTTGCTCTACTTGTGGATTGCAGTTCAAACGCAGAAAGCCGCTTCAATGAAATGAATGAATGAATAAAAGGGCAGGTAGGCAAACTCACAGCTCTCACTGTCCGTCTGTCTGTCTGTCCAGGTGGCATTCATTAATCGTGCATAAATTGAGACACAGCAGGTAAACTAGACTCAGAGCTAAGAACTGAGAACACAGAACTCAGAACTCAGAACGAGACCCGAAATGCAACTTCCAGGAATTGGCTTGGCGTGAAAGTAGGTGGACATTTCCGGCGTGACAAGGGGCAGGCTCAAACACCACACACACACACACACACACTCACACACACACCGAACACACACACAACAGTTGATTGACAGTGGCACATAAATCACCATCTCAGCTACAGCTTCAACTTCGTTAGAATTCGCTTCCTAAAGCTGATTATAAAAAACAAGCTGAGATTTATTAAAAAACTCAACCTATAGCTACCCTGTAATTGACCCTAACACTAAAGATACTAAACACTTGCATACAATCTACTTTTGCCTGTCATTTATCGCTTATTTGCTCCATCCACCTCAAGTAACTCAGCTGTCTGTGAATGGATTCTGCTGAAACTTATAGAATATGCAGTTTAAATCATTATAAGAACATCAACTTTGTTTCAAAGACTTCCTAGTTCATTTTATGCTTCTTTTTACAATATATATTTCAGCCACCTCAAGTAACTCAGCTTTCTGTGAATGGATTCTACTTAAATTTTCAGAATCCTTAGCTTAAAGTATTTTATATTGTTATATTTGCCGTTTTGGAGACTTGCCACACATTTCCTCAAATAACTCAGATGCCTTAAAAGATAATGTGTTGAAATTTATAGCAGAGACAGCTGGCATAGTTGTATATACGCATATGCAAGAAGTGTGTGTTTACAGGGTATTAACATAAAAATAAACTCGAAAAATGAGTCAAGAAAACCGAAAAGAAGACGTTGGAGGCTAAAGCTGAAGTTGATGCTGATGCTGCATTGGAATTTCGATTATTTCGCCCCTCCCCCTCCCCCACAAAGCTGTCTACTTTAAGCCGCAAAAATATAAAGAAGAAGCTAAAGAAAAGAGTGAAGTAAAAAACAAAAACAAAAAAAATCAACTTCTTGCCGCATAATGAAGGGCGACAAATCTGACACCTTGTATAGCATTTTATTGAGCCGAGGCCGAGGTGATATCGGTTTTGAAGAGTGGTAGGGGTAGGGGTAGGGGTAGTGGTGGGGGGTGGGGGTAGGGATTGGAGTGCAGGCCAAGATCGCGCTGCGGTTGTGTGTGTGTGTGCAGCTTCAATGTCTCTGGCTGTCCGATCTTATCGCCTGATCTTAATACGAGCCACTTCTGACCGAAGCCGCTAGTCTCCTTTTCTTCTCCCTCCATTCGCCCCCTTCTCCCAGTCTTTTAGCTACTTCTTCTCTTGCGTTTTTCAATTTGACGCGTCGTCTGCACATTCTTTAGCTTATTGGCGATCGAGCCGAAAGATCGCAGTCGAGAATCTCAGTTTGAGGTTGAGGCTGAGGTTGAGGTTGAGACTGGGTCTGGGTCTGGGTCTGAGTCTGGGTCTGAGGTCCCGCGGTTCCTATGTCCCCAGGTCCCTATGTCCTCTGGCATAGGACCCTCGATGTTGCCCTTGCAGATGAATGAATTTCGTTACGTTTCGTTTCATTTTAATGCCGTGTGTGTGGCTCTTCTGCTCTTCTTCTGCCTCTCATTCTTCCACTCATTCTTCGGCTTGTTATTGTTGTTGTTGGTCGCTTTTTGTAAGCCAAGATAAATGAGTTTTGGTGCGCACAAAGACGACGACACGTTGCCCATCATGACAGCCACGAGAGAACGGACAGTGGGACGGACAGTGGGACAGCCGCACAGTGGGACACACAGACAGACAGCTGGACAGAAGCCGACAAAGCCAGTGAATAAAAAAAAAACACAAACGACACCTTCGGCATTGAGTCAACGCTTTGGTATGCGACCTCCCCCCAACTCCCTTCTTTCTCCTCCCTCTCAGCAAGAGAAAAAAAAACTGAAATCAGAATCTTGAAATCTTCAAATCTTTGCAGCTCATTAACAAAAGTTTGAAAGTGTTTTTTTTAGTGGCTCTCGGGTCTCTAATGAAACGAGCTATAATACTTGAAAGTAAGCCACGAGAGCAGGAGAAGAAGCAGAAAAGCGGGAGAAAGAGGAAGCGCAGGAAATTGATGAGACCGCGACTGAGAATGAGACGGAAGAGGAGCGACAGAGAAGAATGTAGAATGCTTTCGAAAGCGGATTAAAAGGCAATGAAATAGATTAAATAAAGCTTTAGTTCTTCGGCTTACTACAAGCTAAAGAGAGACAGATAAAGAGAGAGAGAGAGAGAGAGGGAGAGATCGATTTTAATAAATATACTCCAGAAAGAACTTAACTTTGTTTTAAGTAACAATTCTTGTTAGTTCTTTCTACATTTTTGAGCTTTTGAGTAGCTGCAGCTGCGAAGAATCTAAGCTTTGCTGGGACTAACAGTTGCATAGTTGAAAGAGAGTGTTGAGAAGCTTAAGCTGACTCTCTTATCTCTAGAGCTGAGCAACAAAAATATATCTTCTATTTACTTAAAATGTTTATAGCTAAATAATAACAGAAGCTTCCTTATTCTTCTTTCTTTCTAACATACACAGTTGATCAGCTTAAATTGATCTTGAAAATAGAACTATGTTACCTGCATCGAGTTTTCAACAACAATCTAAATGGGATCGTGCCACACAGTTCGTTGTTTCGATTCTTTTTAATAGACAGTTCCGTTTTGATGCCGGCGATAAAGTTGAAATTTTTATGGGAACAGCGAAGAGATAAGAGCGAGACAGAGACCGTAATATAACTAAAGGGACTCACGCCTCTGTGATAATAATCTCGACTCTTATACTTGATTTTTTGTATCTTTCTTTTTTTGACTATCCTTTTGTGACTACAACAAAGTTGGAATGTTGAAACTGGCCCATAAAATGCACAAAAAAGGAAATGCATTGCCCACAAAAGATGTCATCAATGTGAATTGTCCGATCTGTTCGATCTGTTAATGGAACGCAGAATGGAACCCGGAGAAACGATCGCAAGACGATCGAAAAACGATGGCAAGCGATTCAAAACGATGGCAGTTCAAATGACATTGCCACAAGAGGCATTCAATTTTATTGTGTCTACCTGTTAAATGTCGCTGCTAGCTCTCTCTCTCTCTCTCTCTCTATCAGTCGCTCTCTCTCTGTTGTTGGACCGCCCGCTGTTTGTGGCGGTAAATGAGATAATTTAATAAGCGTTAAAATGCTCGAGTTATGTCATTATACACAAAAAAAAGGAATGCATAAAAATGAGGGAAAAAGACTGAGAAATGAGCAGAAATATAACGAAAAGCTGCATAAATTAATGCAGAGAAACCAGACTTGGCTGCATGTGGCAGCAACACAACAAGCCTGCCCCCAAAAATGGTCATTTAACGTGGGCAATTTCAAACGAGCGAGGGAGGGAGATGCAGCACAAAGAGTTGCAAGTTGCCAAGTTGCCAAGTTGCCAAGTTGCCAGTTGCCAAGTTGCCAGTTGCCAGTTGCTGTGGCAGCATCTCTAAACTTGGAGTGCAGCTTCTATACATATATATATATATATATATAAATATATGCTATATAGCATAGTTAGATCTGGCTGTGGCATGCACCAAGTTAGGCAAAAAAAAAAAAAAGGAAAAAACAAAACAGAAGAGAAAAATAACTTTGGTAAATCAAAAGCAGCTGTTGTTGTTGCTGGCAAATATTTTTACAATAGCTGTGGCAGGCGGCAGGAGGCGTGGCATTGCATGTGGCATGCGGCATGTGGCAAGAGCCAAGTTGGGGCCGCGCCCGTGCCTTCTAACTATTTATGGCAAACGAGTTGCAGCCACAAGTTGCAGCTAAAGTTAAAGTTTAAGCTGATGCTGTTGCTGTTGCAAGTTTCTCCTCTCTTCTCTTCTCTTCTCTGCTTTTCTTTTTATTTTCATCTTGACGTGGCTGCAATTTGTGGCAGCTACTTGGCCAACTGAATAAAAGTGAAATCTTTTCGTTTCGTCAAAACGCAGCAGGCAGAGAGAAGTAATAAGTTATAACAGCAACCACAACATAAATAATACAAATTTGGTAGAACGACTATATAAATACCCATTACATAGATACTTTGAGCAGCTGTCAACGGTCTATTTATATAACTGATCTTGATTAACAATACTAGTCAACATTAAATGTCCACAGAAATGTTACAACTAAACTTCTTACGGGAATACGGGGATCAGATATTTCAGGAAATAGTCTGAAAAAATTTGTATTATATTGTATGTTCCACAAAGAATGATTGCTGGGTTTATACCATAATTCCTAGAATTAAATAACGACTGTCGAAATTAGGAGTTTCGGGGTTTTATTATATCTACCACTGAAAAGCGCACTGCAATTCAATTTCACAGATTTTCTAAATAAAACAGCGTTCCGAAAGAGTTGAAAACTGTTCAACTGATCGTGGCGAAAATGTAAAACAATCCCGATGTGCATTATATTTATTCAAGTCTGTGTGAGAAATTTAATGGTTCTAGCTCTTACAGTTCCCGAGTTCTATAAATGGAGCTAGCTATATCCACTGTTCTTGCAGTGTATTGTATTTTGAAGAGTTCTTTTCCCTGTTGCCTGCATTTCAGCAAACACAATATACCCGATTGCTTGTATTTTTAAAGTAAGAGGTACACAAAAGGGGCGGCCAATTGGGAACGACAAAGGTCAACGGCTTTGCATAAGCAAATGAAATATTGCCGCAAAACGGAAACTAATGATGTGCTGCTAGCAGCGACAGCGGCAACGTTGCTGTTGCAAGTTGCAAGTTTGCTGTGGCAGGCAACCAGTTTGGAGACGGACGCGCCGCTTATGCCACACAGCGGCAAATGTCTGACTGGAATTCAGGCAGCACTTGCCTGATTATGTGAAAAATGTCACACACACCACACGCACACACACACACACACACACACACACACACACACTCATACAGCAACACTTCTCCCAAGGCTTTTTGTGCTATTCTCTTCTAATTATGAATTCAATTCATGCAGAAAATTAGCTAAAGTCGAAGTATTGCCCAGTGATTCAGTTCTCTCTGTTTTATACCTACAGTTGCTCATGCAAGTATTTTGACAATATCTAAAATTTGCACACTAAAATTATGTATTTCTTATATTGTTTTTTTTTTGCTTGTTGGATCAATTTTAAATTAAGAGAAATGAATTTTTAGTAAAGTCAACTTTACTTTACTTTGTCAATACACTTTCTTGACTAACTGTTCATGTTCGTATATGTAATGTAATATATGCTTACGCTTTAAGTCAGCTTTAAGTGAACTTAAACTTCAAAACAGCTTGAATTAAGTGTGTTTGGCGTTGCCACCTAGTTATGCCTCAAGTTGTCAGCTTATCAGTCGTCAACTCTGTTAGCTGCCTAATCTGCGGGAATTTAGTTTGTTCAATTTGCCTAGGTTAGAGTTGCCACTTGTTACATTTTGGTGTTGCCACTTAGTACATTAGTCTTACATTAAATTCTCTGACATTTTTCAAAGCCAAATTGCTTAATTAGACTGTTTTAAATATATATTTGGTTTCTTAAGCGTTGCCACTGTGCAGAAACGTTGCCAGCTGGTCAACTTTGGTTTTTGATTCGAATAATGCGGCACGTGCAGGTCCCCAGAGTGCCTCGAAAACAGATAAAACTCGGCAAATTGTAGAGTTCATAATGCCAACATGGACATTCCGAATTCCGAATTCCAAGTCTCTGTCCCAGTTCCCAATGGTGTCTCATTATAATAATAACGTTGGTAATAATGTTGCTCAGTTGTGCGATATTAAATAAATCGCACATAAAAAACTGAAAACTGAAGAAGAAGAGGGAGATCATGAAGTTGAAGAAGAGGAGAAGAAACATGAAGACAAGACAACACGAAACATGCAAAATTCGAATAAATAAATGCAGAGATAGCCAAAAAAAAAGAAAAAGAAAAAGAAAAAAGATATAACATACATCAAGAAAGCAATACAGACAGACAGGGACAGGGACAGGGACAGGAATAGTGAGGAGAGGGGGGTGAAATATATACTTGGTATACTTGGTAGATCGAAATATGTTGGGTAGGCGACAAAACAACCGAATGGCATAAAAAAGAATTATAAATTGCGTAGCGTTGACCTTCATTTCGGTCCAAGTAATTTTTCATAAACAATTTACGCGTTTCGTCGTCCGATTCATGCCGAACTATCTATATGCAGATATATGCTATATTTAACTGTATAGTATAGATCTGAAAAGTGTTGTACAGCTGCCGTAGCTGCTACGCTTAATTATTCATAGATATACCATATATATACTATATATAAATTGTATCAATATGTGACTGAATTCTTTACAAGCAATCATATCATTTTTATAGCCATCTATATCTATATATAGTATCGAATATTTCGATCTTTGGCTACATATATCTTGTTGCTTGTCCGATAATCCCATTCAATATCTCTTTCGGTTTTTATTATGCTTAACAAACAATTGCATGTGTCAAAATATTGAGATATTTTCCTAATTTATAATCCTCGTTCGTCTGAGCATATGCTTTGAACATACCCCACAAATCTGCCCGATCCCTCAACTAATCACAGTATATATATACATAAGTATATACATACATATATATCATAGATCCATGACGCATATCATTGGCATGAGATTCTTGTTTGTGGTCGAGTGAAAGTGTTTATAGAGCTTCTCATTTCTACACGATTCCTTCTATTTGATGATATTTATAGTATGTTCGTTGGTATGTAGATTGTGGGACTTACCGTTACGATCTCCGGGACAGGTCTTACAGCATTTGCCGGGCAATGATATGGGATCATCGCAATTAGCAGGTGGACATTCGTTCTTTATATTGCGACACTGGACACGTGCAACAATCCGACGCTTTTTCGGTATCTGTAAATGTTTCAAAGGGGAAGAAAAACATATATTAATAAAATTCACAACAACAAAAAAAAAAAAAAAAACACAATATGTAGTATAATATCTCATTAGTTATGCTGAGTGGATGAGCCAATGTGTCACTTCTGTCTGTCCCGATGCCCATTACTGTATATTTTATTTATTTTTTATTTACTTTTTATATAATTTTTGTAGCCGCAAAATTAATTAGCGCTGCCATTCGCATAGCTGGCACACACACACACACACACACACACACATCATCTATTCTATTTCATTGCAATACCCTGTAATCGTAAGACTGAAGCAATCGGTTCGTTTCAGCTGAAATAACTATGTGAACTCAGCAACTGCTTAAGCTAAGAACTTTCTATTAATTTTGTAGGTTTTCCATCTATAAATAACAACAAATTTCACATTATTCCTCGACTTGAAAGTAATTTGTTGAAAATAGCATGACAATTGCATGTCTTGAGTTATAAACCTTTATTGCCGTATTCTGACAATGATAATATGTCTTTTGAGTTTACTAAAAATTTCGCGAAAGTCTGTGCATTTCTACAGGGTATCCACTAGACGAATATGCTTGATTGGGCCATATAGCGCTCGCTCTCTTTCTACTTTAAATTTAGAACTAAATCAAGCTGCGATTTTCTTAATATAAATTTTTGAATATATTTATAATTTGATATATAAATGTATTTTATATATATATATATATAATTTTTTTTTTTTTGGCTTTTCCATTTTCCATTTTCCATTTTTTATTTTAATTCATTTCAGATCTCTGGTCGCTTGGCCGACTGGCCTGAGAATGTTGTGTCGTTGTCTTTTTGATGTTTATATGAATTCATTTTTATTGGTCTGCCAACGTTGTTGCTTTTAACGATGGTATATCAGTTCTTAAGTCTTACAGCAAAAAAGAAAAAAATATACAGAGAGAGAGAGAGAGAAAACAAAAGTGGAAGGCAAGTCAGCAGCTATCATTTTATGATGTGCTCGTTTATAAGTCTTGCAGCCACATAAATTATAATTAATTAATACAAAACTGACTTTTATGCAATGGCCAAATGACCAAATGACCAAATGCCCAGTGGCTGGACAGGTCCATTAAAACGAGTCAAGAGACTGCGATGTCGACAACGATGTTGGCTCTTCAACTAACTACAATACATATGCTATATATACTAGTATATATAAATGGGAAGAGGGAGGTGACTTCAATTAGCACAACAATTTGCACAAAAAGCTGAAAATCTGAAAATACTGCAAACCAGATAAAAACTTTAAGTACAAACAACTGAAATTAAAACATACATAAAATCCACTCATTAAACAAAATTAACAACTGCAATATATATGTGAACTAGTTCATATAGAACGTATAGAACTTATAGACGGACTGAGTCATAAGAGTTGACATAAAATGTTGGCAAACTATTGCAATGATTTGGATATGATATGAATTAGATATGATATATAATTAAATGCGATTAATTAGAAAAGAAAATCAGATATGGAAAAATATATACTTGCGAATCTAGATTTTCAGTTACTTATGTGTTTCAATCTCAGGATTTGACTTGTGTTTTTGAACCAGAAATGTTTTTGCAAAATTAATTAAAAGTGTTCAAATCGTGAAATAACGAGAATGGATCTGGGATAGATATGTACATTAATTTTATACAATAGTTGATCTGTTCTATACTAAGAGAAGAGATGCCCTGTAATTCTGACAACTGTTGGTTGTGCGATGTCTTTTGGGGTCTTTGGGCTGATTTTGGTTCCTCGTGTCTGGGTCGTCTGGTCGATGGCAGACGCACAATGACAACAACAACAACAACAACGACAACAACAACAAATGTCAAGACTTTATGGCGTCAATTAATTTTCGGGGCCTGCCTTATAAACATCCTCTATATATATACACACAATTTAAATATTTTATATATATATCTCTCTTTTATATATAAATTTCGTTGATGCTTTTGTGTTTTTGTTTTCGACGCAGAACTTGACATTTTCAGCCTTGTTGTTATTGTTGTTCTCTGTATTTTCTTTCCCCTTCCCTTCCCCCTCTGAACTCTCAGTCAACGTAATTGCAACAATTCGATCAACAACAACAACAATCGGAAAACGCAATTTTCAATTTGTTTTTGGCAAAGCTTTGCGATTTAGATATACACTATATACATATATAATATGTATAGTTTGAAGTACGCATATGCTGTATATAGTATAGATATTATGTATAGAGTATGCGACATTCGCTATTATAAAACAGAGCTTTCAAATCAATATTAATCATGCGTAAAAATGCCATAAATTATGCGACATTTTTTTTCTTTTGTTTTGGTTCAACTTAAGTGAAAATACATTTTTCGCCAATAATTTTCCCCTATTTTGCTTGATGTTCTCTTTTCTGATTTGGCAAACGCTGTTGTTGTTGTTGTTGTTGCTGCTGCTGTTGTTGTTGCTGCTGTTGTTCTGTCTTGTCGCTTGTAGCAAATGTCGGTAGTCATTAGTCAATTAGTTGGCCGCCTATCAGCGCAGACTTGACTTAATTTGTTCAGTCAGTCTGCGTTTTCCACCAACAAATAAAAAAAAAGAGACAAAAGTATCTCAAACTGTAGCTATATGCAATGTAGCAGTATTTTAAGACTTGTCAATAGGCCAAACTAATGAAATGCACACTTGGAAACCGGAAGCAGCTGTGTACATCTTCCAAAGCACTTGGAAGCTACATTTGACTTTTCCAAAAGCTTCAAGCCAACTAAAAGCTGCTTTTATCAAATTAATTTGGTTCGGAAAGCCAGACATTATTTTTAAATTCAAACCAAAGTTGCTGAAATTTTAAACCAAAGCTCAACTAGCTTAAATTTATTTATGAAAGCTGCTTAAAGTTGAATAAACTTATTTTTGTGCAGCAGCTGATTTTGTAAGCTAATTAATTCTAAAACTAGTTGAAAGCTAGTAAATATATATTTCTTAAACTTCCAATTAAGCATGAAAGCTGCTGAAAGCTGCATCTAGTTTAAATTAAAGCTGTTACTCAGCTCTGTAAGCAGCTGAAAGCTTAAGCTCTATAGCTAAAACTTAAATGAAATCTTAAAGCTTTTTTTTAACTTAATTTCTAACAGCTTTGAAGCTTAACTTACCGCAACACATTCGCATTTGATGCAATACATGACGCCGAATGGAGGTCCCAAGTCCGCATACCAAGTGGAGCCCAATTCTCTGAGATTTTGCCGAATTGACATTCGGTAACTGCAAATGAACAGAATGAAAGATAGATCGAAAAATTAAAAATCAGCAAATCAGACATCGTATTTATTTATATATATATGTATTTATTTATTTATATGTATATCTATGTATTTGAATTGAATTGCATATTTTATTTGACATTTGTTGTTGTGGCTATAAAAGTCGATTTATCTATATATCAATTTTATAGTTTTCTGTTTTTCGATTTTCATATGGGGGGAAATGATGGCGCCAGTTAATTGCATTTGCCCATATAAATGAAATTTAGTCAATGTCAATGACTATGGAAAAGTTTATGGCGAGTCGCTGCTACAGTCTGAGAAAAGCGGAGAGAGGGGCAGAGACAGAGAGAGAGAGAGAGAGAAATAAAACATTGCGAGGTGACAACTAATTGTAAACAAAATTTTACAATTTTATTTCATATAGACAAGCGTAGAGTGGAGTAACATTTAAGTTTATGTAAACCGTAAAATTATAGAATAAAATTGAACTAACTTTATCAATTAACTGCATTTGTAGCCATGTTAAATCGCCAAAATTAATTGAACTCACTAATTTATACAATTTAATCGCTGTTAAGCTGCTGCAGCAAGTTGCTGCAGTATGTTCCTAAGCGTTAGCAACATATGTTGCCGGCAGCTGGCGCCACGTTCAGTTGCGTTTCCGGCAGCGATTTTCAATTTAACAAATGCAAAAAAAAGAAACAGAGATAAAAAACAAAGTGTTGTTGTTTGTGGCGCCAACAA
This sequence comes from Drosophila sp. st01m, assembly GCA_018901795.1. Lineage (NCBI taxonomy): Eukaryota > Metazoa > Arthropoda > Insecta > Diptera > Drosophilidae > Drosophila > Drosophila sp. st01m. The sequence continues at coordinate 4,579,204 of JAEIFG010000706.1, read as the reverse complement.
GTGTCAAGTTGTTAACAGTGGCGAGAGGGAGGCGGGGGAGGGCAACTGGCAACAAGCAACAGGCGACAAATTTGGATTTTAGACTCAATTTCATTAGCGGCATTTTTGTTGTTTGCACTGCTGTTGTTGTTGTGGTTGTTAATTGGCTGGCTTTTGTTGCCGTTGTTGCCGTTGTTGCCGTTGTTGCCGTTGTTGTTGTCTGTGATTTGGTATGCAAATCGAACAAAAGCGCGTTAAATTATTAATATATTTTAATTACCAGGCGCTCAGTCAAATTACAAATGCTAAAACTTTAAACTATTTGGCGCCAACGACATCAGCCAAAATCCGCCGACGGCAGCCCCATAAAATCGAAATCAAAAATAACCTAATAGCATTCCCCAAATAATCGCCAAAGCGATGCAGACTGATGGACAGCAGGTTACCACGTAAATTTCAATTAATTCAATTGCACTTTTCAAACAACATTTAAGCTAGTTTATAGCTAATTGTTGTAGTTTATTTTCAAGCTAACTTAAAAATCGGACTATAATGTATTTAATATAGAGGTGCATGCTGATGGACTGTGGTTACCACGTAAATTTCAATAAATTAAAATTATTTATTAAAATGGATCTTAGCTATTTTCTAGCTTAAAATGAGCAATATTTAACCGGCTAGACATGTCCTAATATTTGTGCTTAATAGTGTAAATTGATATGCATGACTTGCACAATAGCTAGGGTATTAAGTGTGTAGCTAAAGTGAACAGTTAAAATGTGTGATAATAAACGGTAGTGATGTGAATCCAAACTTAAGATCGAGTTTAAAATCGAACTGGAAAGTCCGCAAAAATAAACATCGAGTTGTAAATACTTCGGATAAGTTATTTCAATAAGTGGATTTTTTAGTTGAAACTGTAAGCAATGGTAAAAAGAAAGCATTTTCTAATTCAAATCTTATTTATGAAACATCTTTTTTTTTTGCATGTTTCCAATTTTTTTAATATGACAATCGTATTTAACTACGATAAAAAAATGCCAGCGAGTTCTTAATTTTACTGGGAAATCAATTAAATCAAATCAAAATATAATAGAGTTGAATTACTCGATAAAAGCTTGATCATAAATCATAAATCATAAATCGAGTTGTCGATATTTCGTTGTGTTTTCTCATCACTAGTAAATGACACTTAAATATCTGATCAATTTTACTTGATGGATTGTTGTAGATTTGGATCTTCATTTTGGGATGTTGTAGTTGTTGTAGTATTAGTTGTTGTTGCCGCTGTGTTCGATTGTTTGCTTTGCTATCATTGAAAGCAGCTGGCAGAAACTGGGCTACAACTGATTAACTTAATTCAAAAAGTATAAAAAGAAGTCAGCAAGAAATCAACTATCTAAGCAAATGAAAACAACGCCCAGACAACCCCCTCCAACAGCAGCAGCAACAGCAACAGCAACAACAGCAGCAACAGCAACAACAGCAACAACTTCTGGGGCGGCATTGCCCGACATGGCGTATACGTGATAAGTGGCGCTAACGACGCGCGACGTTTATCAAGTGGCGGTCTTATTATAATTTGTTGCTATTGTTATTGTTGTTGGTAATGCTCTTGATGTTGCTGTTGTTGTTGCTTTCATTGGCGCCAGTTTTATTTGCGTGCGAATAAAAAGCAACACAATTTAAATGCATACAAAAGACAAAGTACAAAAAAAAAGTATAAAAATAAGATTAAAAAATAAAAACAACAATAGAAATTTAATCAGAGAAGACAACGGAATCGCCGTTGATACAAGCTGCCGATTTACGCGCAATAGATTTATAAATATTTATGCATGTGTAGACACTAAAACAACAACAACAACGCTGCCCATTTTGGTTGTGTCTGCTCCCCACATAAAATGCCCATTTTAGTTAAAACTAATATTCAATTCTGCCTGTGTAAAAATTATAAATACATTTTTTTCCGATAATATATACATATATATATATTTTATTTTTTTTTCAACTTATATAATTGCAAAATTTCACGTTAATTGGCGCGGCAAAATGGCAAAATGTTTGCGCTTGATTACATATATTGCATTTGCCAAAATCGCGCAAATATTGCAAATAGTCGAAATAGTCACAACATGTGATTGAATAACAATTCAAACTTAACGGCTGTGAAACATTCGTTAAATGTTGCTTTGCCGAGTTCTAGGCCACAACATGTGACTGCGTTAAGTTATGTTGTGCAACTTTTAAGCGTAACTTCAACTGTTGCTTAACAACAATGCTGCCGGGTGTGAAGTTCAACTGTTGCTTAACAACATTTGTTGCCGGGCGTAAGTTTCAACTGTTGCTTGGCAGCATTTGTTGCTGTGCCAGTGCTGGCGCTGCCGCTGTCGCTGCGCTGCTTCCGCTTGCTGTTAACAGTGGCAGCAGCCAATAACATTCAAGTTTGCCTGTCTTTTAACAGTCACTCTTCCTGTTGCCGCTCAATGTTGTTGCTGTTATTGTTATTGCTGCTGCTGTTGCTGTTGACCCGCCCCTCATTTCCGTTTATCGTTCAGCGTGCAATAACAACAGCAACAACAACAGCAGCAACAACAGCAACAACAACAGCAGCAACAACAACAGCAACTCATCAGCAACTAAAAGCCAGCTGTTAATTATGAACTGTTGATCTATAGCTTTATTTGTCCACACAAATATATATATAAATATAAATACATATAGTATATATTGCTGCCTGCATTTGTTGTTGCAATTAGTCTAGACATTTGATTTATGGCCATGTTGTTGTTTTCTTTTTAGGTTTTTGCAACGCACAATAATGTTATTTCAACAATTTTTGGCAATGCAGTTAATTGTTGTTGTTCGCAATGTTGTTGTTGTTGCTGCTGCTGTTCCAGGCGATTTATTGTTTTTGCCAAATTCATTCATTGATGCAAAACGCTTTTGACAGCCAAAACGTGCAACAACAATAACAATACATTTCGATGGTCTTCTTCTTACTGTTGTTGCCCCCAAAAATGTTGCGTGGGCGTGGCACTCACTCAAAAGGCAGCGCAAATAATTTCAACAAGTGCATTTAGCGCACACACACACACACACACACATATACACAGAGAGAGAGACGTGTGTTATTTATAATTTAAATTTAAAACGAAATATCTAGAAATAAATCAACGTATTTTAATTTTGCTGTAATTGTTGTTCTTGTTGCTGTTGTTGTTGTTGTTGTCGTTAAATTTGGCAGTGCACTAACACACACACACACAAAGTGCAACAACAACAAAATACACTCAACAACATTGAAAGCAACTAGAAGCTTTCAAAGCTGTTCAGAATAAATTTTCATCGAAACAAGCTTAAAGACTTAAACATTTTAAATACAGCTAGAAACTAAGTTTTTAGTTGAAAGCTGCTCAAAGTTGTTGTGTTGTGTTGCAAAAGTTCAGATTTAAAGGTTAAAGTTGTTTCAAGGCAGTACTTTAAACTTAAAAAGCTTTATTTTCGTTAAAACTGTTGCTTTTTCAAGCATTCCCAAGTTAAAAAGACAATCATATTTAAAGGGCTTAATTTCTAAACAAATATTGTTGGTACATTTGCTCGCTTGACAACAATTCTGAGAGTGCTTTTCGTTTAAATGTGTGCTTGCAACATGTGGCATATGGTTGGCTGTGTGTGTGTGTGTGTGTGTGCTGCATTTAGAGGCAAGAACAAACAGATGAATAGTCGCACAATGTGCTAATTACAGTCAAAAGGCAGCGACAGGCATTTCAACTTCTAATAAACATTCGTTGTGTGTTGTCCCAACGCCAACAACACGTGGCATGTGGCTGTGTCTGTGTGTGTGTGTGTGTGTGTGTGTGTCTTGGTGTCTTTGGTCTTCCTCTGGTCATTTGTTTTAGCCAACGAAGCAAAGCACTGAAATTCGCCTTGGCGTTTGTTGTGTGTTGCCAAATGCGTTGCTGACTCACATGACGCAGAACCTCTGCCCGCAGTCCGCTGCCTCTGCTGACGTCGACCGAGACGTCTGCGTCGGCGTCGCATTGGCACAGCGTCTTTTTTAATTTATTTAAATATACTCTTCTTTTTTCTGTTGGCAATTTTGTTCGTAGTCTAGAAATGTACGCACACAGTCGGAAAGTGCCTTTGAAAACTTTCCTTTGCTTTATTTTCAGTTGAAATACCCTGTAAATGCGCTACAACAGCAGCTGCGACTAGTAAAGTATACAAAAAATATATATCTCAATTTAGAATATTTATCTTAAATCTTTACACATAATTCGAGCTGCCAAAAGTAAAAAAAAAATGTTCTATGCTTAAATGTTGTAAACTTTTTTAAATGACACAAAATCTGTTTAAAATTGCAGTGCTGCATTTATAGGGTATGTTTTAGTCACGCATAGCGAGCTGCTGCTAGACACTTTTCTTTTTGATTTTTCATTTAAATTTTCGTTTTCGTTTGCGTTTTATTTGTTTTCTTTTTTGGCTGCGTGCGCTTTTAATTGAGTTAAAAGATCAACACAGATCAGCGTGGTATATAGCCATGGTCTGGGGTCTGGGGTCTGGGATATATAGAGCAGGCAGTCGGTTTGTTGTTGTTGTTTGTGTTGTGCGCCTTCATTAAGTGTCGCCGATTAATTAGCGCACAAGTTAAAGCTCAATGTTGAACTGCATTAAATTCAATAAGTTAATGACCAACAAAATTATAAAAAAAATTCACTCCCCTTTTTTTTTTTTTTTTTTTTGAAGAGCCCCCGTTATCAGATTGCCACGCCCACTTAACATTTTGTTTGCTTTTGCGCCTCAAATTTGACAGCTGAAAGTGTTGAACTGTCAATCAGTCGATGGGGGCAATCAATCAAATTGATTGAACCGCAAACTTAATAAATCGAACGATCGTTAAGTCAATGAATCAAGCGGCAGAAGAAGAAGAAGTCGGCATAGAACAAAACAAAAAAAAAGAATACAGGGAAAAACAAATATAAATATTATGAAAAGTCTGTCCATTTTTGTTGTTTTTCTTAATTTTTTGGAAAATGCAGGCGGTGGAAAGCGACAAACACGTTCGCCCCAGTTTATTTATTTTATAAGCAATTAAAATATTTAAGTGCACAGCTAACAAAGCACAACGACAACAACAACAACAACAACAACAACATTGACGACACTAGCAACTTGAAATGCTGCATTTCGCAGTTGCACATACCCTGTAAATAGCAGGCAGGCGCAATATGGTCTGCCTAAGCATAAATGAAGTTTGCAAGCATTAAGAAGTGATCATTAAAATTACAAAGCAAAAGAAACACATACGGTCACCCCAAAGTTCTGTCTATTTTAGGGTGACCATTGCTTGTAACTATGACAGAATATTAAAAATATACAAAGCCATGGTCACCCTAAAGCTTTTTAGAGTACATAAACTAAACATTAGAGAAATGTGAGTTTTCGATGCGATTTTATTGCATTCATTTTAATGGCTTTACTTGAATTTCAATTAAATTTAATTTTCGAGGATATCTGACTAGTCAGTACATGCTCTGCATGGTTTTGCGTTCATTTTGGGGACACAACACGACGATGGGCTCGAAATGAAGATCTCTAATGGCTGATTAAGTGCGGTCGCCTCAGAGTTGGAAGTTGCCTGTTCCCGATAATTTATGACAGCTGAAGCACAGTGCAGAGATAGAGCAGGTGACTATGGGGCGGTGTGGCCAGGGGGAGGGGGAGGAGAGGTGAGGGAGCAGAGCGGAGCGGAGCGGAGGGAAGGGACGCAAACAGTCGACGGCGGCAACGACGACAAAAAGCAAACAAAACTCGATGAACAAACACACACACACACAACACGGGTGTGTTCTTCACGCCCTGTAGACACTCTTCCCCCGCCCCCTATCCCCCACACTCCACACCACACTCATCTTCATGCCCCTAACGAATATGCAGCCTACAAGTTTTCCCGTTGCCCAAAAATACCAAAAAAAAAAGTTCAAAAGTGAAAAAGCCGCAGAAGGCGACGCGTTTAAAAACGCTAGCAAAACGCGCGCACGAAAAAACACACTAAAAAGGGGCTCGTTCAATAGTTGTTGTTGCTGTTGTTGTTGTTGGCATTCTTGTTACTTGCCTTGGCAACAATAACAGCTAAAAGAAAATCCAATCTTTCGCTGCTTACATAAAAAAGGCACCACTAAAAGAACCGATGAAAAGGAGAAGCAACTGAAGAACAGACAGCAAAGAAGAAGCAGAAGCAGAGGCAGAGACAGAGGCAGAAAGAAAAGATACACCTCAATCATAATGAGTGACAATTGCTATCCAATTAGCTGCCTTATAGTTGGTAGCCCACACATAACACAAGTATATCTCATATATACATATATATATATACCATATATATAGATATACAGATGATATAACTGAACCGCATCCGGTGCTGGTTCTTTGATGACTTTGATGCTTCAAAAGTGTATATACTGAAGAGGTAGTTGCACAATTTCAATAAAGTTGCTTACAATAATCGGTGAAGTGAACTTTTTGAAAATCTCGCTGAACTTGAAGAATGTTTAAGATATTTTTCGTTAGATTTCAAACAGAACTTGAGAACTTCAAAAACGCATTTTAAATGTTATAAAAAGCAACTAAAAATTTGAATATTTAAGGATTAAGTTGCAAAAAAACTTTTATTAAATCGGAAATAAGTGAAAAACTGTATGGAAAGTTTTACAGAAAGTCAGGAATATAAAGAATCTTAAAGAAAAAACAATATTTGTTTGCTAGATCTTATAGTTTGAGCTGTTTGATCTGTCAGTGACTAAGGACAAATTGTTTGATGCAATTAGATAGGAAATATGATTGTTATTATGATTAATCTCAACTAGAAATACTGCGTACGCTGCTTGCTGTGAGCCACTGTTGATGGAAGCGCTTGCAATTATTTTCTAATTTTTTTTTGTCTGTAAAATTTGTTTAGACAATTTGCGCTTGGTCTACCAAAGCAGCTAATTTCTCCCCCTGTCTGTGTGTGTGTGTGTGTGTTGGTGTGTGTGTGTTGGAGTGTGTATAGCTGTGTGTGTGTGTGTGTTTGGCTATTTTGGAACAGAGCAAAAGGCAACTGGCAACTGGCAACAACTCTGGCCGTAAACATGTTCAATGACTATTTTTATTTTTACTTTTATTTGTTTCAGTCTTTTTTTGGTTTTATTTTTGTGCCTTTTTTGTGATTTTTTGTGATGTTTTTTCCCTATTTTTTTTTATTTTTGGTTTTAGTTTTGCATTTTTCCTCATTTACAAAACAAATCACGCGACTGCGACTTGCCCCGTCGCAGATGTCGTCAAAAGTTCAGGCAGCAACAAAAAAGGCAGCGGAATCAGCAGACGGCAACAACAACAACAACAGCAGCAACAACAGCAGCAGCAACAACAACAACAGCAACAACCACAACAGCAATTTTCTGTAGACGTTGCCGTTGTTGTTGTTGCTAATTTTAAATGCGCTGATAAGTTACACAAATATTCTAAGGATGTATTTGTGTTGTTGCTGTTGTTCTTTTTGGGCTGATGACGTTGTTGTTAATGATGATGATGACGATGATAATGATGAGCGTTTGTTGCACGCGACTCAATATAATTTTGGGTCGAAGAGACCCTCAGTGAGAGTCAATAGAGCAATTTCAATAGCATTTATAGTAAGCACACTTAACATAAGTGAGCTTTTGCTGACTAAAGCTTTTTAAAAGCAATTGTAAAGCTTTACTGAGCTTTCGGAATTAATCAAATTCAAATAGACACTTTGGAATATGCAATTATTGAACAAAAGTACTTCAATTAACTGAATTAATTAAGTATTCTATAAAATTTAACATTTTCTAAAACATAAAGCTTTAATGTGCATTGCTAAAAGCTTTTATTATTTTTGAGCTCTCATTTGTACTACACAAAAATGTTTTTAATAAGTTTTTAACTTTAATGTGCTTCAGAGAAAGCTTGTAAAACATTTAAATAACTTAAATGAATTCAAATAGTTGCACATTTAATAGAGCTGTGATTCTAAAATGATTTTTGAAGAGCTTTTACATAATTTAAATCTTTGCACAGCTGGCAATGTCATTTTAGAATTATCTTGAGTGCTATCAAAATTATGTAAGCAACTGAGACGAACGAAATGAGTCGAATTAAAGGGTATCACAGACGTTGCGAGGGGAATTTTTGCGAAAATTGTTAAGATACAAAGAAAATGTCTAAACAGTTGCACACATCATAGAAACTGACTGCAAAGGCTGCCGCTTCGTATTTATCTCAGATGCACAATTTAGATGATGCGCAGCCGACAACAACAACAATAAAAGGAAAATGTATTTAAGAGAAAAGAGAGAGAGAGAGAGAGAGAGAGAGAGAAAATAACAGTGTAGGGCGCTGATTGCGCCTTGATAATTAATGCATGACAAGAATGCGAAATGTGAAATAGCGAGCGGCGAGTCGAGTGACGAGTAGCGAGTAAATCAGAACAGCAAATTGTTCATCAATGAACAGCAATAAAACATACAAACATACAATATACAGTTTCAACATGACAATTAGCCCAATTGTTGCCCGGTTTGAACCAGAAGTGAAGCCAACAAACTCTCGTTTAATTTGCATTCACACTGCCAAACACTGAACGTCTCTCTCTCTCTCTCTCTCTCTCTCTCTCTCTCTTTCTTTCACTCTTTCACTCCACCCTTTCACTCCTTCTCCCTTCCTCTCGCTTCTCCCCAGCTGCTGAATGGAACGGAAATGCCAAATACAAAAAACAAATCCGAAACCCACGAAATCTGTGAAGCGTATCTGTATCTATAGGCTGTGTATCTGTATCTTATTTGCCTACGCGACTGCAGTCGAAAAGTGGTATACAAAATAAATTAAAAAAGAAAAAGAAACAGAAACACAGTCAAATTAATTAACACACACACTCGATTGTATTTGGGCTTTTCTGCCATGTCTGGCTGGCTTTTCTTTTTTAGCTCTTTTTGGGTGGGCGAGCAACGAAGTCAGCCCAAAAATATACAAAAAAAAAAAATAAGCAACTGAAAACTGAGAAAACTCGAACTGCAACTCGAACTTAACTCTGCTGCAATTTGACACTTTTGTGGGCATTAAGTGCTTCCTCTGCCTACACGCGACTCTCAACTCGCAGCCTGAAGCTGCAAAGGCTGAAAAACATACATACTATATATATATATTTAAAAAAATATAAGAAATAAGCTTAGCCAAGTTAAGTCGCAGTTGCAATCGTTGAGGATGGCGACGCCTCGTCTCGAAGCCAAAAAGGCTGGCAATGTTGCCAGTTATTGCAGTTGTTGCAGCATTGCAACCGGCAACAAATTGGTTGCATTTCGTTTTCGACTGCCTGACGTGCAACTGACACTGACGACGGACGGATGCGACAGACGGACATACGGATGGACGGACGGACGGACGGACGGATGACGGCCGGCTCATTCGTTTTTGGGAGGCTGTCGCAACAGCCCCAAAGAAAAAGCAAAAAACAGCACCAAAAAATACAAAGAAAGGCTAAAGGGAAACCTAAGCAAGTCGAAATTGAAATACTCTGCAAGAGACGTACATATGATGTCAGTAGTTTAGCAATTGCCAAAGGACCTGATAAAATAATCCGAAAATTTAAGATTAGAAAAGCTTTTCATTTAAGTTTTAAACCATTTATCAGCTGCAAAACTTTTAAAATTGTTAACTAAAAATTATCCCAACTTTACTAGTTAGATAGTGAGATATGAACAGTTAAAAGTAAATCTTGGCAACTTTAAAATAATGAGATAGTTCGTAAATATAAAACCTTTAGTCATATGTTCTATATACTCGTATGTTCCCAAGCCACAGTTTGTTTGTATCATATAGCACCAATAAAGTGAAATACTCTGCTGTTAAAAGTATAAATATGGCAACAACAAAAAATGGGGAGGGGAAGAGGAGGAAGGGGGGAGGGCAGAGGGGGAAAGGCAACTTTGGCGTCTGACAGACGTCGGTGACTGTGGTTCAGACTTAGCTTTTTAACGTGTTTCGTGGTTGTTGTTGTCGTTGTTGTCGTTGTTGTTGCTGTTGTCGCTGTTGTTGCTGTTGTTGCTTTTCATCTGCTTGTTGTATTCGTTAAAGATCATGGATATGTTTGCCGAGATGCCAAAACGGAACGACGTCTCGTTTTGCTGCTTTACGTAGGCACATCTTGATTTTTGTAGTCGTCGTTGTTGTTATTGTTGTGGTTTCTTATGGTTGCTGCTGTTGTTGTTGCTGCTGCTGTTGTTGTTGTTGGCTTTTACACGCATTCATTAAAAATAAGTTAACAACTTTTTAACACCTAACTGGGCGGCAGACAGTTGAATAAATGAATTATGCTGACGAATGGCGAATGGGGCATAAGCAATGCCAGCGAGCAAAGCGAGCAAAGCGAGCAGGGGGGCATACGTGTAGATGGTAGACACGAGTGGAGGCAACGTAGGCCGCTGTCTTCAAGTCGTGTCCATTCACAGTGGGGTGGGGGATTGGAGGGTAAATCAGCTCGTTAATCAGCTAAATTAAATGCGAAATGAACAAAACGAATTGGTAGTTAGTAGTTGGTCAGCTCAGTCCCCTCCCCTTCCCTCCCTTCCCTTCCCACTCAAACTTGCCAAAAACGTGCGTGGTCTCTGATGTTGATTAGCCTATTCCCCCCTGCCCCCTCTAATAGTGTTTCCCCCGCTAAACTTCTACTATTCAAAAAGAAAAAAAAAACAGTTTGTTTGCGTTGGTTTTTCATTCATTAAAAAATATTATAAGGCAGCATGTTTGCTAGTGGGATTTATCCGAAGTTGCCCGAATTTGTAGTCACTCTGTGGGCCAAAAATAACGACTTAATTATACTGATCTTTTAATTAGCACTATGCATCTTTCTTCTTTATCCTACAGAGATATAGCTACTCGTCTCCCAAACTTGTCTATATCTATTTTGAGGTGGAGGCGGCCATGATAAGCCTTTGATTTGTTGAGACTTTCTGTGTTTAGCTCTCTAAGTGATAAACTGAAACCGATCTTAAGTTGTTGGCGTTGTGTTAACGACAAGCGATTTCGTGAAAACTTTACGAGCAGTTGTATAATAACATTTTAAATGTACACCATTTAATTTCAAAGACTAGGCCTATACAAATTGAGCAGTTGTCGTCATTTGCAGTTGTTAGCTTTATGTAAACGAATAACGATAGCAATGAAATTAAGTACAAAGCAATAAAATAAGTGGAAATGTAGTTTACAAAAGCCATAATATAAAAATATGCTATATTAATGAAGTTAGCCACAGTTATAGTTAATAAGATTAGGTAAACCAAAAGCGATTTCAGCGATATAAGATGCAATGTACCAAAGCCAAGGAAAGAGAAGTGCAGGAATAAATTCTACAATTCGCACGCTAGCCTCTTTTAATTTAATAACTTTTTAAAAACCACGAACGATTTTATTGAAATTCAAATATTAATAAGTAGGCAAAAGATTTGCAAAGTTGGCTGTCGTAATTCTACAGTTGCACTCATTTGTAGAAAATAACTTTATATAAATGAGAAACGATTATGAAGTAATTGAATGGAGTAGTTGGTTACTGTTTATTAAGCTACAAACATTTTATAAACACTCGCTCTACAGTCATCATCATTATTGTAAGATGAGAAACAGCTCAAAGTCGTTACAATAAAACCGCAATCTGTTTTTAATTGAAAAAAATATCTAATATGGTAAAGAAAGAATAGAAATATAAGAAAATGTAACGCTAGTTGAATTCTATAGGTTATACGCTAGAGTTCCCCGAGTCTTCTCTTTCTATAACGCTCTCTCTCGCTCTCATTCTCCAGCTCTCTGTCTTTGTGTGAAGAAACAGGAAATGCAGCTAATCAAGCGTGTGAGTTGTAACAAATTGTGCTGCATTTGGAACTGAAGGAGCTACATATTGGCAATGGAAATGCAACTGAGAGCTGAGAATTAGACAGTCTCTAAGCAGCTTAAAGACAAAGACCAGCTACTTTCTACAGTTCGATCTATCGGTGTGTGTTTGAGTGTTTGTGTGTTGTGTGTTGTGTTTTTGGGGTTGCCGACGCCGTTGTGTCTCGACAGGCAGCGAGCGGAAGGGGAATTCCCATTTTCCGGATTAGCACAGACATAAAAAAAACTCAAAACTCACAACTGTTGGAAAATAAAAGAATGGAAAAACCAAAAACCCGGCTGACCGTCCGTCGTCCGTCTGTCCGTCGGGGATTAAGGGTGCGAGCCATGGGCAACGCCTCGGCACCGACTTGACCCAGAATCCATCTACCTGCGAGGGGAAAAACCCGACGCATAGTGCAAAAAAAAAACATCATGTTCAGTTTGTTGTTTTATGAGCCGTAGAACAAACGGGGCGTATGCGCAATCTTTGCTCGACTTATGCAACGTAATGCGATATAAGACAATGTACGACAGATAGGAGAGTGATATTATTTTAAGTTTAAAATACTCGAGTCTAGCCTGTGTGTGTGTGTGTAACAATCGATTATTAAATTCATATTCAGTTTACAATATTACAACTCTTCTGATATTTCTGATATTCATTTATATAAGTGTTAAATATTTGAGCCAACAAATATCGAAAAGTAATTGGACTATCAAATTACCTGCAAGTTGATTTCATATATTTTAAATTAGATTTGAGAAAATTCTGCATTTATGGTATCTCGAAAATTCCAATTTCTGTGCTCAGTATGTTCCCAAATGAAGTGCTACCCAATTATCTGAACTCTTGGTTCAATATATTTGATTTGAGATATGAGAATGATTTTATATGGGGAGATTCTCATTTAACTAGAACTATAGTGAAGTACACTACGAAATCTTAAATATTAAAGGAATATTATATGGAATGTCGACTTACCCGCTGGTCTATTGGAACGTCGTGCCGTGTCGGACTCCTCGAACATGAGGGGGCGTGGCGTCGCGCTTGTACCGTTAGGGGCAGACAGCTGGACAGGCAAAGGAGCAAGGCAATGATAAGCAGTTGTTGCAACTTGCTTTGATAATGATATGTGTTGCTATTGCTGTTGCTGCTGCTGCTGCTGCTGGCATCTGTGTCTCCGGCAATTGTTTGTCTGCTGTCCAGTGTCTGCACGGTTCCTGTGGCCGTGGCCAGGACGCCAACATTCGTCGTTAAGTTGTTAATCATTTTCGTTAGGATTTTCCTTTTCAGCTTTTTGCAAATTATGTCAATCTTGATTTTGCGATTTTTCAAATTTTACACACACAACAAAAAAAAATTTAATATATATTTGTATATATATCAAGTAATTTGGCAACAGAAAAAAAGATGTAATACAAAAAATTATAATTAAAATTTGAGTTAAGATCTTTGTTGTTGTTGCAGACGCAGAACCGACTGAACCGAACCAAAACCGAACCGAACCGAACCGAACCGTCGAGCGACGGACCAAACGTACGTTATTTTAGTTTTCCTTAACTTTTCGTTTCTTTTATTTATACTTGTATTTATATTATTATTTGTTTTGTTTTTGTTTTGTTTTATATTTTTTTGCTCTCTCTGCTTTATGATTAGATAACACACGCGTGTTAACTGTTGTTCTGCTTAAACCAAGACACTTGGCCGCTTCTTGCACTTTTTCTGAGAAAGAAAACGCTTTGAATTATTTCTGTAATTCTTTTCGTATATTTTATTTGGATATATTTTTTTGAATTTAATTCACAATTTGTTTTTGCACATTTTCACTCAGTTGTTTTTTGCCCCAAGAAATAAATGGTTGTTGTTGTTGCTGTGGTTGCTTGTTGCTTGTTGCTTATTGCTGATTGCTGATTGTTGTCTGTTGTTGTCTGTTGCTTGTTGTCGGCGAGTCGGCGAGTTTTTATCTACTAGATAGCTCACGGGGCGCACACGCTGAGTATATGGGCTCTGGCTGCTGCGCCGCTGCGCTGTCTGTGTTTCAGTGTATGTGTGTGTGTGTGATGACGATGAGTGTGCGTGACTGTGTCTGTGCGTGTGTTTGTGTTTGTGTATCTGTGTGCATGTGTGTGTGTGTTTGTGTTTGTTGTGCGGTTGCGAACGTTTAGGAAAATAATGTCCACACACGGTATCGGTCGCTTGAATAAATAAACTAAAGCCCAAAGCAGCAGCCGCAGCCGCAGCAGCGCAGTCAACGCAGCCAACGCTGGCAGCATAACATGCAAAAAGAGCGTAACAGCAAAGAGAGCGCAAGCAATCGAGAGAGCGTGAGCGAGAGCGAGAGAGCGCGCGCAACCACTGTGACGGTGCGACCAGACTAGCAGGCAGGCAAAATAATTGCAGACAGCAAGAGTGCGCAGCACAGAGAGCGCAAGCCAAAGAGCGCATGAGAGCGTGCGCAATATGAGAGCAACAAAGTTGCGGTTGGCTTCTGCTGCTGCTGCTGTTGCTGTTGCTGCTGACGTCGCGACGTAGCCGATCGTGCGCTCGGCTTTTGCTGTCGCTTTTGGCAGCAGCAGCAATTTTCTTTTACTGTTGTTGTTGCTGCTGCTGTCCCTATTGTTTGCCATTTGCTTTTGGGCTAAACTTGCGACGGTGTTTGTGTTGTTGTGCTTGTTCTGCTTGTTCTTATTGTTGTTGTTGCTGTTGTTGTTGCTTGAGTCGCGTGTCTCAGAGATGCTTGCCCGATGACGAACGACGCGTCAATGCAAAGTTGAATGAGCACTAGCAGCGGCGCATGCGTACCCCCCAAACTGTATTCCCTCTGCCTTCATCTTTGCTCCCCCTTTGCTTCATATTCTCGTCTTCTTCCTGCTCTGCTCATCCACTGCTGGCCAGCGCAACATGTTGCTCAGCTTGGCATTTCGGGCAACATGTTGAGAGGGCCACCTGACAGTGCCTACCTGGCTTCCTGCTTGTGCAAATTGCGTTGCGTTGCGTTGACTGCGCGTGGGCGTGAGCGTCAACGTCAGCGTCGGCGGCGGCGGCGGCCTACGCTGAAGGCGAGGGAAATGAAGTTGCATGGGCGTCGGCAGAGTGCAAGGGCGGCGAGCAGAGGGAGAGCAAAAGTGTTTTTGTGTTTATCTCTGTGTGTGTTGGTGACATTTGTCTGCGCATCCTGTAAACCAATCGCAGACTTGCAGTGAGAAGAGAGATTGGCGCACCGCTCTACTCACTCTCGCTCTCTCTCTCTCTCTCTCTCTCTCTCTTCCATTCCCTATGTGTGTGTATATGTGTATCTATGCTTAATTATCACGATAAGATAAGTTCACTTGGGAGCATGTCCGTTTGTTGTGCTCTGCTAATTAGTTCATCAGCTGAGCTCTGTATTACCAACAATACCACTGCTCAATATACCCTCTAATAGCATACAGCATACAGTACAATCTATAAAAAATTTAACTACTTTTTATAGCAACAGTCTGTCTCATAAATAGAAAAATAATTGGGTCCGATTCCGCGTCATGTTACTCTTAAATGACTTCTCTGTCTTTTTTCTGAGTGTCTTAAATTCAATCTGTAATATTAAAGTCCCAAAAATCGATTTGAAAATTTAATTTAATCATGTTGGCCCCTTTTAAGCTGTGTACTGGGCGTTTGTTAGTCTAGCACTCCAGAGATTACATACGTACTCCTCACTTTCATTTACCATAAGTAGTTCCCAAATGTTAATCCAAAGTTGAGCTCGTTAATCTGAGGAATGTTGTTGACTTGTTCAACTTTGTATGCAAATAGGACAGAATTAGGTGCTAAGCACTTGATAAGAAAGGTGTCAAAGTTGTGATAACTCTGGTAAAAAACATACAAAATGATTAATTTTCATTGCTCTCAATTCAATTGGATTATAAGTTATGTGGAACAATTTATTCTTAGACGTTTAAGCCTTCTTCTATAATTTTAATCTTCCTACTTTGTTTCCTTTAAGCAATTTCCACTAAAAACTCGATTTGAGTTAAGGATATGAGATGCATCAAATGATCTGCGTGAATTGCAAGTCATGGCAAGGCGTTAATTAACAACTGTTAATATCTTGATTATACGATCAATTAACTATGGCCCGAAATACATATATGCAAATGAAAGAAATATTCGGGAAATGACTAAATCAGCAGATTAATCATACACAACTTCTTAGATGAATTTTCGTTCCATTTGCTCTTCACATTTAATTTCATTTCTATTCAGTCTTTTCATTTATTTTCATTTCTTCTTTTCTGGCTGGCGACAAATCCCTTTATGGCCGCCGATATATCATTTTAAAGCCAGAACATACAAATATATTTATGTCTTCATATGATTCGCAACATGTTGTTCTACTTTGCGTTTCTTCCTCCTTTTTTCTATGAGTTAACTGTGGCACGTGTGAGCGCAATTAAAAAAATTGGTCACAAATATATTAAGCATTAGTAATAAATAATGTGCCAAAAGAAATATGAAAGAAATTATGACAATGTTTTAGCATAAGTTGAGTTTGCAATTTAAACTATGCATTGGGGAATAGAAAATGCTCTTGTTGTTGAATACAAAAATATCTATTATTTTGTTACTTTTTTTATGACAATATATTAGAGATAGTTTAAGAAGCAGCTGTATTTAAATATTGTCAGCAACTATTGATATAATTGGTCAGTGAATTTGCTCTACAATTCGAATTTTAAAAATAATATCATTTCAATGAGCTGTGATCCTGAATTTTGCAATTTTTAAACCAACAAAGTAATATATAATACCAAGCTCGAGTTTTTACTTATCTATCTGCAAATATAATGATATCGGGTTACTCCACGAGATTCGTTTGTGAACTCAAATCATTCAAGCTTCTTTTACTTTTTCTTATGTTGAATCGTTGCCATTTTATATTCTAATTATCTTAATTTAACAATAATATGCTGAACATAAGCTTTAAAATAATTAGTGTTGTAAAGAAACTCAGTATATGGATTACTTATTAATTGGAATGGTTACCCTTTAACACTACATATAATATATTCTTAATTTTTTGGCAGTTATTTTTAGTTTAGCTACAGCTTCAGCCGATAACTGAACTGATTCAAGAAAATTTGTTATATCTTGCTTCTGATGGTACTAAAGTTAGTTGTATACAAATTTCAAGCGATTGCTTGACTCAGAGTCAAATTCTAATAGAATAAATGGAGAATAAATGCAGCTACATTGTTTTTTAACATTAGGGTTACATGTCTGTTAATTAAATGCAGATACCCTATTGGCAGTGTATAAATATGCAGAACACAGTCAGACAACTTATGTATGGTGCCGAGTGACGAGTGCCGACTGACGAGTTCTGTACGAAGATTGGTGAGAAGAGAGTGGAGAGTGCAGAATGCAGAGAGTTGAGCGTTGCGCGGAGAGGTGGGGAGGGTTGCGAGGGGAAAGGGAGGGAAGGGGAGGGGGTGGAATGGTGTTCGTCGAGGGAGACGTTTAGTTAATTAATTTGTTTGCTTTCGATGTCGATTTCATTATCAACAAGCAGAAGACAGCGGAAAAAGTCAGACAACAACCACAACAACAACAACAACAACAACAACAGCCACAATTTAAATGTAGCGCCAGGCGTTGGCAATAAAATCGCGCGATATCGTTAACAATAATTTCTGTCACTCTTAAAGCAAAAATAAAACAAATTAAAATAGTTGAAGGAAAACTAAAAAACAACGAAAAAGCATCGCATAGAAAGTTATGAAATAATATGCACGAAAATAGGCAGATGGCAACCGGCAACAACACTAATTATTTATTTATTATTATTATTATTACTAATATGTATTATTATATTTTTTTTGCGCTTTTCCATTTCATAATTGTTTTTTTCGCATTGAATTTTACGCGAGAATTGTTTGTGCGTGTGTTTGTCTTATTTTTTGTCAGCCGCATTTAAAGCGCGGCCGGCAGCGACGTCAACGTCAGCGCCGACGTCGACGCAGGCGTCGTCTGCGTTTGAAATATTGCTATAAATGTTTTGGCCTCAACAAAAACAAAAACAAGAACAAAAAACAATCAACCACAACAACAACTGCACACATATAGACAGATCGAGATATATATGTAAATACACTGTTAAAAATGAGTTATTAGATCAGAATTTTTGTCTGAGATGTCGGAATTTTGATCTAATTTTGATCTAGAAGGTAAACGGATTCATTTTGGGTTTAAGAACATTGCAATCTTTTTTTTAATCTTTTTAATCTTTTTCTTGCCTTCCATACGATTAAAAGTTTTTAACTTTAGAATTTGTGTATTGCTGTTTTATTTTGACTTGAAATTCTTGTAGTTTTTAATATGTTTTTTCTTTAAGTAGAGTTGGATTTGAACCCGTTTCTTTTTTAAAATTAAAGATGAGATATTAAAGAATTACTTACAATTTAAGATTACTATTTTCTTATTGAAAGCTGCGACTTCTTAGATTTCAATTCTTATTTTTGGTATTTTGGTCTAACAGATGTTATTAATTTGAACACTCTTGATTTGAGAAGTGGGTTTGTTTTCGTAGTGTATGCATATATGTATGTGTATGATATATGTGTATATCTGTAAAAGTGCGATATATGTCGCTTGTCTATAGTTTGAATAGAAATGTTAAATGTCTGAAACATGCGTACAAAATGCTAATGCAAAAGCATCAACATCAGCAGCCACAACAACAACCAACAGACAGCAAAAGCGAGAGGAAAGAAAAATAATAAAAGAAAAAAAAATTAAAACAGTTTTTCTAGACGGCTAAAGAACAGAAACAGAATCAGCAACAGAAAAATGCTTTTCATTTGATTTATGTACTTTTAGCGAGCGACGTCGACGCCGACGTCGACAGCGCTGTCGCAGTCAGCAGCGGCAGACACACACACACACATAGATACAAACTATTGTAAATGATGCGAGTTGCACTTGCAACAATTGTGGCACATTATGAAGTTGCCATGCAAATCGGATGCCGTTAACTTCTTTCTAGGAACTCGACGTATCTGAAAGGATTAAGATACATTTGTGTATCCCTTTATTATATTCATCCATCTATGTTACATACATTGATATTCTGCAATAATTATATATCATATCATATATTTCATATCACATTCTAAGTGAAATAAATGACACAGTTTGCCTGATATTTAGTTAATTATTTTGTTGTATAGATATACATTCTGTCACATACTGAATTTAGAATAATATATTTTTATGTGATAAATTAGCAAGAACTTTTCGTTTACACAAAGAAGTTAGCTTATGAAATTCTAAGTTAAAAATTAACGAAGTTTGTCATTTTATCAACCCATCTACATATTTTATCATGTTTATGTAGATATTGATTCTGCGATAACTAAAACTTATTTGTTAGCTATATTTCCACGAACTATTTGTTGACACAATGAAGTTACCCAATAAAATTCATGGAAAATAAATTACTTTTGCTGATAAATTCGCTCTCTTTCCTTCTGTACGCAAATGATTAATGTAAATTAATATTATATACATAGTAAAATAGGACAAATTGTTATTGGAATAATGAAATAGGAATTTATTGTGATTTCGGGTAAAGTTGAGGCAGTAAAATTGAAACGCTGACTTTCGGTTGACGGTTAACTAACTTGCTAAATACGAGTGTTCAGCTATTCTACTTATGTATATCGATAAACATAGACAATCGTTATTTATTGGCCATTACGATTTTACGAATGGGGGAATTATTAACTAATAATTTGCTTAGCTGTCGTGTCATTATATGAATGTTTTTATAGACTTTATATGGCTAAGCGTGCAGTTGGACATGTGCATAGCGATAAACCAACTAATATATATATATATGTATATATACATAATTATATAACTGTATAGAACAATGCAATCACTTGCTTATCGGTCTGGGCCATTGTCCAAGTTAAGACTTTGATGTGTTTACACCGAATTGTTAACGGTAGCGATCGTACGATCGACATATCGACCGATCGATAGTTGTTGTTGTTTCTGCTGTTGTTGTTAATGTAATTGTTTGGCCCAGAATGTGCGCTAACCAATTGAGTTGACTGATAACTGGAACGTTCTTTTCTGTTTGCAGTTTGCCGCTTGTCGTTTGCCTTTGACGTTGACGTTGCGCATACGACGCGTAATCCGGAGACTGAGACTCAGACTCGGATACGAATACAAGTTCGAACGGTAGCTGGCAGCATGTCTTAACATTTTTAACGCACCCACAACCGCAACTATCGAAATCGTCATCGAAATTGTCATCGACAGACTGACAATCAAAGTAAATCTCTATCTCTATCTCTCTGCCTCTCTTTATCTCCTGTTCTCCACTCGTATCTATTCTTTATACAAATGTATCTTGTTCTTCTTTAGATATATGCATCTGTAAATGTTGGTGCTGTCGGTGTAAATGTTAAAAGCGTTGCTTGACATTCATCAATTAATCGAATTATGCATTGCACCACATATATGCACTTAATATTTATCTCTTATCGACGTATCTGTGAATGTATTTATCTGCGATTGTATTTGTAACGGTGCCACAACTATATAAGTATCTTGTTTCTACAGTTGTGTGTATCTCTGCGATAGATATGATGACTTTTGCATGCTTTATTTGTATTTATATAATATACATTGTGTTTGTAATTGTAACTGTAGCTTTGTATCTTTATTTGTGTCTATTTGTATATAAATATTAAATCAATGTATCACATACACACAGTTAACAAAAACGTTACCTTTATTTAAGAATAATAATTCATATTTAAACAAATATTTTCCATATAATGGAAAGCATAATTTCCAGACTTTTTTCCATTTTCAAGAATCTATAACCAAAGATATCTCTGTATCTAACAGTGTTTTTGTATATATTTTCGGATATTTTGATGTATATCTGCGTCAATTAACTTTATCAGCAACGGTCAGCAATATATGCATATTCTCAACCGATCTGTGTATCTATAACTATATCTTTACTTGCATCTGTGAGTGTATTTAGACAAATATGCGTATGTATCTTAATTTGTATCTGTATCCGCATTTGCGGTAGACTTCAATGTATCTGCTACTATTGTTGTTGTTGTGGCTTTTCTTGTTGCTGTTGTTGTCGTTGTCACATTGCTCATTGACCGTTGATCGGTTGGTTGTTTCGTTGTTCGGTTGGTCGACAACGCAACGTTTGTAACTGTCAATCATAAATTAGATGCCAATCAAACTGAATCACAAAAAATTGTGTCTGATTTAAATGGCAAAAGGCAGCAGCCACTGGACATGTGTTTTATATTAAAATCATATGCAATTCTTCATTTTCAGTGTATTGTAAGTATTTTTTGTTGATTGTTAAGTTAACTTGATTTGATCCACCTTCAAACAATTTTATATTTAAGTAAATAACTAATATTTCTATTTCCCAGAATGCACATTTCATACACAAAATAAAATATATATTTTTATATGCAGTTTTCTATATAAATTGTATGTGGGAAATATTTATTTTGTTTTATGTATTTAAGTAAATTATCAGCCGGTTTCCGATTTCCGTTTACGGTTTACGCTTTTGACAAGACTTTTTTGAAGTAAATTTAATTTATCTTCTCTTTTAATTTGTATTATTTTGAAGTATTTTTGAGTTGGTAAATTTAACTTTGAAAAATAGTTTAATTGAAAATCGATCATTTTAGAATATTTACCTAAAGGCAACTTGAAAAAATACATTTCATTTAATCATATGTTAAAGTCGGAACATATTTCATATTAAATTAAAGTTTGTAACCTTCGATGTAACTTAAAGCTGAAGAAATTAATAAAACATTAATTAGAAATACAATTAATTTAATAAAATTTTATTATTTATTATTCGCGCCGTTGATCGCATTTAATTTCTATCAAATTCAGTGAAGGCTGGAAAAATCTAAAGCTTTCTGGACTTAAGTGATTGGCAAGAGATATCAATCACATTAATTCATTTACTCTTGCTTTCAGGCAGGAAATTCCCGTTTAGCTCGTGTCGTTTTGGCAAACCGAATTCTTCAATGCTAACTAATCACATTTTATGTCTTAGTAACGAGTTGGGAACATAACAGGCAGCTGACTCATCACTTCACATATATATATATATATATATATATACCATATATACATATATATATAGAGATGAATGTACAACATTATGAAGTAATTCCTCTCACTTCGCTATCAGTCGTTTTATCGTTTTATCTATCTATCTATCTATCTATCTATCTATCTATCTATCTATCTATCTATCTATCTATCTATCTATCTATCTATCTATCTATCTATCTAACTATCTATCTATCTATCTATCCGTCTATTTGGAAGACATTACGTATACGTCATGTGTTTAGTTTAGCATTTAAGAGTTGGGAAAGTTTAAAGTGGATTTCGAGCCGTCATTGAGTTTAATGAATATTCATACGAATATTTGCCAATTGACCAGCTGACAACTGGCTGACAACAGTCGTAAACCAGGCGACAACCTGTGAGTGATCCAATCCACAGATCGATCAATTGATCGGTCAATCGATCAACCGCACAGTGGGTCAAACATTCGTTATAAATAAAGCGATTTAAAAAGGCAACAGTTATCAAAATAAGAATAATAATAATAAGATAATTCTTATTCTAAAATTAAGTGGCCACAAATGTCGAATTCTCTGCTCTTATCGATCTACATTGTTTTTATTTTATTTATTGGTTATGTATATTGTTCCATTTTCACCAGTTGCAAGTGCAATTCGGTCGATTGTGTCACTTTTACTGTTTTCTACTATTAACTAAAGTGCTCCAATTCCACAGTGTTTCAGATTACCTAATGCCAACTATCCACTTAATGCCAACTGAAGTGTTTCAATTCCACGGTGTTACATTTCCACTGTTCCATATAATTAATTGACAACATGCCACTGTAACATGCTCACTGTTCCATACAACTTTTTTCTATGCCATGTTCCATTGCCACTGTTTCATTTCGCTGAATTCTTTGAGTTCGACTTTAAAGTGCACGGAAAACACCGATCCCCTTCAGATGAACGAGCGAACCATAGAAAACAATAATAGTAAATGGCAAACAGTAACAACAACAATAACGACAACAACCAAATACCCAAAGAATGTGTTTGGAGAAAAGCAACAAAATAAATACCGAAGGCTGCGTCATCAGCGCCAGCAATTTATGTGCTTATTTAATGCCAACGTCGCCGGCTGACATCCCCACTCCCCTCACCACCCCACCCACAGCACAAGTCACCACACTACCAACCCCAACCCAACCCCAACCCCAACCCCAACCTCTATCCCCACCGGCGTTGCCTGCCACGCCCTTTTTTGCTGATCGCTGATCGCTGATCGCCGATCGCTGATCATTCCAATCGCCATGCTGTAAGTCACACCAATTGCTAATGCCCGGCGCGATCCGAGCAGCCATTGAATTGTAAATGGTTTTTATTTATTTTTTTTATTTTTTATTTTATTCTCTCTTTCTCTGCTGAGCGAAATTTCATCATGGGATCTACAAAAAGCTGGCCAACTACGATCGATCGATCGATTGATTTCTGTAGTTAATTTTCTTTACTTATTCTGTATTTTTTTTGTCGTCTTTCAGTCAGTCTAAACATAGTAATAAAAGTCAACTTCATTGCCAGGTAATTGGCATTTTTCTTTCATTTTTTTTTTTTTTGGGTGTGTGTCTTGGCTAAGTGCTGGGGCCTTGGCTGTGGGTCTCTGATATCGGAATTCCTTACGAAAAAGCAAGAAGAACGTCGACGTTTGAATACCCTGAGTTTAAGCACAATTTCAAAGATTAGAAGTCAGAGACAAAAAGTCGTAATCTTAGTAAATTTTTGAAGAGCATTATTGTAGAATGATATGATATGCTATAGTAAATCAGTTAAAAAAAGTATGAAATCATTACAAAGTAAAGTTTATTATAGTGAAAGTGAACAAGTTATGAATATGTTAAATAGTCTTAGATTTCTCGTGATAAAGTAAGCTGATTCTTCGGATTTCTAGATATATATTTTTTTTGATTTTCTTAAACGCAACTGTATTAAATTTTATTAATGTACCTTCAATAACAGTTCAGTTCAGATACTATAGCCAAAGATAACATATATACATCTAGTAAGCTGATACCACTTAATTCAAAATGTATCTTATATTTTATTATAAGATTCAACTGTGTCAAGCTTGATGACAGTAGCATCAATGACAGCTCAGCGCAGATGGTTTTTTTTTACAAAATACAGTCATCTTCTGTGACATATGTGTGATACCCTGTACTTATGAGTAAATACCTTAATAACTTGATCAGTTGGCCTGTGAAATTAGCCGGGAATGTGCCTTCACACTCATACACAAATATAATATGCATGTACATATGTATATATGTTAAGGTAAAATGATTTTTGTGAATTTTGATTAGTTTGCGGATCGATTAGCATATCTTTAATAGGTTCATCGACAACATTGGATATGATTTAAGTGCGGCAAGTACTCGTATTATTATGCTATGTACTTATGTCCCTTACTTATGGGGTATATTGATCAATTCTGTAATCGATCAATTAACCATATAGATATTTATCATCGTCTTGTATCGTATATTGAATATCGATTAATTGCAATTTCCAAGTGCTATATCGCATATCCAACATATACATGTGCCGTCATATACATACATACATATATATACACTATATGCGCTATAAATATTGTCATCCGCAGTTTTTACTCGTCGTTGGAAGCTGAAGAAGATGAATAAAGTTTCCCGTTGCTTTTGTGCTGTTGCTGCAGGACACGATGTTGGACATTCGGCTGGTTAACGGCACTTTTATTTTTATTCTTTTTATTCTTTTCGCGTATTCGTTTTTCGGCTATCGGATTTTCGTGTTGTCTCCTCGGCGTTTTTCGTTCTTGCGATCGATTTCGCTGCGTTTTCGTTGTCGCGCGCGTTCGCGATCTTGGACAAACTGATGTTAGATTAAATGCGACGTCGTCGTCGTCGTCGTCGTCGTCGTCGCGGTCGCAGTCGCAGTCGCTGTCGTCCGTTAGCGTTAGCGTTAGCGTCAGCTTTAGCATACAGCACGAAAACGTCTCTCGCCGCTTCTTTGCCTCAGTCTCTCCCAATGCCACTCCCCCTTGCCGCCCACAACGCCCCCTCGCTCCAGTGTTGTAAAAACTTCAAGGGCTGAAATTACTAAAAGTTCTATTAAAAAAATTAGCTAGATATAGCTAAATACTTGTAAAAAAATTAGTATATAAATAGCTAAGTTTAAGTTTATACTCCTTACGTTATATAGAAATATATATATACAAAAAATTAAATTTAATTAACAAATGTTCATTATTTCTTTTAATTTAACTCACTTTTATCGAAATTTATGTGACCATTACAAACATTTTTTTGCATTCAACATCTGCATATGTTATTCAGAGCTTTCAGACTAAGAAAATATATATTTTAGAAATTGTTGAACAATCTATAGTTCTAGAAAATTTAGTCTACATTTATCTCTGCCTAAGCTGAATCGTATCTGCTCAGTATTTAGTTCATTAGAAATAGCTATAAAATTATCAAAAGTGATTAATAAATGCCGAGAGAGAATTATTTGAATATTGGAATTTTGGTCTCAAATTTTAAATACATTTTGATTGATTGAATATAATTGTGCGGAGGCATATGTCGCACAATTATATTCAATTATTTGTATTCCCAATCCTCGCAACAAATGTTGGACCAATCGGTTTATCTTTTTTAATTTATTAGATGTCCCCAGAACATTTTACTTAATATAAATAAATTTTATTTTTTTAATGTTTATGTAAATATGTACCAGACAATAAAATAAATAAAAAAACAAAGTAGATTATATTTTCCAAATTGAAGATAAGTAAAGCAGTCCAAGTAATAGGAGTTTCATAAATGTTTCCAAATGCTGTATAATAGTTAAATGGCAAATGTTTTTTTTTTTGAGTCTGCTAACTTTTGTAGATACAAAATGGCTTTAAAATAGCTAACATGGCAGCACTATTTCGCTCTCGCACACACTCTCTCTATTGCTCTATCATTTTTGCGCTCTTTTTTGTTTAGTATCTTTTTTGTCTATGTGACAATCGCAAAATAGACAACAGTCGACAGCTGCGCTGCTTGACACTGACGCTGACTGCGCTGCTGCTGCTGCTGCTGCTGCTCACGTCGCGGTCGCCGACAACGTTGACGTTCTTTTGTTGTGCAGCTTTTGTTTTTAGTTTTTTTTTTCCACTTTTTTAGCTACTACATATGTGTTTTTTGTGTTTCGTTTTTGTTATGTTTTATTTTTCTTTAGCTTTTTTTGTCAACATGCACGTTTGCTGGATTACTTGTTGTTGCTTTTTGGCTTAATGTGGATTCTAATTTCAATTCTCTCTTTGCGGTTGTTGCTGCGGTTGTTGTTGTTGTTGTTGCTGCTGCTGTTGTTGCTTCTATAACGTGTATTTCATTTATTGTTTGTTTGTTTTTTCTTGTCTTTTGCTTGTCACTATCTATAAATTCAACGCGTGCTGACCTCCCCCCACTGCTTACCTCCCTCCCTCCCTTCCCCAGCCGCTCACCTGACACCTCGCCCCACAACTTCACTCCGCCCGCCAACGCCCCCGTCCCCGTACCCGTCCCCTCCAACTTCCCCGCTCAATGAAGCGTGCGCTGTCGTTCAACATAAACATAAACATAATCAACAGCAAGCACTATAAACTATAAACTAAGCCAAGCCCCAGTTGGACGCTCACCCCTTCCCCTGCCCCTCTCTTACTCACTCCCCCCTTCTCCCCTCTCTGTCACCACTTTGGTGCTTGGTACTAACCTACGACAGGCGGCGTCACATTGGCACACGCGGCGTATGCGCAATGTGTGCAAAATTGTTACATTGAAATCGAAGCAATGGCATTTGGTAAACTAATACCCTGTATAAATAAGCGCAAGTTATGTGCACGTCAATATTATTGTTATATCTTTAGTTTTATTTATTTTCTTACTTATTTAGTAGCAAATGTACATTTTTGGAATTAAATTCTTATGAGCAAGACTTTTGATTGCACTATAAATATTATTATAATTGTATTTTGTTTAGTTATTTGTTTAGTTTGAAATACACATTTTTGGTATTCTTTATTGTTATTTTGTTATAATTTAACATTTATTTAATTATAATTGAATCACCTTTATAATATTCTCTTTATTAATTCCATTATATTACATTTTATTTCTTAAATCGCGTTTAACTTGTAAGAGTTTACATAAAATGTTATTGTCAACTCCAAGTTCTTAAAATACATCCTAAATATGTATACTTTATTATGATATTCTTATATTTTATATTAATGAATACAATACATTTTGATTTAAGTTTTTAGTTTTAGTCTTGAGAGCTAACCTAACCTGTTGAACTCTGATTTATTGTTAAGAAATTTTTGGCAGCTCAGCATAGGGTATCTGCTAGTCAAGCAATCAATTTCATTGCAGACACACTAGACTCGTTTATAAATGTAACTTGTGCGTAAATTCAAAAATATGTTTTGATATTTAGCCAAAAATATGTTGGGATATTTTTGGAATTTCTTTAGCGTTTGCACGGTATTGTGATTACACTTGCCACACACACACACACACACAGATACACACACACACACACAGACACAGACACTTGCAACGAATCATGCAAAGTTTTTGTGTTGCAGCTGCTGACGTCATTTGAATACTGGAGATGCCATTACGATGATCCATAATCAACATCAGCATCATCCTCTCAAGTCTCTCTCCCTCCCACTCTCTGTCTATTTTTCTCACCAACTGTTTGCTAGACAAATTTAGATATAGTCGGTATATATACTTAGCTGATATGTAAGTAGCGTCTATTTAGAATGTTCATATTATGCATTTCGAGTCCGGCTAAAAATAGTCACTTAACTTGTAGAACATTTGTTCATGGAATGTCTCGTGGTTCACCGAGACACTCATTCGAATACGACTACGACTACGAATACAAATACCTAACAAATCAACTATTTACCTAGCTATGAGTGTGAGTGTTAGTATTCGTTTCTAATCTGGTTTCCCTTTCCATTCATATTCTGTCACGATCTGGCGTCTACTTAGAGAACGCCTTCCAACTGCATGCAATAACAATAAGAGCAACTGCAACTGCAACTGCAACTGCAACTTAAAAGGGTTGCAACTAGTTAGCAAAAATGTGGCAGTTATAAATGTGGTTCAAATGATGCCACTATTTTGTCGGATCGAACTTACGGTGAAGTTCTCGGAATAATAACACTAGAAAGTGCATTTATTTTAAATCTCATCTCATTTTTTTACACAAAGTTTAATACAATTTTCATCGAATTTCTGACCACCTGAAAACTCTCAAAACTTTATTAAAACTCAACCAATTTTCAAGCAAAATGTCATTTTATAAAGTTTTCGGTCTCTTAATTGATCTTTCATTTACATTTAAATAATTATGCTATTAAAATATTTTGGCTTCGGTTTTAATGAAACGACTTTTGGAATTTAGAATATAGAACATTTCAAATATCATTTTTTTAATTTAAATCAACTCTTTATAACACTTTAAGTTGATTTTAGAAAAGTTAATTTTTTTGTAAAATATCAACTTAAATAACAACTTAAAATTCTCATAACTTTATCAATTCTTTATCAAGACTCAACCGATTTTCAAGCAAAATTTCATTCTGATCGACGTGTGTAGACTTTAATCATTCTTCCTTACATTAAGTTAATTAATTTTATTTATATAATTTGTTTTTTATAGGCTGCATTTGCAGTGTTCCAAGCTTTACTTTTCCACTTTAATGAAACTTCAATTAATTTTTATTTCTGACAATTGAAATTTTAATTTTAAGAGTTTCACTTTCAAGTTGTTTCATTTTCATTGTGCCAAAATACCACTGTTCCGCCAGCTGTGATTGCATTGAGTTTCTTAGCATATTTATATCCCTTCCCATTGTTCCACCAGCAACTTTTCACTATTTTATCGTTTTGACAGCTGAAGACTTTCTGCTTCATTTTTTATATGTTTGAACCAACTCAATTGTTCCAAATTCCGCTGTTCCAACTGTAGTAGTAGCAGTAGCTGACTCAATTTCCAAGCCACTACTGCAACGTCAGGTAATTAAAGGTGTTTACCATTTCATATTCGCAATATTTAGCAAGCATTTAGCGCCTGCTTTTGAATTTGATTTTCTGGTTTGGTGTCTCAGTTCTGTGATGGGACTTGGCACACGATTCCAGAATGTGGCATCAATTAGCGAATTTTGTGTTAAGGCATTCATTAGAAAAAGATTCACAAATCCAAGAAGAATAGGCAATCAATAAAAAAAAGAAATGGCAAAGCAAACAAACAACACGCGATCATAAATATAATAGCACGTGAATTTGTTAAACGCCTTCGGCCATATGACCAGTTAGACGGAATCGAGATCCCGAGACTCAAATAAATCACCGGTGAACACCGGTGTGAGCGCATGATCCAAGGCCCATAACTTATTGCAATCCAAACAATTTCTCACAATCGCGAATGGACATAATTACCCATGTGCATAATAAGAAATTGAGCACTTGAATAAAGCAAACGGCTAGAAAATAAAAAATAACATAAATGCCGAGACTGAGTGCGAGAGAGAGAGAGAGAGAGAAAGAGATAATAAGTTATAAGGGTTTATGTAGTATTCTACAATCCACATAAATTGATTAATTTCCTTTTATTTCACTTTGAAATAAATATATAATTAAATTTAGTAAAATATTCTTTGTTAATATTCAATGCAGATTTTATGGTTCTCAAATGCTGCACAGTCACATTTAATATTTTATCATCTGATTTGATTTCATAAAGTTTCTTCATTTAATATTAATTCAAAATTACTCAAAATATATTGCTTAATTCAACAGCGTTTATCTTTTAAGTAATCTGTTCATTGTAGTGGAATTCTTTATATTATGTTCAAATTATGATATGTTTTAGACAAATTAATTAAATCGCATTTCTAAACTTATCTCACATATCGTGTCTTATGTTAACGACTCGAAATTCTCTGTCCTCTTTGGTTACTTTTTAGATCCGAAGCAGTTACATCATCAATATATCTTTGCTTCTTAACATTTATATTAATTTATTTATTACTCAAGTAATAATTAGAATTTATTGAATATGCATACATATGTATATCATGAAATATAATGTATCTATAAGGTCTGCTCCAGAAATTTGAACCATACATTTTGAATTGATTTCCCGTTTCTGGAATACTTCTGTATTAATCATCTTGCAATTGATAATTCAGCTTATCAAAGCTGTCGATCTCCACTAGTGAAAGAAATATCTAAAAGTTTGTCCTTGTATTTCAACTGTATTTATATAATCATATAGTAAGTACATATTGATGGTGTCCATTTGTACAGTAGGGTGCATCGATTACTATTTAAAAAATAAAACTTCTAGACCAGAAGAAACCATAGTTAGATAATCTATTCCTGGATCCCACTTTTTGAGTCAAATACTGAATTTGTTTATTAACATTTAATGAGTGTTTTTATTCCGATTCTGGCAGCATTGGTATCAAAAGTCATGTTAACAACTTTCAAAATTATAAAGAATCAAAGGATCAATTGTCCTTGGGACACAAAATGTGTCAAGTTGAAAAAACAGGCTCCAGAAATTCATTACAGAGCTATGGTCTATTGTTGAACTCAGCTTAGAATTGACCGTAGTTTTCAATTGTTTGTGACATGGAATCGATGCACCCTAATGTGCTTACATATATGATGATTAATCTATGTTAAATATATATTTAAAGGATGTTCAATTTGAAATATTTGCGAATGATTCGTGTCTGTGGTGTCGTTGTTGTGTCGCTTTCCTTTCGAAATAATTTAGAGCAGTCGATCATTAGACGTAGCAGCAACAACTCGTAGTCGTTGTCTTGGTCGTTGTCTTCTCATCGTCACAGGCCCCAAGAGCAGCAACAACAATTAGAATAATAGCAACAACAACTACAACAACAGCAACAGCAACAAGAACATGGGCAATTTTATCAGCAATCGCGACGGCGCGTGATCTTTGCAAGAGTCTCAAATAGACATAAACAAGTGGCGGCCGCCGGTGACGTTGATGTCGATGTCGATGATAATGATGATGATGCCAAAGATGCCTATGATGGAGATGATGATGAGGATGAGGATGATGCTGATGCTGATGGTGGTCACCACATACGACAAAGAGAGCGGAACGTTCGAATCTTTTGGGCAAGGGAAAACAGGGAGCACTGTGTATGTGTATCTGTATCTGTTGCTGTTGCTGTATCTGTATCCAAGTTGATGAGGCGATGAGTAAGCGAAGCGGCTGCGACTGTCTAGCATTAGATAGTCATGCCTTGAACAGCATCACCATCAGCATAATTAAGACAATAGTACACGTAGCATGTGGCAGAGTCACACAGCGATGTGCGGCGAGATACAAATGTATCTGTCTCTGTATCTGTATCTGTCAATGTATCTGTATTTGTTTTAGTATCTGTGCTGTGTCTGGCAACTGCCAACAACAAAATATTCAACCCATTGCCCATTTTCATTGATCACAATCGCAATCGCAATTTGCAGACAGCACACAAAATTGTTGGGTAATTATTTATTTATTTACGAGTATTATGTGTCCCTCTCGCTCTCGCTCTCTCTCTGTCTCTCTCTCAATTTCGGAAAAAGCAGCAGCCGTAATTGAAATAGAAATAGTTGTTAGTAAATGTGTCGTATCGATACGAGTATCTTCATTTTCATTTTCTGCGCTAACGCGGCGTATGCGCAATATTTGCTTTTTGTCGAAAGCACACGGCGTATGCGCAATATTTATATAAGTTTATGAGACACACGACTTTTATGATCGCATTACGTTTTGTTGTTGTTGTTGCTGCTGCTGCTGCTGCTATTTTAAATGAGATTTATTTTGCTATCTGACAGCGACTTTATTATTATTTGCATTATTATTATTATTATTCTCATTAGTGGAGTAATTTTAATTATTATTATTATTATTGCTACTTAAATGTGTATAATTAATAAACACAATTTTTTTAATTGAAATGAATATTAAGTGTATTAATGTTATCAATATTTCTAAATATTACCATTACCTCTTATATTAGTATTAAAATTTGCATTTTCACATTAATACAAATTGACTTTGTTATTATTAGCGTAGTTATTAGTCTCATTAGTGGTGTAATATCTTTTATTATTATAATTATTGTTGTTAATATTTAAACTATTAACATAAGATTTTCCATTGGCATTTTCGTTTCAACTTTAATTAATATAACAAGTATTATAATTTTCATTATTTATAAAAATTATCTTATTACTTATGTATTAGTATAAAAATAAGCAATTAGTATTAAGTAAAAATTGAATTTACAACTTTACAAGTCAAATATTTTATTGGACATTATAAAATGATTTTTTTAAAGACAATTAATTGGCTCAGAATCAGGTTTAAAGTGTTGTCTACTAATTACGATAAAAAAATGAGTAAAAGATTGAAAATATTTAATATTCAAAACTAACATTAAAATTAATCATCCGCATCAAATGAAACCGAAAAGAAAATTGAATAAATCAAGAGTAAAAAAAATTGATCGAGTTTTGTTAAGCTTTGAACTTTGCCCTTTGACCTGTGCTTCGTGCATTCTTTAAACCAATTTCTGATCATTCTAGACTTCTTAAAGTAGGCAAGTCTCTGGGAAAAAGGAAACTCACAATTTCTGAAGATGACAGCAAGCGTAATAAATTTTAACTTGATTATGCCTGCGACTATGTGGATTATATCAAATGTGATTGTGTGCGTATATATATAAATATATATATATATTATGTAGATGTGTCTACTCGTATATCAAAGCATTCGCAGTTGTCAATGGAAGCGCACGTGCGAGGGTCGACAATGTTGTTTGTTGGCCACTTTCTTGGCCACGTCTCACGTTCGGTTTCGGTGTCGATTACGGTTTCGGGATTGTTGTCAAAAGGCCCCTATATCGCGAGAGAGACACCCTCGACTCCTCCGACTCCCTTGACTCGCAATTCGACTTGCAATTTCAGACTCATTTGTTGTCTATGTGCGTGCTTGTTCTATTTGGCACGTTCATCTTTCCACCTCTCTCTCTCGCTCTCGCTCTTAACCACTTTACCTCTCTCGCTCTCGCTCTGTGGGTGTGATCGCAAAAAGGCCTAGACTAGAATGTCTCAGTGCGTGACAAGGGAGGTGAAGATGATGATAATGGGAATGGAAATGGAAATGGGAATGGAAATGAGGATGATAATCATCATGATGATTGTCGGTGGTGTGTGTGTGTGAAAATAATTGATGAATGTGCCGCAATTTTGGTATTTTTGGTATTTGCAATCTTTGGATATTCGATTGTTATTCTCTGTTTTTGTTTTGTTTTAGCATTTTTACTTGGAACTTGGAACCAAGCAGCACTAGAAATTTGGGCAGCAGCTGAAACGGAAATGAAAAGTCACGTACAGGTCGCAGTTACGAATATCTGAACTCAACTGAGGGTCAGTCTTTTCGCCACATTCAAATCAAACTAAATTCAAATTCAACTGTCCGACTGTCTCACACACCTACATCAATGCGAGTATGTTGTGTGTGTTTGTTCGCAATTTCTCAGGCTCATTCGCACCGCGATCGCTGTCACGCAGCAACAACAATAACAACAACAACATCCACAACCACAACAACAACAACTACAATGCCAACTTGTTTCGAGCATACCCTGTAGACAAAGCATGACGGGTAAGCCAATGCAAGCACTCTGTCGCTCAGCAGGGAGTTCACAAATTAAATATTCCTCTAATGTTGATTTAAACATTTTTAGTTTGACATTTTCAAAGAATTTCTTTCGTAAATTAGCAGATACATTTAATAGTAAAGTACTCGTATATATATTTGATATTTCGCGACACATGTTTGTATGTGGCTTAAATAAAGAAATAACGATATTAAAATCGATTTAATTTGATATTTTTAACATGTAATATCTTAAAATATACAGCTATTTTTACATGACATTGTAATGTTGAGATATCTATTAAAAGAGCTATGTAGAATATATATCTATGTATATATTCGATTATAGAAAAGTCGATGTATTGAGGCATCAAGTTGTCTTACTTTCTAGTTTAAAATTCATTTAAATATTTCGAAACTGTCTTTCATATTATTATAATCATATCTTTAGTGTTTCTGCTACGATTCTTAGAAGATTTATATCAAAACTTTAGTTTTAATCAGAAATATAAAAATTTTATAGAAATAAAGGAGATAGTTTCAATTAATTATAAATAAATATAAAGTCTAACACAAGATTGTTTTAATTGCCTTTTTTAGTTTAGTTGAGTCGCAGAGGGTATTCGCTAGTTGGACATACTCTTAGCTAGTGCATTGTTTCTTGTTTTTCGTTGTAGTTGTTCGCATTGCGCACTTTTCCTTTCCTGCCCAGGCAACCAGGCATCCAGGCAACCAGGCAACTCCCACCACGAGACCAGAGCCGAGGCTGGGCTCCACTACAAGATTATTGACATGCCAACATGTTGTTGCTCTCTGGGACTGTGGCTCTGTTGCTGGGGATTGGACTTCAATTCGACTTGGAGCGGAGTTGAAGCGGAGTTGGGACTGAAGTTGGGGACTGAGACTTGCAGCAACTGCTCCTTGCTGTTGCCAGTCCATTGTATGTGAGAACTTTGCTATGGAATTGCATAGTTTTGCGCCTGACCAACAGCAATAAAATGATCAACTAGCAGTTGCCCTGTACTGAATAATTTTCAAATAAAATAAAATGAGTCTTACGTTTGTTGATTTATATTTATTTATATTAAATTTGTCTTTATAAAATAAATGTGCTATAAGGTTTTATGATTTTATAAAATATTCATCCATGATTATCTTTAATTTTGAAGCGAAGTGAATGAAAAACAAACAATGATTATATGTGTTTTGAATTTTTCTTCTTTAAATATAAATAATTAGATCTTTATAAAGATAACTTTACCTAGAAATGCTAATTGTTAAACCATATTATCATGAAATTCCAAAAAAACCCATCATGTTAAGATAATGGCGACAATACTAACATTTAGTTGAGAATATAATTTTGATTTTGTTAATTTTCTAGCATGATTCTTTCCCGACGTTGATGTGTTGAATTTAAAAAATGTAAAACAATCATTAATTGGAAGTTCTAATTTGAAAAACAACATGTGAAATATAAAATAAATTATGAATAACTTAAATATAAGTAGTAGTAATAAAAATAGAAAGAGAGGTAAAAGTATGTTCTTGCACAGCATATCTGCAGTCGCGTATACACCCTGCCACTGCGCTATTGCAGGGTATAACAACAGGAACAAAGCCGCTTGACGAGCTGCTGCCTTAGACTGAGCATCAGCATTGAACAATCAGCTTGTTGCATCTCTTGTCTACTATGTAGCCCCCCTGCTCACTTTACTCGTCCCGTTTCACACCCTTCTACTCCTCTCGCTGGCCACTGGCTTCGTTGTTGGCTATTAGAAAGGCATGTGAAATGTTCCCTAATTGTTGGAATTTTAATACTCCCAGCCAGAGTCAGTCAGCCTACCAGAGTAACCACAATTCTCAGTGTGTCGCGTTGTCTGTCCAGTTGAGTAGAAGTCGGGAGAAGAAGAACAGAAGAATAGTGCGGTGAGAGAGAGGGGGCTGAGGGGAGGAGGGCATTGTGCATGTCACTGCTGACAGTTGCTGCTGGACAGCTTGGGCGTTGGTCCGACTCCGACTCCGACTCCGACTCCGACTCTGACTCTGCTTTGGTTTCCTTAGTCTCAAGATGCTGTCCAAATGTTTTCCCCAGTTGGGAGAAACTCCTCGTTGGCTTTCGCCTTTGCCAGTGGCCTTAAGTACTCTATTAGCGCAATTTGAAACTCAGCAATCGGATTCGAAGTTGTTCTCATTCATCTGTTCCCATAATTGACAATTTAGTGCGTGCTTTCAAAGGGAATTACGAGGACTAAGAAAAAACAGAGCAAAAAGAGCGGAATTTGAGAGCTCACAAAATATGTATGAATATTAAAGAAATTGAATATAAGAATTAAGAAAAAAATCGATCAATATTCAACAATAGAATAGTTATACAATCGAAAGAGATCTAACAAATAATAACGTACAATCACAAAGAAATAAAAATGATAAATGTTTAAAAATTGAAATTATAAGATATAATGATTTTAATAATTCAGATCATACACACAAAAAAGCAATTTATTTAATATTTAGTAATGTGTTTGATATGGAAATTTTAATATATACAATGTGGAATCGAAAATATCAAAGAGTGGAAAATATAAAGAGAAAGATTTTGATAAATAAAAGACGCAGATACAAAATCATTATATACTCTATAAAAGATCGTCGAGTTTTTTAAAGCGATGAATATCAAAGATACCAATAAATGATTGACCGAGATATATCTAAGAATATTTGTTAATATTTAAGATAGAAAATTGTTATAAAATGTGCAGGGTATAAGATCGAAGATCTAAAATAGAGAATCCAACGGCAGAAACAACTCATCATTTCCAACTGTTTTAATGCAATTTGAAATGCATTAACTTTAATAATCTTTTCACGCGAATATTTTTATTGATCTGGTTTTAGACATTTGCACAAAGGAGAAAGTTCATTTTAGAAAATGTTAAGTGAACATTCGACCCATTTTTAATGGCATCAATTTCGATATAACAATCCGTTAAAACTATAAACTTCAATATATAGTCAATATTTTTTACATTAATTGAGTTTCATAAGAGCAGCTTTATTAAGTGCCGAGTTACAATGGATAGACAATTATCTAAGTATAGTTATAGGCACGGTTAGACATAACTTTAACTATAATCGTGCTAAGTATAATAACATTTAATAAATATAAGTAAACATATAAAAATAGTTATAAAACTTGTGGCATAAACTATACAAATTGGTGTCCTCAAATCCAGTTATTTTCCCACTGTTTAGTCACTTTCGTATTGCTTAAATAATAATTGTTTTATTATATTGGGTATACTCGTATCTTGGTGAATTTGATTTCAATTTACATTTAAAAATTTGCATTGCGAACAGGGATCGCAAATAAGAGTTAAGGGTAAAGATTTAAATTTAAGAAAAATGTTGGATTGTAAAATGAAAGAAGTTGTTTTATTATTTTTTTTATAAAACAAATAAAATTAAATATCCACAAACGACACATATAATTCATAATACTTATTTAATTAACTAATTAATTAAGGACTTTTTATTTTTTTTTTTAAATACAAATATATGTTATTTTGTTACTTTTAATTTAATAATTATAACATAATTTATTTATTTTCATCAGCAATTATAAATAATTATATTTATTATATTTATATCAATTATTATAAAAAATATTTATGACAAAAATCACCAACTAATTGTTAATGTGAAATGTTTAATTTAACAGTTACAAGCTTTTACGGTTTCCGGATAAAACTTTTTCAATAGTGTATAATTTATAAGACTATAGTTTGATATACCCCACGTTATATTTTAAGGGGTATACACATAGTTTTTAACTGCCAATTGACTTGCAGTTGGACTCCAGTTTGTCTGCTGCTGGCGAAGAGTCAAAGACAAGACTCTCTCTCTCACTCGCTCTCTCTTTCTCTCTCGCACTTACTCGTTCTGTCTCTCTTGCACTCGCTGGAATCGTGCTCGTGTAACAATGCGAGTGATTAGTACGCGCCGGCGTTCAAAATTCGCAGCGCTTGTTGTTGTTGCTGCGGTTGTTGTTTTTGTTGCTGTTGTTGGTGTTGTTGCTGCCGTCTGTGGCACCGTTGCAAGTTGCATTGCCGCATGCGCCTTGTACCGGGGGCAGCATTGAAATGATTTAGTGTGATTTATCTGTAAATTCCTTCTTTCAATCTCTTCTCACGCCACAGAAAGCGAGAAAACGAGAAACAACACGCAAAAGGAGCAAACACAAGATGCCGAACGAGGAAGAGGAGCAGGAGTAGAAAGAGGAGTAGAAAGAGGAGTAGACAGAGGAGTAGGAAGAGGAGTAGAAAGAGGAGTTGGATCAGTCTGAGCGGGCGGAATGTTGCTGAAGGGCTTCAGTTTGGTTAAATGGTGTCCGCCCAATGTCAGTTCCCGCTCATAACACCCCCTTCCCCCCCCCCCTCACACTAGCCAAATCGCAAAGGTGTTATAAAATCGATAATAAAAAATTGTAAGCTACGCGCCATAAATTGGCATTTAATAGTTGAAATTTACACTGAATTGACAGCAACAACAACCGAAATGCGGCATAAAAAATGGCAGCACAGGTAGGTCTACCCCACACACCTACACAGCAAAAAAACGGTGTAGAATGCAACATATAACTTCTTGACATAAGCATGTTTTTTATATGTTTTATCTAAAGCTCGTGGCATTAAAAATAAAGTCTAGAAGTCTAAAAATGTTCATCAAACTTAAATAAATATTTAACAGTCCCGAAAATCTAAATATTTATTGAAAAATTCCGCTTTAATCAAGAAACCTGAATCTGAAATCTAAATTTGTGTTCTTTTGCCATCGTCTTGTATTGATTTTATCCAGATATTCTAGACTTATTCTAAATTTTTAATTCTAAATGTGTTGGTCTAAAAATAAGATCTTTTAAGAACAATTTATTAATACTATGAGAAGAAATCTAGAAAATAGCAGCTGTTAATATAAAAATAATAACATTAAAGCGTTAAAAGAGAATAAATATGCCTTATTTTATTTGAAATTAATAGTGAACCTTTTGGGTGAAGTCTCCGCTTCACATTCCACATTTGGAGTTGGAAAACATATTATATAAACAATAATTTAACCAAGAAAATTTAGCAAATGTAAATTGAAAACCTTCAAAGTTTTTTATTTGTTAACTTGACTATTGAAATGTTTTTAAGTCCCAGATATATATTCTGACATTAAGATGTGTATGTTGCTTTTGACACGATAATTGTTAGTTTCTTTTGATTTTATAGTAAACCTGCTTTTTTTTATCAGTGTTTATCCCTTTTTTGTACTTTGTCTCTTTTCAACTGTTCGCATCGTGCAATGTTTTCTTTTCCTTTCCTTTTTTTTGGTTTATTTTTCGTTTGTGGCGACTGAAATCGCGCGAGCCGGCGGCGTTTGGCGCGATTTATGATGCATCATTACGAGCATTTTTATTATGGTTATATTTTGATACGCACGCCAAGCGAATCATCTCCAGCAATCCCAAACCATAACCATATACCCATTGCAGACTCTGTCCCTCTCTCTCCCTCTCTGTCTCCCTCTCTGTCCAACTTCAACTCAGCTCCAGACGCAAGATCTTATCATTTGGCTGCTGCCTGTCGCTCTGCCTCTTCCTCTTCCTTAAAACCTTAAAAAAAAGACTAGCGAGCAAAAAACAATATTAATAATATGCATGAAAAAATATAAAAAACAGAAAGAAAGAAAAAAATGAATGTCCGCCTTCCCTTTTTGGCCGTTTCTCGCAAATTGCTGCCGTCGCCATCGTCTGTTCTTGATAATGATCATATTCACATCGTCATTACAGCTGATAATGCCAACAACTTAATCTGGATCACGTAAATTCACAATGTTGCCTTCAACCCCGACTCTCCACTTCGAGTATATATCTCCCTTGGGCAACACTATTGTACGATATGCCACCCAGCAGAGTTGTTCAGTTAAATCCATATCCTTGTAAAGGTCTTGCATACACAATTATATATTACGATTGATGGCTATTTCATCGTTTATTTAGTTGGGATTTGAACTTAGAATGCATTTAGTAATTTTATTTATTTTACAAATTAAAAGACTTTGAAATTACCATTTATCTCTTATCTTTTATTCACATTCTATTGAGAGTTTCAAGTGTTTATCTGAATAGCTTAGAAAACTCTAAAATTTGCATATTCCTGAAAATTATTCTTCCCTCATTTGTAACTAATATAATATGTTAGGTCACATTTACGAACTTTCTTCGATCTCTAGTATCAATAAAAAAAAAACTGTTAGAAAAGAAACCATATTAAATATACAATTTGCAATAATTATTATTGGAAGCTTCCATGGCTCCCTAGCCAGAGAAATTATAATAAGAAACTATTATCAATACTGGATATATTTTCATGTTGAAATCAAGATCAACTAAAACAGTTGCTATGTAATTATAATTAATATTATATTTTCCTATTCTCTAAAATCGGGCAAACAAATCGTTTCAGCATTTGACTTGGGAATGTGTTTTTAAGTTTTTAATCGGTTGTGAGAGGTAATCATCTGTCTTATCAGTGGTGCGAGTAAAGTTTAGTCAACTGTTTAGTTAGTTAATTTGTTTATTTTTCAATTAAGATCTTCGCGGAGCAAAAACCTCAAGAAACAATAATAACAAGAAACAAACTATACATTTATTATCTGACGAGGCCAACGCTGTTTTGGCCATGAACCAATTTCCAAGTACTTGGCATAAACTACAAATATGCTCCAATAGAACTAGATACACGTATGTGTGTGTGTCTGAGTGTGTGACAGTGCCAGAGTGTGTGTGTGTGTGTGTGTGTGTGTGTTGGACAACAGCAAGTTTAACAGCTAAAAGGCGCGTTTAAAAACGCGCCGAAAACGCGCACACCCTTTGATATCAGTGGAAAACGCTTGCAAAACGGTTTTATCGAGCCAAATTTGTGTTGGCGCATACATTAGCAGATTTATTATAGCCAGGAACTACAACAGCAACAACAGCAACAACAATTTAGAGGCGACAACAACAGCCGCCAAAGAGCTAATGACTTGGATAATGATTTTTGATTTCGTTCATTTCATTTGCCGTGTTTAATGCTCGACTTTTCACAAAGCCAAAAAATAAAACAAAAACAAACACAAATTTGCTTAGCTACAATATTTTGAAAATTTTTCCTTTTGTGTTGTTGTTGTTGTGCCTGTTGTTATTGTTGTTGTTGTATGGCCATTGCGGATTCGTGCGTCAATAATTAGATCATCTCTGGGTTGGTTTTTGTTGACGATTAGCGAAATCAAAAGGCAACCAAACACACACACACACACACACACACACATATATACACACACACACACAATAAATTTGTTTTCCCCATTTTCCATATTGTTGTTGTTATGTACTAAAATCGAGTAATGTCGAGCGCTTTGAACAGCAAGATAAAAAACAAAGTTAAAGAAATCTACAACAATATGAATCCAACTAACAGTGAACCAATCGAGTGAGCTCGAACTTTATACACCCTGTTCTACGCAATGTATATGTATTTAGTATTTATACTCGAGAGTTGAGAGATTCATTTTAAATATATCGTCCTTTGATTCTAATTTCTATTTATATTACTATATTCCAAATAATAATCAACAAAAATTAGTTTTTTGATCAAATTTCTCATATAATCTCCGATTCTTTTAAATCCATTAATTAATTGACACTCAAGAATTTATTTAGAATTTATAAGGAAGAGTTCCTTATATTTAATGTTTTATAGATTGTGAATATTTTTTTGTCCATAAATAAATAAGTACAAAATGATGTATTCAAAAATAATTAAAATAAATAGAATTAAATTTCAATTGGGACTTTTAATTTTTTTATTATTAATTGTGAGTAAATTCAAGAATATATATTACATAATGTTAAAGAGAATTTTCTATTAGTTTTAAGGGAAATATAGATAAGATTTCCGACTTTATATTCCGTATAATTGTTTACAGCCAATAGTCAATACAAATAATGATTGGAATTCATATTTATCTGTAATAAATTGTGAGTAAAGTACAGACTTGATATATTATTTCGTACGTATAAGCGTTCTACAATGCATTTAGATTTTGATTTTATTCTGGAGTTCCACTGGAATTTTGCAGATGAATCTAACTTTTAATTTAAAAATTACTGTCACTTCAAATAGCTGCTGCAAACATTGCCACCATTTGGGGTAACTCATCCATTCACATTTCGTATAATTACAGGATATCACAAAAAATTGAAACACGCAAATTAAATGAAATTTTCGACTATTAGTTAGCTCTTTAGACTTTAATGAATCATGGAGCAGTTGTTTTGTGGGATGGCTGCAGGGGTTGGAGCGGGAGCAAGGGGTATTAGCAATCATTTTGGGCGTGGCAGCAGCCAAATGGGCGTGGGAGTGGGCGTTAAATGAACTAACTGAGTGCCAGAACAACACCAGACAACAAATTCAAACAAAAAAGCAACATGAATAAAACAAATGAAAAAGAAACAAAACCAAATTTTGCTTTATGACCACATTAATGGCATTGACTTGGCCAAAAGACCAAAAAGAAAAACAAATAGGTGAGCGAGTGAGTGAGTGAGTGAGCTAGCGAGCGAGCGAGCAAGCAAGTGAGTGACTGAGATAGATGGATAATTTATTAATGCGCAGTCGTAAAGGAAAGCAACAAATGCAAAACGGATAAAGCTACATATAAAAGATATAAAGATTCTGATGATAAAGCCAATCGCATCTTGTTAATTGGATACCCCTGCAGTGCCCCGCTGCTCCCCTCACCGATGTATAGCCGTCTGATATGGTCCGATCATATAAAGCTGCCAAAAATTGTGTTTTTTCTCTCGTCTCTCGTCTTGTTGCTGAAAGGAAAAGCATTAAAAAACAAATTCAGTTTTGTACAATAAACAAATGGGAATGCGCCACTCGCCCGCTTCCCACGCCACCCCCTGCCCACCCCTCCCCACCATTTCCCTCCCCTTGTTGCTGTTGTAGTTGTTGCTATTATTGTTGCTTCCTTGCTTGGCATTTCTCTTCTTTTATTTAATGCCCGTCTGGCGCCGATCATTTGGCGTTTTTTTGTGTGTATTTTTGAACATTCAAATATCTAGATACATCCCATATATAATATAATAGATGCGAGTATATTGACAGACACTGGACATCAGACATCGGACGTCGGACATCGGACATCGGACGTCGGGACAGTTGCAAAATGTCGCTCAAAGTGCCATCAAAAATTTGACGACCCTGACGGACGTCGGCGCCGGCGCCAGCAGCTTTAAAAGCAGTGGGAAGGGAGGGACAAAGGGGTGGAAAGAGGAAGATGTTGGGGAGGTTGCTCTCAAGTGCCCGTCAATATAATGCCAGAGCAATATTTGGTACGTTATGCATGGCACTTTATGTGGGCCAAAAAACATTGCAAAGAATTTGCTTGCGGATTGGGAATTGAAAATATTGAAATGTACAACAAATGTTTAATTTACTTGCAAGTAAAAGAAAATAAAAAGAAAGAGAGAGGGAGACGGAGACGGAGACGGAGACAGAGAGAGAGAGAGAGACACAGTGAAACAGAAAATATATCGCATGATTTCAATGCATAACTTTATTCCACAATATTTCTATGGTAGCCATAAGAGATAGTCAACCTAGATAACTGATTGTGATATATTATGTAATAATTCAGCATTAATATGCACTGTACCAAATTTCATGTACACTTATTTACCATAAGCCGAGTTATAATAGTTGGTTGGGTTAATGGAATACATTGTCATCGTAACCAAAGGAAATTGCAACTAGAAATCATTGAAAGTCTTTAAAAACTCTAATAGCGAAGTTCTTAAAAACTTTTTAGATTAATCCAGCTGTATTGGGATAAGTCTTAAGATTCCTTTGATGATATTTGATATATTTATATATATAAAACAATTTAGTTTATTTTTTCGATTTCTTATATTGCTTACATTCTGTGCACTTTCTTTTACCTGCCCTGTACAAACATGACTTCGTTATACAATGATCATCAAAGGAATCTTAAGTCTTATCCGATATTATTATAACAACTGGAAAAACAACCTTATAAAGTAGTTTGTATTGATGTGTATAAAAATAAAGCTGAAGGACGTTGTGGGGAATAAAAGAGATGTAAATTGAAAAGCATAAACATATATCTGTAATCCATAAAATAAAAGAGATGTAAATAAAAAAGCATAAACATACATCTGTAATCCATGCTTCACAACTTTGTTGTGGATCTATTTGCTATGTTTAATTAAATGTGGGAAAAGAGAATTCGAACTGGGAATTACTTTGATCCCATATATTTTGTTGATAGGCGCCGAAAGTCATCGCATTGCGGTTCGATTGCTGCGATGTCTGTGGATGGAGGAGAGTCGGTTAGTTTGGTGGCCAGGTATCAAGGTTGCTTTAATCCACGGAAACTGCTGCGGAAACACGTAAATTCCCAACATTCAAGAGCGGATCATAAAAACTGAAAGTGCGAAAAACAGATGCGATCGATTTGGTTCGCTTCTTGCCCATAAAAGAGGCACAAAGATAAGCGAGAAAACCAAGACTTTTGGCCGAGAATCGTGGGAAAGCCCAGAGATGCGACCTGAGCAACCTGAGCAACTTGAACCTGTATAACCAAACCAATGCGACGGTCCTTCCTTATGGTTATGGCGAATGTGAGTGAGTGTGTGGCATCATAAAAACTCTCGGTCCTTTTGGGTCCTTTGTTTATGCTGCTTATTTAAATTGGCTTCTTGGCGGGCGTTGCAAACGCATCGCGAATCAATGCGCAAACCAATCCCAAGTCCTAAACTAAATTCGACTGCTCTGAACCGAACCGAACCCAACTGACCTGACCTGACCTGACCTGAACTCGCGTTTGAGTTTGAGTCCGAATCCGAATCCGATTGCGAGTGCTGACTACCTGTTCATCTGGACGGGTTTGGGAATTTCCGGCACCTTAACCCATATGGTTTGAAGACAGCCCAAAATGTGGACAGACATTTCGCTGGCATCGTTGAGTTATTGGGTTATTGTTTCGAGAG
Organism: Drosophila sp. st01m; assembly: GCA_018901795.1. Lineage (NCBI taxonomy): Eukaryota > Metazoa > Arthropoda > Insecta > Diptera > Drosophilidae > Drosophila > Drosophila sp. st01m. The sequence goes on along the minus strand of JAEIFG010000706.1, from coordinate 4,534,302 downwards.
TTTTTCGAGAAAAATGCAGCACGGGGTTTTCCCCCGACACGACGTGCGTCATCTGTTGCCACATGGATGCGGCACGCACTTGCAACACGCAGCCAATCTCAAGTTGCACTTTCATTCTGTGTCTACTCACATTTTCAGTTCCTTGCTCATACCCTGGACGAGATTACAACGGCATACCGCACACAATGCGCTATAAAACTGTTCGATTCGAAGTCGATTTCCATGTTGGCCATTGATTGATTTATGTGCCGCACTCTGACTGGACGCTGAGTTGTGCTGTCAGCTACGAGATACCCTGTAAACACTGCCAATGCGCAATAAGACTTGCCAAGCCACCTGTTGCCTTCAATCCGTTTCCATTGAAAGCGCTTTTTAGTGAGGTTGTTTGCACTACTCTTTGTCTTAGTCATACCCCTTAATACCCTATAAAGTGTTAAGAATACACTAGGTGTGCTCATAACGATTAGTATAAATATGAAATGCGACACATGTATATTTATTCAAACACTTAACTCAACGATTTGTCAATGTTAAGTATCTTTCATACCCTGTGAATGTAAATTATAAAGTTCTATGCACTGTCAAGTCGAAAATAAAAGTTACAAATTATAGCTTATACGAGTATTTAGTTAATATACCAGCACTTTAGTTAATCACTTGTCAAAATACAGCATATTTTAATATAATTTATTGCATTTTCCTGTGATTTTTTCAATCCCTGAAACAACTGAACGCATTAGTTAATATATGCAATTTGTTAACAGTTATTAGCACGTAATTATAGTATATTTATAGTATCTTTCAATATTTGGTATTGATTGTGTTTCTTAACTTTAATATTTTTTAAATACACTCAAATTTATTTTAGTTTTAAGCTGTTTACTTCAAATTATATTCAATATACTTTTAAAGTAGTATTTTCCTTTTCATCTTATTTAAGTTTGTCCAGGTTAAAAGCTCTTTAAATTTGGCAATTGTTCAATAACTCGCTGGAAACATAGTTTATTTAGGGTCCTACCTATTTGGACTGCAGTGTGTTGTTACAGGGTATGTTACATAGCGAATACTCTGTAGAGCACACAAAACCCATCTTGAATTACAGAGCCATAATTATGTTTTCCATATGGAACCAATAGAATATCCCAACAAACTTATGGGCAGGTCTGTTTTAGTTGCTTGTGTAGGGTATCTGTTGCTTCGACTATGCTCAAGTTGTGCTCAGAAATTGCAGTTGCATATTACGTGTCCATTGCCACTAGCTCTTGTTATTGTTCTTTATGTTGCAGTTGTTGTTGCTTTGAATTTTGATTTATTTGTGATTCGTTTGTCAATCAGTCGGTGATGATGATTAATTGCGACGGTGAATGTCAATTGTCGCCATTGCCGACACAACAACACAACAACACAACTGGGCGCGTGCTGGGGTCACATGTGGAGGCCAGTCTTCCAGTCTTCCAGTCTCTCAGTCTCTCAGTCTCCCAGTCTCCCAGTCTCCAGTCTCTATTTTAAGTCACACCCACAACTTACTTAGCTCAATCACGTAAAAGAATACACCCACTTTACCGCTACCCCTTCACATAGACCCCTCTCCCCCCTCTCCACACACCCCCTTCCCCTCTCCACCCTCACACACAATTAATACTTGGAATATTGACAGGTTTTTAGTGATATCACCAAAGAATACGACAGGTCTGTGATAAATAAAGAAGATGATATTCGACACATGTGCTTTGTATATGTGGGAAGGGAAATACCCTGTAACATGTAATTTGAAGTGAGAGGCAGGTAAAAACAGATAAATG